>CM043697.1:98370000-99570000 GCA_023935145.1 Bretschneidera sinensis | reverse complement strand
ACATAAGAACTTCTATTAACAGCCAGTAAAATGTCTATTAAAAATTACTTAGTCAAGTCAGTTCGGTGTAGCTGTTCTTTAACAAGCACCTACATAACTTGTTTTAGTGTTTTATACTCTAATAACCATAAGATCAATCACCATCAACTCGTTGAGAAAAATAGTATATACTAATTTATCTGGATTCACTAACATTGTTCTTAGTGATCCTATTATTAGGAACATTTAATAATAAAGCTTAAGGAAATGGATTTTGGTTATCTCAATTTTGTGAAGGAGTGTAAAGAGAAGTTGTAACATCCCAACCATCAAATCTCATCATAAGGCTAGGGTTATGTCGCATCACATAATTTTTTTTTGAAAATATTATTCCTTTTTCCTTATTAATTATGCCTTAATTACTTTTTTTTTCTTAGAATCTTATTCCTTAATTATTACATGTAATGTAAATACTACTTATATCAAGTATAGAAAATCCATTTTACTAAGTAACACACCAAAGTCCTATCCCCAATTACATGAACAAAGCAAAATGTAATATACAATCTAGAAATCTTGAATTTTTTTTTTTTTGTTGAAAGATGAGATTTAAACTAATTTGATTCAGTTTGTTCTTCAAAACAATTTTTAACACAATTTCCAAATATTTAGAAATTTTAGTGTTTCCTTGACATTCAAATTCAATAAGTTTTCCCCTAAAGTAGTATTCAAGGATGAAAATCTAAAGCCTTTTAGGTAATAACTTTCAAAATTTGAATTTTAAAAGTAGTTGGAACCCAAAACATTAAATTTTTTATAAAATTTTAAAAGGTAATTGGGAAGTTTCTTGTTAGTATGAATCTAACAAAATCTAAAATTTGGAGAAGGTATACCAAAATTATTAAAAATATGAAACTAGATTATTTTTTTAAAAAAGAAATTACTAGCTAGTAATTTTATGCATCTCTCCTCTGTTGTTAGAACCTCAAAATAGAGAAAGAAAAAGAAAGAAATTTTATAAAAAAATTGTTATTGGAAAGAATGAAAAAATGTTAAAGTTAAAGATACATTAAATGAGTTATTTTATTTAACTTCGGTGGCATTGTTGATATGGCATAATAATGAAAATTGGATTTAATAGGATGGTTGAGATATAAGTAAATTGTCTATACATTTTTTGTGAGATAACCGAAATCCGAAATTGATTACATCTCATCAGCATGATCTCATTATAGTGCTTATTTTTATTACTCTTATTCTATGGGTTTTATCATGTAATACACATGTAGTGATTTGTAATTAACATGATAAATATGATAATTTTCATTATAAATATTTATTTAATTTTCATTATAAATACTTATTGTCAATAAATAAATAAGATTAATTACATATAACATGTTTATAACGTTAAATATTATTAGCTTGTAAAGCATACTACTATCAAACAACACCACGAGGTTCAAGCGTTAACATATGAGGTAAATATATATAGAAACAAAACATGAAATTCTAATCAGGTAAAGAGAGAAGAAATTTACTTTTGCAACAAGTGTGAACTTAGCAGAGTTACCATTAGGATCTTGGTTGTAACAAAATAAAGCTAAGGGTGTTTTTAATACTTAAACAAAACCTCATGGTGTTATTACAAATTAAGTATAAAAAAACTCTCAAACAACAACCCCATCTTTCTTTTATACTAAAAGAGAAGACTGGCCCAGTCTTTTTTTTACCCTTTTTGATACGACCTCAGTCCTGTTTTCAGAAGAAAACAGACAAACAACTAAATAAAGCCAATTTCCAGTTTTAAAGTATTTTTCCAACTATACTATTCGAGGTAGAAAGGAAGTTGTGTTGGCATCTGGGGTTTGTAAAAATGCATTACTCAACACCAATATTTTCGGGAAAATGATAAATTTATCTTTGAAGTTTAATCATTAGATCAATTTGATTTTCAAGTTTGAAAGAGTATCAATTTGATTTTAAACATTATGTTTCAGGTCAACTGAACATTCCGTTCAAATCTGTTGTAAAAAAAAAAAAAAAAAAAATCGTCATCTTTAACGGAAGAAACTAGTGAAAAACATGACATGTGGATAGTTTCATTATTTCGTCTCGATTTCATCTACAACTTGTTTCATTAATATTATTTGAAATAGAGCTGATCGCATAGCACCAACAATGGCCTCATTCGACGATGAAGAGGACACGACCCAATTGCAAACCCAAATCCATTCGACTCTCATGCGACCCTTTCACTACGACAACTACATGATGGACGACAACTACATGATAAGCGGAATTTTTCTTATTATATCAAGGAAAGATTCTTTAGATCTACCAATTATCTAATTTCCCTATAAACAAATGCATATCCATGCATGCCTTAGCTACTCAATTCCATACATATTTTTTAGGTTTTACTTAAATTACTTATTAATTATTATATTTAATACATTATTAATATTAATTTATATATTATTAAATAAAATTGTTTAAGATTTATACATTTATTAATTATTATATTTAATATATTATTAATATTAATTAATTAATTTTTTAATCGATTAAACTGTCGAAATGATTAATGATTTTTTTCACTGCCTATCGACGAATATACTGATATACACTATTTAACCAATCGATGTAATATCGATTAATTGATTGATCAAACTATTTTGATGTGAACGTTGGTCGATGAAAGAGTTAAATGATTAGATAATCTCATTTCTCACTATATGATTTAGAGAAGAAAAATGAAAGAAAATTATGTTAATGAACACAAGCTTATTAAGAAAAACTAAATTGGGAAAAGAACTAATTTATCACCTAAAAATTTGAATTTTTTTTAATTTGTTGAGATGATAAAATGTTTCTTTTAAATAATTGAAAAGATGTTGTTAAACTTTTAATTCCTTAATTGATAATGTGTTTTCTTGTCAATTAAAAAAAATGAGATATTTGAGATAAAAAATGAACACCAAACCCTAAATTGTTAAGCCTTAATACATGTAGTTTTGGGTATTACTAAAAATCTTTAGTATTTGAGACTATATGTTTCATTCCTAATAAAGTTATTGCCAGGTCTTCTATGCTCAAATGCAAAAGCGAATGTGTTTCCCTAGATTTTAGCAGTATGTTTTTTGTTTCTGTATCTTCAATTCTACCCACACAAAAAAAAAATATATATTCTTCTGTTATTGCAACAAGTGTGAACTTAACAGAGTTACTATTAGGATCTTGGTTGTAACAAAATAAAGCTAAGGGTGTTTTTAATACATAAAACAAAACCTCATGGTGTCATTACAAATTAAGTATAAAAAACCCCTCAATTTCTAACCAAACAACAACCCCATCTTTCTTTTCTACTAAAAAGAGAAGACTGGCCCAATCTTTGATTTTACCCTTTTGATACAACCTCAGCCCTGTTTTCAGAAGACAATGGACAAACAACTAAATAAAGCCAATGTCCAGTTTTAAAGTATTTTTCCAACTATACTATTCGAGGTAGAAAGGAAGTTGTGTGGGCCTGTGGGGTTTGCAAAAATGCATTACTTAACACCAATATTTTTTGAGAAAATGATAAATTTATCTCTAAAGTTTAATCATTGGATCAATTTGATTTTCAAATTTGAAAGAGTTTAGATTTGATCTTGAACATTATGTTTCAGGTCAATTAAACATTATGTCCAAATCTATTGTAAAAATAAAAGTCACATTTAACTGAAAAAAATCAGTGAAAAGCATGACATGTGGATAGTTTCATCATTTTATTTTTACCAACTGATTTCATCTACAACTTATTTCATTAATGTTATTTGAAATTGAGTTGATCGCATAGCACCAACAATGGCCTCATTCGACGATGATGAGGACAAGACCCAAGCACAAACCTAAACCCAAATCCATTCGACTCTCATCCGACCCTTTGACGACGACAACTACATGATGGGCTACAATCCCTCCTCCTAACCCTACAACGATTTCCCTTCATCAGTGGACCCACCCTTCCCCATCCTTCCTTCACCATATATCTCTCCATGGACCCAACCACCAATGGTACTGTCAATGATTTTGGCTCTAATAATCCGCTCACCGGATGTCTATGGATTTGGGATTTCCACAGTCAACCTTGATTACGTGTTGCCATATAGCCACCATGCTCTTCATGGTGTCGCACGTCGGATTCCACTTCTGGCAACACTTAGCTTTAGAATTTATGGATGTCGTAAAGCTTTGACAACTTGTTTTAAAATGATGATTCAAGATTCATAAGTCAAATTTATGCTTGTCAGAAAGAAGAGACAGAGATCTTTTGTATTTTCTATCAAAATGATAAGACGCACTCTTTTATTTTCTTCATTTTTTTTGGGCTACCTAATGGAGATTCAATTATACTCTTTTTTATTTGTCAAGACTGAGTAATAATCCATTTTGTTGGAGTTTTTTCTATTAATTTTTATTGAAGAGGATTTTGGATTGTTGTGGATTTTTTTTCCAAGAGGAGACAAGGATTGAAGAGAGTGGGGATTTTTAAAATCTTTCATTGGACTCGAAAAGGTGAGTATAGAAAAAACAATACTGTAATTACGTGGGTGGATTTGGATGACTGGTTTTGCTTTTGTTTGGGAGGTCAGGTATGTTTTTCCCGTGTTTTTTTACGTTTCAGTTAGATAGAATGATCAATTGACATGTTTTATAATTTTCAAAGAAAAATTGATATTTTCTCATAATTGAAAGTCAAATTATCATAATGATGAAATTTCGAAAATAAATTTATCATTTTCTCATATATATATTTTTTTTTAAAAAAAAAAACTCGAGAAGACTAGCTAGCTGTTTGCCACGTACCCTTTTGTTTAAAACAAAAATGAAACAATTCCAAAGAACGGAGTTTTTTTATTATATCAAGGAAATATTCTTTAGATCTACCAAATCATTATATCAAGGAAAGATTCTTTAGATCTACCGATTATCTAATTTCCCTATAAACAAATGCATATTTGTGCATGCCTTAGCTACTCAATTTTATCCATTCCATACATATTTTTTTAGGTTTTACTTAAATTATTTATTAATTATTATATTTAATATATTATTAATATTAATTTATATATTGTTAAATAAAATTGTTTTAAGATTTATAAATTTATTAATTATTATATAATATTAATTAATTATTTTTTTAATCGATTAAACTGTATGAATATACCTATGTACTCTATTTAACCAATCGATATAATACCGATTAATTGATTGATCAAACCATTTTGATATTAATGTCGATCGATGAAAGAGTTAAATGATTAGACACTCTCATTTCTCACTGTATGATTTAGAGAGAAAAATGAAAAGAAAATTATGTTAATAAAGACAAGTTTATTAAGAAAAAAATAAATTGGAAAAAGAATTAATTTATCACCCAAAAAAAGGAATTTTGTTTTTTAAATTGTTGAGATAATAAAATGTTTCTTTTAAATAATTGAAAAGACGTTAAACTTTTAATTCCTTAATTGATAACGTGTTTTCTTGTCATTGAAAAAATATTAGATCTTTGGGATAAAAAATGAAAACCAAACCCTAAATTGTTAAGCCTCAATACATGTAGTTTTAGGTATTACTAAAAATCTTTAGTATTTGAGACCATATGTTTCATTCCTAATAAAGTTATTGCCAAGTAAAGTCTTCTATGCTCAAATGCAAAAGGGAATTTGTTTCCCTAGATTTTAGTAGTATGTTTTTTGTTTCTGTATCTTCAATTCTACCCCGCCCACCCCCCCCCCCCCCCCCCCCCCCCCCCCCCCCAAAAAAAAAAATGTACAGAGACCGCCCTTACCAAAAAATATTCTTCTGTTATGCAACAGGACATATCAAAGAGCCTTCCCATTGGCCTTTAGATGCTGGAGTCCTTCAAAGAATTGGGGAACTGGAAATATTTTACAATGTTATGGTATCATTGTTTAGATAGAGGTTACTAGTTCAATCTACTCTTTTTCCAATTACATAATCAAATATGAAAGAATAGTGGGGAAGGGTATGAAGAACAACAGTCTGCCCTATCGAAATCGACTATTAACAAAAGAACGAGGGCTTCGAAGATGAAGCATATGTACTCAGGCGTGCTGAATATCCTCAGTTTTCTACCGTATCTGAATTTCGCTCAGTTGATTGCAACTGCCCCTTAACGAAATGAGACGGGTTAAACCCCCTAGCCCGAAAGGGATGTTGGCATCAATTCTCTTGCTTGTTACCTATCAAAAAATAAATATATAAAGCTGTCACAGAAAAGAAAATGATATAAATTATTTATCCAAAAAACATCAGAACAGGGCCAAAATGAACCTAGAAAGCAAGACATGAACATGGAAGAAACAGATGCCAACAACACAAATTGCAATTATAACGAACCTGAAGTTAACATACAGCCAAGATATATAGATTGTTGTGACATCTTGCAAGTCTTCACTCAGGTATAGTTTCCCCTGATAACTTCTGTGAGGCCAAGTGATTCACATAGCGAGAGAGCTTGGGCAAGCAAGGAGAAGCGTGGACTATAGAACCAGTAGAGATGGCAACACCATCATATTTCTCTTCAGTTCTGGTAAATCTCCAAATTTGTATTACCCGAGCAAAAAGAAAGAAATAAGAGAAAAGGTTCTCCAGTTTCGGGCATTCCCCGACTCTTAAACTTCTGACAGATGGCAATACAGCTCCAATGCTCTTCAATTCTGGCAGTTCAAACAAATGCAAGGTATGTAGCTTCGCCATCATACAGACTGCTGTTCTATCGAACTCAAACAGACTCTTTAGCTTATAACAAAATTTAATATGGAGGACCTCAAGGTTCTCTGGCAGCTGGGACAAGGAAAAAACATTTTTAAGCGCAGGACAGCAGTCTAGATACAGATTTTTAAGGTTCTTAAAGCTCCAACTTGCACATTCCCACTGCTTATACTCTTCAAATTAAGAAGGTATGAAACCCAAAGAGTCTCAAGATTCTTTCCCATTTCAAAATCTCCAGAGAAAATACTCTCCATATTAGTGCATGTTTCAAGCCAACAGCCTTTCATTTCCACCAAATTATCTGCACCTAATTTAGATAAGCAACTGATAATTGTATTATCAGACAAAGACACATATTCAGCACGCCTGAGTACATTCTCAAACCCAACAGGAAGACTGTAGGATCCATTAATTTCCAGCGATCGGCTGTGCTCTTCGGGATGGCCAAAATGTCTAACCTGTGAGTAAATATCTCTGAATATGAATTCATCTCTACGGCAAAAGACATCACCATCTTCACCTTGCTCAGTAGGAGGACAAACAGAGAAATGAAATTGTTTGAAGCATGTCTCCCATAATGAGGAATTGTTCTCCAGAAATTGGAAAAAGTTGGAGCCACTCACCGACATGGAAAGATTATTATGACCCAGAACAACTTCAGCTGACTTGAAGATGCCACAATCTTCCCAGTTTAGCTCCACCGGTAGGTGCTTTACCCTCCCCCAGTCAATTTCTTGAATACCCGTCAAGACGGGCATATCAAGGTGCTTAAGCCGAGTCAACTATGAGATCTCATAGAGAAATTCTTTAATTCCGGTTCCCCACAGATCAAGAACCTCCAAGTGACTTAGTGATTCCAGATGCAGCAGTCCTTTTAAACCCGAACAATCTCTTAGCAAGAGCTGGCAAAGGTTGGGAAATGTCTTCAGGGATGGCAGGAGTCTGACTGCTGTTCCAGAAAGATCAAGAATCTCAAGCTTCGTAAGTGCTTCGAGATGTGGAACTTCTTTTAATTCTGACCAACCTCTTAGTAACAGCTGGTTGAGGTTCATGAGGTTGGACATGGAGGGTAACATATAAAGTTGAGTTTGAGACAGGTTGAGAATCAGAAGGTGCACCGCATGCTTCAAGAATTTACCACCACTTTCGCTTGAATCGCTTACACCACAAACATGGAGCTCCTCAAGTTTTGATAGAGATTCTAAGGATGACAGGTCTATGCTCGGCTGAGTCTGAGAGATTTTGAGACTCCGAAGACCAGAAAATTGCTCAAAGGAAAAATCTACTAAAGACAAAGAGCTGCAACCTGCAAGATCAAGCACCTCCAGTGTTTCAAGGGGACTAGAGTGCGGCAACCATACCAGGGAGGAACAACCCAATAAAAGAAGCCGGCGAAGGTTTCTGTAGGGGAAATGAAATGTATTTAGTGATTTCAGTGAACATGCATTGGTGAGATCAAGTACCTCAAGGCTTACAAGGTCTTCCATTTTAGGAAGTTCTTCAAGTAATGTGCAATCCCTTAGCAAACATTGACGTAGTTTGCACAGGTAGGAGAGGGATGGTATGTTCTGGACTTTGGTGTTTCAAAGGTTAAGGTAACGAAGGTTCATCAGATGTTCAAAGGATTCATCTTCAATTTCAACAACACTAGAGGAACCTGAAAGATCAAGTAACTCAAGATGTATAAGTGCTTTTGTGCTCGGTAATATTTTAAGCTCATGACAATTTCTTAAGCAGAGATGAGAAAGGTTGCAAATGTTGGAAGGAAAAAAACATATCATAGTTCCTGACAGATCAAGAATTTTAAGGTCACTCTGATTTTCAAAGGATGTATCATGAAATTCCTTCAAAAGGAGAGCACCTGAAAGATCGAGAATTTGGAGATTAGAAAGTCCTCTTAGGCTGCGAAGTCTGTCTAACTGTCTGCATCCGCTCAGTAAGAGCTGAGTCAGCTCTCTAAGATTATAGAGAAGCGGTAGGGTATGAATCTGTGTAAGGGAAAGATCAAGCACCTTAAGTTTTTGAAGCATAGAAAGACTTTTATTTATGAATGCTTTCAAAGAGACTGCGCCAGAAAGGTCAAGGACCTCAAGGTTATTTAATGCACTTAGGTTTGGAAGTCTTTCCAAGCGATAACACCCTCTTAGTATGAGCCAGCGTAGTTCACTTAAGTTAAAGACACTATTAGGTAAATGTCTAACCTGTGCTTCAGATAAGTTGAGGCTTCGAAGATGAAGCATTCGCTCAAATAGATTATCTGGTATAATTTCCAAGGATTTAGCACCAGATATCTCAAGAACAGTTAATGATTTGAGTTCATGGATCTGATCAATGTTCTCCAGAAACTCACAGCCTCTGAAGACGAGCATTGTAAGCACTTGCATCTGAGACAAGGACGCTGGCAGAGATTTTAATACCAGATTGAACACGCCAAGAACATGAAGATCCTTCATGTGGAGAAACAATGTATCAGGGACTTCCTTGTTGAGACAATTACCGTCAATCAGTAATGTTGAGATTTTCTCTGATTTGTCACTATATCGTAGTGTTCTCATCGCACCATCAATCTGTGCAATGTTCCCAAGGCCTTCCCACATGCTGTCCTTAACAGCATGAACCAATCCCAAAGAGCTTTCTGCATCTCTAAATCTATGGTAACAGCTACCTGAATAATATTCTTTATTGCTGGTCCACCGAATTATATGACATTCTTCACCTCTGGTACAGCAATGAGCCACTTCCAAAACACTTCCTATCATGGAAACACTGTCAGTCTCCACTTCCTTCAGCAAACCTTGATGTATAAGCTCCATGAAAACAGAATGACCTTTCTCAAAAGCTTTCTCAATACAATCGACATGACCAAGACATCCTTCCATTATCCAGTGAGCAATCAACTGAGCAAAATGGACAGGGCCATTGAAGTGAAAGTAGCGCCAGCTCTGCCAAAAGCAATGGATTAAATCATCCGTTGACAGCATTTCTTGTGCAATGCAGAGGAAGTGTGTTATGATGTTGCTTATGTTATTTGCGGCTGCTTTTAGTGCACATTCTATTGTCCAAACCCCAGAATTATGTTCTCCAATGTAATTTAATGCTTCTGCCATTGCGTTGATTGCAGCAGGGAAACCCTCGCTTTTCTCAGCAATACCTTCAAATAGCGGTTCAAAACATTGATTCCTGACTCTTTATTGCAAAAGAGTCATTGACTCTTCCAGAGACAAGGGTTCAATTCTAACCATCAGCGTGCCAGGACTCAATTCAAGGCTGTCATCCCTGTCTCTGCCAGTCATTAAAACTCTAAATGAATCCAGCCCGGTATAATGAAGCATGGATTTAAATCCTGATATAATTTCATCTATGTTCATATCATGGGAAACTTCATCCAAAATTAAAAGACACCTCTTCTCACGAATAGCTGCTGATATTTTTTGTTTCAAGTTTTCCTCTGCCTGCATCTCCTCTTCATCATTGTCATCTTCTTCATCGTCATCTTCCCACTCCTCATTAGGCACAAACAGAGACAACTGAGCAGCAATGCTCTCAAGAGGAGCTGTCCTGTCATGTTTTCTGCTCAAAGACAGCCAGAAAGTGAAGTCAAATAACCTATCCCGGATTGCACGATCACATATCTCTCTTGCTGTCCAAGTTTTCCCTATTCTGGGTTTCCCAACAAGATAAGTCCCTCGAAAAAAATCAGAACATAATAGAAGTTCTATCATATATTCTATTTCTATACGTTGATTGTCTCTCCGTAGAGCCATCGATGGTGCAAAAAATTATGCTGCAAATAAATAAGAATTAAAAAGAGACTTGAAGATTTTTGGAAGATAAGATAGTAAGTTATGCTCGAGGTCTTTCTAAATGATAAAATATGATGAAACGAATGTTTCATCCCTCATGCTTATGAGCTTATTTATGCATTTCTTGATATGTCAACATGTCAGTAGCCCAGAAAACAAGAGAGACGTTAAAAATGTCACTGGGATGTAAATATTAATATTAAACATTGCTTAAGAAAGTATCTCCAGAGCAACGTAGATCTAGAAATGAGATGAGGAGAGGAGTTCCAAAGAACACAGAAATCCTAAACCACAACAACACAAACCCAATGCAAAATCTATAGCTGTCAAAGATAGAAATCAGTAGATGAATTCATCCAAAACAAGTCCTTGAGCCTTCTGCACAACTACCAGAGTCTAAAGGAAAAAAAGAAGAAGAGAAAAACCAGCAAGTGTTTGGTGGGTGGCAGTAACAACAATGGCACTTTAGAGAGAGAGATTTGGACATTTGGCAATATACTATACGTAGAAACCCCATTTTGTTCCAAGTGTTAGAACGAGGAACCATGATGACCCGAGAATCGAATTCTTAAGAAAGTATGTCAAGTTGATGAAATTGATCTTCAATGACCAAGTTGCGAAGAAAGATTGTGATTAAAAAATAACATAGACGAGAAAGTAAGATTTGAAATTTTTGAAAATACTGATTTTCGGGTTTCTTTCCGAATTTTCTGCAATTAACCACTTTTATCACTCCAATAAACTTTTGATTGATCCTTGATTAGTGTGTGGATTAACTAGTACCAAACTTTTAGTTACAATTAACTTGGTTAAATCTCGTGTCTTAGTGAGAAAGGGTGCAATGAATGCTTCCTCCTCTCGTATCACGATCTCTAAAACTCAAAAATCTTGTAGACCAGTAAAATGGGTCTACTCCCTTAAAAGGTCAAGTGAGGACTCCTAGTTTTCCCGTTGCTAGCTTTGTGCTATTAACACATTCCTCGATTAAGCCTTTCGGTAAAACAAAAGTTGCGTAAAGACAAGTCGCTTTGAAACAACGAGGACCTTACACTATTAATCATACACCAAATTTGGGACACTCACATTGAATTGGAACTAAGGGGGTGTTTGGTACTAGGGATTAAAGTGGGATAGACTAACTTAACCCACATGAACAGTTAGACTCATGTTTGGTTGGAGGAACTAACTGTTCATCTGGGATTAAATTGGGATAAATCTAATCCTAATCCCTCAAAATCTTTCATAGCCCTAGGACAGAATCAATCCCAAGTCTTGGGACTAAATAATTTTTGCCCATTCCCATTTTGCTCATGCAGCCTCCTCTTCTTCTTCTCCCCCATCTCCCACGATTACTTCTTCTTCCTCTCTCCTCATCCTCCTCCTCCTCTTCTACCATCCTCCTCTCTCTCCTCCTTCTCTGGATTGCCACCTCCCTCCTCCTTTTCCTTCTCTCGTTCTCGGCCTTCCTTCTCCTCCTCCTCCTCCTCCTTCTCTAGTTCACGGCCTCCCTCCGCCTCCTTCTCTAGTTCGCGGCATCCCTCCTCCTCCTCCTTCTCTCCCTCCTTTTTCCTAGATCACACCGCCTCTCCTCCCCCTCCTCCTTCTTTTTACTCCCTGCATCCTTCTCCTCCTCCTCCTTCTTCCCTAGATCGCGCTGCACGCCGCCTTTCCTCCCCCCTCCTCCTCCTTCTTTCTCCCTCCTTCCTTCTCCTCCTTCTTCTTCCCCATATTACACCGCGTGCCGCCTCTCCTCCCCCTCTTTCTCCTTCTTCTTCCCTCCTTCCTTCTCCTCTCCTTCTTCCCCAGATCGCACTGCGCACTGCCTCTCCTCCCCCTCCTCCTCTTTCTTCCTCTCTCCTTCTCCTCCTCCTTCTTCCTTTTCCCCTCCTCCTTCCTCCTTTTCCCCTCCTCCTTCCCCATATCGCGACCTCTTCTTCATCTCTGGTTCGCATGCATCTCCTCCCTCTTGGTTTGTTAATTTTTTTCATATTATTTTGCACAGATTGTTGATTATTGGATTTTGTGTTGAGAAAGAGATGACCCATGGTTTGTGTTGATTGTTGGATAATTTTTTCAGTTTGTGTTGATTTTCTAGTTGGATGGTTTTTCTTGATTTTTTGATGATTTCATGATTGTTACATAGAGAGGAAGAATGTTAATTTTATGTTGAGAAAGAGAAGGCATGTGGTGAAGACATGTGAGGAGAGAAATTACAAGGGTATTTTGGTCTTTATACATGTTATCCTAATTTAATCCCAATTCAGAAATCTTATAAACCAAACATAGTATTAAGGTAGTCTCACTTTAATCCCATCTAATCCTATCCCACTTTAATCATAATCCTGTCTGTGAACCAAACGGATCCTAAGTAGAGATTCGAACTTGAAAGCTCCCCAATAAAAAAAATGTGTGGTTACCAAGCCACTAGATCAAAAAATTAGATGATGTGGAATCCAGAATCCTATCATTTTTTTTTAGAGAAGCCACTTGTTGTGGTTGGGGATTTAACAGAACCTTACCAGTTTATTAATAATAAAAGAAATATGCAGTCAAAGCGGGCGGACATAAAGCTTGAACCCCTCAATAAAGCAAAATTATGCTTAGGAAAAGCCACAATAAATCAAGATTAAAAACATTTTTTTGATAAATAAAAAATTTATTAAACGGTTCCAAGAGGATGCAAATCAAAGCCAAATGTTAATTACAAGAGATAAACTCCACAAAATCCAAAAAGTTCTCCACATTTATAAAAAAAATCCCTTCTAAACAAAACTAAAGGTATTAAGCCATCTAACTCTAGTTACTTCTAAAGACTTCACTATACCCTCAAACGCTCTACGGTTGATTTCAATCTACACTATCCATAAAATATATAAAGGAATTAACGAGTAGGTCTCCTTAATCTCCTTGGAGACCCGTAATCTGCTCCAAGCCCACACTTCATCCTTAACGGTGCCGGCAACCACTCAAGAAACCCACAAAATCTTATAAGTCATCTCTCATAAGCTTCTAGCCAACGAACAATCCATAAAAGATGAAAGATAGACTCGGCACAACTTTTACAAATATAACCCCTATTCACAAGAATTTTTCCCTTTTTTTAAAAATTTTTTATAGCAAGAATCTTTTCCATGAGGCTTCCCACACACACAAAAAAAAAAAAAAAAAAAAAAGAAAAAAAAAATCATCTTCCTCGGGGCACTAGGGCACCAAATAACTTTCCATGGAAAATTTGGAGGGCCTTCCAAACTCACCCTACCAAGAAGACACTTATAGAAAGATTTCACCTCAAAGCATTTGTCCGGGCTAGTTCTCCGCCTAATTAAATCCTCTAGCCAAATCTATCTTTACTCTATACAAGGTATCCAAACCGACATAATAAACAGACCCTATAGAACACCCTACAATTCAAGATTAAAAACACAACCCGCATATAACAAACAAACACTATAGAACCCTACAAATTAAGGAGGTAGAAAGTTCTTGGTTCTATTACAATCAAAGAAACAAGCAGCTGTAATATTCTTAGGAAGAGAACCCATAGTTGTACGGAATCGTATCATTTGACCAAAAAGAAAAAGAATTAATAGGAGGTAAGAAAAGAAAGTCTCTACTTTTTCTTTTTTTTTTATAGTCACTTATACAAAAATAGTCTAAGATACTCGAGTTAAAACAAGCTAGAAATCAATTGCGAAGAGCGTTCACTCACATTGGTTCTTTTATGTGCCTACAAAAAGAGTGTGGTTTTGAATCTCAAATTTCAAAGAGGTTAAGAACAATCTGAGTTAATATAAGATAAACGAAATGACAACTAAAGGAAGCAACTACTGGTGACAAAAGGCAAGATCCACAAGAAAGAAAAAGAAATTCAGATACGGTAGAAAACTGAGGATATTATTTTTTTTTTTTTCTATTTTGCTCATTAAAACTGAGGATTTTAGACTTCTACTCTATAGTATTTCAAAGATTCCAGAAACTGGACACATGCCTGGATTGGCACATTAATTTTGCTGTTTATATGGTTTGGTGATAAATTTTTTGTTTGCTTCCTATGTTTTCTTACAGTACCGAGTTTTTTTTTTTGTGATTTTCTCCTGATAAACGAAATTTCTCACCCAGCATAAATACATAAATGAGTACGAAGAAAAAGGAGAATTAAAAACCTGAAAAATTCAGCGACAGAGATGTAAGGAATATCTAGATGTAGTAGGCTCCTTTTCCCGTTTCCTTCGCCAGTCCACTTTGACTTAAGTTGGAATTTATTTTTAAATATTTTTAAAACAGATGGCAATCAAGTCTAAATCAAGTTAAAATTTATTAATTGATATTTTAATTATTATTATATTAAATTTAATGACATTGATTTAATTTGATTATATATCTTACATAGTTTTAAACCCAAAAAAAAAATCCAATTTGTTATAATATTGTTCATATGCAATGCATTTAATCATACACACACACACATATATATATATATATATATGAAGTTGTCCCGTATAACTTTTTCTTAAACAAATGTGAGTTTTACACGCTTTTATTTGATGTCCGTGTTTTTTTTTTAATCAACGTTAAATACTTTATACTATTTCTCTCTCGTCTAGAGAGACGTTTCTCAATCCTCTTATATTCTATGTAGATTGGGGCTCGTACGAATCTTATGTTTTTGTTTCATTCAAGAACACATTCACATCTAAATAGCCACCTTATCTCACTCTCCAATTACCACTGATTTATCATTTTAAATCCAAGACATTGAACAACTATATTCAATTTCTCTTCTTCTTGCAATTGTTTTGCTTATTGATTTCTCTACTCGATGCATCGATTCTCTCCATTTTTTCGATCGCTTTTGAAGGAAATAGTCTATAATTCTTTTTTTCTTTTTTTTTCAATTTAGGGCTTCTTGCCATATGATTATTAAATCGATTTTTCTCTCTGTTGGTGAAAACCATGTAGTGTGGAATGGTTATTGTTGATGCTTATAAAAGTGAATAGCCTACTAAGCCTAAGGTTAGTAGTCATACATATAAAGAATATAATAATGAGAAAATACATATATACCCTTAACACTTCTAACCCTAATACTCCTGACACTACCCTTCAAGTTGGGGCATATATGTAACGACCCATCCCGGGTTGGTCACCCCCAAGACAGTGTCATCACATTTTGAAAATCTCAGCACGACACATATATGCAATAATAAAAATAATACTAACAGAAATTTTTACTGTAATCTTCAACCCTCAACCGGAGAGGTATATAAATCTGATATTAACTTAAACATAATAGACAACGTAAAAATGCATGAATATTTACAAATAAAATTTTTATTTCATTTTTTCATTTGTCTGAAGATGTTGACACGTACGTGGCTTATAGTAAATGATTTTGTCTGACTCTCAACCCACCGGACTAATTGTCCTGTCTGCTACCTGAAATCATTGTACAATGAGGGATGAGCTTCACAAGCTCAGTGAATTCAATTTACTAAAAGTATTCAAATTGCATAAATAGCCTTTTAATATTTAATTATTTATCTCTCATATAACTGGATAATAGTATAATGTCTAAAATTTAAATAATTCATATCATATCATATTTCTATGACTTTTTCTCACTGTAATTGTCTCTCTGTGAGACTCATTTATCTACAAATAAATGCATAATATCAACAATATTCAATAAAAATATCAACATGTAAAACAGATGAAATGCATGAATTATTATTATGGGAACATCTTCCCATATGTCGACATGTTTTTATCTTAGATCGGTCCCCTCTCAGTTCTTTCATTCTCATTTAGACCAGTTGCCTTCCCGGTTCTTTTATTCTCATTTAGACCGGCTGCCTTCCTGGTTCTTTAATTCTCATTTAGATGCATACAAAAACTGATATGAATATGCATATAAATAAAAAAAATAAAAATAAAAACATATATTTAGACATTTGAACTAGTTATCCTGATTATTCTCAAATTAATATTAAAAAAATTTCATTAAATTCCTCTCATCATAAATCACATCAAATCATCCATCATAGCTTGTTAAGAATTTCAATTATTGCTTTTATTATTAAATCAACTTATTATGCCAAAAATATTATTTTTCACCTAATAATTTTCTACATGTCCAAAATTCATATCATACCTATCAATCAAATTTTTATATACCACCAAAGCATAAGTTAATAATTTAATTAATATTATCACTAGATATTTCATTTTATTTAGATTACTTAAAGTAAATCTAACTCACCACGTAGCACTTAAAGCTACCCGTGGATCACCTCCTTGCCTTTCCCGTTCCTCTCAGCAATTTCCCTAGGTTGCTGATCGTCAACATCTGATATAATATTTATATTAAAATTCTAATTTATTCTTCAATTTCATAAACCACACCCTTTGAAAATTCTCACTTTGAAATCCAGAAAATTTCATGAATGCTCAAAAATTCAAAAATAAACATTATGTTATTACCTTTTGTTTTTCTGATAGCTTTTCGTGACTCTCTATAAAATTGCCCCGTAAACCTCTTCAAAATTTTGTTCTTTCAACCTTTCTTTCGATCCCCAATTGTTTAAAGAAATAGAGTAATTGGAGGAAAAACTAAACGAAATCGGTAAGTATAAATTAACGTTTACATCTTATATATATATATATATATATATATATATATATATATATATATATATATATATATATATATATATATGAGTAAGATTTTGTAAAAATCTTCAGCCAAAAGCAAATGCATACATAGTCTCCATGTTTTGGAGACGTGCAAGACATGCAAGGTTCTTCCTCATGTTTTTGACTTTTTTTTTACAATTTAACTTTTCGCATTTAAAAATATTTATACATTATTTTAGCTCTATGTCATATTTATTAAAGTACTTTTTTACCCTTACTTTAAAAATACGGGTATTACAATTCTACCTACCTTACAAAAATTTTGTCACCGAAATTTCCTTACCTAAAATCAAGAAAAGAGTTTGGGGTAATCCTTCCTCATTCTTACTTCATGCTTCCATAGGATTTACAAATCCTCTAAAAGACTGAGGTTTAAACTTAAAAAAATCTCACAAAAAAATCCCCTTGCATCTCACGTGCAAACACACATTCTCTCTCATAAACATTTCATTTCACCATATCATGTTCTACTCTACTCCTTTCCTCTAATCTCCTCTACAGATTATCAGCCATTTCTTCACCTGCATTCATCCTTTCTATAGCACGATTAAGAGCTTCTCTCAATTCATCCTTCCTAACCTCAGATTCTCTCCCAGCTTTACTAGTACCAGCTGCACTATCAATATGTTCCCTCATAGGAACCACAGACTCAACTTCCCCCTCTGCTTCAGTTATTCTAAATATTAGGAGTCTACCGCATCCCTTTTGATATTGAATTCTACCTCTAGCTCTAGCAAGTCCACGTGTCGTCCTCAAATTCTGCATCTAAAAATATAGCTTATTTAGATTTTTCACTTTTTTTTAAGTTCTCATGCAGTCTCCAAAATTGTAACGACTCAGCCCGGGTTGTCCACCCCCGAGATGGTGTCATCACATTTTGAAAATCCCAGCACGACACATATATGCAATAATAAAAATAATGCTAACAGAAATTTTTACTGTAATCCTTAACCCTCAACCGAAGAGGTATATAAATCTGATATTAACTTAAACATAATATACAACGTAAAAATGCATGAATATTTACAAATAAAATTTTTATTTCATTTTTTCATTTGTCTGAGGATGTTGACACGTACGTGGCTTACAGCAAATGATTTTGTCTGACTCTTAACCCACCAGACTAATTGTCTTGTCTGCTACCTGAAATCATTGTACAATGAGGGATGAGTTTCACAAGCTTAGTGAATTAAATTTACTAAAAGTATTCAAATTGCATAAATAGCCCTTTAATATTTAATCATTTATCTCTCATATAACTGGATAATAGTATAATGTCTAACATTTAAATAATTTCTATCATAACATATTTCTATGATTTTTTCTCACTGTAATTGTCTCTTTATGAGACTTATTTATCTACGAATAAATGCATAACATCAACAATATTCATTAAAAATATCAACATGTAAAACAGATGAAATGCATGAATTATTATTATGGGAACATCTTCCCATATGTCGACTTGTTTTTATCTTAGACCGGCCTCCTCTCAGTTCTTTCATTCTCATTTAGACCGGTTGCCTTCCTGGTTCTTTTATTCTCATTAGACCGACTACCTTCCCGGTTCTTTCATTTTCATTTAGATCGGCTGCCTTCTCGGTTTATTCTCATTTAGATGCATATGAAAACTGATATGAATATGTATATAAATAATAAAATAAAAATAAACATGTACTAAGACATTTAACCTAGCTATCCTGATTATTCTTAAAATAATATAAAAAAAATTCCACTAAATTCCTCTCATCATAAATCACATCAAATTGTCCATCATAATTTGTCAAGAATTTCACTTATCTCTTTTATTATTAGATCAATTTATTATGCCAAAACTATTATTTTTCACCTAATAATTTTCTACATGTCTAAAATTCATATCATACCTATCAATCAAATTTTTATCTACCACCAAAGCATAAGCTAATAATTTATTTAATATTATCACTAGATATTTTATTTTATTTAGATTATTTAAAGTAAATATAACTCACCACATAGCACTTAAAGCTACTCGTGGATCACCTCATTGCCTTTCCCGTTCCTCTCAGCAATTTCTCCAGGTTGCTGATCGTCAACATCTGATATAATATTTTTATTAAAATTCTAATTTATTCTTCAATTCTTCATAAACCACACCCTTTGAAAATTCTCACTTTGAAATCCGAGAAATTTTATGAATACTAAAAATTCAAAAATAAATATTACGTTATTACCTTATGTTTTTTGATAGCTTTTCGTGACTATCTATAAAATTTGTCTGTAAACCCATTCAAAATTTTGCTCTTTCAACCTTTCTTTCGGTTCCCAATTGTTTAAGGAAATAGTGTAATTGAAAGAAAACTAAACGAAATCGGTAAGTATAAATTAACGTTTACATCTTTTATATATATATATATATATATATATATATATATATATATATATATAAGATTTTGTAAAAATCTTCAACCAAAAGCAAATGCATACATAGTCTGTACGTTTTGGAGACGTGCATGACATGCAGGCTTCTTCCTTAATTAACACCTGCTGTCATGTTTTTGACTTTTTTTTGTTTCTTTCTACTATAACGTTCCTGGACGTCCGTATTTGCAACAAGTGTGGTTAGTCCATTTGCAACAAGTGTGGTTAGTCTGTTTCTAGATGCCCACAGATTAGTCATTGGGATGTTATTATTCGTATTTTGATATATCTTAAAAGTGCCCCTGACAGTGGTTTACTTTATCAAAACCATGGTTATACTTAAGTTTAGGGTTTTGATGCAGATTGGGCGGGTTCTCCATCTGATAGAAGCTCATGGATATTGTGTGTTTGTTAGGGGTAATTTGGTATCATGGAAGAGTAAGAAGCAAACTGTAGTTGCTAGATTAAGTGTGGAGTTCGAATACAGAGAAATTGCACACACTGTGTGAGTTGGTTTGGCTGAAACAATTGTTAGAAGATCTTGGGATTAAGCAGTCATGTCCTATGAGCTTGGTGTGTGACAACCAAACAATTATGCATGCTGAGAGTCCTAATAGAATTCTTAATGAGTGTCCTAGTATGCTTAGATCATATTTATCTTATCTAATTGTTGTGTCCTATTCCTATTAGACTTAGTATTCATAAGTTTATATATTGGGTCAATTATATTCTTTTCATTCAATCAATAAGACAAATAATTCTAGATTCCAAGATCTTCTCCAGTGTGTCTCCACATCCAAGTTCTCATATTAGAACTTCATTTAGTCATGGTGGTAATTTTATTTATCAATGTACATACTACCATCATTTTGGTCATACTCGAGAGATGTTTTGGAAGTTAATTGGTCGTAGTCGAGGTTCACTTCGTCAATGTATGTATTCTCATCATTCTTGGCATACCTGGGAGACGTGTTAGAAGTTAGTTAGTCATCCCATAGTGGCTAATTATATGACTTCTAATTCTATTAAGTATGTATTTACCTCAAAATCTGTACCTTCAACTTCTCTGATGGTTTCCAAAGATGAGTATGACGAGTTCTTATAGTATAAGGCAACTAGTCGGACATCTTCCTTGACTGCCCTTTCCGCCTAGAAAGGTACACTAAAAGCTTATCTATCATCTACTAACTCTTCATCACTCTAAAACTTCTAATAATTTGTTAGGTACCACTGATGTTTTCTTTACCTTTTATCACTATACGTCTTTGCCTAATGTTACTCTTGCAGATGAATCTAAAACCACTACTAGTGTCATTGACACTGTGCACCCTAGTTCTTCTATGTCTTTATCATTTGTCATTTATGCTCATTTTTCGTAGTATAATTTGATATATGTTAGTCAGCTTACAAGATCTTTTAACTGTTATGTTATTTTTCTTCTTGATTCTGTTCTTATCCAGGATCTGACAACAAGAAAAACAATTGGGGGAGGGCATGAATCAGTTGTTCTATATTACTTTAATCTTATACCATCCATCATCTCTTGCTCAATTAACATGCCTCCACTTCAAGAACATTGTTGTTTTGGTCATCCATTCTTAGAGAAGCTAACAAACTTAGTTCTTACGATGAGTTAGGTTTTGTCTTTAGAATGTGAGTCGTGTCAATTGAGTAAACATCATTGTATATCATTTCCTTCCCAAGTTAATAATCGTGTGCCTAGTCCTTTTATTTTAGTATATTATGATATTTGAGGTCCAAGTCATATGACTTCCAAACTTGGATTTCGGTATTTGTTACCTTTTGTGGATGATTATTATAGATTTACTTGGGTTTATTTAATGAAATACAATTCTGAGTTGTTTTCCATTTTTTGTGCCTTTTGTGTTGAGATAAAAACCAAATTTGACTTATCTGTTAAAATTCTTCGTAGTGACAATTTTTCTGAGCCTTTTCAACTTTTATGACTAAGTATAACATTATTCATCAATCATCTTGCTTTCATACATCCCAACAAAATAAGGTTACAGAGTGAAAAATCGTCATCCTATGGATACTACTTGTACTCTCTTATTTCATATGCATGTCCTTAAATTGTTTAGGAGTAAAGTCATTATGATTGCATGTTACTTAATCAACTATATGCCATCCTCTATTCTTGATGGTCAAACCCTCCCACTCTGTGCTCTTTCCTAAAGATGTTACATTCCACTTACCTCATCGTGTCTTTGGATTTGTTTGTTTTGTTCATCAGCTCTATCCAAGGGTTGACAAACTTGATACCTACTTTATAAAGTGTATTTTCTTACACTATTCTCATGCACAGAAAGGTTATCGGTGTTATAGTCCCTCACTACAAAGGCACTTTGTTTGTACCGGTGTTAATTTCTTTGAGTCTACTCCATATTACTCCGAGTCTCGTTCTTAGGGATGGCAATTTTGTTCAAAACTATGGGGTCCAGCCTTGCCTCGATTTAGGGAAAAATCCCCGCCCCGTTTGGGGACGAGGATATAGGTCCCCACCCCGAATTCCCCAAACCCTTATAAATAATATATTATATTTTCCATTTTAAATTCATGTTTTTTATTAAATGAATTTATTGAATTCCCACTTAAAATTTACAAGATTTTAACTTAAATGATAATTCATATCTTAATGATAATTTATTAATTTCATGTCTTATAAATTCCACTTCTACTTCATCTTTTATAAATACCACTTGGACTTCCCTTTTTATAGCACTTTATTTCTTAATGGCCACAAGACCAACTTAGGCTTTAACAAGTAAAAGTGTTAAAATTTTCGGCCTTACTCAACTTAAGCCTTTAAAAATATTTTTTTATGGCCTATTGGCTTAAAGTAGTCCAAATTTTATGAAATCTCATGACTTGGATTTTGCTGGGAAAAATTCTCTATGGTGACCTGATTCCCCGTTCAGAATCGAGATGGAGAAAAAATTTTCCTCGCCTTCATCCCGATGGTGGGGAGGGGAATTTTTTTCCCCGTGAACTTGGCAGGGATAGGGATAGGGAATTTAACCCCATCCATTACCCACCTCGTTGCCGTCCTTACTCATTCTATCTCAAATATGACTGATTCATTTCCTTGTCCATTACATGTTCCTATGCCTCTTACATGTTCCCATGCCTCTTACATAATCAGATCTCCGTCTATTAGTTTTTTCGTTATCTGCTACTATGTTGCAAGTATACATCCGTCGTCCGCGACCTTCCATCTCTACTGCTCCACCAATTTCCCCCTTGTTGATAGATCTCGATCCTCCTTCCTCATCTGAGGATGATCATCCTATTGCTTTTCGTATAAGTAAACGTTTATATACTGCTCATTCAATTGCTAATTTTGTGTTTTTTGATTATTTATCTCCTTCATGTGCTTTTTTTGTTGTTTTGATCTTTTCTGTCTCTATTCATAAGTTTGTTACAGAAGCTTTTTCTTATTCTAGGTGGAAAGCTGCTCTGGATGAAGAGATACATGCCTTGAATACTAATGATACATGGGACTTTGTTCCTCTCCCATCTAAGAAATCTTTTGTTGATTGTCGTTGGGTTTATATTGTAAAGGTTCATCCCGATGGTACTATTGACAGATTAAAAACTCACCTAGTAGCAAAAGGGTATACATAGGTATATGGTATTGAATATGCTGAGACATTCTCTTTAGTGGCGAATATTACGTATGTTCATGTGTTTAACTCTCTTGGAGTTACTTTTAATTGGCCCCTACATCAATTGGATGTGAAAAATAAGTTTCTAAGTGGTGATTTACAAGAAGAAGTATACATAAAGCAACCACCCAAATTTGTTGCTCAGGGGGAGTCTGAATTAGTATGTCGATTAAAGAAATCTCTATATGGCTTGAAACAATCTCCCGGAGCATGGTTTGGTCGATTCAGTGAAGTAGTGATTAATTTAGGCCTAACTAGATGTGGTGCAGACCATTCTATATCTTATAAACACAATGATGCAGATAGAATATTGTTGATTGTATATGTGAATGATATTGTGATCACATGAGATGATAAAGAATACATTCTAGCATTGAAACAATTCTTGAGTATCAAATTTCAGACAAAGAATTTAGGACAATTGAGATACTTCATGGGTATCGAAGTTGCTAAATCTTGTCACGGTGTTTTTGTATCTCAGTGTAAATATGTTCTTGATTTGTTGACTGATATTAGAATGTTAAAGTGTAAGCTTATAGATAGTCCAATGGATCCCAACACAAAACTTGCAATTAATCAAGGTGATTTATTATTTGATCCAGAGCAATATAAAAATTTGGTTGGAAAATTGAATTATTTGACTGTTACTAGGCCCGATATTTCATTTGCAACAAGTGTGGTTAGTAAATTTATCGATGCTTCGCGAACTAGTCATTAGGATGATGTTATTCGAATTTTGAGATATCTTAAGAGTGCTCCTAGTCGTGGTTTACTTTATCAAAATAATGGTCATACTCAAGTTGAGGGTTATATTGATGCAGATTGGGTCGACTCTCCATCTGACAGAAGGGCCATTATTAGGTATTTTGTATTTGTTGAAGGTAATTTAGTATCATGAAAAAGTAAGAAGCAAACTGTGGTTGTTAGGTCGAGAGCTGAATCCGAATATAGAGCAATGATGCATACTACATGTGAGATGGTTTGGCTAAAGCAGTTGTTAGTGAAACTTGAGGTTAACCAGTTAAGTCTTATGAGTTTGTTGTGTGACAATCAAACAACTATTCATATTGCAAATAATCCATTGTTTTATGAAAGAACTAAATATATTGAAGTTGATTGTCATGTTGTTCGAGAAAAGGTTTTACAAAATGTGATTAGTACTGGACGTGTGATGTCGACAGATCAGTTAGCAGATTTATTTACTAAACCATTGGATGATTTTCAAGTTCGATTTATTTGTAACTAGTTGGGTGCATATGATATCTATGCTCCAACTTGAGGGAGAGTGTTAAGAGTCCTAATAGAATTCTTAATGGGTGTCATAGTAGGCTTGGATCATATTTATCTTATCTAATTGTTGTGTCATATTCCTTTTAGACTTAGTATTCATAAGTTTATATATTGGGTCAATTGTATTCTTATCATTCAATCAACAAGACAGATAATTATTTTCAGTTATTGTTTTCTAACAATTCAAATTGCAAATATGTAATACCCGTATTTGTAAAGTAAAGGTAAAAATGTACTTTAATAAATATGGCATAGAGTTAAAATAATATATATGTATATTTAAATGCAAAAAGTCAAATTTTTATAAAACAATTAAAAAAATCGGGACGTCCAGCAAAAAGGAAAAAAGAAAAAAAAAAGTTTTCTTTAAAAAAAAACATACAAAAACGTGGCAGCAGGTGGCCGCACCTGCTGCCAAGTTACATGCATACTGCCAACTGTAAATTAGTAACCTTGCATGTGTTATGGTAAGGTATATATGTGGAGAGTTTTTGGGAGTTGCCAAGTGCATTTTTGCAAGCATATGTGAGCTGCCGTTGCAGCAAATTTTCTATATATATTACGCTTATACGTAAACATAAATTACACTTACCAAAATTTCGTTTAGTTTCCTTCAATTACTCTACTTCTTTAAACACTTGGGGACTGAAAGAAAGGTTAAAATTTTTTTGAAGGAGTTTACAGAGGAATTTTATAGAGAGTCATGGAAAGCTATCAGAAAAACATAAGGTAATAACGTAATGTTTATTTTTGAATTTTTTTTAGCATTCATGAAATTTCCTTAAATTCAAAGTGAGAATTTTCAAAGGGTATAATTTATGAAAATTTGAAGAATAAATTAGAAATTTAATACAAATATTATGTCAGGTGTTGACAATCAACAATCGAGAGAAATTGCTGAGAGGAATGGGAAAGGCAAGGAGGTGATCCATGAGTAGCTTTAAGTGCTACGTGGTTAGTTAGGTTTACTTTAAGTAATCTAAATAAAAATCAAATATCTAGTGATAATATTAAAATAAATTATTAGCTTATGCTTTGGTGGTAGATACAAATTTGGTTGATAAGTATGATATGAATATTGGATATGTAGAAAATTATTATGTGAAAAGAAATATTATTAGAATAATTATTTGGTTTAATAATGATGGTGATAAATAAATTCTTGATGATTTATGGTTAATAAATGGATGTGATATATGAGAAAAAATTAATGAAATTTATTAAGTTGAAATTCGAGGAAAGACAGAGTAGCTGAATTTAATATTTGAATTCATGTTGTTTTTAATATTATTGTGCATATGCATATCTCATATCATTGTTCATCTGCATGTGTATTAAATAAAAGAAAGAACCAGGAAGGGGCCGGTTTAATTGAAAAACCATGACAGTCGTTTTATGCTGGAAATAAAAGGGACACCGTGACAGCCGGTATATACTGGAAAAAAAAGGAAAAACTATGACAGTCGGTATATACTGGAAATAAATACTGTGACAACCGGTATATACTGGAAAGAAAAGAACTGAGAGGAGACTGGTCTAAGATAATAAAAACATGTTGACATGTGGGAAGATGTTCTCTAATAATAATTCATGCATTGCATCTGTTTTACATGTTGATTTATTACTAAAATATTGTGGATATTATGTATTTATTTTATTTTTAGATAAATGAGTCTCACAGAGAGACAGTTACAGTGAGAAAAAGACATATAAGTATGATGTGATAGTAATTATTTAAATGTTAGACTTTATACTATTATCCAGTCATATGAGAGATAAATGATTAAATATAAAAGGCTATTTATACAAATTGAATATTTTTAGTAAATTTAATTCACTGAGCTTGTGAAGCTCATCTATCATTGTACAATAATTTTAGGTAGCAGACAGGACAAATAATTTGGTGGGTTGAGATTCAGACAAAATCTTTTTTCTGTAAGTCATGTACGTGTCAACATCCTCAGACAAATGAGAAAATAAAATAAATATTTTATTTGTAAATATTCATGCATTTTACGTTGTATATTATGTGTAAGTTAATATCAAATTGATGTACCTCCCTTATTGAGGGTTGAGGATTAAAATAAAAAAATTTGTTAGTATTATTTTATTGTTGCATATATATGTCGTGCTGGGATTCTTAAAATGTGATGACAACGTCTCGGGGGTGGCTAACTTGGGATGGGTCATTACAATTTTTGTATAAGAGCATTAGGTTTTAAGATTCTGTAGACTGCATGAAAACTTAAAAAGTGGAAGATCTAAATAAACTATATTTTTAAGTACATAATCCGAGGATGACACGTGGTCATGCTAGAGCTAGAGGTAGAGTTCTAAATCAGAGGGGACCCGGTAGACACCTAATTTATAGGAGAACTGAAGCAGAGAAAGAAGTTAAGTCTGTGATTCCCGCGAAGGAACATGTTGATAGTGCATTTGGTACTAGTAGTGCTGGGAGAGAATCTGAGGGTAGGAATGATGAATTGAGAGAAGCTCTTAATCGTGCTATAGAGAGGATGAATGTAGCTGAAGAAAGGGCTGATAATCTACAGAGAAAATTAGAGGAAAGGGGTAGAAGAGAACCTGATGTGGTGAGGTAAGAGGCTCACGAGGGAGGTGTGTTTGCACATGAGATGCAAGGTGATTGCTTTGTGAGATTTCTTAAGTTTAAACCCCAGTCTTTTAGAGGATTTATAAATGTTATAGAAGCTGAGCAGTGGATCAAACATGTCAAAAAATATTTTGAGGTCTTACCAGTATCAAATAGACAAAAGGTTACTTTTGCTTCATTTATACTGAA
The DNA here is from genome assembly GCA_023935145.1 of Bretschneidera sinensis. Lineage (NCBI taxonomy): Eukaryota > Viridiplantae > Streptophyta > Magnoliopsida > Brassicales > Akaniaceae > Bretschneidera > Bretschneidera sinensis. The sequence continues at coordinate 99,542,563 of CM043697.1, read as the reverse complement.
GGGTGAGGCTTCTCAATGGTGGGAGGATATTTTGCCTAGGGTAAGCACATAGGTAGAATGATCTTTAACTTGGAGTAAGTTTAAGGATTAGTTCTTTGCGAAGTATTTCTCAGATACCTTTCGAGCACAACAAGAAAGAGATTTTATTCATCTAAGGTAGGAAAATTTATTGGTGGTTGAATATGATAGTAGATTCATAGCCCTATCAAGGTTTCTACCTGAATTTGTGAATACATAGGAGAGAAAATGTAAGAGATTTTTAGACGGATTACACTATGATATTCGGACTAAACTCTCTTATATGGGCATAAAAAATTATGTTGTACTTGTGGATAAAGCATTACAGATTGAGAATGATTTGATGGAGTTTAGAGATAAGAGAGATTGGCTGAAGAGGTCTAGGTTTGAGGGACCTAGAGGTGGTAGCAGTATGGGTATACAAGGCGGGAAACCACCCTAGAGGGGGACGTTCATTGTCATAAGGAATAGTAATGCAGAGTCAGAGGCAAGCAAGATCCGTTACTTCTGTAGCTCAGAGTAATACCGGTAGGACCCCTAGATTTGGGAGACAAGCTATAGAAATTGGGAGTTATGGTAGAAGAGTAAGTATGCCACAAGGGGGAAGTGGTAACTTGATGTATGATTAAGAGGCAAGGGCTTGCTTTAGATATAATCAGACAGGGCATCTGGCTTGGAATTGCCCTACACAGATATGCTTTGTATGTGGTGGGAGAGGACATATTGCTGCAAATTATCCAGCGGGGAAATCTACATAAGTAGGCGTTGGAAGTGTTGGGAGGAGATTGATAGAGAGAGGTGGTGGATCAAAGAATGTGCAGGACAGATGTCGAGGATCAGTAGCAGAACGAGGATGTGGCAGCCAGTTTCAGTCCAAAGATAGTAGAATCTATGCATTGACCCAACATGATGCACAAGCCACTCTTGATGTTGTTATGGGTATGATATCTATCCTTGGTAGGCTTGCTAGATTATTGATTGATCCTGGTGTAACCCATTCTTTTGCATCTAGTATTTATATGAAATCTATTGATGCTAGTGTTAGTCCTTTGATACATGAGATTATTGTTGAGGTTCCTACTGGAGATAGTGTTATTATCAGGACAATCTATCAAGATTGTGTGATTAATATTGCTGATAGAGAATTTGAAGTTGATTTATTGTCTTTAGATATGACAGATTTTGATTTAATTCTAGGATGAATTGTTTATCTTCATATCACGCTTGGGTAGATTGTTTTAGGAAAAATGTGGTGTTTAAGATACCCGGACAAGAGGAGTTTAATTTTCAGAGAAAATGTAAGATACTTACTAATTATTTTATTTCTAACTTAGCTGCTAGTAAATGGTTGAAGAAGGGTTGTGAGGGGTATTTGGCATATGTGGTGGATTATAGCAAGGAAAGTAAGAGGTTAGAAGAAATTTTAGTAGTAAAAGATTTTTCTGATGTATTTCCTGAGGAGTTGTCTGGTTTGCCTCCTAATAGGAAAATTGAGTTTTCTATTGAGGTGATTCCAGGATCAGCACCCTCATCCATAGCACCCTATAGAATGGCTCCAGTTGAATTGAGAAAGTTGAAGGTTTAGCTTTAGGAGTTGCTAGATAAACAGTTTATCCGACCTAGTATGTCACCCTGGGGAGCCTCTGTGTTATTTGTCAAGAAAAATGATGGGACATTGAGGTTATGTATTAATTATAGACAGTTGAATAAGATCACCATTAAGAATAGATATCTTTTGCCCAGGATAGATGATTTATTCGAGCAGTTATAGGGAGCTAGAGTGTTTTCTATGATAGATCTGAGATCGGGTTATCATCAATTGAAGATAAAGGAGGGGGACGTGCCTAAAACTGCTTTTAGGACATGTTATGGCCATTATGACTTCTTGGTGATGCCTTTTGGGTTGACCAATGCTCCTACAACATTTATAGACCTTATGAATCGGGTGTTTAAACCATTCTTGGACAGATTTGTGATTGTGTTTATTGATGATATTTTGATATATTCCAAGAATGAAGATGAGCATATACAACATTTGGAGATAGTGTTGGAGATTTTGATGAGAGAGAAATTATATGCGAAGTTCTCTAAGTGTGAGTTTTGGTTAAGCAAAATATCTTTCTTGGGGCATGTTGTATCAGGAGAGGGGATAATAGTTGACCCATAGAAAGCAGAAGTAGTGTTGAATTGGGAAAGACCCACGAGTGTAACTGAAATTAGAAGCTTTTTGGGGTTGGCTAGTTATTATAGGAGATTTATCCAAAAAATTTCTATGATTGCTGGACCATTGACTAAATTGACCAGGAAAGACGTGAAGTTTAGGTGGTTAGAGGGATATGGGAAAAGTTTCCAGCTCTTGAAATAAAAATTGATTACTACCCCGGTATTAGTGCTTCCTTCTGGTATGAAGGATTTATGGTTTATAGTGAGGCATCACATCAGGGGTTGGGATATGTGTTGATGCAACATAGGAGAGTTATAGCTTATGCATTTAGGAAATTGAAGAACCATGAGAAGAATTACTCGACACATGATTTAGAATTAGCTGCCATAGTTTTTGCTTTAAAGATTTGGAGACACCATCTAAATAGAGCTAATTGTGAAATTTTTACTGATCATAAAAGCTTGACGTATTTATCAACCCAAAAGGAGTTGAATTTGAGGCAGAGGAGGTGGATGGAATTGATTTGTGATTATGACTGTACAATTCATTATCATCTAAGAAAGGCTAATGTAGTAGCTGACGCATTGAGTAGAAAGACTACAGGGAGATTAGCTGCTATTGGGAGTCATAATACTAGCATAATGATAGAATTAAGAAGAATGAGGATGTAGTTGAGTGTTAATAATAGAGAAGTATTAATGGCAAATATGGTGATACAATCTTCTATTATTAATCGTTTATTACAGATGCAGGGTAGAGATGAGAGGATAGAGAAAATCAAACGGGAAGTGTTGAGTGAGAAGTCAACTGGGTTTAGAATTAGAGAAGATGATATGGTAGTATTGGGGCATAGAGTTTGTGTTCCCTATGATGTGGAGATGAGAAATGAGATACTAAGGGAGACTCATGATTCTTTATATTCTATGTACCCAGGTAATAATAAGATGTACAAGGGGTTGCGATAGAATTATTGGTGGTCAGGGATGAAGAAGGATATAGCAGAATATATTTTGAGATGTTTGACTTGTCAACAGGTGAAGTCTGAGAATAGACATCTAACAGGTTTATTGCAACCTCTTCTAGCACCTGAGTGGCCATGAGAAAATGTGAGTATGGATTTTGTTTCTGGTTTTTCCCATACTTAGAGGGGCATGACGTTGTGTGGGTTATAGTGGATAGACTTTCTAAGTCTTCACATTTTCTTCCTATTAAAACTACCTAGAGTCTAGAAAAGTTGGCTGAGTTATATGTAGCAGAGATAGTAAAATTACATGGAGTACCCTTAAGTATCGTATCAAATAGAGATTCTAGATTCACCTCTAGATTTTGGAGGGGTTTCCAAGAAGCTATGGGTACGCAATTGCTGTTTAGTACAACTTTTCATCCACAAACTAACGAGCAGACGAATAGAATCATCAGAATACTAGAAGATATGCTGAGGGTAAGTGTATTGAGTTTTTCAGTGTGTTGGGATGCTTATTTGCCTTTAATCGAGTTTGCATACAATAATCAGTATCAAACTAGTATTGGGATTGCACCTTCGAGGCTTTATATGGTAGAAGGTGTAGAACTCCAGTATGTTGGGAAGAAGTTAGAGAGATAAAGATATATGGCCCAGAAATGATAGATTTGACTACTAAGAGGATCAAACTGGTTAAGGAGAACCTCAGAGCAGCCCAAAATAAACAGAAGAGATATGTTGATAAAAGAAGATGACCTCCCGAGTTCCAAGTTGGTGATTGGGTATTTTTGAAGATATCTCCATGGAAGGGTGTGTTGAGGTTTAAAAAGAAGGGAAAGTTGAGCCCGAAATTTGTGGGACCATATGAGGTGATCGAGAGAATTGGACCAGTAGCATATCTTTTGGATATGCCTCCAAAATTAAAGTAATTACATAATGTATTTCATGTGTCACTGCTGAGAAAGTACTTACACGATGAATCCTATAGTATCTCGAATCAGACGATAGAATTTAAGGAAGATTTGACTTTATGCAAGTACCGGTCAGAATCCTAGACGAAAAGGAACAAATCTTGCGCAATAAAGTCATTCATTTGATTCAAATATTACGATGGAACAAAGATGTTGAAGAAGCCACGTGGGAGTATGAAGCAAGAATGAGGAAGGAATACCCCCAACTTTTTCTTGAATTAGGTAAGAAAATTTTGGGGACGAAATTTTTGTAAGGTGGGTAGAATTGTAATACTTGTATTTGTAAAGTAAGGGTAAAAAAGTACTTTAATAAATATGACATAGAGTTAAAATAATATATATTTAAATGTGAAAAGTCAAATTTTTATAAAACAATTAAAAAATTTGGGACGTCCAGCACAAAAGAAAGAAGAAAAAAAAGTTTTCTTAAAAAAAAAACACACAAAAACGTAACAGCAGGTGGCAACACCTGCTGCTAAGTTACATGCATGCTACCAAGTGTAAATTAGTAACCTTGCATGTGTTACAGCAAGGCATATATGTGGAGAATTTTTGGGAGTTGCCAAGTGCATTTTTGCAAGCATATGTGAGCTGTCGTTGCAGCAAATTTTCTATATATATATATATATATATCACGCTTATATGTAAACATAAATTATACTTACCAAAATTTTGTTTAGTTTCCTTCAATCGCTCTACTTCTTTATACACTTGGGGATAAAAAGAAAGGTTGAAAGAGCAAAATTTTGAATTAAGGGAGAATTTTATAGAGTCACAGGAAGCTATCAAAAAAACAGAAGGTAATAACATAATGTTTATTTTTGAATTTTTTTTAGCATTCATGAAATTTGCTGGAATTCAAAGTGGGAATTTTCAAAGGGTGTGATTTATGAAGAATTGAAGAATAAATTAGAAATTTAATACAAATATTATGTCAAGTGTTGACGATCAACAACCGGGAGAAATTGCTGAGAGGAACAGGAAAGGTAAAGAGGTGATCCACGGATAGCTTTAAGTGCTACGTTGTGAGTTAGATTTACTTTAAGTAATCTAAATAAAAATCAAATATCTAGTGATTATATTAAAATAAATTATTAGCTTATGCTTTGGAGGTAGATAAAAATTTGGTTGATAAGTATAATATGAATATTAGACATGCAAAAAATTATTATGTGAAAAGAAATATTATTAGAATAATGAGTAGATTTAATAATGATGGTGATAAATAAATTCTTGATTAGTTATAGTTAATAAATGGATGTGATATATAAGGAGAAGAAATTAATGAAATTTATCAAGTAGAAATTCGAGGGAAGATAGAGTAGTTGAATTTAATATTTGAATTAATGTTGCTTTTGACATTATTGTGCATATGCATATTTCATATCATTGTTCATCTGCATGTGTAATACCGGGAGGGGGCCGGTCTAATTGAAAAACCGTGACAATCGGTATATGTCTGAAAGAAAAGAACCAGGAGGGGGCCGGTCTAAGATAATAAAAACATGTGGACATGTGGGAAGACGTTCCCTAATAATAATTCATGCATTGCATCTGTTTTACATGTTGATTTTATTACTGAAATGTTGTGAATATTATGCATTTATTTTATTTGTTGATAAATGAGTCTCACAGAGAGACAGTTACAGTGAGAAAAAGACAGAAGTATGATGTGATAGTAATTATTTAAATGTTAGACTATATGCTATTATCCAGTCATATGAGAGATAAATTATTAAATATAAAATGCTATTTATACAAATTGAATACTTCTAGTAAATTTAATTCACTGAGCTTGTGAAGCTCATCCCTCATTGTACAATGATTTTAGGTAGCAGACGAGACAAATAATCTAGTGGATTGAGAGTCAGACAAAATTTTTTTTTTTCTGTAAGCCACATACATGTCAACATCCTAAGACAAATGAGAAAATGAAATAAATATTTTATTTGTAAATATTCATGCATTTTATGTTGTATATTATGTGTAAGTTAATATCAAATTGATGTAACTCTCCTGTTGAGGGTTGAGGATTAAAATAAAAAAAATAGTATTATTTTATTGTTGCATATATGTGTTGTACTGGGATTCTCAAAATATGATGACACCATGTCGGGGTGTGGCCAACCCGGGATGGACTATTACAAAATAATATAATATTTCATGAAAAATTAAGCATATTAAAATTGATTGTCATGTTGTTCCCCTCAACACTCCTATCAATTACTTTAGGATTATATGTGTGTGTGTATATATATATATATATATATATATATATATATATATATATATATATATATATATATATATATATATATATATATTCACGCACATAAAAATTGAAATAACAAGCATAACAATTAATTAATATTAGGGTAAATTATATTACCCTACCTAAGGTTAGTCCAGTGGATCCCAACATAAAATTTGCAATTGATCAAGGTGATTTATTATCTAATCCAGATCAATATAGAAATTTGGTTGGAAAATTGAATTATTTGATTGTTACTAGATTTGATATTTCGTTTGCAATAAGTGTGGTTAGTAAATTTATCGATGCCTCATGAACTAGTCATTAGGATGTTGTTATTCGAATTTTGAGATATCTTAAGAGTGCTCTTGGTTGTGGTTTACTTTATTAAAATCATGGTTATGCTCAAGTTAAGGGTTATATTGATGCAGATTAGGTCGGCTCTCCATATGATAGAAGGGCCATTATTGAGTATTGTGTATTTGTTGGAGGTAATTTAGTATCATGAAAAAGTAAGAAGCAAACTGTGGTCGTTAGGTTGAGTGCTAAATTCGAATTAATATAGAGCAATGACGCATACTACATGTGAGATGGTTTGGCTAAAGCAGTTGTTAGCGAAACTTGAAGTTAACCAGTTAAGTCTTATGAGCTTGGTGTGTGACAATCAAACAACTATTCATATTGAAAATAATCTAGTGTTTAATGAGAGAACTAAATATATTGAAGTTGATTGTCATATTGTTCGAGAAAAGCTTTTACAAAATGTGAATAGTACTGGACATGTGAAGTCGACAGATCAGTTAGCAAAATTATTTACTAAACCATTGGATGGTTCTCGAGTTCTATTTATTTGTAACTAGTTGGGTGCATATGATATATATGCTCTAACTTGAGGGAAAATGTTGAGAGTCTTAATAGGATTTTTAATGAGTGTCATAGTAGGCTTAGATCATATTTATCTTTATATAATTCTTGTGTCATATTCCTATTAGACTTAGTATTTATAAGTCTATATATTTGGTCAATTGTATTCTTTTCATTCAATCAATAAGATAAATAATTATTTTCAGTTATTGTTTTTTTAACAATTCATATTGCAAATAATGTAATATTTTATGAGAAATTAAGTATATTAAAATTGATTGTCATGTCGTTCCCCTCAACATTCCTAACAATTACTTTAGGATAATATGATGAAATATATATATATATATATATATATATATATATATATATATATATATTCACACACATAAAAATTGAAATAACAAGCATAACAATTAATTAATATTAGGGTAAATTATATTACCCGACCTAAGGTTAGTCCATGACAGCTGGAACAGATCACGTATGACAAATAAAACTTTACAGTGGCAATTACATAGATCTGATTGTGTGACGGTTGTTACGGAATCGAAAAAATCTATTAATAATCACATAAAAATTCAGTAGTAATTTTGATATTTAATTTTTTTTAAAAATAATTACTATTTAATTTCTTCATGATTATAAATAATTTTTTTTAATTTTGTGATATTGAATTCACCGTATTATTACTCTTAAAATTATCAATAAAATTTAAAACATTAATCTTAAATCAATTAATTGAGATCGAACACGATGCACTTGAAACCAATACATCGCAATTATTTACTGTTAAATTTTTATTTTTTTATGAACGGATACAATGCACTCTATGTAACATATTTATTTATACACAGTACTGCCAGATATTGACTAATAGAAGTTGACTGCAATATTTTTTTTTTACTCTGGATCAGGATCTGGATTTAGAAGAAGGTGAAATACAACTTCAACCTCTACAAGCTTGGAGAAGAAGGGAAGAAAGGGAGGCGGAGGGAGAGTCGTCGTTATGGCACAAGAGATTGAGCAGCATCTGATAGAAAAATTTAGCATCACCCTTGAAGCCTCCAGAGTCCCTTTTTATGACCAATTTCAAGAAATAAAGGAACTGCTTAATGAAAATCTCAATTCATCCTCGAATGACGAGGGTTTACTCATTGAAGAGCTTCACCGTCTCAACCATGTTTTGACCGAATGCCAGATGCTATCAACAAAGCGTACTTTGTACTCCTCTGAGGATCTATTGTCACTTTATAATATTAAGAGATATCTAGCTAGAATCAAGGGGGAGCTTAAAGAGACCAGAGACCGAACTACAGCTTCGACTGAGGAACAAATTAGTAGTCCGCATTGCCCAATGAAGACGATGACACAAAAATTGCAATTGTCAAACGAATGTTAAATTGCCTTGGCATTGAAGAAGAAATCATCCGCTCAATTTCTCAAAAACATGGCCTTTCTGGGCTAGTTTATGCTCTGCATCTACGATTGGTGGGCAAGAGGTACCTGATAGTATTGGATGATGCCAAAGATAATACAGATCCATGGTATGGAGAGTTGAATTCTTGGATTTCTCGTGATGGGAATTGGAGTGAACGCCTTGCATATGGATTGCCAAAGGGTGTGGTGGAGCAGTTATTGTCACCAGTAGTGATGAGGCAATTGCGAAGAGGATGGTTGGGGCAGAAAACTCACATCGCCTTCTTCCCCTTTCAGACCAAGAGAGCTGCTGGTCGACATTCAAAGACGCAGTTGAAAAAGATGGAGAATCATTCAATCCCTCTAATGTGGAAGATGTGAAAAAGGAAATCTTACAAAAGTGTGCCGGCCTTCCATTAGTGGCAAAAACAATGGGCAAAATCTTGCATCAACAACTAAAAGCAAAACATGTGATCAGTACTAGTCAGATTAACCAGGAACAGCAATGAACGGAAATCATCATAATCGATCAGTAATTGTTACTTGCTTTGGGATTCCTTTTTCTGTCTTTTTGTTTTACAATTTCATATCCTTTTGAATTTGAATACATTGATTGTAGTATGTTGCTGTTAGATCTCGCTTAATATTTCTGAGGAATGTGCTTTAATTCTTTTCAATTGGTTATTATGGTTTTTTTCTTCTTCCATCACTTAAAGTCTAAAATGATTTAAACTCATTTTTTCTTTTTACCTTCAATTAAGAAATAAAAATCTAATCTTAATTAAAAATATTTAAAAAATTACCAAAAGAAGAGATTGCTCCTCATTGGTTTTTATCTTAACAATAACCCATGTGGAAATTTTACATTGAATCATGTATTAAAAAATTATTGCAAGTCATATAATTTTCATAATAAAATATTTAGCAAATAAATAAAGTATTTTTTCATATAATTTATACATAGTTTTTTAAATATATTATCTAATATGAGTAAAAAACTTCTTCTCACTAACTTCTATCCTAACAACAACCCGTGTTTCTTTTTTATAAAAAAGAAAAGACAGACCCCCCTTTTTTCTTTTAGCTCTCCTGATTCGACCACAATCCTGTTTTAGCATTAGTCAACACAAATATTTAAATAATAAAAAAGAACTCAAGAAGACTAATTGAAATACTTGCCTAATGTTTTTAGATGTATTCAAAATTTGATTGGTAATGTTGTTTTTTGAATTTCACATTTATATTGATATTATCAGTAATGTTTTTTAAAATTAGTAATAAAATTTCGGATTGGTCTAAAATATTAATTTAAAAATTATTGCTATGTTAGTTTAAATTTAAGATTTATTTTATATAGATAAACAAACAATAGGTTAGCCCTAAATTGTGCTATGCTAACTCAAATTTAAACACCATTTCTCACACCTCCAAATATTGCTAACTTGCAAGATTTGAGTAATTTCAGACATATTTTAAATTTTAATACAAAAATTACCCTATTTGCTCTTTTTACATTCTCTCTCATCCCCTTCTCTCCGATACTCTCTATGCTTTTGAAAATTAAAACAGAAAGGTTACAACAACAAAAAAAAATATTAAAACTTCCATGAAAATGTATTAAATGAACTTAAGTTAACTGAGAGGAATTAAAGAAACGTTACTTATCCAAAGGAAAAGGAAAAAAAAAAAAATCTTCCCAAATTTTAAGTGTCTCAGTCCCCTTATAAATATCTACTCTTTGCTATGAATATCCATCAACATTTCGGAAATTCTAGCCTTACTCACCATGGCAAAGCTCAATACCACTTCAACTATGCTTCTTTTGTTTATGGCAAGTGTAGCAACTTTGGTTTTACAGGGCGCTGCCCAACTTGACGTGGTACAGAAAAACTATTGTTTAAACAAGATGAGTTTGAGCTGTATGAAGGTGGTCATCCAAGCTATTTTCGATAGTACTGGTATCATCAGTAAAAATTGTTGTATAGAGATGGTGAAGCAAGGTAAAATTTGCCACGATGCACTAGCCAGGTGGGAACTTACAAAACCCGAGCACAAAGTAAAAGAATCAGATGTTTTGCCGAGAGTTGCAAAAGCTTGGGATAAGTGTGTTTTAATTTCAAGCGTTAATTCATCCACGAGTTTAGAAAGATTGATTATCGATTTGGGTTTAATCAAATCCAACAGCGAAATTTAATTTTGCATTCCCAAAATCATTATTATTAGTCATATTTTTTATTGGATGCACGCATATATACCCAAATGATACTTGAACTTCTCGTAATATTTGAATTTTCAATCTATCAAAACAGATTGATTGATTTGTGTTTTGCTTACAATTCAATAATATGAAGCAATCTCTAATCTAATTTAAAATAAGTCGTGCATTTTTTTTTCCAAAAATTGGTAGTACGAAACTTTTTGGCAACCTATCGCGGGCTGAAAGAATCGAACTATCGAACCTAATGCAATGTCTAAAGGATTTTAATTAGGTTAGACTTGAGAATCCATAAATGTATTTTGTTGAGATGTGATCGGGCTTATTAACGGATTAAGACGATGTTTGAAAATTGATTAAAACATATTTAAATCAATAAATTTTATTTTAAATTTATTAATTTTTATAGCGTGAGACGTGAAATCGTAAGTGAACACTTAGTGGAATAGTATCGCATAAGTAATTCTATAAAAATTTTATAGATATATTTTAGTTTTTCATTTCAAGACAAATTAACACTTAATAAACATTTCATACATTAAAGAAAGAAATAAAGAAAGAGCAATATAGAGAGAAAATAGTGGTTCAGAAGTACAAATTATCATAATCTATAATTTATAGTGAAGTATAATTTTTTATATTGTTCATGTGGAGCAGGCCTCAAAAGCTCAACCACGTAAATACTTATCTTATTCTTTATGCTTTATTTATTTATTCATACTTACACACCAATTATTTGCACTCACTCAAATTATCATAATTTTTCAAAAACATATTCTTCATTCTTTACTTAAAATTTTCAATTCTATAATATTACTCAATTTCGGAATTATTTTGCAAATATTACACGTTGGTCCACTGACAACTTTATAAGTCCAGATTTGTAAACACATTAATTTTTGTGTTTACATTTTTTACGACTCCACTAAGAAATGAAGTTTGTTAAAAAAAAAAAAGCAAGTAAAAAAAAAAAAGATGGTAGACTCAAATGATGATTTTGATCCACAGTACATAGATTCCACTCAATTTGAAAGCACGAATGAATTTCATGAAAAAAGAAATTACAACACTCAAACAATTGTAACTCAATTGTATTACACTCAATCTCAAAGATTCACTAAATACAAACAAATACAACTAAGTGAAAACTCACTAGGAGGATGGGGGCTCGTATTGGAGGTTGAAATATGCACCTTCTTAGGGACACCATCATTATAGGACATGTTTTGTGATTAAAAATTCACTATTTAGTTAGAAAATGGCACGTGGCTCAACAAAAGACAAAATAATAATTTCTTCCATCAAGTGCAAATTAATAAATCAAGTGATGTTAGCACGCCTATTTGTACCACTTAAATGGATTGTAAAATGAATCATATTAATTAATTTTTTTTTTTTTGTAATCTCACTTATTTTCTCTACTTACAGTGGCCTTTTAATAGCAAAATCAAAATTGTATTATTTTAGCTTCTTTACATGTCACAATTTCATTAACCCATTTTTTAGTTGTTTATTTGGTGGGTCGAATATCATTATGGTTACTAATACTCTTTTTATCCCATATTTTTATTTAATTAATTAAATGAATAATTTTATTATTATTAAATTATTAAAAAAATTAATTTATATATATAAATAAAGTTTAAAATTTTTTTAATTTTTTTTTATATTTTTAAATTATATATATATAAAATAATTAAAATTAAATTTAAGTAAAAAAATGACAAATGACTAAAATTATAGAACAGAAAAATTATATTATATGCAAGTACCTAGGTCTCGAATTTAATAGAGCCATGGATGACATATTTAAGTGTATGATGCATGATGTTCATCCATTCACATGGACATGGACTAAAAAAAAGCATAATAATTATTATATGAAATTCTTTCCATCCACATCGTTCTCACAGTTTTTTAAATTATATTTGTCATATGCAGGATTAAAGGAACAAATTAATTAGGGTGTAGAAGGTAGGACTAATGGAATTGATATCTAACAAGGTCAGAAAGTTATGGCAGACATGGAATATCCGCGGGTGTATTATCTTAAGCCTCATTCTGCAGGTTTTTTTAGTTCTACTTGCACCATCGAGAAAAAGAATAGGAAATAGTTCAAATGCTTGGGCTTGGAAGAATTTGGTCAAGTGTATGACAGATAGCTCATACACTTGGACTTGAAGAAATCTTGGCCGAGCGTATGACAAGCAGCTCATATGCTCGGACCTGAAGAAATCAGGTCGAGCATATGATAAGCAGCTCACATGCTCAAACTTGAAGAAAACAGGCCGAGTGTATGATAAGCAGCTCATACGCTCGGATTTGGAGAAATCAGGCCGAGTGTATGACAAGCAGCTCATACGCTCGGACTTCAAGAAAGCAAGTCGAGCGTATGACAAACAGCTTATACGCTCAGACTTGGAGAAAGCAGGCAAGTGTATGAGCTTGAAATTAGGTCGAGTGTATAACATGCAGCTCATACGCTTGGACTTGGAGAAAGCAGGCCGAGTGTATGACAAGCAGCTCATACGCTCGAATTTGGAGAAAGCAGGCTAATGGGTTTCCTTCCACCTTGTGCTCATGGGCTTTCTCTTTGCCTCGGGCCTATGGGCTCTTCTTTGTCTTGGGCCGATGGGTTCCTTTTTGTCTTCTTTTACAAGCGTAATAATTAATGGCGGCTATCATTAAATGATGGCGTGTTGGGCATAGTGAAGGTCGTGCTTTAATGCCAACTGGCACCTCGTGTAACGACCCATCCCAGGTTGGCCACCCCGAAACTGTGTCATCACATTTTGAGAATCCCAGCACGACACATATATGCAGCAGTAAAAATCAATATTACCAAAAGAACTTTACATCAATCCGTAAAATGCATGAAGAGTTACAAATAAATTTTTCATTTTATTTTCTTATTAGTCTGAGGATGATGACACGTACGCGGCTTACAGAAAATGATTTCTTCTGAACCTCAACTCATTAAACTATTTGCCAAGCCTGCTACCTGAAAATCATTGTACAATGAGGGGTGAGCTTCACAAGCTCAGTGAATTAAATTTACTAAAAGTATTCCAAATTCCATAAATAATCTTTTAATATTTAATATTTTATTTTTTACCGAACCTGATGACAACTTTCTACTATCATTTCCCATATCATAAGATTTATTCTCTATCAATCTCTTCTTCTCAATCATTGGTCCACCTTAAGACACTCAAGTATCTCATAATTACCTCGTAATGAGGTTCACATCATAAAATCTTCCATTTAAATAAGTCTTAATACCATAACTGTCTCTTTCTATGAGACTCAACCATTTATAATTAAATTCACCATAATGTCCCACATCTCAGTATTTCAATAATCTCATTATTATAGATGTCTCTTTTTTATGAGACTCAACCATCTATAATTAAATTCACAATAATATGCCACATCTCAGTATTTCAATAATCTCATCATTATAGATGTCTCTTTTTATGAGACTCAGCCATCTATAATTAAATTCAATAAAAAAAATACCATATCTCAGCATTTCAAATAATGCAGCAATAATTAAAAACATATGCAAATGCATGAATGATTATGATGGGAACGTCTTCCCACATGTCGACAGGTTGTTATTATCTTAAACCGGCTGCCCTCCCGGTTCTTTTATTTTCATCAAACCGGCTGCCTTCCCGGTTAATTCCAGCATATACCGACTGTCACGGTTTTCACTTTTCATCCCAGCATATACCGGCTGTCACGGTTTTCACTTTTCATCCCAGCATATACCGGCTGTCACGGTTATTTCATTAGACCGACTGCCTTCCCAGTTCTTTCGGTTATATTATTAAATGCATATGCGCATGAACAATGACATTAAACAGTAATATAAACAGTAATATAAAAACAATATAAAGATTCAAACCACTTAATTTGGCTATCCTGATTATCCACAAATTTTATATAACAAAGTTTCTTTAAAATTTCTTACATCCAATCATCCTGATTTTTATCGAATTATATAAAAATTCCACTAAATTCTTCTCTTCCAAAATCACATCAAATAATCAATTAAAGTCTGTCCAGATTCACTAAATTTCATCTCAAATTGTCCATCAGAATTTGTCAAGATCCACTAAAATTCATCTCAATTCATCCATCAAAATTTGGCAAGATCCACTAAAATTCATCTCAATTCATCCATCAAAATTTGGCAAGATCCACTAAAATTTATCTCGTCATAATTCGTGTTAAAACATCAGTATGTCTCATCAATAATTTATTTATTGCTTTTAATCTCAAATAAACTTATAATTTCCAAAAATATTATTTCTCACCGAGAAATATTTCTACATGTCCAAATTTTCTATCATACCCATAAATTAATTTTTCATCTATCACCCAAGCATACTTAAATAATTAATTATAATAATATCACCAAATAATTGATTTTTTTATTTAGACTATTAAAAGTAAATCCAACTCACCCCGTAGCATTTAAAGCTACTCGTGGTCACCTTCTTGTTTTTTTTTTTTCCGGTTCTTCTAAAAAATTTCTCCCGTTGTAGAGAGTCAACACCTGACATAATATTTGTATTAAATTTCTAATTATTTCTTAAATTCATCGTAAACCACTCCTTATGAAAATTCTCACTTTAAGCTCCGGAAATTTTATATATGCTAAAAATTCAAAAATAAATATTATACTATTATCTCATAATTATTGATAGCTTCTCATAATCCTCTATGAAATTCCATAGAAAATCCATTCAAAATTTTGCTCTTTCGACTTTTCTTTGGGTCTCTAAATATTGTAGAATACAAAAATTTGAAAGAAAGAAACTGAACGATTTCAGTTTCTACACATATATATAGGAGCTTCAGCCCCCCTACCTAACTTTCTACTTTCTAAAAAAAACTCCACGTTTTTTTTTCTTTTTGTTAGTCTTCAGCAGCCACCCCCCCTCCCACCTAACTCTCTCATCATTTTGTTTTGTCCCTTTTTTTTAAAAAAAAGACCTCCACTAAGTAATGGTGGAAGCACCATTTTTTTTTTATTTTCTTTCCTTCTTTTCCTTTACTTTTTCCTTTTTCTTTTTATTTTATTTTATTTATTCTTGTCTTTGGTCTGGGACTTTCACGTCCAAGATTTTTTTTTACTATTTACCCTTTTTACTATTCAATATTTACTATTCATATTTTACTGTTCACGTTTTTTTTTTAAGAATTATTTTATTCAATATTAATCCTTCGCATAAATATATTAATTAAAATTCATGACATGTTTATCAAATTACTTCTTTACCCTTAATTCATGAATACGGGTATTACAATTCTACCCACCTTACAAAAATTTCGTCCTCGAAATTTCTTTACTTTACTCCATAATCAAAATATAAATAATTCTTCTTCATACTTGTCTTACGCTTTCATGAAATCTATTCAACATACTTATTCAGCCATCGAACTTTACACTAGTGAAATTATTCTTTTACATAAGACTTACTCTTTTTTGTCCAAAATTCTCGCTGGTACTTGTATATAGGTCCAAATTTTTTTGAATTTCCATAACTTAGCTCGAAATATCATGTAAACACTTTCTTAAAAGTGAAACATAAAATACATTATATAAATGTTTTAATTTCGGAGGCAAATTCAAGTTACTCACAACTAATCCAACTTTCTAAACAACCTCATAGGTCCCACATACTTTGGATTCAACTTTCTTTTTCCATTTAAATCTCAATATACATTTTCATTGAGATATTTCTCAATACACCCAATCACCTACTTAAGACTCAAGAGGTCTACTCTAGGTTGCTTTACGGTTTTCTCTAACAAATTTGATCATCTCTAGCTCAATAATAAATAGACCAGATATATTTTTCTCTTTAATTTCTTCCCAACATATAGGAGTTCTATACCTCATATCTTTCGATGTCTCAATGGGTACCATCCCAATACAAATTTGATACTTGATTATTATAAACAACTTCATTCAATGGCACGTAAGCATATCAATTTACTGAAAAATTCATCACATTTGTTCTTAGCATATTTTCTAGTATTCTAAAAATCCAATATCAGTATGGAAATTTTATTATATTACCACTGTGTACCCGTGGCTTTCTGAAATCCTCTCCCAATACCAAGATGTAAATCTAGTATCTTTCTTTAACATTATGCTCAATGATACTCCATACAATATCACAATCTCAACTACATCCTTCTTCAATCTTGACCATCAGAATTTCTGTCTCAATCCTCTATATTTCTTTTTGTTACTTGATTGGGGACACCATCCATGTACCAACACCAAACTACCTTCATTTCATATTTGAACTCAAAATGCTTTTTGGTAAGCACTCAATGCTTAATCTTTTTCTGTCTCTTTATCTCTACCTTGCATCTCTAAAACATTTCATTATGGATGATTGTACAACCATATTTATTAACCATGATCCTTTATCACTGGTATTCAACTTCATTCTTATTTCTCTTAAATTTATCATTAATTTCATATAAGGACTCCCAATAGCAGTTAACTTTCTTGTAGACTTTCTACTCAATGTACCAATTATCATCTTCGTATGCTCTAGATGATAGTGAACTATGCAATCATCGTTACTAATCAACTTCATCTACCATCTCTGCCTCAAGTTCAACTCCCTCTGGTTAGGTAAGTATGTCCAACTTTACTATCTCACAAGTGGCTCCATAAAGACGATATCTCCAATATTTAAAGTAAACACTATAGCAGCCAACTCTAAGTCATGAGTAAGAAAATTTCTTATCATAAATCCTCAATTTCCTAGAAGTATAGCCCATAACTTTTCTATGTTACACATATCCCAATCATTGATATGACTTATCATTATACACTACAAATCCTTCATCACCAGAAGGAAACACCAATACCGGAGCTGTAGTCAATTTCTCCTTTTGTAATTGAAAATTTTTCTCACACTTCCTTCACCATACAAATCTCACATCTTTACTGGTCAATCTATTCAACAGCAATTCAATAATAGACAAATTCTGAAAGAATCTTCTACAATAACCAGCTAATCCCAAGAAGATTCTAATCTCAGTTATATTAGTTGGTTTCTCTCAACTTAACATTATCTCTACCTTTTGTGGATCAATTGTTATGCCGTTTCCGAATATTATATGTTCCAAGAAAGCTATTTCCTTCAACCAACATTCACACTTAGAAACTTTGCCTATAATTTCTCTCTCCTTAGAATCTCTGGCACACTGTTTAATGGTCCATATGTTGTTTTTCCTTCTCAGAATATATCAAAATGTCATTACTGAACACAACCATAAGATTATCAAGAAACAGTTTAAATATTTTATTCATCAAGTCCATAAATGTTTCTGGAACATTAATTAATCCAAATGACATCACGAAAGCTTATGAGCATAATGTGTCCTAAAAGTAGTCTTAGGCACGTCTCCCTTCTCTATCCTCCATTGGTGATAACCTGATCTCAGGTTTATCTTAGAAAACATTCTCACTCATTGCAACTGCTTAAACAATTCATTTATCCTGGTAAAAATGTATTTATTCTTATTCAACTATCTGTAGTCTATACACATCCTTATCGTTCCATCTTCCTTCTTCACTAACAACACCTAACTCCCCAAATATATTAGGTCAGATAAATTGTTTATCCACAAATTCTTAAAACAGTACGTTCAACTTTCTCAATTCAGCTGACATCATTCTGTAGGGTGCTATTAAATATATGTGATAATCCTGGTATCACATCAATAGAGACTTTAATCTCCCTACTTGGAGGCAACCTAAACAACTCATCAAAAATTAATTTAGAATATTCTTTCATCACTATCTCCTTTTTATAATTCATGATATATGTCCAATACTCCTTAAAACCCTTCTTCAATCATCTCTTATTGGCCAGAGCAAAAATAAGATAGTTAAAAGTATCTCACGTCTATATCTTGAACCTTCTTTCTGGAATAATCAATCCAAACATAAAACATCGATAACCAATTATTTCCCAAAATAAATTATATTCAAAGATAATAAATCAACTTTAGATTTTTTTTGTCACTGGTACGAATCACACAATCCCTCGTGAATATTCATGATTATCACTCTATCTCAAGTGAGAACTTTAACAAGGATATTTTGCAATCCAAGGACTAATGAATTATTTAATATATTTTATATGAATACTGGATGCAAAAGAATGGGTTGCTTCAAAGTCAACCAACACTGACATGTCCACCTTCTCCACACATAAAGTATTTCAAAATTTGAAAATTCTAGGATAAATATCTTTTCTTATTATAATAAACTTTTATATCCCAATCATACATCAGATTGCCACTTCCACTTGGTGGCATACTTACTTCCTCTACCATGACTTCTAGTTCTCATAATCTGTCTCCCAAATCTAAGGGTCTCACTAATAGTATTTTGAGCTACAGAAGTAATAGGTCATGAGTTCCTCTGACTCTGTTTCTTTAGTTTCCTGGGACAAGGAACTCTTCCTTTGGGTGGTCTCCTACCCTGCACAATCATATTGCCACTACCTCCATAACTTTCATGTCTAAGCCTCTTTAACGACTCTTTCTCTTTCCCTTAAATTCCATCACATCTCTCTCGATCTGAAATAATATACCCACCAATCTGACATAATTCATATGCCTTATGTAAGATAGTTTCGATCAAACCTTAAAACATAGTTCATCTTTGAACCTCTTACGTTTTTTCTCCTCTAGGTCTACCATTTTTGGTACAACCATTGGCAAAACCATAAATCTTCTATCATACCGAGCCACAGTTAACACATTTAAATAATATCTCTATCTTGTTGAGCTCTAAAGATATAAGAAAAATATCTATCAAGAAAAACTTCCTTAAACCTATTTCAGGTTAAGGGTCTATCAACATTTGTACTTACCTTGGGAAAAATATTCTTCCATCATTCACAAAACGTCTCTTTCTAATGCAAATGAAGTAAAGGCAATCATCTGTTGTAAAATACTAAATAATATCTCCACATATTTCTCCGAAACTTAAGCTTAAAATGATTCATAGATCCTTTAAACAACAAAGCATTTAGCTTAATTATATCTCCTTGCATCTTATGTATAAATTCACTTTTCCCCCTTTTTAAGTGTCTACCATTACTGGATTAACAACATCAGGCACTACTCTAGTCTGTTTATCAAGTTTATGCTATAAGTTATCCACTTGATCATCTGATATATTCATTTTCTCGAAAGTATGAGTAAGAGCTTATCTTAGCTCATCTATTTCAACTTTAGATTCTCTCATACCTCACTTATATTACTAATATCAATCATATTATCAACACGTTCTCTTCTAGGAACCACAGATTCAGACTCAACCTCGACTTATCAGAAATATTGCGGGTCTACCACACCCTCTCAAATCAACAATTCTAACTCTAGCTCTAACGCGTTCACATGTCATCCACAGACTGTTCATTATAATTTACTTTAATCTTCCACTTTCTTACTTTTTATGCAGTCTACAGAATCATAAAACCTAATGCTCTGATACCAAAATTGTAACGACCCATCCCAGGTTGGCCACCCCGAAACGGTGTCATCACATTTTGAGAATCCCAGCACGACACATATAACCAGCAGTAAAAATCAATATTACCAAAAGAACTTTACATCAATCCGTAAAATGCATGAAGAGTTACAAATAAATTTTTCATTTTATTTTCTTATTAGTCTGAGGATGATGACACGTACGCGGCTTACAGAAAATGATTTCTTCTGAACCTCAACTCATTAAACTATTTGCCAAGCCTGCTACCTGAAAATCATTGTACAGTGAGGGGTGAGCTTCACAAGCTCAGTGAATTAAATTTACTAAAAGTATTCCAAATTCCATAAATAATCTTTTAATATTTAATCTTTTATTTTTTACCGAACCTGATGACAACTTTCTACTATCATTTCCCATATCATAAGATTTATTCTCTATCAATCTTTTCTTCTCAATCATTGGTCCACCTTAAGACACTCAAGTATCTCATAATTACCTCGTAATGAGGTTCACATCATAAAATCTTCCATTTAAATAAGTCTTAATACCATAACTGTCTCTTTCTATGAGACTCAACCATTTATAATTAAATTCACCATAATGTCCCACATCTCAGCATTTCAATAATCTCATTATTATAGATGTCTCTTTTTTATGAGACTCAACCATCTATAATTAAATTCACAATAATATGCCACATCTCAGTATTTCAATAATTTCATCATTATAGATGTCTCTTTTTATGAGACTCAATCATCTATAATTAAATTCAATAAAAAAAATATCATATCTCAGCATTTCAAATAATGCAGCAATAATTAAAAACATATGCAAATGCATGAATGATTATGATGGGAACGTCTTCCCACCTGTCGACAGGTTGTTATTATCTTAGACCGGCTGCTCTCCCGGTTCTTTTATTCTCATCAGACCGGCTGCCTTCCCGGTTAATTCCAGCATATACCGACTGTCACGGTTTTCACTTTTCATCCCAGCATATACCGGCTGTCACGGTTTTTACTTTTCATCCCAGCATATACCGGCTGTCACGGTTATTTCATTAGACCGGCTGCCTTCCCGGTTCTTTCGGTTATATTATTAAATGCATATGCGCATGAACAATGATATGAAACAGTAATATAAACAGTAATATAAAAACAATATAAATATTCAAACCACTTAATTTGGCTATCCTGATTATCCACAAATTTTATATAACAAAGTTTTTTTAAAATTTCTTACATCCAATCATCCTAATTTTTATCAAATTATATAAAAATTCCACTAAATTCTTCTTTTCCAAAATCACATCAAATAATCAATTAAAGTTTGTCCAGATCCACTAAATTTCATCTCAAATTGTCCATCAGAATTTGTCAAGATCCACTAAAATTCATCTCAATACATCCATCAAAATTTGGCAAGATCCACTAAAATTTATCTCGTCATAATTCATGTTAAAACATCAGTATATCTCATCAATAATTTATTTATTGCTTTTATTCTCAAATAAACTTATAATTTTTAAAAATATTATTTCTCACCGAGAAATATTTCTACATGTCCAAATTTTCTATCATACCCATAAATTAATTTTTCATCTATCACCCAAGCATACTTAAATAATTAATTATAATAATATCACCAAATAATTGATTTTTTATTTAGACTATTAAAAGTAAATCCAACTCACCCCGTAGCATTTAAAGCTACTCGTGGTCACCTTCTTGTTTTTTTTTTCCGGTTCTTCTCAAAAATCTCTCTCGTTGTAGATAGTCAACACTTGACATAATATTTGTATTAAATTTCTAATTATTTCTTAAATTCATCGTAAACCACTCCTTGTGAAAATTTCCACTTTAAGCTCCGGAAATTTTATATATGCTAAAAATTCAAAAATAAATATTATACTATTACCTCATAATTACTGATAGCTTCTCATAATCCTCTATGAAATTCCATAGAAAATCCATTCAAAATTTTGCTCTTTTGAATTTTCTTTGGGTCTCCAAATATTGTGAAAATACAAAAATTTGAAAGAAAGAAACTGAACGATTTCAGTTTCTACACATATATATAGGAGCTTCAGCTCCCTACCTAACTTTCTACTTTCTAAAAAAAACTCCACGTTTTTTCTTTTTCTTTTTGTTAGTCTTCAGCAGCCACCCCCCCTCCCACCTAACTCTCTCATCATTTTGTTTTGTCCCTTTTTTTTAAAAAAAAATACCTCCACTAAGTAATGGTGGAAGCACCATTTTTTTTTTTTATATTTTCTTTCCTTCTTTTCCTTTACTTTTTCCTTTTTCTTTTTCTTTTATTTTATTTATTCTTGTCTTTGGTCTGGGACTTTCACGTCCAAGATTTTTTTTTACTTTTTACCCTTTTTACTATTCATGATTTACTATTCATATTTTATTGTTCACGTTTTTTTTAAGAATTATTTTATTCAATATTAATCCTTCGCATAAATATATTAATTAAAATTCATGACATGTTTATCAAATTACTTCTTTACCCTTAATTCATGAATACGGGTATTACACCTCGGGGTATGGAAGCGGTGCCTGGGTGACAGCAAAGGGCGTGTCCTTTCATTTGAAGAGCTGAGTTAATGCTCCTCATTTCTGTTGCCAGATGCTCTACTAAAAAGGGGATCCCCCCTCATTTTATCCTTCACTTGTATTTTGAGAGATTTTAAGAGCACAAGGTTCACAAGAAATAATTTGAGAGTGCTCAGTTTTCTTAGAAGTTACTTCAAAAGTTATTTTGGTGAGTAGAATGTCTGACAATAGTGAAATTAGCGTGGATCTGTCGAGGGAGTTGGAGGAAGCAGTGGGCGTTTCCTCCAGCGACGAAGTCTCTTCTCTGGAGGTGGCCCCTCGGGATAGGGCTCTAGCTCTTATGCCTTACAGAGGAGATGGAGAGGAGGATGAGGATGGAGGGTCATCCGAAGAGGAGGATGGAGGGTCATCCGAAGAGGAGGATACCCAGGCGTCAATGATCATTACAGATGACGCCATAGATACTGAGAATGAGGAGTGGATGTTCGAAGCGAACTCCATCTCAAGTGTGGTAGGAGGAGTGGACGTTCGAAGTGAACTCCATCTCAAGTGTGGTGGAGGAGTCTGAACTCGTGGGGATGAGGATTAAGTATAGAATCCCCATGGAGTACCATATGAGTGCACCAGAAGAAGGGGAGAGGGCTTACGATGCTCTCCTAAGCTAGGTGCTTTACAAGCTGTGCGTTTACGAACAGCAGCTGAAGGCTGGGCTTAGGTTCCCTTTCTACCTGTTCTTCTGCTCGGTGCTCAAATACTTTGGTATCATGCTGAGTCAGCTGGTGCGCAACTCAATCCGACTGATCCTAGCATTCATCGTCGTGTGCCAGGAGGTGGGAGGGTTAATGAACATTAATGTGTTCAAAGCCCACTTCCAGCTAGCCCGGTTCGGTTATTCGGGGTGGGTTATCGTAAGCTCGAGGAGGAGGAAGGGGGTATTGAAGAATAAGTCTTCTTCCATAAAGAGGTGGAAGAATGTTTTTTTTTCTTCATACGGAGTGCTGAAAGCTTTGATTTTTTGTTCCAAGTCTTTAATACTCGTTCTTTGGGCAGATATAAAGATAGCTGACTTGGCGAGAGAAATGGCCAAATGCATGGTCAGAGAGAAGAAGAAGGCCACGGAGGCGGGTGGCTCTGGACAGGAAAAGAAGAATAAAGCCTGGGCTTTAACTCCAGTGCCAATTATAGTGGAGAGTCCTCTGAGGCCTCCAGTTCCTGAGGGGAGGGCAGATCCTGCAACATCCACTCTTCTCCCAGGACCATCTTCATCTAGGGAAGGCCTGGTGTAGCTGCCATCTTTGCACCATGGTGGGCATTGAGGGTGGATAATTCTATGTTCGCGCATCCGAAGGTTGCTCGTGAACACTTTATTATGGGGATCCCTCCCCATGATATGTTGAAGATCTCGGCAAAGCCCTTCGAAGTGCTTTGCTCGGCCACGCAGACTACTCTATCCCAGGTATGGTTTCTTTCCTTCGTCTATGTTCTTCAATCTGTTTGCTTTTCTTTTAACAATGCCTTTGTTTCAGGTTGGAGTTCTTGGTGGGATCCTCGCTAGGTGAAGTGCTGATATGGCCGAGCACTTAGCGAAAATGAAGTACAAGCTAGAAGAGACTCAATACCTGATCAGGGCCCTGTTCTCCTCCCTAGAGGCGACCGAAAGGGTCAAGAAGGATGCTTATTTTGAGAGGGATCACTGGCGTTAGGCTGAGGACACTCTAAGAAAGAAGAACGGGCTGCTGAGGGTCGAGATAGAGGAGATGGTTGCCAAGGCCACTGAGAGAAAAGAGGTGGTTGCCAAGGCCGCTGAAAGGGAAGAGGCCTTGCTGGATAAGGCCAGGGCTCAGTTCTTGACGGGTTTCAATGAGGCCAGGAGGAAGGCTGAATCCCTCTATCCAGAGGTTAATTTTTTCGACCTTGACCTGGGGGTCCTCTCAGGGGAATCGGGTGCCACTGCTGTCGATGGGGACGCATAGGACACCGCTGCGGCTGGAGTTCAGGAGATTGCAGAGGGCGAGGCCTAGGAGGTTACTGGGGGTGAGGCTTGTACTTGTTGTCTTGGTGAGGTATTTTGGATGTACCTCTCTGCGGATCAACGTCCTTTCTCTTCTTTTCTTTTTCTCCTGAATGCCTGATCATCTTCTGCCAGCATATACTTCTCTGTGCAAGCTAAGACCTCGTTCATGTCATTCGGTGGGTGTTTGGTGAGCTTGGAGCTGAAGATCCCGAACCTCAGCCCATTCTTAAACGTCATCATCTGAACATTTGGGCCAAGGTCAGGGATTTCCCAGGCAACGGTGTTGAACCTGGATATGTAGGCTCAAAGCCTCTCTCCACGATGTTGAATAATGTTGAACAAGCTTTCTGAGGTCTTCTTTGGTCCCTTGTTGCTAAGGAAGTGCGGAGCAAAGGCATAACTGAGTTCTCTGAAATTACTGATGCTCATTGGGCTCAAATGTGAATACCAAATGCCCGCGGCCTTCTCAAGAGTCAAGGGGAAGGCATGACACATTATGGGGTTAGAATGCCGATGTAATATCATGGTCATCTTGTAGTGCTGCAAATGGTCTAGGAGGTCCCCTGAACCGTCGTACATTCTGACCTATGACATTATGAAGTTGAGAGGGAGCGGGGTCTCGAGAACGTCTTCTGTGAATGGGGGATCTTGGATGCTAAGCTTATCCAAGACACCGAGATTTTTTTGTTTCAGGGCTAACTCTATTTTCTCTTCCATTTCTTCGAACCGTCCGTCTAAATTGAAGTTGCTATTTGAAGAGGAGCTCTCTTTGGACTGGCTGCAACGCAGTGAGGGCTCGGTAGGGGGCTGGTCGTAGGTTGGATCACCTCTGTCAGATGACTTCGCTTGCTTAGAAGGTTGATGAGGAGAAAAGAAAGACTGCTGACCTCCCCATCGGACTTGGGCTGCCAGGTCGGCTATCATCCGGGAGAGATCTTGGAATTGGGCTTGAGTTACAGGGGCATGGGGATGTGCTGCCGCTTCTTCGTAATCAGGAGAGTTGGTTCCGGAGGGATGAGGGCGCTGCTTTCTAATGGGGGGCCATCTACTCCACCCGGGGGTTACATGCTCAGGGATTGCAGAAAATCTGGGTCTAGATTGTTGGCTGCGGGTACTGCCCCGGATAGAAGCAGAGCATGCTGTTGGGGCTTCCTTATCAGTTATTCTCATACTGCTTCTTGGTGGCATCGTAACAGATGAGTTCTTTCGTGCTTCTTCGCTTTTGCTATAGCGAGAGATTGTGGTTTCCCATGGACGGTGCCAATCTATTGATGCCAAAAACCATTATGTGCTGATGTGGCCTGGGTGCTGAAGTGGCCTGGGTGCTGACGTGGTCCTGCAAAAGTAACAGATGTGAACAAAAGACCCTTGGAAAGAGGGGTGAGGGAGACCTCCGAGGGCGCTCCGATGCTCAAGTTTACACGAGGGCTTAAGGGGGGCCATGGCCGAGGGCTTAAGGCTTAAATAAATCAAGTATAATTAGACGAGTGTGTATCTGTATCATGAATTCCATACCTCCGTCTTCTTATAGTCCTCTGAGTAGGTATTGCCCACGTGGGAGGGTATGGCCTTGCCCATGCCAGCTCTGCTTTCAGAGGTGAGGCCTTAATTGGGTGATCAATAGATAGTGTGTGTCAAGAGTCACGTGCTATAGGAGGGTTAGGTCGCTAAACCATGCTTTGACATGGCGATTGCGTGAGCTGCTCATTCCACGTGTGCTCAGCCGTGTCTAAGAGGCTCGACCCGTGTTGCTGCCCTATAGGTAACATCCGGGCCCATGTGTAGGTTTAATGAGCCGTTTCTTATTGGCCAGAGTGTTATGGGCTACATCACAGGGCTTCTTATTGGGCTGGAGTGTTATGGGCTACATCATCCTTAATCACCAAATCTAATTTCTCAGACAAGCCAACTTTTCAATATCCAGCAACCAACAAATTGTAAGTCGATATTGAGCGTTGTCGGTAAAGGAACAAAGTGGAGGATTATGCAGTTCTCTCTCTTTAAAAAAGAAACAAAATTTTCCAATTTTCTTTCTGTTGATGCCTCTAACTGTTGGTGGTGACGTGGCCTGGATGTTGGCATGATTTTGGTGAGGACGTGGCTAGGCCCTGCGCAAGTAACAGGAGTGAGCTGAAGACCCTCAGAAGGAGGGGAGGGGGAGACTTTCGAGGGCGCTTCGAAGCTTAAGTTAGCAAGGATTTGAAAGAGAAGCCGAGGGTTTAAAAGAGAAACCGAAGGCTTAAGTATATCAAGTGCAAGTAAAAAAAAAAAAAACTCTCTCTGGGTGGAGTCCATACCTAGGCTTATTTATAGTTATCCGCCCCTAAGGGGTCATTGATTACAAGTTCGGGGCAGGGCGGCCGTAGGGTGGCTGTAGGGTGGCCGTAGGGTGTCCGTAGGGTGGCCACAGGGTTGCTATAGGGTAACTGCAAGGCTGTCTTTCGAGGGGGCCCAGGTCTGGGCCATTCTTCATGGATCTGGAGGTTTTACTGGGCTTGGAGATTTACTGGGTTGTTCTTTGGACCAGAGCATCCATCGGGCCAGAAAGTTAGCCGAGCCTGAGCTTACTTAGACTAGACTGTTCTGTTGGACCTGGAGCTCATTTGAGCCAGAGTATTTTGGGCCATATCACAGGCTCCCCACTTCCTTGAGTACATTTATATGCTTAAGGAAGTGCTTCGTGGGACAGGCTTTAAATGGAGCTGAGGAGTAAAACTTGATCATGGAAGCCGGATCATCATTCTCGGGAGGTGAAAGGTTGTCTAGAGAAGTGAAAAGTCTTTTCGAAAACCATAAAGCCAATCTTGTGTTCGAATGGCTATCTTTGGGATTCGGACCATCACTCTCGGGAAGCGAAAGGTTGTCTGGAGAAGTGAAAAGTTGTTTCGAAAACCATAAAGTTCCCTCTTTTTTCGTTTTTCGCATTAATCCCCCTCGCTGAACGTGTTTTCCTCTTTTATAAAAAGGGATATCTGACACCTTTTGTCTTAAGCAGAAACGAGTTCAGTTTATGAGATTAAGAGGGAGGCACGGCCTTACTTTTTAACAGGGGAGTCATTGGCTTAGAAAATTCCGAGGGTAGTGGTTCTGGAGAGGGAGGGGAGTCAGCGGTCTTTTGAAGGATTTATGGAAACCAAAGAGGAAGACGAGATCACTCTAGAGGGGGATTGTGGTTCAACGAATATAGACCTCTTCCTGATTTCAAGTGGAGATCAGGACCTCTTTCAGATTCCGAGTGGGGGTGCGGACCTCTTCCAGATTCTGAGCAGGATCGGAGGAGGAGGTCAAGGCCGTGTCTCTGGATGGTGGGCCCTTTGGTCCCTGAGCTTATTGGAACCAAAGAAGAATAGGGGAGGCTGGCCTCAAAGGAGCACCACTAATTCATTTAAAGCCAGGACGACCTCTCTTTTATTCTAAGCGGTGGTGGATGAGGGGGTTCCCTTGTGCCAGGAGCTTTTCAGGCCTTGAGCTCTTTGAGCTTATTGGAACAGAAGAAGAAGAAGGGGAGGCGGTCCCCTGGGCTTGGGGTTACTCCTGGTAGGCGAGCGCTTTCAGTCTCAAGCTCGGGTACTGGGCGACCTCAAAGCTTGGTGTTTCAGTTTTCTCTTTGTACTTCGAGGCCGTTAGGGTTATATTTTCCTTGTACTTCAAGGTCGTTAGTTGTAATCCTTTGAGTTAATAAAATATGTTTTCTTTTAATCTTTGTCTTCGCATGACATCCTTGCCTTTTATACTTGCATGAATTGATGTTGATTTTGGTGAAATCTGAGAGAAGTTTCGAGTGCCCGTACTAAGAGTAGTGCTGGTAGAGTGTTTGCAAAATGTCTGAACCATGGAGAATAAGACCGAGTGTTTGCAGCGTAGCTCAAACGCTCAGACTTTGGAGAACTTAGCCGTGTATGTAGCGCAGCTCACACGCTCGGGCCTTTGGAGAACTTGGCCGAGCGTATGTAACGCAGCTCATACGCTCGAACTTTTGGAGATCTTGGTCGAGCTTTGGACAAGGCTCGGTCTTCTAGAGAACTTGGCCGAGCGAATGCAACGCAGCTCATACTCTCAAACTTTGGAGATCTTGGCCGAGCGTTGGACAGGGCTCAATCTGCTGGAGAACTTGGCCGAGCGTATGCAACGTAGCTCATACGCTTGGACTTTGGAGATCTTGACCGAGCATTAGACAAGACTCGATCTTCTGGAGAACTTGGCCTAGCGTATGCAATGCAGCTCATACGCTTGGACTTTGGAGATTTTGACCGAGTGTTGGCCAAGGCTCGGTCTTCTGGAGAACTTGGCCAAGCGTATGCAACACAGCTCATACGCTTGGACTTTGGGGATCTTGGCCGAGCGTTGGATAAGGCTCGATCTTCTGGATAACTTGATTGAGCGTATGCAACGCAGCTCATATGCTCGAACTTTGGAGATCTTGGCCAATCGTTGGACAAGGATCGGTCTTCTGGAGAACTTGGCCTAACGTATGCAACGCAGCTCATACGCTCGGACTTTGGAGATCTTAGCCGAGCGTTGGACAGGGCTCAGTCTTCTGGAGCACTTGGCCGAGCGTTGGACAAGGCTTGGACTTTTGGAGAACTTGGCCGAGCGTATGTAACGCAGCTCATACGCACGGACTTTGGAGATTTTGGCCAAGTGTTGGACAAGGCTTAGACTTCTGGAGAACTTGACCGAGCGTATGCAACGCAGTTCACACGCTCGAACTTTGGGGATCTTAGCCAAGTATTAGACAAGGCTCGAACTTCTGGAGAACTTGGCCGAGCGTATACAACATAGCTCATATGCTCGAACTTTGGAGATCTTGGGTGAACGTTGGACAAGGCTCGGTCTTTTGGAGAACTTGGCCACAGCTCATACGCTCGAACTTTGGAGAACTTGGCCGAACGTTCAAGACTTTGGACAAATCATGAGTTTGGGCTTTTTCTTCTCTTTTTGGGCCTCCTAGGTCTTCTCTCACCCTAGGCCCGTAGGTTCCTGCTTGTTGGGTGTAGTAAATGATGATGGTTGTCACTAAAAAATGGCGGCGCATCGGACATAGTAAAGGGCATGTTTTGATGATAGTTAGCACCTTGGCGTCTAGGAGATAGTAGAGGGCGCGTCTTTTCATCTGACGCACGGATTGACGTTTCTCATTTCTGTTGCCACAACCTCTATACAAGCGGGTTCCTCCTTTCTTCAATCTTCACTTTGCATTTTTGAGAGATCATGAGAGTATCGATTTAACTAGAGAGTCCGAGAGCACCCGGTATTTTTAAGAGTCTCCCACAAAACCTTTTTCCTTTTAGGTGAGTAAGATGCTTAGTGGTAGTGATACTAGAGGAGCTCTGTCCAGGGAGTTAGAGGAAGCGATGGGTGTTTCTTCCAATGATGGAGTCTCCTCTCAAGAGGTGGCTCATAGAGGAGAAGGCTAGGCCCTCGTGCCATATGAGGGAGATTGAGGGCAGGGCAAGGAAGCAGAAACATCTGGAGAGGGGGACGTCTGTGCATCAATGCTTATTAGAGATGACACCTTAGATGCTAAGAGGGAGGAGTGGACATTCGAAGCGAATGCCATTCCTAGCATAGTGGAGGAGGCCAGCCTCGCGAGGACGAGGGTTAAATATAAGATCCCCTTGGAGTTTCATATGAAGGCTCTCGAGGGTGGGGAGAGGGCCTGCGATGCCCTGTCGAGCCGGGTGCCTTACGAGTTGTGTGTTTATGAACATCAACTTAAGGCTGGGATCAGGCTTCCTCTCCATCCGTTCCTCTGCTTGGTACTCAAATACTTTGGTATCGCGCTAAGCCAGCTGGTGCCTAATTTGGTCCGACTGATCCTGACATTCATCGTCGTATGTTAGGAGGTTGGGGTGAATATTAATGTATTCAATGCCCATTTCCAGCTAGCTCGACTTGGTCATTCAGGATGGATTATCATTAGCTCGAGGCCGGGGAAGAATGTACTGAAGGAGAAGCCTTCATCTATAAAGAGGTGGAAGGGGGGCTTTTTCTTTGTTCGGAGTGCTGAGAGCTTCGATATCCCTCTCAATTGGAGTCTGGAGCGTGTCAGCAAATGCAAAAAGCCGAACCTCTTGCCTTGTGAGCAGGAGACCTTGTGAGCAAATGCAAAAAGCGTGGCCTGTGTCTTCCCAGCCTTCTTCTATGCCTCGAGCATGGTAGCCACTGGCTTACAAATTCATAGAAATGTGACCCTTTTTTTAAGTCTTTAACGCTTCTTTTTTCGTGCAGACATGGAGATGGCGGCGATAGCTAGGCGTCTGGCTCACGAAAAGAAGAGGCCGCTGACGCTAGCGGTTCTGGGTAGAAGAAAAAGGCCAAAGTCCTATCTGCGGCTCCAATTCTAGTGGATAGTTCCCCGAGGCCCCCGACTCCTGAAGAACGGGTAGACCCAGTCATGCCCATTCCTCTTTTGAGGGCGTCTTTGCCCCAGAAAGGGTCTGGGATGGTCGCCCTCTTTACTCCATGGTGGGCTTTGAGGATGGATGACTCAGCGTTCGCCCATCTTAAGGTTGCTCGTGAGCATCTGGTGCTAGGGATCCCTCTTCACGACATGGTGGATGCTTCGTCGAAGCCCATCGAGTCTCTCTGCTTGGCCACAGAGATCACTTTGCCTCAGGTAACGCTTGTTTCACCTTTTGGTTAGCCCACATACTTCGACTGTTCTGACGAGGCTGCTCTTTTAGGTTGGGGTTCTCACTGGGGTGCTTTCTCGGTGCACCCTGGATATGGTGGATCGTCTGGCCAAGACTCAACGAAAATTAGAGGAATCCCAGAATTTAGCCCACGACTTGTCTTTTTCTCTCGAGATGACAGATAGGGACAGGGCAAAGGCAATCTTTGAGAGGGATCATCGCAGCCGAACAGAGGAAGTCCTGAAGGAGAAGCTGGAAGAGGTTCGCCGTTGGTCTGCGGAAAAGAAGACATCCTTGATAGATAAGGGGGAAATCCAATACTTCGAAGGTTTCAATGAAGCCAAGAGAAGAGCTGTGCTTTTTTTTTCCCCAGGTGGACTTCTCAAGTCTTAACTTGGCGGCCGATTCAAAGGGGTCCAATGCCACTTCTTTAGGAGGAGGCGCAGAGGAGGCCGCTATAGCTAGTGCTCAGGAGGGTCCAGGCAGTGAGGCCCAGCCTGCCTCAGAGGGAAGGGCTAAAGATGCTGAAGATGGCGAGGCTCGTCGAGTTGAGGGGAGTGAGGTTTGATCGGAGGAAGGAGGTGATTGTGAGGCCTATGAGGCCTCGATTTCTCTGAAATAGCCTCGTGTTTTTGCATCCAAGGCCGACAGCACCTAACTTTTGTACTTCTTCTCATCATTAATGAACTTTCGAAATTAAAACTTTAAATCTTTATTAATCTTTCGTATTTTTACATTTCATTGATAAAATCTACAAAGGTTCTCCGCGTTCCAGGTGCAGGGGAAGGGTTTGCCATCCATATCTTCGAGTTCATAGGTGCCAACCCGACAAACCCATCGAATCCGGTAAGGGCCCTCCCAGTTTGAGACTAGCTTCCCTGTGTAGCAAGGACGGGACACTTCATTCTTTCGGAGGACGAGGTAATGCAGCTTGAAGTTTTAGGGCCGAACTCGGGAGTTATAATATCGAGCGGCCCTCTGCTGGTAAGTAGGTAGACAGATTTGGGATTTATCCCGAGCTTCTTCAACCAGATCCGTATTCATCCTTAACCCTTCCTCGTTGTTGCTTGGTTCAAAGCATTATACTCGTACTGACGGGACCTCGATCTCAAGAGGGATGACGGCCTCTGACCCGTATGTCATGAAGAATGAGGTTTCCTCAATTGGCGTCCGTGCTGTTGTTCGATTGGCCCAAACGATATTAGAGAGCTGACCAGCCCACTGATTGTCTGCCTTATCAAGTCCTCTTCTGGTCCCTTGGAGAAGCATCCTGTTGGTTACTTCAGCCTGGCCATTGGCCTATGGGTACCCAACGGATGAGAACCGGTGCTCGATGTAAAGGTCATCACAGAATGTTTTGAACCGGGAGCTATCAAATTGCTTCCCATTGTCGGTGATTAATACTTGAGGGATTCTGAATCGGCATACTATTGATTTTCAGACAAAATTTCAGGTTTGGTAATCCGTGATACTGTTCAGTGTTTCTGTCTCGACCCACTTAGTGAAGTAATCAATGGCCACGATGAGGTGTTTCTTTTGGCCAGTAGCTGTTGGGAACGGGCCAAGGATGTCCATCCCCCACATGAAGGAGGGGAGGGGATTGGTGATGGAGACAGAGGGTTAGCAGGGCAGTGCGATATCGGAGACCACCGTTGGTAGTTCTCATATTTCCTGACCAAGTTTGCCGCATCATCCTTCATTGTGGGCCAGTAGTACCCTTGGCAGAGAACCTTGAAAGTTAAGGCCTGAGTTCCCAGGTGATTCTCGCATATTCCTTCGTGGACCTCTCGGAGAGCATAATCGGCCTCTCTTGGCCCGATGCATCGCAGGTAAGGCATGGTCAAAGCCCTTTTGTACAATTGCCCTTCCATGAGGGTATAACATAAGGCACGAGAGATTAGCTTCCTGACTTGATCCTTCTACTCGGGTACTGTGCTGTCTTTTAGATATTTGTGGATCGGATTCATCCATGTGGGTCCCATGTGGGTCCCTCTTCTTTTGGCAGGATAAGAGCTTCATCTATACTTGGTGCGGAGAGAGTTTCCTAGTAGACAGCTCGGTTGGGCATCAGGTGCTGGGAGGAGGCCAAGTTGGCCAGGGTATCTGCTTTGGAGTTTTCGGCTCGAAATATCTGAGTTATCCGGAACGTTTTGAACATGGTGGCTAACTCCTTTACTTTTTGGAAATATTTGGCGAGCTTCTCCCACCTAGACTCACTACCAATTAAAAGTCGTTGAGCGCATCCAAAACCTCGACGACCAATGCTTTGGCCAACCTTAGACTGACTAAGAGAGCTTCGTACTCTGCTTCGTTATTGGAGGTCTTAAACCCGAACCTCAAGGCATACTCGATCGTAAAGCATTCTGGACTACAGAGGATGAGTTCTGCCCCACTCCCTAGTGAATTTGATGATCCATCCACATGGAGAGTCCACCTAGGAGGGGTCCATTGGTCACAGAGGCTGTAGGCTCGTATGGGTCTATAGACAGGGTCGTCTCGATAATGAAGTCGGCCAGAGCTTGGCCCTTGATCTTCTGTCAGGGCTGGTAGCGGATGTCAAACTCTCCCAGCTCTACTGTCGATTTTACTATTCTCCCCGAAACACTCAGATTATAAAAAACTTATCTTAAAGGTTGATTCGTCAGGAGGACTATGGTGTGAGCCCAGAAATAAGGTCGGAGTTTTCGTGATGCCACTACCAGGGCGTAGGCCACCTTCTCAATAGGAGGGTATTTCGTTTCGACTTCATGGAGAATTATGCTGATATAGTAAATGAGCTTCTGGATGCTCGCTTCTTCCCGCACCAAGACAGAAGCCACAGTGTTCTGCCCGGCGGATAAATAAAGGAAAAATTCCTCACCAGGGAACAATTTGGTTAAGAGTGGCGGTGAACTCAAATACTTCTTCAAATCTTCAAAAGCTTCTTGGTAACTCTCATA
The DNA here is from genome assembly GCA_023935145.1 of Bretschneidera sinensis. Lineage (NCBI taxonomy): Eukaryota > Viridiplantae > Streptophyta > Magnoliopsida > Brassicales > Akaniaceae > Bretschneidera > Bretschneidera sinensis. The sequence continues at coordinate 99,508,007 of CM043697.1, read as the reverse complement.
CCAGGAGAAATCTTTCGACTTTTTGATAACCTTGAAGAAAGAAAGACACCTTTTCCGCAAATTTGAACATGAAACAGTTCAAGGCCGCGACTCGGCCGGTGAGCCGCTGGACCTCTTTCACAGACTTGGGAGGGGTCATATCGAGGATGGCCTTTATCTTCTCCATATTGACTTCTATTCCTCTCTGAGTGACCATGAACCCAATGAACTTGCCCCCGGTTACCCCGAACGCACACTTGGACGGATTCAACCTCATGTTATGTTTGTGTAGTACTCTGAATTCCTTTTCCAGGTCAGAGCAATGGTTCCGTGATTCTATGCTCTTAACCAATATATCATCCACATAAACCTCCATATTCCGTCCAATCTGCCCCTTGAAGATCTTGTTTACCAACCTTTGATAGGTTGCCCCAGCGTTCTTGAGCCCGAAGGGCATCACTTTGTAGCAATACAGCCCTTAATCGGTGGTGAAAGTGGTCTTGCATTGGTCTGGCTTGTGCATGAAGATCTGATTGTAGCCGGAGTACGCATCCATGAAAGAGAGGAGTTCATATCCGGAGGTGGTGTCTACCATCTGATCAATCCGAAGGAGAAGAAAGTTGTCCTCTGGGCAAGCCTTGTTTAAATTTGTGAAGTCAATACAAATACACCATTTACTGCTGGCTTTCTTGACCATTACTACATTGGATACCCACTCTAGGTACCTTGCCTCTCTGATAAAACCGGCTTCCAGCAGTTTATTCACCTCAGTTTTGATAGCCACCTGGCACTCGGGGGCAAATGTCATATTCTTCTGAATGATCGGCTTGCACTTAGCGTCCATATTCAGGCGATGCTCAATGGTTCCAAGGCTGATCCCTGGCATGTCCGAGGCTGACTAGGCGAATAGGTCACAGTTTTTTCGGAGAAGCCAGAGGAACTCTTCCCTGTACTCTTCAGAAAGGTTTGCTCCTATCTGGATGGTTCGGGCGGGGTCTTCTCCAAGGGGATTCCTCCACAGGTCGTCCTCTGGGTGTCCTCATCTCATCCTTGAGATCTTCTACTTCAAGGGGGAGGGCCTCTATCTTCTTCCCTTTTTTGACAGCTTTCAAGTAGCAGGCTCTAGAAGTTTTCTGATCCCCTCTGATCACTCCTACACCTTTACTGGTGGGAAATTTGACATTCAGGTGATAGGTGAAGACGACGGTCTTCAGTTTGTTGAGGGTGGGTCGGTCGATGATCATGTTATAGGAGGAGGGCTGCTTGACTAGCAGGAAGGTGGCCTGCACTGTAGAGGTCCTTGGGGTTGTCCCTGTAGTTACTGAGAGGACTATGCTTTATTCGGCGAATACTAGAGATCCTCCAAAGCCATAAAGAGGGGTCAGGACAGGCTCTAGACACCTATCCTTCAACTTCATGCGCTGGTAAGCATCATGAAACAATATGTCCGCTGAGCTCCCATTATAAATTAAGACCCGCCGTATTTCATAGTTGGCGACCAGGAGAGAGACTACCACTGCATCATCATGAGGATTTTGCACATCTTTGAGGTCATTTTCTATAAAGGAGATCACTGGTTTTGTTCTCATTCTCTGGTGGAGACCGCTGATGGAGGCTACGGCCCTAGTGTATGTTTTACCACTCTGCCCCGAACTACCTCCCGTTGTCGGGCCCTCACAAATTGTTTTGATGATGCGGGTGGTTGTGGTCACCTCTTACTTCTTTTGATTGGGCCCTTCTTGCTCAACCTTGGGGTTTCTTTGTGGGTTCCGCCTCTCTTGTTGTTGGCGATAGGGACGCCCAACATCTATTCTTGGCGGCACTAGCTCATCCCTTCTTCGAGGTTCAGTAAACTCCTTTAGGTATCCCCAGTTGATCAAAGCTTCAATCTGTTCCTTTAGGTCGTGGCATTCCTTAGTGTTATGACCATAGTTCTTGTGGAATCGGCACCATCGCCTCTGGTTTCTCCCGAGATGCGGCTTCCTAGGCGGCCACTAGAGAACAGACTTGTCGTGGAGCTGCATAATACGTTAGTCCTGGTCGCATTGAGGGGAGTGAAGCCGTCAATTTGAGGGTGGGGTCTATACCTGTTCTCCTAGTAAGATCTTTTGATTGTCCCCTTTTGGGGGTCGGTATCCTTCCTCTTCTTCTCAGTTTCTCCCTCTCTCTCCCTTCTGAAGGCTTGTTCATCTTTTGTCAACATGTACTTCTCAGCTCGAGCCAGGATCTCATTCATGTCTCGGGGCGGGTGCCAAGTTAGTTTGGAGCTAAAGATGCCAGACCTTAATCCATTCTTGAATGCCATTACTTGGACATTTGGGTCGAGGTCTGGAATCTCTCACGCCGCTGTATTGAACCGAGAGATGTAGGCTCGAAGCTTCTCTCCTTGGTGCTGGATAATATTAAAGAGGCTCTCTGAAGTCTTCTTGGGCCCCTTGCTGCTGAAGAAATGAGAAGCGAAGGCGTAACTGAGCTCTTTGAAATTGCTGATACTTCCTGGCTTTAGACGCGAGTACCAGGTACCCACCACCTTCTCGAGAGTCAAAGGGAAGGCATGGCACATGACTAGGTCGAAATGCCGATGCGCATTATAGTCGTCTTATAATGCTGGAGGTGGTCCATAGGATCCGTGGACCCGTCATACATTCTGACTTGAGGCATCCTGAATTTTGGTGGAAGCATGGTCTCGAGGACGTCCTCTGTGAATGGAGGGTCTTGGATACAGAGTTCATCCATAATACTGGGATTCTTGCGCCTTAGAGTTAAATCTATCTTCTCCTCCATCTCCTCAAACCGTCTATCCAGGTTGAGATTGCCTTTCGAGGATGAGCTTTCCTTGGACTGGCTGTAACGTAGCGAGGGCTTGGTGCGGGGCTGGTTATAGGTTGAGTCATCTCCGTCGGATGACTCGGCTTACCCTGAGGCCTTGTGGGGAGAGGAGGAAGGTTGCTGTCCTCCTCCCCGAACTTTGGCCACTAGATTGGCTATCATTCTGGATAGCTCATAGAACTGGGCTTAAGTCACTGGGGCTTGAAGATGTGTCGCAACTTCCTCATAATTAGGAGAATCGATTTCAGAGAGATGAGGACGCTGCTCTCTTGTAGGGGTGGTATGCTCAGGGATTGTTGGAAATCTGGGTCTAGATTGGTGACTGTGAATGTTACCTTGAATAGGAGTCGAGCACGCCGTTGGGGCTTCCTTGTTGGTTCTCCCGGTACCGTTTCTCAGCGGCATCGTGACAGATGAGTTCTTTTACTTCTTTGCTTCTACTGTAGCGAGAGATTATGGCTTCCCACAGACGGCACCAATCTGTTGATGCCGCTAACTATTGGTGGTGACGTGGCCTGGATGTTGGCGTGGCTTTGGTGAGGACGTGGCCAGGCTCTGCGCAAGTAACAAGGATGAGCTGAAGACCTTCGGAAAGAAGGGAGATTGAGACCTCCGAGGGCGCTCCAAAGCATAAGTTAGCAAGGATTTAAAAGAGAAGCCGAGGGTTTGAAAGAGAAACCGAGGGCTTAAGTAAATCAAGTACAAGTAAAAAAAAGACTCTCTCTGGGTGGAGTCCATACCTGGGCTTATTTATAGCCATCCGTCCTTAAGGGGCCATTGATTACAAGCTTGGGGCAGGGTGGCCATAGGGTGGCCGCAGGGTGGCCGTAGGGTGGCCGCAGGGTGGCCGTTGGGTGTCCGTAGGGTGGCTGTAGGGTCGCCGTAGGGTAGCTGCAGGGCTGTACGTCGAGGAGGCCCAGGTCTGGGCCATTCTTCATGGGTCCGAAGGTTTTACTGGGCCGAAAGATTTACTGGGTTGTTCCTTGGACCGACGCATCCATCAAGCCGGAGAGTTAGCGAGCCTGAGCTTACTTAGACTGGGCTATTTTGTTGGGTCTGGAACTCATTTGGGCCGGAGTATTTTGGGCCATATCACTTTCTTTTTTCCTCCACTTTCTCAGCAACCAAACAGACCTGATAAACAAGTTTGATCACTAACTCTCTCTTTGATTGAAAGGCAATAGTCCATAGAGTTGGGAATTGTTCTGGTTTATTGACTCAGCAGTGAGTCACTGAGTGGCTGGCTTTACCGTGTCAATGAGTGAAAACCGGAGAACAAAAGTAAATAACCTGGAGATTGAGTAGTGAAATTGAGAACTTTTCAGGTTTTCGCTCCATTAAGATTGAATAGACACCCACTAGAAACCCTGGCGTGGCGGAGGCTATGGAAGCTTTATAAAGAGAGCGTGAGGAAGTTTCAATGTGAAATTATTTTTATATCTTTTCTTTTCCAATTGTTATTTACTTATTTAAACAGATGTGCGATAATGGTATTTTAGTCAGTTTGAAAGCTAGGAAAAGCCTTTGGGGGTTGGTGCATAATTGGTATTTTGGTATTTTTTTTTATGACATCATGGTTTTAAGACTCAATTAATTTGATTTTAATAAGTTAAGGATCTGATTATTTAAATTAAAACTATAAAAATCCAATTATGTTTAGTTCAAATTTTAAAGACCAAAATTGATGTTTGGCTTAAAGATTACAATATAATTAGCCATTCCATCACGCAAGTTTATTTTACAAAGGGGTTTGGGAAAGCGCAGCTCAGCTAAGGCAGTGGGGGCATAATTTGGTTAAGCTCGATCCACCTTTATTGCTGCATCACTTTTTTTTTTTTTGAAGGTTTACTATCTGAGTCAACTTAATTTGTTCTTTTACTGTACTTTTTAGACAGTTTGAAAATGATTCCCTCAATTATTTGCTTTTAAACTCTAACGCTCACGGGTAAATTTAGTTTTTACTTGTTTCTTTCTATTCATCTCACGTGCTAATGTTATAAAATATTATAAAGTTAAAATTGATTTAAATTTACGATCAAATTGAATGTCGAATCATTAAATAAAAAATATCGAATCATTAAATAAAAAATATTTAAATTTAAATTTATTGATGTAGTATTTAAACTCATCATAAACTTGATCAATTTTAATTTTTAAATAAAAAATTATATAAGAAACCTTACTATAGCAAAATAAATGTTATATAAAAAAACCTCCAGATTTTGGTTTTATTCATTGTGCGCTTCTCTTCCAATCTGGCTAAATTACCACTACCAGTCCTCCTCTTTAGCTTTCTACCATCATGTCATCATCGCCTGATCTCCCTTCAATCACAGATCCTAATGAAACCCTCACTTTTGAGAAGATCAGCGACTCTATCCTCCCTAGTTTGCTACACAATCTCTCCAAAGCCAAGCTCTCTATACCATCCGACTCCACAGAAACAGACAGTTCAGTTGAGAAACTGAATGATTATCTCTTGAATTTACAGAACAATCTTAGTCACATCCAAAACACCTTCACACAGCTCAAGAACTTTGAGTACAACGTCTGTAAGGAATTCAAAACTTTCAGACAACAAAACCACAGCCTTGATGACTTCCTCAGCAATATTAGAGAGCAAGAAAAAGACGATGGTTCGATTTGGGCCGACAAAATATTTGCCAAGCTTCGCCCACTCAGTGAATTGCTGCTGCAGTTTGAACTTACAGATTCTTGACGAAACCTTGCCCTTTAAAAAGAGCATCGACATCATCATCTCTAGTTTGCTACAAAATCTCTCCAAATCCTGGCAACGCTTTATTCCAGATGACCCCAGCACGATGAACATTTCAGCTTCTCATCTGAATAATTATTTCATGAAGTTACAGAGTGATCTCAATTACGTCAATAACGGCTTCAAAAAGCTTAACAATTTTGAGTATGATATGAGTCTCAAACTCAAAAGACTTGGACAACACAGCCACAGCCTTGATGACTTCCTCAGCAATATAGCTCAAAAAGAAGATGCTGATGGTTCGCTCCCAACTGAGGAAATATTTGCCAAGCTTCGCCCAGTTGATGAGTTGCTCTTGTACTTTAAGTTCATGATGCCAGTGCCACAAAGCGTTCATTCGGCATATTTACTTGGTCATCGGTCTTGGTAAACGAACAATCAGCTCCATGCCGGTAAGGAATTTCCTAATCTACACATGAATCAGATTATTCTTAGTAGCTCGGCCTTCAAAGAAGTTCATGTGAGACACAAAAGTCTTGATTTGAAAGAGAAACTCTGTTTGCTCTGTTTCTCTGTGTTCCCAGCGAAGGCTGTGGTGAAGAAGAGGCTTTTGATATCCTGGTGGATTGGAGAGGGCTTCATAGGTCCACCAACCACAGGAGGGGAGAAGGCTGAGGAGATTGCTGACAATATTCTTAGAGAGCTTACAGCCAAGGCCTTCATTGATCCTGTTTACAGAAAACGCAAATTTGTCACAGATTGCTTCCAGATGCATCCCTTTACTCGTTCAATGGTTATTACAATTGCTTCCAGAGAAGGGTTTTTCGATTTTGATAGTGAAAGGAATCCCACTGCAAACATTTCATTGTTCTGAAAGGCATGTTTGGTAACAGCTGAAGGAGGGTTGTATCAGAAGGTATTAACTAATAATCCTGATGTGGGGCCACATGAACTCCAAACTTTATTCAATGTAAATGTTCGTTACGCTGATTTTGATCCAGAGGAATTCTCAAAGATGAAAAATCTCAGTGTCCTATACCTGGGGAGGTGGGAGAGCACGGAAGAGCGTCACATGGAATTAGAGGGAACTGAATTCTTGCAAGGATTGGAAAATATGAAAGATCTGAGGCTTTTAGGCCTTCAAGGGGTCTCTAGAGTTACCAAGCTTCCATATTCAATTTGCAAACTGTGCAAATTAATGATCTTGGACCTACGTGCCTGTCAGACTTTGGGGAAACTCCCCGATGGAATAGGCTCCCTCAAGAACCTCATATATTTGGATATATCTGAATGTCACCTAATAGACCACATGCCCAGAGGACTTGTCTCACTCTCAAAACTCGAAGTTCTTAAGTAATCCAAAGACCAAAGGTGTGTGTGAATTAGAAGATTTGACAAAATTGAGGAAGTTGAGAAAGTTAACCATCCGCATGGATATGGCTGATACAGTGCAGAAGAAGTTGAACTGCTTACCGCAGTTTGAAGCACTCCAGTCGCTTACCATACATTTTCGAACCAGTTTCAGTGAAAGATGGTACTTTAAAGAGATGGATTTCAAAAAAATCAGTCAAGAATGAAGGATCTAGCACGAAGACTGGATCATCTTCCTTGAAATTCTCTCAGTTTCAAAAACTAGACATCCGGGGTTATCCTTTTGTCGTTCAGCCGGCCTGGCTAAGGCCATCAAACTTGGAGAGATTAAAAAGGTTGTACATCAGGGGTGGAAAGCTTCATGATCTTCACGATAACGGTGAACCCTGGAAAGTTGAGGTTTTACGTTTAAGATACTTAAAGGAGTTGAAAATGAACTGGGGACAAATATAAAGGTTGTTTCCAGGCTTGATTTTTGCCACATTTACTCGCAACAATATTTTTTGCTCCTCACCTTCAAAATGCTGTAACTACTCTTGTGCTTCTATATTTCTCATCATGCCTACTTTTTAATTAAATGCATAGTCAATGAAGTTCCGTTCCATTCCTCTGGTTTCATAACTCCAAGGTGCTTTTTGTTTAAATGCATAATTCTTCCCCCTTATAATTCGCATAAAAGAGATCTATTTCAGATTAATGAGTGAGCTAAATGTAGATGTTTGACAATCGACAGGTAAGTCGTTCTTCTCTTTTTCCAGCCTGCTTTTGGAGCAAGGACTATCTTTTTCGCATTTGTGGCATTTGTCAGACATCATGAAAGAGGTGTCCAAAGAAAACTTTTCCTGGTTTGTTGCTGATCTGTTCTGTGATTTATGCAATGTAGATTCAGTGAAATAATGGGCTTCACAATTTTGGATCAAAGACTGAGGACTTATATTCAGATAGTTGCCGCAAGCTGTAAAAATAGAAAACTAGTCATTTGTAATCTCTGGGAACAAGGGACTTACCTATCTTCATTGAGTTTTCTCTTTAAATTTCATGGTGTGGGTTGTTTGTTAGATAGTCTTTATTTTCTACTAATACGTTGGATTATTTGTCTCTCTGGCTGCTAGCAGCCTTGTCCCTGTTATCTTTTGGTTGCTAATAAAGTCGCTTATTCATCCAAAAGCATAGGTGTATATGTTTTCTTGTGTTACTCATTATTGGAGTAGGATCTTTTTGCTGTAAAAATTATAAAGTAAAACATACAATATACTGTTTTTGCATATGAATTTAAACTTTTTAAATTTTAAGATTTAACAAGAACTATTTTATAATCAAAATTTATATGTATTGTATTGATAGTGTGCGTGCCCAACAAAAACAAATACTAAAGCAATACATGCTTAATTTACTTTGGTAGGAGTAATGGTTAGTGATAGCTTTTCCTTTATGCCCTTCCAGGTGGGATACTCTTTTATGCAGTGGGAACAGGTATCCAAAGATAGAGCTCCGTATAGAATTTTCCTTCCAATGATAAAGAAGAAACTAACGTAGGCGATGACTTAGAGACGATCGGATATAGGTATTTGACACAAGTGCATGATTAAGAGTATAATTCGGATATATGTTTGAGTGTACTAGACATGTGTTCAAGTGTTGAACTTATCTATTTTTATAAAAAAAAATTATATAACTTTCTTTTCAAGGATAAAGAAGAAACTAACGTAGGCGATGATTCGAAAACAATCTAATTTGGATATCTGACACAAGTGTGTGTTTAAGTGTCAAATTCAAATACATATTCGAGTGTTAAATTTATCTATTTTTAACAAAAAAATTAATAATTTAAAATGTTCAAATATCATATTCTTATTTGAAATATTGTGTCGACACAATAGTACAATTTGTTGAGATATCTATCCCATTCGAGAAAGAGGAGGCCCAAGCTTTTGCCTTAGGTAGAACTGGACAAAGAAGGAGTATAAAACAGGCCCAAAAAAGAGTATAAACTGATTTGAGCCTGTTTTATACTTTTTTTTTTCTTTTTTCGTTGGGTCCCATTTTAAAGATCATTTTACATATTTGATAAATAACTATTTTTATCACTTAGTTTGATTAGTTTAACATTTTGATCATTGAAATTCAAAAGTGTACAAAATAATTATTAATATTTGTAAAAATTAACAAACAAATCACTTCTATTAAGTATTCTGTTTGTGTTGTGACTTATTTAAAGCTGACGTGAAACCTAATCAGCAATCCAATTGAGAAAAAAATTGTAAATTTAACCACATGTCCTTTAACAATTGACTATCATATAAATAAATTTTTTAAAAAATAAAAATCTTAATAAAATAATTTACAAAATCAGAAAAAAAAGAAAAAAAAATGTTTAAAATAAATTTTCTCCACTTCATTTACAAAACTATAAAAAAAAATTTATTTCGCTTATTTCATTTTCCCACCATCTAAACAAAAACCATTTTCTCTCAGTTTTCTTGCAACCCAAACACCATCATATCCTTTTTCTTTTGTTCGAATTCTAGGGAAAAAAAAAAACTTCACAATTCTCCATCATCATTCTCTTTCTTCTTTATATCACTGATTCAAGGAATCCCCCACACCATCATATCCTTTTTCTTTTGTTCAAATTCCAAGAAAAAAAAACTTCACAATTCTCCATCATCATTCTCTTTCTTCTTTATCTCACTGAATCAAGGACTGACACAGGTGTGTCCAACAACCTTTAACCTAACAAATAAGGCCTCATGAAATGGGTATGTCCAACCTAACATAGGCCTGCCAACAAAAAATAACAAAATCTCTTATCAACTAAGCAAGGTGCAAGGTCCAAGCCCAAAGTGGAAGAAGATTCGGATGCAACAGTCTATTAGATTTAGGCCCATCATAACAGGCCCAAACGATCTGCTTTTCGAGACTTTCTTAAGCCTAAATTGAAGGTCAAGATGCCATCTTTCCAACCCAACAAGTTTCAGCCCATTTGGAGATGTGTAGAAGAAGATATGACCGTTTGAATTCTGCAAGTTAGGTCCTCCTGAAATTCCGGGATTGTATTCTTCTTTTGGCCTTTTTCTTGATTCCTTGCATGTTTTAGGGATTGTCTCCTTCCTTGTTTTAAGGATTGTTTCATTGCATGTTTTATGGATTGTTTCCTTGCATGTTTTAGGGATTGTTTGCTTGCATGTTTTATGCCTTGTTTTCTTGCTTGTTCTAAGCTTAGAGAGTTGTTCTAAGGTCTATAAATACTTGTGTTTGTAAGTTGAAAAATCAGACTTGAGTTTATAAATTGAAATCAGCCTTTGGCTTTTAGAGGAGAGTTTTCTCCTTCTTGTAATTCTGTATCTCTTTGGTATAATCCTTAGAGTGGTGAATTCCTATAGTTCTGTATCCCTTGTGTTAATCCTTTGGGTGGTGATATTCTATATCCCTTTGGTGTTATCTCTTGGGTGGTGAACTCCTATCTTTCATTTTGTTGTTTGTTTGTTTAGTTTCCTTCAATTCTATTTAAATCTGGTATCAAATTGGTATCAGAGCTTTGGTTTCTCAAGTGTGATATCTAACACCTTGATTTCCATAGTTCTTGTTATTATGGCTAGTCGTGGTCAAGCTATTCCAGCAGCAGCTCCAGAAGCACCACTGCAAAGATATCCGCGAGATATCGAGATGGAAGCCTTGAGGAGACAAGTGCAGCAACTTGAACATCGCCTAGAGCGTTATGGAACTTCTGAACATGGTGCCCCTCATCATGGCTCAGACGTTCAAGTTTCCAGCAATGATGGAGACGAAGTTAATCCTTTTCACCAAGTTCGTAGTCACGCCTCAAGTGACAGCACACCACTTCACCCCCGTGAGCTAAGAAATCATGTTTTCCGACGTGATTATGATGTCAAGGTGGACATTCCAGAATTTGAAAGAAGGATGCAACCAGATGATTTCATTGATTGGCTTACTACCGTTGAGCGAATCTTTGATTTCAAAGATGTTCCAGAAAATCGTAACGTGAAAGTTGTTGCCATCAAGCTAAGGAAATATGCTTCAATCTGGTGGGAGCATTTGAAGAGGCAGTGAGAACGTGAAAGAAGAGTACGTATTACAACATGGGCAAAGATAAGGAGAGAGCTAAAAAGAAAGTATTTACCTGACCACTACAAACAAGATGCTTTTATGAAATTTCATAATTTCAAGCAAATGGAGTTGTCCGTGAAGGAGTATACAGCAGAGTTTGATCATCTAATGATTTGTTGTGATGTTGTTAAGCAAGAGGAGCAGATGATAGCCCGCTATCTTGGTGGGTTACATGTTGAAATTAGTGATGTGGTGCAGCTGCAACCATATTGGACTTACAATGATGTTTGCAAACTAGCTATGAAGGTGGAGAAGCAACTGAAAGAAAAACGTGGCAGTTGTTTTCGATTCTTTATTCAAGATGGAGTTTCTAACCGTAGGAGTGGTTCCACTTCTAAAACCACGACCATACCCAAGGCAGTCGCGGCCAAGCCAAGGAATGAAACTACATCAGGTTCAAATTGTCCAGTCATTTCTGATACAACTCGAAGGTGTTTCAAATGTCAAGATTTTGGACATATTGCTTCTGATTGTACAAATCACAAAATGGTGTCTCTTATGGAAGAAGACATGGAAACGGAAGGTGAGCATGATTTTTCACCAGAAACTAATGAACATGTTGCTGTGGAAGAAGAAATTACTTATGCTGATCGAGGGGAGGCTCTTGTGGTTCAAAGAAGCCTCAACATAACCTATGTGGAAAATGAATGGTTACAGAACAATATTTTTCGTACTAGATACACTTCTCATGGAAAGGTCTGTAATGTCATCATTGATGGAGGAGGATGTGAAAATGTTGTGGCATCAACAATGGTAGAGAAACCGAAGTTAAAAACTGAAGATCATCCGGAACCTTACAAATTCCAGTGGCTTCGCAAAGGTAATGAAGTGAAGGTAAATAAAAGATACTTGGTTGAATTTTCCATTGGCAAGAATTATAAAGATGCTGTAGTTTGTGACATAGTGCCTATGGATGCATATCATTTGTTGCTTGGTAGACCTTGGCAGTATGATAGAAAGACTAAGCATGAAGGTTTCAAAAATACTTATTCTTTTGAAAATGATGAAGTTAAGGTCCTTTTTGGTCCATTGAAAATGGTTCATGTTCCTAAACCTTCTTTTGGGGAGGGAACTAGTTTGTCGACCAGATCTGGGGTTGAGAAAGCATTGATGGAGAATGGTGAAGGCTTTGCAATTGTGGTAAGGGAAGAGAAAGAACCAACAGAAATTCCCCCTTCTTTGATTCCATTCCTCATGGAATTTAGTGATGTTGTTCCAGAGGAAATTCCCCATGGCCTTCCACCTATGAGAGATATGCAGCATTGCATTGATCTTGTACCAGGATCTGTGTTGCCTAACAAACCAGCCTATCAATTGAACCTTAAGGAGCATGAAGTATTACAGAGACAAATTGAAGAGTTGATCGAAAAGGGGCTTGTTAGAGAGGGCATGAGCTACCTTGTGCTTATGGAGTTTCTACAACCTTTAATGTCTCAGATCTTTCTCCTTACTTTGAGGATCAAGAAGACCAAGTGGACTTGGTGGCAAGTCTTCATCAACCGGGGGAGTCTGACACAGGTGTGTCCAACAACCTTTAACCTAACAAATAAGGCCTCATGAAATGGGTATGTCCAACCTAACATAGGCCTGCCCAACAAAAAATAACAAAATCTCTTATCAACTAAGCAAGGTGCAAGGTCCAAGCCCAAAGTGGAAGAAGATTCGGATGCAACAGTCTATTAGATTTAGGCCCATCATAACAGGCCCAAACGATCTGCTTTTTGAGACTTTCTTAAGCCTAAATTGAACGTCAAGATGTCATCTTTCCAACCCAACAAGTTTCAGCCCATTTGGAGATGTGTAGAAGAAGATATGACCGTTTGAATTCTGCAAGTTAGGTCCTCCTGAAATTCCGGGATTGTATTCTTCTTTTGGCCTTTTTCTTGATTCCTTGCATGTTTTAGGGATTGTCTTCTTCCTTGTTTTAAGGATTGTTTCATTGCATGTTTTATGGATTGTTTCCTTGCATTTTTTAGGGATTGTTTGCTTGCATGTTTTATGCCTTGTTTTCTTGCTTGTCCTAAGCTTAGAGAGTTGTTCTAAGGTCTATAAATACTTGTGTTTGTAAGTTGAAAAATCAGACTTGAGTTTATAAATTGAAATCAGCCTTTGGCTTTTAGAAGAGAGTTTTCTCCTTCTTGTAATTCTGTATCTCTTTGGCATAATCCTTAGAGTGGTGAATTCCTATAGTTCTGTATCCCTTGTGTTAATCCTTTGGGTGGTGATATTCTATATCCCTTTGGTGTTATCTCTTGGGTGGTGAACTCCTATCTTTCATTTTGTTGTTTGTTTGTTTAGTTTCCTTCAATTCTATTTAAATCCGGTATCAAGGACCCCCCCTCTCAACCAAAAAAAAAAATCCTCCTAACACCTTACACAAGCATTTTGAATAAAAGGAATTAGACACAAGCATTTTGAATTGGAGTAAGCTTAAGGATTAATACCCATGTAAGTATTTTCTTTATCTTTCAAAAAAGGAACAAAAATGATCAAAAGTGAAACCCACAAAAGAACATTTAACACACAAGCAAAGAACAGTTTGATCGATGGCTTAGACTATTCAACACCGCCGCCGTCGTCACGTTTCCCACTTTTTCCTTCACCTTCCCGTAAATCTCGCCTACCAGCTTTGACAACGGCAGTCCACTCTCCTCCATCAACGCCACCACCATCGAATTCACCGAATTGCACTTGCTCAGACCCGAATCCAAAACCAAACCGGTTTTTTTTTTCCATCATTTCTCTGTAGTACTCAAAAGCCTCTCGATTTCTTGGTTCAACGCCTTTATTCGACCCAATATCGAGAACCGAAAAAGGGGTTTCGATGAAGCATTTGTAGAAGAAGAGCTTGCGTAAGTAAAGGAAGTGAAGAGGAGAGGGCTAAGGGTGGAGTTTGATGCGTAAGTACTCGGTCGAGTCGATGACGAGTTGTTGCTGGCTTGAAATGACGAGATTTGACAGGAATAACGTGCACAGAGGGAGATTATTCGTACTACGCCGTTTTGTTAGATCTCAAAAACCGAACTGAACAATAAGAGAGAGAGATCCGTTTAAGAAAGGGGAAAAGTTAAAGTACAAGAGTTAAAATTAAATTAAAACATAATCTAGAGAACGGAAGTGTGTTTCAAAAACATTTCAAAACAAGAAAGGATTATAATTACAGAGCGACAGAGAGAGAGGGACTTTACTAGAAGGAATTGGATAAAGGGCAAAAGTGGAAAATAAAATAGAAGTGGAAGATGAAAAAGCAGCCTTGAGGAGAGAACAGTGAGGAGATAAAAGTTGAAGGTGGAGGTTTTTAGTACGGTGATGCCTTGGTGCATGATCTAGCTGTGATGCTCCGACGTTTTCTGGATCTGCTAGGATTTGTTTGGTTTCAAAGAAAATGAGAGAAAACACTTTCCAGATTTCGCGAGTAGAAAAAGGATTGTAAAGTTTTTTTCTGAAATTTTTCACATAAAAAAATTGTTGTTTAACATTTTTATTTTCTTTTCAATTTTTATTTTCTGATTTTGTAAATTATTTTATTAAGGATTTTAACTTTTTAAATATATATATATATATATATATATATATATATATATATTAAGTTTACAATTGTTTTTCAATTAAACTGCTAACTAAGCTCCACATCCGCTTTAATTAAGTCACAGTATATTTTTATTTGTATTTTAACGAAAGTAATTTGTTTTTTAATGTTTATCAACATTAATTAAAACTCCACGTTACTTTATGTACTTTTGAATCTCATTAATCAAAATGTTAGACCGACCAATCCCAACAACAAAAATGGTTATTTAACATGTGTTCATCCTATGCATATCTAGACAATGAGCGACTTCTGGTTGTTTAGAGCTGAATAAGTGAACAGTGACTTCTTTGGATGTGTCAGAAGTCTAAAATAATATCTAAACAATGAATGAAAGATTATGAAAAGGGGAAGTTATAACTCTGCAAGACTGCAATTGACTGCTTGTTCTATCAAATTAGCAAAGCATATCACAAATTCACAATAACCAAACAAAAGCAAATCAAAAGTGTCTTAATCCATAAAAGAATCAATAATCACTATTTCTACAAATCCAATTTTATGCTGTACTATTATGTATATAACGAAAATGATATCTGATCCAAAATTACATGGATCCTTTCATCTTAAGCAAATACACGAGACAATATGGATCCAGTCATATTATTGACAGACACCCACACACTATAATGCAAATTTTTAGGGTTTGCTATAGTATGGTACCTGAGGATGAGAGATAAAAGAAAAGGTTTTGGGTTCTTCGTCTCCTTGCTGCAAGACAGACAAAGAGAGTTGCAAATTAGAAATTAGAACCAGTTTAGAGAGAGAAAGAGTTAGATCTTGAGAGAGTTGAAAACCTGAGCAGAGACAGCGAGCAGCGGACTGAAGCTATGAGAGACAAGAGACAAGAGACGAGAGATGAGATGGAGGGATGAGGCAGTGTCTCTGAAATAAATTTAAGCAAATTAGTAAGTACGTTCAAGTTAAAAAGTAAAAACTCCGATATATATTATCAGAATAAAAAACATATATATTAATACATTATAAATATATAAATAATAGATATATATACATTGGGTTACTGTTTGGATCAAAAGTTTCCAAAACCTATCTTCTCACATCTAAAATATATGATTAATAAAAGTCGGATATAAACAATAATAACGGCACTAAAATTTAAGTATTTTTTTGAAGTTATTGTATAGTAAGTCTTATATGTAATTATATTTTTTCTCTTTATATACACCATCGGGTTTTAAATTTTTTCGAATAGAAACAACCTAATGTTCAAAAGACCTAACGCAATCCAATAAATTACATCAATTTATATCAGTCAAATCAATTTGGTAGCTCACCTTTAACAAAAAAAAACATTAGTGAGGATCGACTGTAAAGGGATTTGGTGGGATTAAGTACGCTTGGGTAGAATTTAAAGTTTTGGACACTAAACACAACCTTTTAGAAGTAATAAGGAAACTCATCAAGAAGGTGCAGTTTTAAATGTTAAAACTATCTCATTGCATGTGGTGTTAAGCTTTACCAAGAAATATTTTTCGAGGGATATGTCATCTAAACACAAAGCAAAAATGACGGATAATCTAAAGTTGTCATTTGATCTTAAAGATGGTCACAATCCTTTATTATTAGTATATGAGAGATTCAAAGTAAAGGATTGTGGTACGAGATAAAAAGGATTTAAAGCTTCTCCTTTAACCTAAGTTAAAATTTAACTATCGTGTTTTAAAAAAATATTTAATAATTAATTTAAACTATTTTTACTACACACTAATCATGCACACATTCTAAATCAATTTGGCAAAGCAGGATATATCAATCAAACAAGGAATCATACTTAGATAAAATTTAATTATCGAATCATGCTTAGAAAAAATTAATTATCAAAATATATCATGGAAGAAAATAAAATAAGAGATTTTACCCAACAACAGAAAGCAAACACGTTAGTACTGAAAAAAACATAAGTGCAATCAATCAAAATTGAACAATGAAACACGAAATTATACGAAACCCTAATCTAGATAACATGTAAATATGCAAACAATCCTAAAAATATTATTTTTATAAGACATATATTTTTTATTAATTAAGATGAAAAAAATCCTAATCTACGTGACATGAGAATGTTAAATTCAAACCCTAGAACAAGTTTCTATGTGGCGTACGAAGATGCAAACAATAAAATAAAATTATAAGCATACATATTGATTTATGATGGTTCAAAATAATCCATCTTCATATTTGAAAAGAAAATTACATTACTAGAAGTAAATTATTTAGCTCTTTGCAATTTGGTCTCTCTCTCTCTATATGTTTCGGAAGGATTAACATAGTAATATAAATCTAAGCTTGTGAAAAAAATTTTATGTGTGGTGTGGATTGCCCTCAAATTATGGAAGTTACGCGTTGATGGCTGAGTGTATGTAAGAACTTGAATTTGATTTGAGAATTGATATAGAAAAATTAGGATTTGGGTTTTGGTGGAGGTTAGGGTTTATGGAAAAATAAGAGGTTGTGTGAAGAACTAGGTTTTTTGTGGGAAATTTACGGTTTAATGGAAGAAGAAAAGTTACTATAAATTTTAGAATTCTTAGGTTTATAGAGATCTCTAGATTTCAGTTGGTCTTTGTGTCTATAGCTTGTTTGCACGGAGTTAGTTTGTCTTTTTGGGATATGTAACTAAGAAGGTATATATAGGATTATGTTTTCTTATATACCAAGTCATCTTGTAGGAGTAGAAAAACTAATCCTACATGAAATAGTATGTATTTTCGAATTAGAACACACAAAATAAGTAAAAATAGACGAAAAAAGAAAATCGGGAGGCGGCATACCCAACTACGTCTCGAACCTGAACTAATTTTTAATAGTTTATTTATCCATCTTTGAGCGTCTCGAGACTAACGTTTCATCATCGGGCTTCACACTTGATTTGTTCTAATATTTGGAACGAAATTGTGTTTGTACATACAAAATGTTAGAAGATTGACTTTTTCTTTCATGTGTTCAGTAGAGAGGATGGGAAACTAGGATGAAAGAAAATAGTTTTCACTTACCCATGTTTAGTAGAGTGAAAAAGTGATCGGAAAGAAAATGTAAATAGTATTAGTTTTATCATTATATCCTTACTAATGTTAATGGATATTAATATGGGAGATTATGTAGGGATTAATTGGTAAATTGATAATCTAATATCTTTTCCCTTCTATTTTCCACTCTTCAATCCTCCCAATTTTGGAGGATTATGATTTGTACATGCAAGAGGAAAATGTCAATTCTCTTGGTTTTCTTTCCTCATACATTTCTTCCATACTAAATGCACCCGTAATCTCCTTGATTTTCATATTAAAATTTGTGTGGGTAAACAATCACATGGATATATAAGTATTAATTCTAAACCACATAGTGATGCAGATCTCATCTTTTATGTGATTGACGGGCTTGTTTTCTTGTGTAATTTCTTATTTTGTGGTTGAATTTGTAGATATGAAATTTAAGCATTGCCAAGTGGATTCGCTTTATCGAATAACAAAGGAGGTTGTAGCATGCAAGCTAATAATGACTGTAGAGAATTCTTTTTCAAGTTGTTCACATGAAAAGTGTTGACATGGCACGTCAATCTGGCACCTTTTAACTAGGGTCTAGCTATCAAATGTAATCGTTTTTCTCACCCGAAAGAGGTTTTTTCAAATTGCCTATAAATAAGCACATTTGAATCATTTGTAAAGATAAAAAAATTTTCATTTGAGAGAGAATATAAGATTTTTATCAATAATTTTTATCACCTTAAGAATTGAATACTTACATAGCATAAATTTGCCCAGAGACTCTATAACCTTAAGATTTATCATTGATCCTTCAGTCTTCAATGGTGAAAGACTTGACCATGAGTCTAGGCACTCCTTGATTCACTTGAGATGATTTCTTCAAAGCTTAAACACATCTCAATAAACTCATTAGCACATAATTAGAGTTCTATTATCATATCAAAATCAAATAAGGGTCAATACCATGATTATACCCTAAAACACTATTAAAACATAGATTATTTTTGCATTTTTATATAAAGGAATAAAAAAATCAAAACAATACACAAACCAAACGAAGCTCAATCGTGGGTGGCCAAACTTCGTCGGGGCATGGGGTCCATTGTCGTCACTCCTCGTCACATCAGGCCGTCAAAATTTCCCGACAGGTCATATTCTTCATTTCTTGCTCTATGAGAGTAATCGGTTCAGTAGAAGGCGGTGAAACCAAATCTCATACTATGATCTTTGTGAGCACTTTCCAACGATATCAAAGATATATTTTTTCGACCATCAATTGGCTTGACATCACGAAGAGTCTCCAAAGGTTAAAAAATAATTAAATATATTTATTGAATTAACATATTGCCCTTATAGTTTTTTTTTTATATAATATAGGATACCTAGGTTATTTTGGGCTTAAATTAATTTAGTTGCAATGTTAACTTGTGACAGTAGAAAGAGAAATTGAAAGAAGATTTGTTTTAGAAAGAAATGAGATCTAGAATTTAAAAAGAAAAAAAAAGAATAGTGAGGATTGATACTATTAGATTATGTATAGCTTAGTTATTGCTTAGTTAGCTTAGTCCTACATTGATTGTGTATAGCTTTGCCTCTCATATTGGCTTGTATATATATGATAATCCCACATTGGTTGTATATAGCTTTGCCTCTCCTATTGGCTTGTATATATAGGACTCCCTTGTATATCAATTGGTGTGTGATTCTAATACAATATCATTCTCAACATGGTATCAGAGCTTTGCTTCTGAAATTAGAATTCACCAAAACCCAAATTTTGTTCTTTTTTTTTTTGGCGCTAGTTAGCGTTTCTTGCAGGTGTCAACACAGCTCGAAACTTCAGAATCTGTGCCACATCAGCATCCGCCACATCAGCCTGTTCACCATTGATCATTGACCGATGACCAGGTGCTTTCTTCTCAGTTTTCTCTCTTGAATTCAATTTTTGTGGTCTGTTTGTGCTTTTGGCATTTGTAGATGGTAGAAAAAGATATTTTTCATCATGTTCAGTCTGTATTGGATGGTATAAACTATATTGTTTGGTCTCAATCTATGCGAAGCTTTCTCAAAAGTCGTAAGCTTTGGTCTTATGTGGTTGGTACTGTCGAGAAGCCGGTTAAAAGGGTTACTGAAACTGATGATGCTCTTCTTACTCGTCTCATTGATTGGGAAAGTAATCATCATCAAATTCTCACATGTTTTTGTAACACTACTATTCCATCTATTTCTGCCCTATTTGGTAGCTTTGATGAAGCTAAGGGTGCTTGGGATATGCTTGCTTCTCGCTATTCTACTATTGATGGTGCTCGAGAATATCAGCTTCTTTTTTTAGCTCTTTTTTTTTAGTCAAGAACCAGGGCAGAGTATTAATGATTTTTCTGCTTGCATGCAATTCTTATGAAACCAAATTGATCTCTCTGATCATATTTGGAATGATCCTACAGATGCCAAAATGTATGTTGAACTAAGGGATCAACATCGTCTTCACCATTTTCTTATGGCATTACGTGATGATTTTGAGCCTGTTCGTGTGGAAATTTTATATCGCTCTCATTTTCCTACTTTGGACAATTCTATCTTCGAAATTGTTCGTGCAGAAAGTAGATCACAGACCATGCACTTTCAAAATAGTCTATCAGTGGTGGCTGCTCTATTATCTAGTTCTTCATCATTTCAGATAGAGCACTTTGACGGGTTCAGTTCTCTTCGACCTTCTCCTAAGCCTCACGACAATAATTTTTGTCGTTATTGTAAACATCAAGGGCACACTATTGATAAATGTTGGCAAAAGGGCAGATCCAATGCTCCCACTACAGCAGTTGTTCATCCTGAGAGCACTCTCTCTACAGTTGTTCCATATCTATCTCCAGCTACAACTACATCTTCAGTTGCACCCTCTGGCTGGTCATCAGGATCTACTGCACATTATCTGCAGCTGACTTCGAGATAATAGTTAATCAGGTTATCGAGTCTCATTTTGGTAATGCATCTTCCTCTGCCCTCTCAGTCTTGCCAGGTAACTCTACTTCTTGGCTTTTTAATTCCACTTGTTGTAACTATATGACACCTTTCCCAGCTTCATTTACCACATCTGCACCTTCACCTCATTCCTCATTCATTCGCATAACTTATGGCTCCACTATGACTGTTAAAACTATAGGCACCATCAATAGTCGTTCTCTTTCTATTCCTGAAGTTTTTCATGTGCCAGAATTATCCTATAATCTTCTTTCCATTGGGCAACTGTGTTAACTTGGATATAGACTTGTCTTTGACTTTTCTGGTGTGAATGTGCAGGATCCTTGTACTGGTCAAACCCTTGGGACTGGGAGTAGAATTTGGCGCATGTTCAAACTCTCATCCTTACACCTTCCTGCCTCCAACGTCTCTGCTGCTGCCTCCTTGTCACCACCATCCCTTGCACTTTGGCATTCGCTTCCTAGTCATGCATCTGTATCTCGGGTACAACTGTTAGCTTCAAAGGGTTTGTTAGGGTCAGTGTCTAAAAGTTCTTTTGATTGTATTTCATGTCAACTTGGAAAACAGCCGGCTTTGCCTTTTAATAATAGTGAGTCTCATGCTACTGCTTCATTTGATTTAATTCATTATGATGTTTGAGAACCTTCTCCTATTCCTAGTATGAGTGGTTCATGCTATTTTGTAATTTTTGTTGATGATTTCTCTCGTTACACTTGGATATTTTTAATGAAATCTCGTTCTAAATTATTGGATATTTATCATACTTTTGCTAAAATGGTTGAAACCCAATTTTCAAAACCCATCAAAGCTTTTCGTTCTGATAATGCTTTAGAATATACTCAACATGCTTTTCAAGCCATCCTAAAAAATTATGGCAATGTCCCTCACTTGTCATGTTCTAGCACTTCACAACAAAATGGTCGAGCTGAATGTAAACTTAGGCACATTTAAGACACTGTTTGCACCCCTCATTTCCACTTTTGTTCCTACCCCATTTTGCGGTGAAGCCACTCTCATGGCTATCTACATGAATAATAGGTTGCTTACCCCTATCCTTGATAATTGCACTCCTTATGAGCGGTTGTTTGGTTCTGTTCACTCATATCACCATCTTCATGTTTTTGGTTCTGCTTGATTTGTTTTACTCCAACCCCCTAAGCGCACTAAACTCGAGCCTTGTTCTTGGATGTGTTGCTTTCTTGGATATGGAATGGAACAAAAAGGCTATCAGTGTTATGATCATGTGTCTCGTCGTCTTCGCATCTCCCGCCATGTAGTTTTCTGGGAGCATAAACTATTTCATGAAATTAGCAAATTCAGCATGCCATCTTTTCCTCATTTTACCACACTTATGGAGACTCCTATTTCTCCTACTCACACTAGTGATGTCTTGCATGAGTCTCCTTCACCTAATACTCTTGATTCCACTCACTACAAGATAAGTGAAAATTGTCGGCGCTTTATTTTCGGCGCTTGACAAAAGCACCACAATATATTAACCACCAGCGCTTAACGAAGCACCACAATATTCAAATAACATGTAACGGCGCTTTAAAGTGCCGTTATATGCGAATCTGATAACATATTCCAGCGCTTACAAGCCCTGGTATATTTTACTTTCATATTTTGGTGCTTCAAAGCACCGAAATATGAAATAGGTTTCGATTATATAGCGGCGCTTCGAAGCACCGGAATATGCTCAAAACCCATTTCATATTTCGGCACTTTAAAGCACCGAAATACGAAATTAACATATACTGGCCCTTATACCGACGCTTGTAAGCGCCAGTATATGTTACTTTCATATTTCGACGCTTTAAAGTGCCGGAATATGATATAAAATTTCACATATTCCTACCGTTCCTTGCCGCGCCGTGCTTTGCCTAAATTTTCTCTCCCTCTCTCTGGTTTCCTCCATTGCCGCGCCGTGCTTTTCTAATATTTTTCTCTCTCTCTCTCGTTTCCTCCATTACCGCGTTGCACAATGCTTGTCCTTGTCTTTGGCTCCAGTTCAACTTTAGGTGCGTGCTTCTATCGCCATAGTTTATAAATTAATAATTATGTTCTTTTATGGAATACTAGCAGTAGCAGCAGTTATGATGATTTTGTTTTTAGGAGTCTGTCATTTCACCCCAAGCCGTGCTCGCTGCCAGTGCAAAACATGAAAGAAGAATTGCTCATGTTTGGTTCTCACTAGTGGCTTCTGTTGACCAGTGAGAATCTATTTCAGCTTTCAAATGAAAATTTTATAAATTCATCTTTTTTTTTCAATTCACATACTGATTTAAGTCATATAATATTTTTTAGTTATTGGAATTTAGAAACTGATGTTTATGCGATTTACTTTGCAACTAGAGTGGTTAAGTTCCAAGTTTGTTCGAGGCAGTTTTCACAAACCCATTAGTGAGTGTACTAGGGCTGTAGGCAAATTGGTTGAAGCTGATATAATTTACTTATGGAAATAAGAGGTGGTTACTTAATTTTGATATGAAATATAATCTTTAGAGTCTTTTATGTTCCTGAACGTTTCATGCAGATGCCGTTTTGTGCAGTCACTGTGATTTGTTCCAAACAATAACCTGTTGTAATTGTGTGCTTTTCAGTTATTGTTATATTTTTAGAGTATGTTTTTTTCCCATCTTGCTTTGTGGTTACTGTTGTTTTGCTAGAAAACAATTATTTTATGTTTTTGTATTTTCAAGTTTGTAGTTGACTAAATATTTTTAAATAGGGGCAGATTGCAACTCATTGTTTCCTAGAGTGTTCTATTGTATGGATTCAAAACGCTGGCTAAAATTTATGCCGTTTGATGAGTTAAGATCAGTCAAACTATAAATGCTCCATTGTAAGTTTGCAATGTGAAGCCAAGGTCTTTATATTCAATTACCAGTTTTCTAGATAAAAGCATTGGCCTAAACCTGGGTTGGAAGATATCTATTCAGTCAAATGTTACTCCTTACCTTGGCTTTGTAAAAGTTGATTGCTGTTGTATAAGAATGCTTAGGATTAAAAGATCACTGATAAATTTTATGAAACAACTATGGAATCATTTGTGAAACCAATCTGGAATCTATTTAGGTTTTCATGATCACTTTTTCGTATGTTCCTTGAGTCATACGGCCGGCCTGAAAATCTGTTTTTTAAGAATATGGTTAGATAAATTCTGTTAAAGGGGGAATTTGAAAGAAAAAAAAAAAGAATAGTAGCTGCATCACCTTTTTTTCAAATTGCGACCTTTATAAGAGTAGTCTAATTCTTACCTGGTCTGGATAAAAAAACGTGAAACAAAAAGTTGTCAACTAAACTAGGCAAGTGAACCATGCTTCCGGTAATTCAAGGCTCTCTTCATGGTACCACTTCCATCTAGTGCTTATTGAGGAACAAGATATTATACGTTTGATTTCCGTCCTACCATTGTGATGAGTGAAAAATATTGCATATTTTGGCCAATTAATTTACATTTGTTAGCTTAGGAATTTGTTACTTTGAGTTGTTTTCGTTGTTTTTCAGGTTTACAAGCATCAAGAAAGGAGTTTCACTAAATTGCCAGAATTTCCCATACAGATCAATCATCTTTGAAAATTAAACTGTATTGACGCAAGAAGAACCAGGAGATGGACCGTATATGCTTAGAAAGATCCGGAATTCTATTTTCTGGAGAATTTTACGGCTCGTAAAAATGATTTTTCTAGATAAAGTTATGGCCGTTTTAGTAGACAAAGGTCAGGCTGTGCGGGATTTCAGCGTGAATAGAAGTTTTGAAGGGCATGTGAAGGCTTAAATCTCACATCCCATATCGGTTGGAAACACATTTCTATATCCCACATCTCACATCGGATTGGTAACACATTGCACTCATAGTATTTGCCTATATAAGACCCACTCCACTTCAGCTTTAGAAACCATCGAAAAATCTGAGATCATCAGAAAGTGAATCCATAGGGCCTTTAGGAGCAATCCAGAGGGCTTTTAGGAAGAATCCGAAGTGCAATTCTTGGGCCATTTGGTGTTAACCGGTGGACGTCTACTAGCATTCTAGTGGATCCCGAAGGCTTTGCTACCACGAGGGGAAGCGCCGCCCATCAGCGAGTGGAATTTCTCTCATGTAAAGTGATTTATTTTTTTCATTTAGTTTTCTTTTAGTTTAATGTTTAGCACTTTTATTATGAACTATAGTTTCATAACTATGAGTGGCTAGAATCTTCAACTAAGGTTGAAGATGAAGCCTCGCCGTTGTTTGGCATAGTACTTCAGATTTGCTTATACAAATCTGACATTTTATAGTATAAATGTTCTGTCAATTATTTGAGTAAATCTTGTGATTGATTGAGTTTAAATTGTTCTGTTGGATATTCCTTGTGTTTCATCTGATGGATACATCGAATTGTTTTCGATTAAATTAGATTTCCTTTATGATTTGTTAAAAGCGGATACATTGGATGCTTTTGGTTTAATTGGGATATTCTTTATTTTTTGTTTAAAAGTTGGATTCATCGAATATTTTGATAGGCTATTTTTTTAAGACATGAAAATATATGCTTAACTTTGGTGGGGTGGATTCGGAAACCTTAGTGTCTTTATTATTAGTTTTAAAATCAATTTAGTTTAGTTTCAATTTGTTTTCCAAAATATCATTCAAAATTCGGAACTGGGTTAAGATAAAGTTAGTTTAGATTAAATTATATTTTCACAACACAATTCCCTGTGGATTCGACCTCGCACTTGCATAACGCTATATTGCAAACGACTCGTGCGCTTGTGAGTAAATTAAAACTTACAACAAGTTTTTGGCGCCGTTGCCGGGGAATTGTTTGGTTTGTGAAATTTTTTTGTCTGAATTCATTTTATTTTTCTACTAGTTAGTTATCAAAAATATAATATATATATATATATATGTGTGTGTGTGTGTGTGTGTGTGTGTGTGGATGAATCCAGCGCCGGTTTCACAGTCTTTAGAGGACACTATTAAGGAGTACATGAAAATGACTGGCCAGTCCATCAATGCTGCCAACACAGTCAATGTTGATAGTTGTTCCATCTGTGCTAGTCCTATGCATTTAGCACAGAATTGCCCCTCAATGCCGGCTTTTGCCGAGTATCCCATGGAACAAATGAAAGCTTTTAATGACTGTTGTTCGCAATCAAATGGATTTTACTCCGAAACATACAATCCAGGGTGGTGGAACCACTCTAATTTTTCATGGACGTAGAACCAACTAAGGAATCAGGGAGGAGCCCCTTATCAGGCTCATAATCAATACCCTTCCGAATTTCCTCCACCTGTTCCAAGTTATAGTCACTCAGCCTATCCATCACCATTACCTGCTTACCAAGCTCCCACTCAAACACCAGCGCCAGTTTCACAGTCACTTGAGGACACCCTTAAGAAGTACATGAAAATGACTAGCCAATCCATGAGTGAAGTGATGAGTGCAACAATAGAAAACACCCAAGTGATTGCCAAGCTAGAGAGTCAAATTGATCAAATCGCAAGTTACATGGGGGTATCAGAGACACATCACACACTTTGTCCTAATTTGTTGTCTTTTCGTCGTAAAGATAAATGCATGTTCATGTTTATCTAAAAATTTTGGTTGATCTGAAATTTTTTTGATGTGATTTCATTGGTAAGCTTAAAACTTTGAACGCATGATCTGATGATAGAGTTTAAACTTTAGTTACTTACTTTAGGCATTTTCGAGAATTCACATGTTTGATCTAATCTAACACGAGCACCGTAGCACATATTTGTGTGAAGTATGACATGTGATTTTAATGTACGTTTCCTTGTCTTAACTGAAACTAGATGACTTGTTGGATAAACACTTGGGCATATATATATAAAAAAACAAATAATACTACTAATATTTATAATGATCATCATCAATAAACTTTCCACTGAGTAACTGGACCTCTTGCCTCAGTTAATAGTGAGTGTTCACGTCAAAAGGTGATAATTTTATTCATAATGATCATTGCGAAACTTTTCGCTGAGTAACTGGACCTCTCGCCTCAGTAAGCAGTGAGTGTTCACGTCAAAAGGTGAAAATTTTGCTTGGTAGTATTAAGGCCGGTTTAATTTCGTAGCCTTTTTGACTCGAGTTAGTAAGTCCTTAGGGGTGTCTTTACACCTAATGCCCTAAAACCATCTGGTTTGGGAGTCATTGACTCAACACTTGCTACATTGGTCAATTAGAAAGCTTAAGGGAATTAAACATAGCAGAGCCTTATATATGTAAAAAAAAAAAAAAAAACTATGCCTTCATTGTTCTTTCCGATGAGAAATTCTGTGGATCTTGAGACTTGATTACCTTGTACATTGAAGTTATTTGGAAACCTCATCTGTATATGCTAAATCACTTTACACTGATTCAAGCTTGTGATGTCTCACCATGCCTCTTGTAAGTAATCAGGTTTTAAATTCTTATTCATTGTGAAGATGGGTTGGACTTATTTGAGCTTGTTCATGAATGAATCTCATGGTTTTGAGTTCTCTTTAAATTTTTGGATACCATGAGTGATGAACTTATCTCAATGTTCTTTGTTTTCCATTTAGTTATTTATTTATTTATTTATTTTGTTTTGCTAAGGGACTAGCAAAATGTAAGTTTGGGAGTATTTGATGAGTAAAAAATATTGCATATTTTGGCCACTTAATTTACATTTGTTAGCTTAGGAATTTGTTACTTTAAGTTGTTTTCGTTGTTTTTCAGGTTTACAAGCATCAAGAAAGGAGTTTCACTAAATTGCCAGAATTTCCCATACAGATCAATCATCTTTGAAAACTAAACTGTATTGATGCAAGAAGAACCAGGAGATGAGCCATATATGCTTAGAAAGATCCGGAATTCTATTTTCTGGAGAATTTTACGGCTCGTAAAAATGATTTTTCTAGAGAAAGTTATGACCGTTTTAGTAGATAAAGGTCAGGCTGTGCGGGCTGTTCGGGATTTTAGCGTGAACAGAAGTTTTGAAGGGCATGTGAAGGCTTAAATCCCACATCCCACATCGGTTGGAAACACATTTCTATATCCCACATCTCACATCGGATTGGTAACACATTGCATTCATGGTATTTACCTATATAAGACCCACTCCATTTTAGCTTTAGAAACCATTGAAAAATCTGAGATCATCAGAAAGTGAATCCAGAGGGCCTTTAGGAGCAATCCAGAGGGCCTTTAGGAGGAATCTGAAGTGCAATTCCTAAGCCATTTGGTGTTAACCGGTGGACGTCTATTAGCATTCTAGTGGATCCCGAAGGCTTTGCTACTACGAGGGGAAGCGCCGCCCATCAGCGAGTGAAATTTCTCCCATATAAAGTGATTTATTTTTTTTATTTAGTTTTCTTTTAGTTTAATGTTTAGCACTTTTATTATGAATTGTAGTTTCATAACTATGAGTGGCTAGAATCTTCAACTAAGGTTGAAGATGAAGCCTCGCCATTGTTTGGCATAGTACTTCAGATTTGCTTGTACAAATCTGACATTTTTTAGTATAAATGTTCTGGCAATTATTTGAGTAAATCTTGTGATTGATTGAGTTTAAATTGTTCTGTTTGATATTCCTTGTGTTTCATCTGATGGATACATCTAATTGTTTTTTATTAAATTGAATTTCCTTTGTGATTTGTTAAAAGCGGATACATTTGATACTTTTGGTTTAATTGGGATATTCTTTGTTTTTTGTTTAAAAGTTGGATTCATGAAATGTTTTGATAGATTATTTTTTTAGGACATGAAAATATATGCTTAACTTTGGTGGGATGGATTCGGAAACCTTAGTGTCTTTATTATTAGTTTTAAAATCAATTTAGTTTAGTTTCAATTGTTTTCCAAAATATCATTCAAAATTCGGAACTAGGTTAAGATAAAGTTAGTTTAGATTAAATTATATTTTCACAACGCAATTCCTTATGGATTCGACCTCGCACTTGCACAACATTATATTGCAAACGACTCGTGCGCTTGCGAGTAAATTAAAACTCACAACAATTGTATTGGGCCGCTTGTCAAGATAACACCAAATTTCGCTTAATACATATAACCATTTGCATGCTTGGGAGTTGTCCATAAATTTTTTTTGCTTAATTTTTTTGCTTTGCCAAATTACTCATGCACCTACAAGGAATTGAGCCCCCCACCACCCCATGTTTATTGAGGCAGGAGGTTCCATTAGGCTTGATGTCATAAGCACGTTATTGTGCCATTGTTAGGACACAATACTTCAGTCTGTTCCTAAATCTTTTCTTTAATGTTAACTAGTTTCTCACTGAGATGATGCCAATTTACTATCTTTATACTATCAGTTCTTGTTTTTCTGTAGAAAATATGGAATCAGTATGATTAACGCTTTGTTGTCTTGATTTTGAATAATATTGTATCTTTTCAATTTATCTAATGCAAATGTTATATGTTAAATATCTCCACAAAATTGACCACTAAATTATAGCTTTTCATGCTTTTGAAACAGAAATTGTTTCAAATGGAATTTTTTATTTTCATTAGGTGCAATTTGTATATCTGAAGTTTGTGGTTTAGGTGGTCTTTAGAAATTAAGCAGCGTATATATTCTATTGCTGCCAATATTATTCACCATGGAATAGACTTGCATACAAATGAAAATGTAATACTCCATTACAATTCTTTTGTTAAATAAATCAACTTCTTCTACCTGGCCTTCACATTTTGTAGGTTTCTTGACTGAGTTCTTCAAAATTTGATGATTTCTTTTGCTTCTTCATTTTCTTTTTGTTATTAAATTAATCTTACATTTTGGGTAGTGTTAATTTTATGAGAACTTGTGAATGGTAAAATAACTATTTTGGTTATGGTGATGGTGATGGTGATGGTGATGGGGAAAATGACAATGAAGAATTTAGTCGTTTTCCCAGGCAACACTGCTCACATCAAAGAAATTGGTCATTTTGTACTATTACACAACAAAAATTTGACTTAGGACAAGTTTTAATCAATGTAGTCATCTGCCTGAGTAATAGTCCAATTCACTTTTTTATGTCTTTTTCCCTTTATTTATGATTTTATACCATTGATACAACAACTCTCATCCCTCTGTAGCCATACCAAGTTCTCTTCTTAGGGCAAGTTTATAAATTTTTATAATATATATATATAAGTTATTTCTCTTTGTTTAATGAGAAGTCAATAGAACAATTAAATAATCACTTTCGAATGGGACCACTTGTAATATATGGAGTACTAATTAACATGTGATTAAGAATTTTTTGTTATCAATTTGTAATTATGCCTTCTTTTGCCAAAAAATATTACAATTCCAAGTTTCTTAACATTGTTTTAGGAAAGTCTATTGCCGTCGTCTAAAAATGGATAAAAGTTGGAAAGATAAACCGAGGTCGAGTAAAGCCTATATGGATGATGTTGCAAACTTCATTACATTTGCGTGTCAGAAAGCTTGTGGTTGTGGTAGTATTGTTTGTCAATGTAGGAGATGTGGTAATTGTTCTTCATCCGAACCAGATATTGTTCAGGAGCATATATTGTATAATGGGTTTAGTCCAGGTTACACCGAGTGGATTTTTCATGGGGAGAAAGTGTCTCGTATAGACCAGACTCACACTAGTTTACAACCTACTAGTGTTCCAGTTGGCTTTATGGGACGAGATGACGTGTTGGGTTTGCTCCGAGGTGCATTCGAGGTAACTTGTGAAAACCTAAACAATGAACCGTTAAGGTCAGGAATCGAAGTGGGATCTTCGAATGAGCATTTTGAAGAGAAACAGGCTCATTGTGCGTTTGAGTTCAATAATTGTGGTGATCCTTCACACGTCGAACACCAAGTTTGTTCTGTTATTGATGAGATGACTCAGTATCACAATTTGATGAAAGATTACGATATTGAACTTTATCCGAGTTGTTAGAATTTCACAAAGTTAAGTTTTATGTTATATCTACTACATCTCAAATGTTTGAATGGGTGGTCTGGTAAATCTCTTATTATGTTACTTGAGTTTATCAACATGGCATTTTCGATGTGTGCTCTATTGCCATCAAATTATTATGAAGCCACAAAGATTATCAAAGGATTAGGTTTGGGCTATGAGAAGATTCATGTTTGTCCTAATGACTGCACATTATATTGGGGCGAGCATGTGAATGATGAATTTTGTCATGCGTGTGGTGTGCCGCGGTGGGTTAAAAACAATACTAATGATGAGGATCCGTTGAATGAGAAGGACGGTCAATCTAAAAAAAAAAAGCCAGCTAAAGTATTGCGTTATTTTTCGCTAATACCGAGATTGAAGAGGATATATATATCATCTAAAATGGCTTCGTTAATGAGATGGCATGATAAAGATCGGACAAAGGATGAGATCTTAAGACACCCGACGGATGGATTAGCCTGGAATAAATTTGATGCTTTGTATCCCGATTTTACAGCTAATCCTCGGAGTGTTAGGCTTGGCCTAGCTAGTGATGGGTTCAATCCCTTTCAAATAATGAGTTTAACTTATAGCACATGGGCCGTTCTTTTGGTCCCATACAACTTGCCACCATGGCTTTGCACGAAGCAAACATCCTTCTTCATTTCAATGGTTATTTCTGGTGAGAAAAGCCCCGGTAATGATATTGATATCTTTTTGCAGCCTTTAATTGAAGAGTTGAAACAATTATGGGATGGTGTTGATGCGTTTGATGCGTCCACCAATCAAAGCTTTAAGCTACGCGCTTCTCTTCTTTGGACCATTAATGATTTTTCAGCCTATGCAAACTTATCTGGTTGGAGCACCAAGGGTCGGGTTGCTTGTCCATGTTGTGGGTAATCTACGCATTCTGCATGGTTAAAGCACGGGGGAAAGTTTTGCTATATGGGTCATCGTCGATGATTAGCAGAAAACCATGAGTTTCGTTTTCAAAATGATCAGTTTGATGGCACCATCGAATTGGGATCTGCTCCTGTTCCACTGTCTGGGTATGATGTTTTAAGACAACTAGAGGGTGAAAACTATAGCTATGGTAAAACCTTGAAGCTTTCTTAGAAGAGGGCAAGAGAGGATGTTGGTACTTCTACGGGGCAAGTGCTAGTGGATGAAGTTGATAACCTTTTTGAAGGTGTGGACGATTTCCTTCAAAATATTGATAATGAGGATATTCCCATAGATAAGGGAGTTGTAGATACGTTGTGGAAAAAAAGAAGCGTTTTTTTTTTAGTTACCATATTGGAAAGACAATCTATTGCGTCATAATTTAGATGTGATGCATATAGAGAAGAATGTATGTGATAATTTGATTGGAACAATATTGAATATAGATGGTAAGACTAAAGATAATAAGAAGGCAAGCCACGATCTCGAGGAAATTGGTATTAGGAAAGACCTTCATTTAGTTGTTCTTCCTAATGGAAAAGATCACTCGCCTCCAGCATGCTACATTATGTCCATAAAGGAGAAGTAGAATTTCTTGACAGTTTTGGCAAATCTTAAAGTTCATGATGGGTATGCATCAAACATCTCGAGATGTGTCAACATAAAGGATCGTAAGCTACTAAACTTAAAGAGTCATAACGGTCACATATTGATGCAAGAAATCCTTCCGATTGCCTTAAGAGCATCTTTGTATAGAAATGTTGTAGCAGTTGTGTCTGAGTTATCATCATTTTTCAAAGCTTTATGCTCTAAAGCCTTTGATCCCCATGAGCTTGACTTATTGGAGTCGCGTGTTGCTTTGACACTCTGCCATTTGGAGAAAATATTTCCCCCGGGTTTCTTTACCATTATGGTTCATCTTATCATTCACTTAGCCTCCGAGGCTAGACTTGGGGGTCCCGTACACTACAGGTGGATGTATCCTGTTGAGAGGTTAGATGTTCAAAGCTATTTTGTGCACTTTGTTTTTTGGTTATATATTGGATACTTAATTTATATTTAATTTTTTGGCTTTGCAAGGTATTTAGTGCGCTTGAAATCTTATGTACGTAATAGAAGTCGACCCGAGGGGCTAATTGCTGAAGGGTACAATGGGGAAGAGTGTCTAACATATTGCTCCCAATACTTCAAAGGTGTAGAGACAAGATTCAACCGCCCCTAAAGGAACAATGATACTGTAAATTTTTCGGATGATTACATGTTTTTCTCTAGTGGACGGATAATGGGAAAGATTGTGAATGTTGAGCTCGATGACATGTCATTGGCTCAAGCACATCTTTATGTGTTGCTCCATAATGATAATCTTTCTGACCTTCGTAGGTTAGTATCAATAAAGGAACTTAATTAGTAATCATGTGTTTAAATTGAGTTTTTATTATCTGTTGTTATCACTATGATGGCTAACAGTTACATAAAAACATCAATTATTGCAACGAATTTTTTGCTAGTCAAAGACTAACCAACCGTTCCAATCGACCAATACAAAGTCTCGAACAAAAGTGGTTGGTTGAGAAATTTCCCTCATGGCTTATGAGACAGGTTAGACATAATAACAAGAGTCTTCGAATGTTATAAATATTTTCAATAAAACATTGAATGTTGTTGTCTCATATTAATTGTTAGAAAATGTTTAAGTGACATAGATGGTGGATAACAATTATTCAGATAAACTAATTGTCTTTGCCCGAGGTCTGAATAATGTTGTTAAGAGATTCAATGGATTCAACATCAATGGCTTTAAATTCCACACAAAGGAACGTGAGAGGTGTAGACGATCTCAAAATTTGGGAGTTATGGTTGAAGCGGATGATAAAATGTATTATGGTGTGCTTAACGATATCATCGAGTTGGATTACTATGGGATGTTTAAGATTGTATTGTTCCGTTGTGATTGGGTGGATATTAATTCACCAAGGGGTTTAAAGAAAGATGCAAGTGGGTGCATTCTCGTGAACTTGAATAAGTTAATTCACACTGGTCAGTTATTGAAGGATGACCCGTTCGTACTTTCATCTCAAGCGAATCAAATGTTTTATGTGCAAGACCCAACAAGAAAAGAATGGTATCATGTTCTGATTATAAAGCCAAGGGACCTATATGAAATGGGGGAAAAATGCAGGAAGAGGATGATGACACTTACAATCAGTGCATGCCTTTTAATGTAGTGGTAGACGATCATTTAGATTGTATCTCAACTTGGGCTAGGATGGACATTGACGAAGATACCAACTAGTTTTATGTGCATTTCTGTGTAATTATATTTGGATGTGTATTTATGTGATAGACATGTGTGTCAACGAGTTTTGTAAGGATTTATTGTAATCTATCGGGTTACTGTTGCTTTGTATCACACAGAACAAGAGTCCTGAATTTTTTTGCGTACAGTTTGTGGAATGCTACTTTAGAATGTCGTAAATTTCTGTTTTAGTTGCATCATTGATTATTGCTTGTACTTTAAATCCTATTTGAAGCACTTATTTGTTCATTTGTTCTAAGGTACTCTGAAGTTATTGATTGCTGCATTTGTTGCGACCCCTTGACCATTCCTATCTTTCAGGTGTGGTTCTTCTAATTCTTGTTAACTTTTAATGCATTATTGATAGTGTGAGATATAATCATTTTAATGTTTTTATGTATACAGATTGCAAGATGTATAGGTAAAAAAATATCCCTCCCTCAGTTAGAGATAACATGTCAAACCAGTATGCAGCTGAGTCTTCACACCATGAAAAAGATATTCACCATGAGCATGAGTATCACCTTGATGATGATCATGACTCGCAAAATGATTCTAAGACCGAGCCAATAACAACAGGAAGTGATCATAATGATAGTGAACAATACGAGATAATTGGTAATTTTTGTATTATAATACATTCTCTCTATAACTAGTTTGATACCATATTGTTATACTAATTATAAAATTTATGTTTTCAATGTATAAATTCTAAAGGGAGGGTGAGGAAGCAAACACGTGTCTTGAGAACCTCACAAGTGTGGTCCCTTGAACGTGGGAAAAAAATTTTGGTCCACTTCAATGCATGTCATCAACCTATTAAGAAAGATGGTCAAATGTTAAGTAGTTGGTTGGGCAAGGTTGCGAAGAGAGGGAACCTTTGTCCTCTTAATTACATGGATTGGAAGAAGGTCCCTTCTAGCTACAAGAAGGACCTTATTATATTGATTCGGGTAAGTAACAACTTAATAATCATTGATTGCCTCCAAATTTTTTTTTTTCGTGGTGTTGTACATGTATAATCCTTAACACCAATAATGCTTATTTAACATCGATTTCCTTTCTGTCTGGTAGAGAAAGTTCCATTACCCTATGATTGAGGCGATAGACAACATTTTGTTGATGATGATAGGGAAAAAATGGAGGCACTACCGATACATGCTTAAAAGGGACCACGTGAGGAACAAAACAAAACAACAAGTTTTGAGCAATGATGTTCCAAAAGGAGTAGATCAAGACCAGTGGAAGCAACTGGTGAACTACTGGTTCTCTGAGCAGAGTGAGGTTGTTTTAAGATAATTATGTTCATTTGGATTCTCAATGTTTATATTTTCCTAATAATGACTAATTATTCAATTGGTTTCTCATTGGTGTAGAAATATTCAACTATAAGGACAGCGGCACGTGAAAGATAACAATGTCCCCACACGTCCGGTTCAAAGAGTTTTGCTAGAAGACGGGATGAACATGTGAGTTAATTTGCTTCATTCATCAAATCTTAATGTTTGATATGTAGTGTACTGAGTCACAATTCGAACTCTTTTCATACATAGTAGGAGATGACACATGGGAATAAGCCTGGGCGCGTAGAGTTTTTTTGTTGAAACTCATAAACGCAAGGATAAGACTTTTATTGATGATGCATCACGATAATTTATGGTAAGTTCACTGTACATTTGTTGGTTGATCAATGAGTTTTAATATTTTCTTTTTTGTTTAGATATTTATTTTCCTTTCTCCTTTGATGCAATGAGTTCTCTGTTATGGTCAGTTCACTGTACTATCCAAGGTGATTTCTATTGCACTGATAACTTAAGAGTCTTGTTGTTTCACTTTACATTTTTTCCTAGCACCCATTCACTAACTGTTTGTGGATCTCCAACAACAAAGTTTAGCAAAACATGTAGCATCCTGAAGCAAATTTTATTAATTGGTGCAATAAATAGACAAAAGCATGATCAATTTCACTATTATCATCAACCGTTGTCAACATCTCTTTCTTTCTTTCTTTCTTTTTTAACTATCTATCTATCTATCGTATTGGCACGGAAGATGATGTGATCAGGTCATAATGAAAACCCAGTTAGATCACTGTCAATGACCAAATTATAGCTATGAGATCTGAGGGCTTTCATTATTCTTATTGAGTTATAGATTTTTTTTTATTGTTATGAGTTCTTATAAAAAAAAATGTTCTTATGAGTTGCCAAATTGCCATTGTCTTGAGTTAAACATCTTTATGATGTCCTTTTATTTTTATTTAGTGATTGAATGATTTCAGTTCTTTCTAGTTCAATTGATTCTGTCAATTAAAATATGATAAGTTGTGTTTTTTGGTAGAGTTTTCAAAACGAATTTGTTTTCAAGAAACAGAATATAGGACAAACACTAACAGAAAATAGAACAAACACTCTAAAAAACTGTTTTTTTTAAAGAAAATCAGAAGTTGAAAAAATAGATATTAATTTATTTTTTTTTGCTTGAAAACCAATTTTACATAAAAAAAAAAAAAAAGAGTTTGAAAGTTGTTTTATCAAAAACTATGCTTATTTGACTTAGTTTCTTTGGTAACTTCTACTTCCACAAAACAGAAATTAGGTTTTGATGTCGATCCAACTATTGAGAGCTCGAACTCGACACGCACTGCAGCTTACTAGAAAAATCCGTTCACATTAAACAAAAGAACTGGTCACAAGGTGTTATTTGTAAGAGTAGGTAGCCTTATTCAACTCATGGCATAGGCTTATCTTAGATTACCTCATTTTAGATTACCTCAAATTTGATCCATTTTGCATCCCAACTGTATCACTTGCTAGTATTCATTCCTGATTAAGTCAAATTTGGATTAGGAGCACCTAATTAATTATTTGTTAGAAGAAGTTTCTTAATTTCAGAAAGTACAAGTTGTTAGCAGTTTTGGGTTTCATCGGATTTCTCACTTACGTAATGATTTGCAATGTAGACTATGCGAGAATTATAGCAAGTTAGTTGACAAAGGAGTGGCTTGTTTTGGGTCAAATCTAATCTCCATTCAAAGTTGACGCAGACCATAATCTCCTTAGCTTTAACTATTTTTTTTTCCTTAGCTAATTATTCGAGAATTTAGTTAGTCAAAATAGATATTAAAAGGCAAGATAAATGTTTAAGATTTAGTCAATCACCCTGTTACAGAAAACAGAACATTAGTGAGTGTTAACTCTTTATTGCTCTTGTTAATCTCTTAATATGGCATGAACACAAAAACTAAGATCAACGCAGGCCTATTCGGTTTATGCAGTGAGGCTTTCCTTGAATTATCCTGTCATTACCAGATCTCCTCTTAATCACATTTTCTCTTTCATTTTGTCCAAATAAATTCATAAAATAAATATCATTGTATTTTGCTTTTATTTTGTCCACCAAATACTTCATAAACCTTGAACATAAGTAATATATGAAACAACAAATAAGAAAGCTCTGGATAATATTTGTCATAGCTCTATGTGAACATTTCAGGCAGGGTATTTTTTTGGATGACATTAAGCCAGGTATTTTACCTATCACAAATTCATAGATATAATACTTTCAAGAAATACATAGACGGCCCATTGAGTTTTGTCACATAACGGATCAAATACTCTATAAAATAAGAGTTCAAGAGAGATCGATATAGCAATATATTTATAGTGGATCTAAAACTCCGTTGTATTTAATGTAGACTAATTAATGTAAATTATAGTTAACTTTTGGGCATGTGATGAGTGGACTATTGGATTATAAGTTAGATCTCCTCTCTTATTCTCAACACTAAAATCATCATATTCTCTTAACTTTTTCATTCAAAAGTGTACAAAATGAGATGAAGGAGAAGAAACACAATTAGTATCCTAAAGAAATTGTTCTATTACTTTAGACCGTTAAAGTTTTTCAATATGCTATTAAAGATGGAATTAATAATTTAAGATATGTATTATTTTCTTTTTATCTATAAACTATGTGTTATCTATGTATCCATCCATCGAGATTTATGTGATTAACTATATTTATGTTAAAATCCTATGTAACGTACCTCATATGATACCTTAGCTTGAAGTTTAAGGCAAAAGTCAAAATTGAAATTTCAAAAGTTGTAATGTCAAGGATAGGCGATAATGCTATGTGGCCACACAAATTGAAGAAAGGCAATTAGATAAGGTGAAAAATCTAAATCATGTATTAATTTTCAAAAAAAATTAAAATAATAAAGTTTTATTTAACCAAAGAACTCACATATTAAACTAATGGATAACATGAGCCTTCAATTGTTCAAATTAGACAGCAGAAGAGACTTGCTCTTCAGTTGTTTTTATTATATTTCTTTTAAAAAAAAGGACAAACGGCTACGTCTGTGGTTGGTCCAAAAGTCAATTACTTGGTGAGAGGGTTAACTCCACTTGCTGTACTATTATAAGGAAAAGTATCAACTGTCCTAAACATTTCCAAATCAATGTTGAATTTGCAGTGACAACCATATGAATGGTGGTAGACTATCATCGGTAGAGGGAAAAAAAATAACGTTAATAAAGTATTTTTCTACGTTTGTAAAATAACGTAAAAAAAAAAATAAGATAATCGATATTTTTTTTTTTTTTTTTATATATGTACAAATTACAAATATCTTAAGCTGACAAGATCGAGAAATGAAAACTAAACGAAAATTGATTTTTTGTTTTTACTTTTTTGCTTCAATTTTTCAATCATTTTTATCAAACATATTACGAAAAATATTAATCTTTTTTTTATCTTTTTTATTTATTTTTTTATCTTTTTTTTTTCTTTCACCAATAAAAGTAGTGATGATTCTCGTGATGAATATATCTTAGTTATGAAAAAATTTTAAGAATATCAAACACAAAAAAAAATATATGTATCACAAGTATTTTTAACTATTGATGCGTAACAGTGAATTTTTAAATACTCTTTCCCCAAGTATCTCCTAATGCGTCTATGATATTTTTTTTTTAATGGTGCTTCTCTATGATGTTTTGAACTCCAAAGAATATGCATGCCTTATAAGCTGTTTTCATTTTCTCCTTTTTCTTATTTTCTTAAGAAATTCTTTCAAATCTTTGTATGTTGTTTTTTTTAATTGCCTTGAATTAAGGTAAACTCTTCATTTCAATGGAATCAAGGTAACACTTTTTCAAGTTAAACCACAGCTTTTTCAAGGGTAGAGAATTGAGTGAAGGGAGAGAGGCAACACAAACAGATAACGAGATTGAACAAAAAATGGGAAGATCTACTTTTTGTCTGAAAATCATCACATGCAGCAGCGATTCTGTTGACAAAAATGATTTCAATGTTTCCTGAAGTATCTGATCACTTCCTTTTCTTTTGACTTTGTATTTTGTTCTTGATTTTATGGGGATTTTTTTTTTATCTTCCTTTAATCTGTTTTAGTTGTCACCTGATCACTTATTGTCTGAAAATTGCACTGGGCGTACGCCCAGATGCCCGGGGCTTAAAAAGCGTACGCTCCGGGTCTGGACGAACGCCCATACCAGAAAAACTACCTCTCCGTGATACTTACGCCCCCAGATTCACATCCTGAGGCGTTTTTGCTCAAAAACGTCTCGGTGCGCGCCCCAAAAACGCCTTTCAAAACACTAGGTAGACCTACTAAATATAGTAAATATTATAAAGGTAAATGTCTCGGTTGAAATTTTTTTTATTGTACCAGAGACAAAATCAAGAGATTTATAATAGTAAAAATTTGATTAATAATTTTTTAAAATTTCGTTAATAATGATAATTATGTATATTAATTGATAATTTTTTTATTACATGGATAAAAATTTAATTGATAATTTTTTAAATTTTTATTAATAATAATACTTATGTATGTTAATCATTACAAATTAATTTCCTAAAAATTACTAATCAAACTTTCAACAAGATTTACACTCGTGAATCCAAGAATTCCTCTTTCAACTGTGACCCAAACAATCATTTAAACAAATTTGGTTTGGTGTAAGTTTAAAATCAAGCCTTAATGTATTATTGGCAGAAAGTGAGAAGTTATTCAAAAATAAGTCAACCCCGTTATCAAATGTTTAGGAAGATTAATGGAAAGATACAAACATTAAAAAATAAGTCAACCCCGTCATCACATGTTTAGGAAAATTAATGGAAAGATGCAAACATTTAAAAATATAAGCAAGTGAGCACTTTGTGGAATAGTATCGCATAAATAATTCTATAAAATTTTTATAGATATAATTCAACACCAATTAACACTTAATAAACATTTTATATATTAAAAAAATAAAAGAAAAAGCAATATAAAAAGAAAATAGTGATTCAGAAGTACAAATTATCGTAATCTTTAATTTATAGTGAAGTATTTTTTATATTGTTCTCATGGAGTAGGTCTCGTAAGCTTTAAATACGTGTTTTATTTTTTTCATGCTTTCTTTATTTATTGATACTTACACGCCAATTATTTGTAATCACTCAAATTATCACAATTTTTCAAAAAATATTCTTCATTTCTTACTTAGAATTTTCAATTCTATAATATTACTCAATTTCGAAACTATTTTACAGATCTTACACGTTGGTACATTGACGATTTCATAAGTCCGGATTTATAAAAATATATTAATTTTTGTGTTTACATTTTTTACGACTACACTAAGAAAGGAGATTTGTTTATAAAAAAAGAGAAAAAAGCAAAAAAAAAAAAAAAGTACACTCAAATGATAATTTCGATCCACGGAACACAGATTTCACTCCCTTACGTTTGAAGGCAGGAATGAATTTCATGAAAAAATAAATACAACACTCAAGCAATTGTAACTCAATTGTATTACACCTAACCACAAATGTAGTTGCATTAAATGATTCACTGAATGCAAACAAATACAACTAAGTAAAAACTCACTAGGAGGTTGGGGGCTCGTTTTGGAGATTGAAAAATGCACTTCTTAGGAACACCATCAACATAGGACATGTTTTGTGATTAAAAAATCACTATTTAGTTAAAAGATGGCACGTGGCTCAACAAAAGACAAAATAATAATTTCTTTCATCAAGTACAAATTAATAAATCAAGTGATAATAATTTTTTTTTATATATACATAAATAATATTTAAAAGTTTTTAAAAATATTTTTTTTCATATTTTTAAAATTATATATATATATATATATATATATATATATATAGTAATTAGAATTAAACTTCAGTCATAAATGAGTAAAATTATGAATCAAAGAAAGTATATTATATGCAACTACATACGTCTCGAATTTAATAAAGCCATGGATGACATACTTTAGGTGTACGATGCATGATGTTCATCCATTCACATGGACATGGATTAAAAAAAAGCATAATAATTATTATATGAAATTCTTTCCATCCACATCGTTCTCACGGTTTTTTAAATTATATCTGTCATATGCAGGATTAAAGGAACAAATTAATCAGGGTGTAGAAGGTTCAGGCAAAATTCCACCAAAATTAAGGAGAGGAGAGGACTAATGGAATTGATATCTAACAAGGTCAGAAAGTTATGGCAGACATGGAATATCCGCGGGTGTATTATCTTAAGCCTCATTCTGCAGGTTTTTTTAGTTCTGCTTGCACCATCGAGAAAAAGAAGAGGAAATATATTTCTAATCTTGTTGATTTGGTTGGCTTACCTGCTCGCCGACTGGGCTGCTGCTGCAGCTGAGGGACTCATCTTGAAGAATCAGGGTGATGTTTCTGGCGCTAATGCAAACAGTGACGTCCTTGCATTTTGGGATCCTTTTCTTTTGTTGCATCTTGGTGGCCCCGATACCATCACTTCCTTTTCTCTCGATGATAATGAGCTCTGGCTTAGGCACTTGCTTGGGTTCATTATACAGTTTGTGGCCGCTGGTTATATCTTTCTTGTATCACTTCCCGAAAACAATCTATTGGCCCCAACGATATAAACGCTGTCACTTCCCGATTTATTAGCTTCTGTTCCGTTCTGGCAGCGTTTATATCGTTCATTTCATTTGAGAAACATGGACTCCGCAGGTTTGATATCAAACTTACTTACGCGTTGCTCACTGGGGCTATAGTCCTCGATGTTATAGCTGTCATTAAGCTCGTTTTTTCAGACTGGACCATCATTGCCCTCAAGAGCAGATCATGGAGCAAGTATATTGCCCCAGTTGTCTTGAAAAGGCGAAGATGGTCTAGAAAAATGTCGCAATGCAATTTAATAAGCTACTGTCTGCACGATAGGCCAAAATGGGTTAACATAGTAGCTGATTTTACAGGAAGTATGAATCTCCTAGACAAATTAAAATTGATTTCTTCAATGTCCTCAGAGCCTGTCGACGGTTTTTTTGAAGGAATTCATAATCCGTGAACTGAGAATAAAATCCATATCTGCAGTTGGTGTAGAAAGTGCTATGTCGATATGTTCACAAAGAGGTGAAGCTGCTCTTCTGCAGAGTTATAGCGATGGAAGCCTAGAATGGAGTATCAGGGAAGTCAAATTTGTGGAAAGTCTTCTACTATGGCACATAGCCTCTGAAATCTGCTACTGGGAATCGCAGTCCAGTCGTCCTGATGACAGAAAGGAATTGTGCAAGCGCCTCTCAGACTATATGTTTTATCTTCTTGCGATGCAGCCTACGATTATGGACCCTGTGTCATCAAGTGCGTGGCAAGAGGTATTCCAAGACACGTGTGCCGAGGCCAAGATACTCTTCCAAAGGGCATCATTACCAGATGAACGGCAAGCTTGTCACCGGATACTCTCGGTGAACACAGATATGGAACCTAAAGATTTGAAGGGAAATAAATGCAAATCAGTGTTGTTCGACGCATGTAGGCTTGCAAAACAGCTGTTATTGCTGGAAGGATATCGTTGGGAGCTAATGAAAAAAGTGTGGGTGGAAATGTTGTCATATGTTGCAATTAATTGCAAAGCAAATGTCCATGCACAACAACCAAGCAAAGGTGGGGAGTTGGTTACTGATGAATCAGCTGGGTTTGGGAAAACAGTTCCAAGAAATTGGCTTTGCTAGGGCAAAACTAATGGTTGGGAAGTAAGGTTATTGTGGAGCAGAACGATTGGAAAATCTATATGGCTTTCTTTTTCCATTCTAATTGATGAATAAACAGCGTTTAACTTGTTTCTTTTTGTTCAGTAAGTCAAATAGTATCAATGATGATTATAAGAGGAATGGAGTATAATTCTTATTAACTAAGCTCCTATCTATAATCCATTGATCACCTGTTGATCTAAACCTTAAAATGAATAATTTGGCAGATCTAGTAAGAGGCTTTTAGTTTCTTAGAGTCTCTTTGGTTCATGGACATGATTATAGTGAGATATTATTAGAATTAATATGGGACAAGATAAAATGGATTAAAAAGAAAAATACTTTAATCTAATGTTTGGTTTATAAGATTGCTAGATTGAGACTAAAGTGAAATAAAAAATCTAAATACCAAAATACCTTAGAACTATTCATTATTATTAACAATATCAATTTTTTCAAAAACCCTAAATATTATTATTACTATAAATAATGATTATTATTAAATAATAATTATTATCAGTAGTAGTATTACAATCATTAATATTATAATTATAATAGTTATTATCATTAATATAATTAAAATTATTTTATTATTATTATTGTAATTATTATCATTATAATATTATTATAATTATAAAAATAAATATTATTTCAGTATTATTATAATTATGATAATAATAATTATTATAATTTTTATTAATATATTATTATTTTAATAATAATTATTATTACTATCATCATCAAAAATTATTATATTTATTATTATTATATAATATTTATATTTATAATTAATATATAATAATTATTACTATACGAAAAAATAGTTTTAATAATATTATAATAATTATTACTATTATTTTTCAAGAGTAAAAATGAAAAAAAAAGAATAAATTTAATCTCACATAGGTGAAAGAGAATTTATCCCATAGAGGAAGTGAGACAAAAATTATGAGATTAAGACTAATTTTATCACACCTTAATCCCACGTGAATAATAAATCTTTCAACTAAATAATAGATAGTTATTCATATGGAATTAAAATTGTCCAATTTGACCTTAATCTAACCAACCAAACAAGCTTTGACTAAAGTGAATTGGGCATCCTATCAGACTCATGGCCTGCAAGAAAAAGAATTACTTACGTAATAAAGATTAGGATAAATATTAATTTTGATCTTTAAAATTTGAACCAAATAACAATTAAACATATAAAGTTTTAAAAATCTCTAATTTGTCAAAATCAAAACAAATAGATTTTAAGAGCGTGAAGTAGTGAAAAAAAACTAAAGAACATACGTGAGATAC
The DNA here is from genome assembly GCA_023935145.1 of Bretschneidera sinensis. Classification (NCBI taxonomy): domain Eukaryota; kingdom Viridiplantae; phylum Streptophyta; class Magnoliopsida; order Brassicales; family Akaniaceae; genus Bretschneidera; species Bretschneidera sinensis. The sequence continues at coordinate 99,463,920 of CM043697.1, read as the reverse complement.
TAAAATTGTTATTTAATACCTTATTTTACCCTCTTTTAAAATCCTCAACTCGGTTTCAAAGAAACCTCGAACCACCTCCCAATCACAGGATCTTCAAATCAACTATGCAGATCTGCTTTGGTACAATTTCAAGATCTGAATTTAACCGTTCCGTGCCGGTCATCACAAAGCCGACATCTCCTTCCTTTCTCCATCACGATTACTAATTCTCCTGCAACCATCACCAGAAAGCGGTCATATGGACAAGCAACAAAAACTTAACTAACGGACGAGAAGATTATGTCCAAGCAATGTGAGTCCTACCCACTGGCACTCCCATGTGGAACTCTCAATGGCTCTTTTCACTCTTTCAGAGATAGAATATCAAGCGAGACATGGTTCGGTAGTCAACAAGATATGACGATACACACTTACCACCTATACACAAAGGCATAGAGAACCTCATAAGCCCACTTCAATCAATTTGCAATAACAACTAACAACTTGTTACTTTCAATTTGTCAAAAGTTCATATCACATTATGATTTGTATCATGGTCACTATATAAACATACTAAAAAAATCATGGCCTAATCCTCTGGAAAAAGTTGGATAAGGTGGACATTTTACAAAATTTTCAGCAGAAGCAGAGGAAGCAACCAAATCTTCAACATAAGCATAGGAAGCAACAGTTTTAATGCTGAGATGACAGATGAAGCATCTAGCTCTGAATGAAAATCTTGTGCAGAAATAGTTTGTTTCTTCATCCTGAAAGGCTTTAACAAATCAACTGTTTCACTCTAGAACGCTTGTTTGAATCCACAACATCAATGAAAGGATCATAGCACTGCTTTAGTAAATCAGCATTTGAACTCCAAAAACTTTGCTTGAATCCCACAACATTAGTGAACATGAACATAACTTATGTTGCGAAACATGTTTCATCTGATTAGAACACTGTAGAGATGCATGATTTCTCCAACATTAGTCAAGAACAAATTAATTTTGGAGCTTTATTAGACCTGGGGATAACCTGCTTCACCCAACTTGACAATCCAAGAAATTCTAGGAGATAAGTCTAAGAAATAAAAATCTAATCTTATTAAAAAGAAAAGATAGGGTCGTCTTTTTTCTTTTAGCCTTTCTGATTCGACCCCAATCTTGTTTTCAAAATATGGTAGATAAACAATTATATAAAGCTAATGTATCAAGTTATTGAAGAGTGAATTATTCACTGCATCAATATGTTTTTAGTACTTAAACCAAATATAAATATTTTTACAAATTAAGTATTAAACCAAATTAGCGTGGATGAACTTCCTCTTACCTACTTTCTCTTTCCACCCATTTCGTGCCTATCTCTCTTTCTACCCGACCATTTGTAAGTTTTCACTCTCTTTCTAGCTTATTTTTCTTATTTTTTTAATTTTAATATGTATATATATATATGTATATATATATATATATATGAAAGCTTAGATTAGCATTAGAGGTTTTGTATTAATTTAAATTCAAGTATTTTTTTATGAAAAAGAATTGAAATGTGTTAAGTTTTAAATTTAGTTATTATTTTTTATGAGAAATAGGTTAGTCCTATAGATTGTTATGTTAGTTTAAATTTAAAAATTATTTTATATAGATAAACAATTAACAGGTTAGCCCTAAATTGTGCTATGTTAACTCAAATTTAAACACCATTTCTCACACCTCCAAATATTGCTAACTTGCAAGATTTGAGTAATTTCAGACATATTTTAAATTTTAATACAAAAATTACCATATTTGCTCATTTTACATATTCTCTCATCCCTTTCTCTCCTATACTTTCTCTGCTTTTGAAAATTACTACAGAAAGGTTACAACAACAAAAAAGATATTAAAACTTCCATGAAAATGTATTAAATGAACTTAAGTTAACTGAGAGGAATTAAAGAAACGTTATTTATCCAAAGGAAAAGGAAAAAAAAAAATCTTCCCAAATTTTAAGTGTCTCAGTCCCCTTAGAAATATCTACTCTTTGCCATGAATATCCATCAACATTTGATAAATTCTAGCCTTACTCACCATGGCAAAGTTCAATACCAATTCAACTATGCTTCTTTTGTTTATGGCAAGTGTAGCAACTTTGGTTTTACAGGGTGCTGCCCAACTTGACGTGGTACAGAAAAACTATTGTTTAAACAAGATGAGTTTGAGCTGTATGAAGGTGGCCATCCCAGCTATTTTCGATAATACTGGTATCATCAGTAAAAATTGTTGTATAGAGATGGTGAAGCAAGGTAAAATCTGCCACAATGCACTAGCCAGGTGGGAACTTACAAAACTCGAGCACAAAGTAAAAGAATTAGATCTTTTGCTAAGACTCGCACAAGTTTAGGATAAGTGTGTTTTAATTTCAGGTGCTGATTCATCCACGAGTTTAGAAAGATTGATTATCGAATTGGGTTTACTCAAATCCGACAGCGGAATTTAATTTTGCATTCCCAAAATCATTATTATTAGCTGTTGATGCCAAAAATGTGTTTTGCTGAGCTGGAGGTTGGGTCTCGGATGTACCTGCATAAGGAGAGAGATGAGCTATGGGGTCATCGGAGGGGGTGCCTCTGGGGATGCTCTGAAACTTAAGTTAGGGTGAAATAAGATGTATGCAGGGGACGAATGTTTCCTTGTTTTTTCAGGTTCAGAAAAGTTGGATCGTTTGGAATGCATACCTGACCCTTTTTATAGGGCTTTGGAGACGGTATTTGACCTAGGGTGGCAGTGATATGATGCCCCTAACTGTTTCAGGCAATGATTCCTAGGAGGTCCAGCTAGGTGGCTGGGGGCCGTTCGCTAGGGCTTTGCCTTGCTGACTTGATCAGGAGCCATCCATGTATGAGGGCAGTTGGTGACCTGACGCCCCAACTTGGTTGTGCAATGATGCCTAAGAGGCCCAGCTGGGTGGTTGGGGGCCGTCCGTTAGGGCTTCGCCTTACTGGTTTGATCAGGAGTCGTTCATACACCCGAGCCAGTCTGCAGACCTGACGTCCCAACTTGTTTAGGCAATGATGGTTTGGAGGGCGGTGATGACGTAGGGGCCTAGCTAGGGGTAATAGAGCCCTAAAGGGTGGTTATGACCTGGAGACTTAGCTGCTCGGTCCTGGATTGTCCACGTATCTCTTTGTGTCCTGTCATTAAGAGGGTCCACGTGTCGTCTTCCTATTGGAGAGTTTTTTTGGCAGTATCAGAGGCCCCCCACTTCCTTGAGTACATTTATGTGCTTAAGAAAGTATTGCAGGGTTCGGTCTTTATTGAGAATGATGGTCGACTTTCTTAAGGTTGGGCATGTAGAGCCGAGTGCAAGTGGAACGGTCCATCTTCTAGGACCTTGGGGTTATTATGTCGAGGACAAAATGAGCAATCCATTTTTTCGGTCTTGGAACTATTGGGCAAAGTACTAGTGGAGCAATCCATTTGTTCGGCCTTGGAGACATGAGTCCGAGGACAGAAAGAGTAATCTATTTGCTCGGATCTTGGAGATCTTGGGCCGAGGATCAGTGGAGTAATCCATCTGTTCGGCTATGAAGATAACGGGCCGAGGACCAGTGGAGCAATCCATCTGCTCGGCCGGCTAGACTTGAGTCCAAGGACAGAAGGAGCGATCAATCTGCTCAGACCTTGGAGATCTTGGGCTGAGGACCAGTGGAGTAATCTATCTGCTCGGCCAAGAAGACTTGAGTCCGAGGACAGAAGGAGCAATCCATTTGTTCGGACCTTGGAGATCTTAGGTTGAGGACTAGTGGAACAATCCATCTGCTCGGCCATGAAGACTTGAGTCCGATGACAGAAGGAGCAATCCATCTGCTCGGACCTTGGAGATCTTAGGCCAAGGACCAGTGGAGCAATCTATCTGCTCGGCCATGAAGACTTGAGTCAGAGAACAGAAGGAGCAATCCATCTTCTTGGAACTTGGAGATCTTGGGCTGAAGACCAGGGGAGCAATCCATCTGCTCGGCCATGAACACTTGAGTCCAAGGACAGAAGGAGCAATCCATCTGCTCAGACCTTGGAGATCTTGGGCCGAGGACCAGTGAAGCAATCCATCTGCTCGGCCAAGAAGACTTGAGTCCAAGGACAGAAGAAGCAATCCAGCTACTCGAACCTTGGAGATCTTGGGCCGAGAACTAGTGGAGCAATCTATCTGCTTGACCATGAAGACTTGAGTCCGGGGACAGAATGAGCAATCTATCTGCTCGGATCTTGGAGATCTTGGGCTGAGGACCAGTGGAGCAATCCATCTTCTCGGCCATGAAGACTTTAGTCAGAGAACAAAAGGAGCAATCCATCTGCTCGAACCTTGGAGATTTTGGGTCGAGGATCAGTGGAGCAATCCATCTACTCGGCCAAGAAGACTTGAGTCCGAGGACAGAAGGAGCAATCTATTTGTTCGGACCTTGGAGATTTTGGGTCAAGGGCCAGTGGAGTAATCAATCTGCTCAGCCATGAAGACTTGAGTAAGAAGACAGAAGGTGCAATCCATCTGCTTAGACCTTGGAGATTTTAGGCCGAGGACCAGTGGAGCAATCCATCTGCTCGACCATGAAAACTTGAGTCAAAGGACAGAAAGAGCAATCAATCTGCTCGGACCTTGGAGATCTTGGGCTGAAGACTAGTGGAGCAATCTATCTGCTCGGCCATGAACACTTGAGTCTGAGGACAGAAGGAGTAATCCATCTGCTTGAACCTTGGAGATCTTGGGCCGAGGACCAGTGGAGCAATCCATCTGCTCAGCCATGAAGACTTGAGTCCGAGGACAAAGGGAGTAATCCATCTGCTCAGACCTTGGAGATCTTGGGCCGAGGACCAGTCGAGCAATCCATTTGCTCAGCCATGAAGACTTGAGTTAGAGGACAGCAAGAGCAATCCATCTGCTCAGACCTTGGAGATCTTGGGCCGAGGACCAGTGGAGCAATCTATCTGCTCGATCATGAAGACTTAAGTTTGAGGACAGAAAGAGCTATCCATCTGCTCGAACCTTGGAGATCTTGAGTCGAGGACTAGTGGGGTAATCCATCTGCTCAGCCATGAAGACTTGAGTCCGATAATATAAGGATCAATCCATCTACTCGGACTTTGGAGATAATATGTCGAGGACCAATGGAGCAATCCATCTGCTCGGCCATGAAGATAACAAGCTGAGGACCAGTGGAGCAATGAGAGTTTGATCCCTGTAAAAATGGCGGTGGTCTTGACACATGGCTCTTTTTGCGCAAATGGCGGTGTATGGGAAATGATGACTTCCCTTGGGAATTGAGAAGCTGTTTTGGGAAGACGGCGGTTACCTCGGGGAGCAAAACGTTCCTTGGGGAAACGTGAGGGCTGCTTTGGGACTCTGAAAAGTCCCCTCTGCTTCTGTGCTTGCATTAAATGCTTCTCGTTTGCCGTGCTTCTCTTTCCTATATAAGGAGGTATTTGCTTCCTTTCTTCTTCACTTCACTTCAAATCAGAGTTTTTTTGTAAGAGAGAAAAGGTTTTGAGAGCCCTTGGCCTCATCCTTCATAACCTTGAGAGTCTTCATCCTCGACCTTTCATATCAGAGAGCCTTTGTCTTCGGCTCTTTTTACTTCTGAGAGTTTTAACCCTGTGTCTTAGTGCTCGGCCTTATAACCCAGGAAGTCTTCGTCCTTGTTTTGAATTCTGTTTGGAGGTTCAACACCTAATTTTTGTAGGAGCACGGACTTATTTGGTGCTAGAGTTTTGGTGGCCGCGATGTTTAGAGTCGTAGAGGATGAGTGTTTTTGACAGACTTGGACATTAGGAGGAGCTCAAGTCTGAATCCTTCAAACTTTGGTGAGTTTGTCCATCCTTCTTTTTAATCATGTCTTCATTTGATGCATATCGTGATAGACCTAGCAGTAGTGATAATAGTAGGAGTAGTGTCGATGAAACTAGTGGTGATAGTTCCGAAGAGGTAGAGATGTCCTTATCCTCGTCGAAGGGAAGGACTCCCGTGGGGGCTGTGCCAAGGGCAGGCCCTCTGGAAATGGTACCGTATGCCCCTTTGGTGGAGGAGTATGAAAAGGACTCCTCTTTCGAGGATGAGATGGTTAAGGCTTTGTTCGACGTCTGGGAGACCTCGACCGGAGAGAAGAGAGAGGAGTGGAATTTTTTTGCCAACGAGATCCCCAGCCAACTAAGGGAGGAGGACCTAAAGATAATCCAGAAGACGTACCGCATCCCAGGCGAGTACGCCCTCCGACTAGCCAGTGTGGGGGAGAGGGCCTCTGATGTCCTCCCTAACCAAGCCCCTTATGAGCTCTGTGTATATGAACACCATATGCAGGCTGGGTTGCAGTTCCTCCTTCACTCATTTTTTTGTACTGTCCTTCGATACTTCAATATTGCACTGTGCCAGCTGGTATCGAACTCGGTGTGACTGATCATGGCCTTTATCTGTGTCTTCTTGGAAATGGGCAGGCAGATGACCCTTGTTATCTTTAAGGTCCATTTCCTGATTAGTAGGCACGACCAGACCGGATGAGTGGTTTTTAGCACTCGGCCAAGGAAGAGGTTGTTGAAGAAGACACCTTCATCGATCAAGAGGTGGAAGAAGAACTTTTTCTTCGTTTGATCTGCCGAGGACTTTGGCCTACCTCATTCCTGAAGTATGGATTAGATTGGGAAGTGCAAGAAGGTGGGCCTTCTTCCCTATGAACAAGAGACCGTGGATGCCATGGTGGCCTCGCCACTAGATATTTAAGTCCTCTATGACAATGAGGAGCTAGCCAAGCAGGGTATCTGCCCCTCGTGCCCTGAACCATCGTTCTAGAGTTGTAAAAGCTTTAGTTTTACTTTCCTTTCTCTCCGTTTTTTCTTTTTACTTGCATTCTTCCTTTCTTGTGATTTGTACTTATGTTATTTTCCTTGGTTGTGTTTTTGGGTAGAGATGGAGGCCACGACACTCTCCAGAGTGCATGCTAAGAAGTTAACCCTAGAGAAGAGGAGGGCGGCCCGATCCGAGAAGCAACAAGCCTCAGGCTCGGGGACCAGAAAGAGGCCTCATGCCCAGTCTTCTACTCTGATTGACCTGAAAACTCCCCCGATGCATCCCTCCCAGTCGGAGACCACTTTAGTCTCCAGTGCCTCCCCATCGATTTCTGCCACTGTCAGATCCTCCGCTGCTCCTGGTGCTAACCAGGGGGCTACTTCTGAGGCTCCAGTCTTCACACCTAACTGGGCCCTGAGGATGGATGACTCTGTCTTCATGCACCCCCGGGTAGCTCAGGAGCATCTGATTAAGGGAATTCCTCATCGGGATGCCGTTGAGCTGGGTAGAAAGACCGCAGAGTCCCTTTATGCAGTTACTAAGACGATGATGTCCCAGGAAAGTTTTTCCTTTTAGTGTTGTTTTTATTCTCTTAATCTTTCTATGTCTTTGTCTAACACTTTTTGCCTGATCTTAGATAAGCATCATCATAGGCGTGGCCTCTCATCGCTACATGGAGACGACCGAGCTTCTCGGACATACCTAACGCCAGTTGAAGGAGAAGACAAAGGCCACTCGCCAGCTGCAAGCCCTGTTGGATTCAGCTAACCAGGCCAGGGTTGAGGATGAGGCTCTTGCTCGGGCCGTTACTGAGGAGGCTGAGGCTCGTATCTGTGCTGCTATTGAGAAAGCTGAGGCTAGTACTTTGGTGGCCGTTGAGGATGGCCTGGCGGTTTTCCAGGGCTCGGAGACCTCTTGGTTGGCTGTGATCTTCGAAGGGGGCCAGCAATACCTCACAGGCTTCATGGAGGCAAAGGGGAAGGCCGAGGCTATGTACCCGAAGCTAGACTTCTTGGGCTTGGACCTACTGGGGCCTGAGAAAGAGGATGAGGAGTAGCCCATTTTGAAGGGGGAGCAGTTCGAGGGGCCGGAGCAACCGGGAGGGTAAGAAAAATGTCTAGGTACAGAGTCGCCTGCCCTCGGGGAAGAGCATCCAGGCTCAAGATGAGAGCATCTTGCCATAGTGGTCAAAGAGGATGAGGCAAGCAGACAAAGAGGTTACGAAAACACTTATCCTGATCTGGCTCGGCCAGAATTGTTAGTTTTTACTTTGTACTTCGAGGTCGTAAGTGCCATATTTTATCTGTACTTCGAGGTCGTTAGTTGTAACTTTTTTGATAAGTTTAATAAAAGTTTCTTTCTTCAAACTTTACTTTCTATACAATAGTTCCCTGCTTTTACACTTAGTTGTTTCTAGGACAAGGACAAAAAATTTTCTCGAAACTCGAGCATGAGTTTTAAGTTTTTTATTGGTAGAACCTTCAGAGGTGTTCAGCATTCCAAGTTCGAGGAATGGGCTTCCCCTTCAATTCATAGAGTTCAAATGTACCGGGGCAACACACCTTTTTGATTCGATATGGTCTTTCCCAGTTAGAGTTGAGCTTTCCCGTTTCTCAAGGTCGGGATACTTTGCTCTTTCTTAGGACAAGGTCATAGAGTAGGAAGTGCTTTCCTTTCACCCACGAGTTATAATACCTAGCGGTTCGCTGCTAATAAGCTACTAATCGGATTTGAGCTTTGTCTTGGGCCTCGTCGAAGAGATCGGCATTCAGACAGAGGGCTTCTTCATTGTTTTTTTCCTCGAAGCTGTGTATCCGGAGAGAGGGCACTTCTATTTCGAGGGGGATCACAGCCTCTGACCCATAGATCATGAAGAAAGGGGTTTCCCCTGTGGGTGCCTGAGCTGTGGTTTGATATACCCAGAGTATGTTGGGCAAATGGTTCACTCATTGCTTATTTGCTTCATCTAATCTTCTCTTGATGCCTTGAAGGAGTGTTCTGTTGGTTACCTTGGCTTGCCCATTAGCTTATGGATATCTGACCGAGGAGAAACGATGTTCGATACGCAATTCATCGTAGAATATTTTAAACCGAGTACTGTTGAACTGTTTTTCGTTGTTTGTCACCAATACTCGGGGTACCCCGAACCGATATACTATCGATTTTCAAACGAAACCTCGGGCTTGATGGTCAGTGATGCTGGCCAACGGCTCGACTTCTACCCATTTCGTGAAATAGTCTATTGCCACTATGAGGTACTTCCGCTGACCAGCTGCTTCGAGGAAAGGTCCGAGAAGATTCATTCCCCATATGGCAAAATGAAGTGGACTGGTGATTGGAGTTATGGGGCTAGCTAGTCTACGGGGCACGGCAGCATACTGCTGGCAACTTTTGCAGTTTTTTACCAACTCTATTGCTTCTTCTCACATTCTGGGCCAGTATTATCCTTGGTAGAGGATTTTGGGTGCTAGGGCCCGCCCTCTAAGGTAGCTTCTGCATATTCCTTCGTGGACTTCTCGAAGGGCGTAATCAGCGTCAGTTGGGTCAAGGCATTTCAAGTAGGGCATTGTGAGGCCTCTTTTATATAATTGATCATCCAAGATGGCGTACCGCACCGCTTAGAACATGACTTTTTGAGCTTCATTTTTATCGTTTGAGAGACGACTGTCATACAAGTATCTGAGAATAGGATTCATCCATGTTTCGTTGCTGGCCAAAGGTAATACCATGATTTCGTTAATACTTGGTACAATAAGTGTTTCGAGGTAAACTGCTCGCATAGGTTCGGGCTGGTAAGAAGACGCAAGCCAGGCTAGGGAGTCGGCCTTCGATTTTTCAGCCCGTGGGATCTGGCTGATACGAAACACTTAGAATTCGATGACAAGTTCTTTAGTCTTTGCCAGATAGCGAGTGATCTTCTGCCCTCGGGCCTCGAACTCTCTATTGACCTGGTTCACCACAAGCTGTGAATCGCTGTATGCATCCAAGATTTTTACAGAAAGTACTTTAGCTAGCTTCATTCCTGCTAGCAAAGCCTCATACTCAGCATTGTTGTTGGAGGCCTTGAACTCAAATCTTAAGGCATATTCGAGGGTAAAACAATCTGGTCCGCCTAAAACAAGCCCCGCACCACTCCCGTGTCGGTGGAGGATCCGTCAACATGGAAAGTCCACTGAGAAAAAATGTTTGTTTCATCGAGGGTCTGAGGCAGTTCTTCCTGCCTTGGTAGAGTGGTTTCCATAACAAAGTCGGCTAAGGCCTAGGCTCTAATAGCAACCCGAGGCCGATAGCGAATATCAAACTTACCCAGTTCTATCGACCATTTCACCATCCTATCATAAACATATGGCTTGTGGAGTACTTGCCGAAAGGGTTGATTAGTGAGGAGTGTGATCGTGTGGGTTTGGAAGTACGGCCTGAGCTTTCGGGCTGAGATCAAGAGGGCATACGCCATTTTTTCTACAGGAAGATACCTTGTTTCAGCATCATGGAGCACCTTACTTACATAGTACATGGGCTTTTGCGCACCTTCCTCTTCCCAAATAAGGACGGAGACCACTACCTCGGGTCCAACCGAGAGGTGCATGAAGAGTTCTTCGCTAGCTACAAGCTTGGTGAGTAGGGGGAGTACCCAAATATTTCTTTAGTTCCCTGAATGCTTCTTAGCAATCTTTGGACCAAACAAAGATTTTGGCCTTCGGGATGGCTTTAAAAAATGGTAGGCACTTCTCGAAATTTTTTGACATGAATCGGCTCAAATTGGCTATCCTTCCAGTAAGTTACTGGACTTCGCTCATGATCTGGGGCGGGTTCATACTAAGTATAACATCTATCTTCTTAGGGTTTGCTTCTATGCCTTTGTGGGTTACTATGAACCCAAGGAACTTCCCCCAGTGACTCCAAAGGCACACTTAGTGAGGTTTAACTTCATTTGGTGGTAGCGGAGTACTTCGAAGGCCTCCTTCAAGTTGATTTTGTGTTTATTGGCTTCGACGCTTTTGATCAGCATGTTATCGACATAGACTTCAATATTTCGGCCTATTTGCCCTTGGAAGATTTTATTCACCAGCCTTTGGTAAGTTATTCCGGTATTCTTCAAGCCGAAGGGCATGACTCGGTAGCAGTAGAGCCCCTACTCTGTGATGAATGTTGTTTTCTCTCGGTCTGGTCAGTGCATAAGGATTTGGTTATACCCTGAATAGGCATCCATGAATGTTAATAACTCATATTAAGCTGTCTTTTGGATAGACTTTATTTAGGTCTGAGAAATCGATGCAAATTCGCCACTTGTCATTCGTCTTTTTCATCATTACTACATTAGATACCCAATCCAGATAGCTTACCTCTTGGATAAAATTGGCTAAGAGCAACTTATTGACCTCTGCACGGACGGTTGTTTGTCGCTCGGGGGCAAATGACCTCTTCTTTTGGATAATCGGCTTGTTGTTTGGATCCATACTTAGTCGATGCACTATGATCTCTGGGCTGATTCCTGGTATGCCTGCGACAGTCCAAGCGAACAGACCTTGGTTTGCTCGAAGAAGGGTGAGTAAGGATTCCTTGAGGGTCTCTAGAAGGTTGGAACAGATTTGAATGGTTCGGGAGCTGTCTTCATCGAGGGGGACATCGGTCAATTCTTCTATCGGTTGACCCCTTGGGTTGCTTCCTTCATCTCTAAGGTCGTCCAGCTCAAGCGGGAGGGCTTCCACCTTCTTTTCTTTTCTCACCGCATTAAGCTAACAAGATCTAAAGGTCTATTGATCTCCCTTGACTTCGCCCACTCCCTTCTCGGTAGGGAATTTGACTTTCAGATGGTGGGTTGAGACAACTGCTTGGAATTTTTTAAGAGTTAGCTGACCGAGTATCATATCGTAGGATAAGGGCTGCTAAACGATCAGAAAGGTGGTCTGTACAGTGGTCTTCTGAGGAGCCATCCTTGCAGTCACTAGGAGGGTTATACTGCTTTCTGTAAAAACTAATCCTCTTGAAAAACTGTAGAGTGGGGTAGAGATCGACTCCAATTGGGAATCTCCTAGTTGCATTTGGCAAAAAGCATCATAGAACAGAATGTCGGCTGAGCTCTCGTTGTCGACTAGGACTCATCTAACCTTATAGTTGGCCATGAAAAGGAAAATTACGACAGTATTGTCGTGCGGAGTCTGAACTCCTTGTAAGTCTTTGTTCGAAAATAAAATGGCTATGTCCGCCTTATGCCGCTTATAGGGCCAGAGGCAAAAGCTATTAACCTGTTATAAGACTTCCCATAGTTGCTAGATACACCTCTAGCTGTAGGTCCCCTGCAGATGGTTTTGATGATTTTTACCGTGGTGGCCTCCGGTTTCTTCTGGCTGGGCTCCCCATGGTTCGGCCCCGAGCTCTTTTGGATAGGTAGCACAAGCCTGTTCTGCTTGAGTGGGCGTTACGGGCTTCTTCTGGGTTGCTCCACGAATTTTTCATCCGCGGTCTAGTTAATTCTTTTGGATGCCCTATGTTAATGAGGGCCTCGATCTGGTTCTTTAGCTCCTGACATTCTTCCGTATCGTGGTCGTAGTTCCTGTGGAACCTACACCAAGCACTTCAGTCTGGATTGAGGCTTGGTGGCCTCGGTGGCCATTGTAAGAGATTCTTATCATGGATCTGCATTAGAACGTTGGTCCTAGATGCATTAAGCGGGGTGTAGTCTTTGGATGGTCTAAGGGCCCTGGATCTAGTCTCGAAAGGCCTGGGGGTTCGAAACCCACCTTCTAAAGGCCTAGGAGCCCTCGATTTATCTTCTCGAAATGGTCGTTTAATAGTCTCACGGCTTGGGTTGGTGGGGCCCCTCTTCCTTCTCTCCGCATCCCCTTCTCACTCTCTTCAGAATGCTTGGTCATCTTCCGCCAGTATGTACTTCTTGGCTTGAGCCAAGACTTCACTCATATCAATGGGTGGACGCCTAGTAAGTTTCGAACTAAAGATCCCTGATCTCAACCTGTTTTTGAAAGCCAACATCTGAACACTGGGGTCGAGGTCTAGAATCTCCCAAGCGGTGGAGTTGAATCTTGAATTATAGGTCCGGAGTTTTTCTCTTTTTAGCTGAAAAATGTTGAACAAAGACTCTGAGGTTTTCTTTGGTCCTTTTCTACTGATAAAGTGAGAGGCGAAGGCGTAACTCAGCTCCTTAAACATGCGGATGCTTCTTGGTTTTAAACGGGAATACCAAGTCCCGACCGCTTTTTCAAGTGTTAGAGGAAAAGCCCAACACATCATAGGGTCAGAATGCCTGTGGAGTGTCATCATAGTTATGTAGTGTTAGAGGTGATCCAAAGGGTCAGTAGATCCATCATAAGGTTTAATCTGAGGTATTTGGAAGTTTAGCGGGAGGGGTGCCTCGAGGACCTTCTAAGTGAGGTCCTGCACATCGAGCTCATCCATGATGTTGTGGCTGCGGCCTCTGAGAGCTTCATTGATCCATCCTTCTATGTCCTCGACCCGCCTGCCGAGATCTCCAGTGTGTTTGGATGAGAGGCTTTCTCTGAACTTGGCCATACGGGGTTGGGAAGACTCAGTTACAGAACAACCATCGGTAGAGTGCCGGAGGCTACCCGACATAATAGGACTAGGATCTGGCCGAAGGGGCACTGGTGATAACTGGCGAGCTCCTCCGCGGATCTTAGTAGCTAGGTTAGTCATAAGGCGCGAGAGCTCTACAAACTGCGCCTAGAGAGTAGCTATATTGGGCTGTGCATCAGACTCAGCCTAAAAACTAGTCTTGGTCCTCATTACACCCTTACCAAGGCCCCTAACAGGGGTTTTGGGCGGCATGCCAATAAATGAGTTCTTTAAACTTCTTCACTGTTACTGCCAGCGAGAGATGGTGGTTTCCCACGGACGGCGACAATCTATTGATGCCACAAATGTGTTTTGCTGAGCTGGAGGCCGAACCTCGGATGTACCTGCACAAGGAGAGAGATAAGCTATGGGGTCGCCGGAGGGGGTGTCTCTGGGGATGCTCTGAAGCTTAAGTTAGGGTGAAATAAGGTGTATGCAGGTGATGAGCGTTTCCTTGTTTTTTTTAGATTCAGAAAAGTTGGATCGTTTGGAATGCATACCTGACCCTTTTTATAGGGCTTTGGAGACGGCGTTAAGCCTAGGGCGGCAGTGATATGATGCCCCTAACTGGTTCAGGCAATGATGCCTAGAAGGTCTAGCTAGGTAGCCGGGGCTCGTTCACTAGGGCTTTGCCTTGCTGGCTTGATCATGAGCCATCCATGTATGAGGGCGGTTGGTGACCTGACGCCCCCAACTTGGTTGTGCAATGATGCCTAAGAGGCCCAGATAGGTGGCTGGGGGCCGTTCGTTAGGGCTTCGTCTTGCTGGTTTGATTAGGAGCCGTTCATGTGCCTGACGTAGTCTACAAACCTGACATCCCAACTTGGTTAGGCAATGATGTTCTGGAGGGTGGTGATGATGTGCGGGCCCAGCTGGGGTTGATGGAGCCCTAAAGGGCGGTTATGACCTAGAGGCTAAGCTGTTCGGTCCTGGATTGTCCATGTGTCTCCTTGTGTCCTGTCATCAAGAGGGTCCACGTTTCGTCTTCCTATTGGAGGGGTGTTTTTTGGCAGTATCATTAGCCATATTTTTCATTGGATGCACGCATATATACCCAAATGATATTTGAAGTTCTCGTGATATTTGAACTTTCAGTCTGTCAAAACATATTTTCTTACAATTTAATAATATGAAGCAACCTCTAAACTAATTTAAAATAAGTCATGTATTTTCTTTTCCAAAAATTGGTAGTACAAAACTTTTCGGCAACTCATGGTGGGTTGAAAGAATGTGACTATCGGACCTAATGCAATGTTTAAAGGTCTTTAATTAGGCTAGACTTGAGAATCGATAAATATATCTTATCGAGATGTGATCGAGCTTGTTAATGGATTAAGACGATGTTTGAAAATTGATTAAAATATATTTAAATCAATAAATTAAAATAAATTTATTTTGAATTTATTGATTTAAAAATATTTTAATCAGTTTCTAAATATCGTTCAAGATTAATGTCAACTTATTCATATGAGTTTTAAATTGTTAGTCCGAAATCCTAGTGGTTTTTTTTCTTCGAAAAGAGCATAATGATTCTTAATTGATATATATAATTTTATATAATTGTTCTTAAATGATATATATTTTTTATAATGATTCTTAATCGATTTAGGCTGTGTTTATGGCCAAGATGTCTCTGCTCCCTCTCCAGTCAACTCAACAACCTAGGCAAATAAATTTATTTCAATTATAAATATTATAATTTGGTTAGTTAGACCTACTAAATATAGTAAATATTATAAAGAGAAATGTCTCTTTCGATTGAAATTTTTTTTATTATACGAAAGCAAATCAAGAAATTTACATTGATGAAAATTTGATTGATAATTTTTTGAAACTTTATTAATAATGATAATTATATATGTCACTCATTATAAATAAATTTCTCAAAGATTACTAATCAAATTTTCAACTAAATTTACATTCGCGCATCCAAGAATTGCTCTTTCAACTGTGACCCAAACAATCATTGAAACAAATTTGGTTCGGTGTAAGTTTAAAATCAAGCCTTAATATTATTGGCAGAAAGTGAGAAGTTATTAAAAAATAAGTCAACCCCGTTATCATGTGTTTAGGAAAATTAATGGAAAGATGCAAACATTAAAAAATTGCAAGGGAAATCGCAAGTGACCACTTGGTGGAATAGTATCGCATAAGTAATTCTATAAAAATTTTATGGATATATTTCAGTTTTTCATTTCAACACAAATTAATACTTAATAAACATTTCATACATTAAAGAGAAAAAAATAAAGAAAGAGCAATATAGAGAGAAAATAGTGGTTCAAAAGTACAAATTATCATAATCTTTAATTTATAGTGAAGTATTTTTTATATTGTTCATGTGGAGTAAGCTTTTTAAGCTCAACTACGTAAATACTTGTCTTATTTTTTTTTTTTATGGTTTCTTTATTTATTGATACTTACACACCAATTATTTGCACTCACTTAAATTATCACAATTTTTCAAAAAACATATTCTTCATTCTTTACCTAGAATTTCCAATTCTATAATATTACTTAATTTCGAAACTATTTTGCAGATCTTACACATTGGTCCACTGACGACTCCATAAGTCCAGATTTGTAAACATATATTAATTTTTGTGTTTACATTTTTGACGACTCTACTAGGGAAGGAGATTTGTTTATAAAAAAGAAAAGAAAACAAAAGCAAGCAAAAAAAAAAAGATGGTATACTCAAATGATGATTTCAATCCACATAACACAGATTCCACTCCGTCACGTTTGGAGGCATGTATGAATTTCATGGAGGAAGAAATTGCAATACTTAAACAGTTTTTGCTCAATATACAATCCATAATAAGACGGATGATGACAAATCTCCAAAGTGCCCAACAAAAAGAAGCTATCATTGCTAAGAACGGAAGTTCTGATATGAGCACTCAACCTCCCATAGTCCCACCTCAAATAGTGCGTCTAGAGCCAGAGCATCATGATTCTAGAGCAAATAGCTATGCAGAAAGAGAACGAGTAATGAAGAAGATACTTGAAGAAACTATAGTTTTAGCTATGAAAATGCCTATGACAGAACCCTAAGAGAAGTCAAATCATGAATTGCTTGGAATTCAAGAAGTTTTTATTCTTGCAGCCGATTATTAAGGAGGACCTAGTGCTTCCCATACTCCAACACCAACTTTTTTCACTCGAGAAGATCTAGAGCATATTTTAAAAAGCTCCACAAAGCAAGCCGTTTTTATAGTAGATGATCTCACTTTGTGCCTTCATATCCCATATTGGTGATGAAAAAAGTAAATCCTTAAGGCTATGAGGTACTGAGTTTCAAGAAGTACAATGGCAAGACATGCTATACAAGAGGGAATGTCAAGAGATTCCTGGATACCAAGTGATTCTAGAGGAAGGACCAAGACCTGTTGATGCGAGAATTTTCCAAAAGCCTTATTAATAAGGTATACACTTGGTATGCAAGGCTTGAACTAGAAAGAGTAGCAAGTTAGAATGTGATGGTAAACAATTTTTGCAAAAATTTTATACTACCCGCATCAGTATGTGTTGCTTGATATGGCACAACATTGTAGAAAATCTAGAGAGCTACATTGAAAGGTTCAAGATGAAAATGCTTAAATGTCGGGATAAAACTAACAAGGATATTCTGGTGAAACTCTGCGCTACATAGATGAAGGATGAATATAAGGGCTTTGTGGAAAATCTAGATATAGATTCCTTTAGCTCTTTACAAGAGAAAACTAGGAGGATCAGCATTTTTGTTGCCAAGTTTTTGGCAATAAAATTAATCAAAATACACACATGGCAGAAATAATTGAAGAATGAAGGAATGGTGATAAGAGGCCAAGGAGAGAGCCTTATCAAAGAAGAAATTTTGAAGACGCTCCACCATTTCAATGCTCCAAGAATAAAGTGATAGATATTGTAAAAGATTAGATAAGCAACAATCAAATCAAGCTACCACCACTGAATAGATAGCCTACTCCGATCGAAATCAATAGCCCCAAGTTTTGTCTATATCATCGATCTCCCACACATCATACATATGAATGTTTCAGTCTCAAGTGAATCTTTGAGTACAAAGTTAAAATTTGTGATCTAATCTTTCTAGAGCCAAACAAGGGAGCACAAATTAGAATGCTTACTCATATGGAATACGAAAAGGAATATCAACACCTTTGTTATCCACAAGCTAATGAAGTTGTGGGTATTACAAATCAATCTAAGAGTAAAGATGAGCACTATTATGGCTCTATTATAGAAGAATGTGAAGACAGATAACTAGACGAATCCTTAACCAATATATGATGTTTCACCAAATTCTTTGACAATATTGGCTTAAGAGAAGGTTGCATAAGAAAAAAAAAGTTGCACTTGCACTATTGCACATTTCTCAAAGGCACCAAGGGGAGTGCAAATGAGCACTAGTAGAACAAGAAGAGTGACATACTACAATAGACACATAGATGTTTGGGGAGTTAAAATCTCAACAAAGAGGTGAAGTCCTTGTGGAATAAAGAAAGTCACCTTCCCATGTTCGAGGCATTCTCAACATATCAAAGAAAGATGGGGGCTAGCGGCAAAACAAACAACAAGCACTAAGGTGACCTTTTTTTTAAGTATTAAGAGTTGAATATTGAATGAGCATCTGAATATTGTGAACAATTTTTCACGTGTAGTGTGGATTGCCCTCAAAGTATGGAAGTTACATGTTGATGGTTGAATGCATGTAAGAACTTAAATTTGATTTGAGAATTGATATAAAAAATTAGGATTTATGTTTTTAGGTTTTGGTGGATGTTAGAGTTTATGGAAAAAATAAAAGGTTGTGTGAAGAACTAGGCTTTTTGTGGGAAATTTAGGGTTTATGAAAGAAGAAAAGTTGCTATAAATTTTAGAGTTCTTAGGTTTATAGAGATCTCTAGATTTCAGTTGGTCCATATGTCTACAACTTGTTTACAAGGAATGGAATATAATTCTTATTAACTAATGGTTCCAAGAAATTGGCTTTGCTAGGGCAAAACTAATGGTTGGGAAGTAAGGTTATTGTGGAGCATAGCGATTGGAAAATCTATATGGTTTTCTCTTTCCATTCTATTTGATGAATAAACAACGTTTAACTTCTTTCTTTTTGTTCAGTAAGTCAAATAGTATCAATGATGATTATAAGAGGAATGGAATATAATTCTTATTAACTCCAAAAACTTTGCTTGAATCCCACAACATTAGTGAACATGAACATATGTTGCGAAACATGTTTCATCTGATTAGTACATGGTAGAGATGCATGATTTCTCCAACATTAGTCAAGAACAAATTAATTTTGGAGCTTTATTAGACTTGGTTCAAGTACAAACCTGGGGATAACCTACTTCACCCAACTTGACAATCCGAGAAGTTCTAGGGGATAAGTCTAAGAAAAAAAAATTAATCTTATTAAAAAGAAAAGATAGGCTCGTTTGTTTTCTTTTAGTCTTTCTCATTCGACCCTAGTCCTGTTTTCAAAAGATAGTAGATAAACAACTATATAAAACTAACGTTTCAAGTTATTGAAAAGTGAACTATTCACTATATCAATATGTTTTTAGTACTTAAACCAAACATAAATATTTTTACAAATTAAGTATTAAATCAAATTAGTGTGGATGAACTTCCTTTTACTTAGTGATGTGATAATTTCACATTAGGTCATATATTAAAAAAAATCATGACAAATCATATGATTTTCATAATAAAATATTTAACAAATAAATAAAATATTTTATCATATAATTTATACATAATTTTTTAAATATATTATTTAATATAAAATTACCACGTCATCGAGTAAAAAACATTCCTCTCACCGATGAGAAAACTACGTCCAAGCAATGTGGGTCCTACCCACTAGCACTCCCATGTGGAACTCTTAATGGCTCTTTTCACCTATATATATAAGTTTTACGACTAAGTCAACTTAATTTGTTCTTTTACTTTACTCTTTAGACACAGTTTGAAAATGATTCCTTCAATTATTTGGGGTTTGTTTAGGGAGGGTTTTCAAAAACCCTTTTTAGTGTTCAAACACTGAAAATGTTGTTCAAACACTAGTGTGAGTGTTTGGCCAGCAATGTTCAAAACCAATGTTTGAACAGAGTTGTCTAAAAATGGTTGTTCAAACACTGATTTTTGAACACTACTAATCGAAGTTTTCGGACTGAATCCAGTGTTCAGTTTTCACTCTCACTTTCCTAATTCACAGATCCCTTCTCTCTCTCGCAACCTCACCTTCTCTTTCACAGAGCTCTCCCTCTCTCTGCAATGCCTTCATCTTCTCTCTCCCTATTTCCTTTCTTTTCACTTTCTAACTGGGTCTCTCTCCTTTCCTCTTCAACAAATCACGACGGTCACGACCTCAAAGAAACCCAGAAGAGAGGAAAGAAACTGTACAGACTGTAGACCCAAGACTTTGTTTTACCTTTCTTGGTAACTCTCTATTTTTGCTCTCCTATTTGGGGTAAAGCTTACCTTTTTCTCTCTTCCTTCCAGCAACACCGGTGGTGGCTCTGACTCTCTCCATGGGTGGGTTTCAATTTTCAGGGGAATCTATCTCATAAGGCACCATCAACCAATACTCTCTGTGGTAATTACATTATGTTATCTTTCTTTGGTTTGTGGGATATGCATCATTCTTCCTGGTATAAGTTTCAATGGGTTTTCTTGTGTTTTGTTCAATGAATAATTTTGAGGCTTTGGTTCAGTGTAAATCTTACTATATTTCCTAAGTTGCAGTAGAAGAGTTGTTTGGTCAACAGGAAAATTCTTTTCCTGGATTTAGAAAAACAAAAAAAGTACACTTTATAATTTGTAGCATTGATAAATTGATCAACCCGTGAGAAGATCTGCCCGGAGATGAATCTTCGAGGCTAGAAATCTCCTTCTCCTATGGACTCATAAGGAAAATATTTTTGGGTTCTGGGGGGTGCTTTGTGGAATTTTTAGGAAATTTTGTGGCAACAGAAGGAAAATGTTGGATGAGAGAAACTCGAATTCGAGCTCGGGGAATGGAGATGGGAGAAATAGCATTGACACCCATGTGGTGTTGAATGTATACGACCTCACCCCTGTTAATGATTACACGTATTGGATAGGTTTCGGGATATTCCATTCAACCATTGAAGGTTTGTTTCTTAGTTGTCTATTTTTGTTGGTTTTGCTTATTTCTTAGATTTGTTTTGGATGTTTTTATTGTTTAGATGATATGGGTATAGGTTATTTAGCTTTTTTTTTAGCTGCATAATGTTAGATTTGTGCTCTCTTGAAAATGAATGATACGGGTTTTAGATTTGTTTTTTGGCTTTTTCTGGGCTGGTTGGGTTCGAAGTTTCTACCTTTTGTTTTTAGCTTCCCGGTCCTTGATTTTTAGTTTAGTGGAGACTGGAGAAGGAAGTTCGATAGTGACATGAAAATAAAGAGGAGATGGGATTTGTGAGGCTAATCAAATCTTTGTGTTAACAAGATATATTGTGTCCGCGCTTACAATTTGGTTGCTTAATGATACCCAGTTCAAATTTAGAATTTTTGATTGTGTTGCTGAGAATGGTAGGTACCCTTTTTTTCACAAAAGGAAACTTAGATTTAAAATATATAGGGGCTTGGTTACATACATAACTAATGGATATGTAGAATGGAAGGTACCACTTGGTTGAAATAGATTTCTTATAAGCTTTTGCATACTTTTATGCACTTACCTTTTTTGTTGTTTGAGATTTATAGTTTTCTCTTTTAATTGGTCTTCATGGATTCAAGCTGTAGCAACCTGCATGTTAACTAGCATTCTTGCGTCCCTATAACTCTCTTCTATTTAGTCTTAAAGGCCATCTTCAAGCTGCAATAACCTGTTAGATTTTTCCTTTCAGGGTGTCGTTTAAGTTCAGTTACACCTATAGTCTTATATTTAAGAGTCTGCCACAATCAAATCACAATATTCACCTGATTTGAACTAGTTGCTGTTGTTTCAATTTCATGTTGCATATTCTTGATTCTTTCTAACAGGTCTGTTGAACTACTTCTTGTTAATTAAGGTTTCATTTTGTGGTTTCATTTACTATGTATATGCAAGTGTTCAAGCCTGCTTTGGAGTCTAATAAGGATAAATTGCTCTCTGCAACGCCTTAACTCGAAGTCTCTCCTTTTCCAGGTAGTTTTTTTTTTATCATTTTCTTATTTAACTGTAACATTTTCTTGTTTCTTTAATTCTTGTAATATTTCCAATTTACTCTTAACGCTAATGCTAATTCCTATTTATGGTTACAATCAGGTTTATATGTTGTCTTTGCTTGTGCTTTGTTTCTTTGTTGCTTGTAATATTTCAATCAGGTTTTTAGGCTCAATTCAACGGTTTTTCGTTTCCTTTTTCATTGAATATTTTGCGTGACTAGTTATATTTCTGTATAAATATTTAGTTCTCTCTAGTGAAGGGTTCTTTGTGTCTCTAATGCCAGCTCTTATCTTACTGGTGTCTTCGTTGGCTCTTGCTCTTTCTGCGTCGTTGTTTAACCGTTTTTTAAATGAATTGAGTTTCTTTCTTTTTGGCTGATTGATTGATACATGTTAGAATTGAAGTTTTTATGTGAGATTCTGAATTTGTTTTAATCGACATATTGGCTTTCAATTTTGTTTCTTCAGTGGAATGCACCGCCCAATTAATTTGTTCATTTAGTGTCTGAATTGGTATAAAGATCATGATACTGCTGCTAAATTCAAAAGTGCTTTGTGGGCTATGGTTTTGCGGTGGGTTTATGGCCTCGATTGAGCTTATTGCCAATCAGATGTGGGTAGACCGTATTGGTATTTGATTTAATATATGGTAATCATGTTAATCTGTATCGGTAAGATTTAGTTAATTTAACGTCCTTATTTGTGTTAATTTAGTTTTTTTTAGTTACTGAATTATGTTTTTTTTCTTAGGAATATATTTCACATATTGATATATTATTTGACTTATAGGATGTAAGGATGGCAAACCAACCAAATTGGGCAGTTAGGGCAAACCCATTTGAATGAAGAATTTTGGGTCGTTCATTTTTATTTTATCAATTTATCAAATTGTAAATGTTTTATTGTATATTTTATTTTTATTTTTAAGAATTTATTTAACAAACAAACATGAGAAATAAAATGGGTTAGTTTTTGAAATGTTATCAAATTGTAAAAGTTGTATTTTATATTTTATTTTTATTTTTATTTTTAAGAATTTATTTAACAAACAAACATGACATGACTAGAGAAAGAGTGTTGTCATGTTTGATCGATGATATATAAAAATTACTAACATTTTAAAAATAAAATAATATTAATTATTTCCAAGTATTTGGTATGTGCTTAAAAAATTGTATTTAGTAAATATGAGAAATAAAATTAATTTTAGATATTAAAATTTAAACCGAACACTGAAAACTGAAAGCTGAAAACAATTACAAGAAAGTGTAATCCAAACAGTTTTCTATTTTCAAAACAGCTTTTGAAAACTGATTATCCAAACAACATTTTACTGAAAACTGTTTTGGAAACAGTTTTCAAACACTGTTATCCAAACATGTTTTCGAACACTGAAAACTGTTTTCAGAAACTCTTTTCGAAAACAGTTTTCAAACATTGAAAACTAAACACTCTCCCCAAACAAACCCTTGCTTTTACACTCTAATGCTCACGGGTAAATTTAGCTTTTATTTGTTTCTTCCTATTCATCTTTATTTGGTACAACTACTTGAGCCAGATGAGAGGAAACTTTCGTGTCCAATCTTAATTTTTCTTTTGCTACACCTATAACTTAAAATCCTACTTTCTTACTATTACGAGGTTCATTTGAATATGAAATCCAATCTTAAAAATACAGCATCCCGTGCTAATGTTATAAAATATTATCATTCTCTGCGTTTAAAAATTAAAATTGAATTAAATTTATGATAAAATTGAATGCTGCATCATTAAATGAAGAATATTTAAGTTCAAATTTGTTGATATAGTATTTAAATTCACCATAAATTTAACCCATTTCAATTTTTAAATGAAAAGTTATAAAAAAAACCTTAGTATAGCAAAATAAAAGTTTAATAAAAAGATCTCAAGATTTTGGTTTTATTCATTGTGCGTTTCTCTTCCAATCTGGCTAAATTACCACTACCAGTCCTCTTTAGCTTTCTACCATCATGTCATCATCGCCTGATTTCCCTTCAATCACAGATCCTAACGAAACCCTCACTTTTGAGAAGATCATCAACTCTATCCTCCCTAGTTTGCTACACAATCTCTCCAAAGCCAAGCTCTCTATACCATCCGACTCCACAGAAACAGACAGTTCAATTGAGAAACTGAATGATTATCTCTTAAATTTACAGAACAATCTTAGTCACATCCAAAACACCTTCACACAGCTCAAGAACTTTGAGTACAACGTCTGTAAGGAATTCAAAACTTTCAGACAACAAAACCATAGCCTTGATGACTTCCTCAGCAATATTAGAGAGCAAGAAAAAGACGATGGTTCGATTTGGGCCGACAAAATATTTGCCAAGCTTCGCCCGCTCAGTGAATTCTGCTGCAGTTGAACTTACAGATTCTTGACTAAACCTTTCCCTTTAAAAAGAGCATCGACATCATCGTCTCCAGTTTGCTACATAATCTCTCCAAATCCTGGCAACGCTTTATTGCAGATGACCCCAGCACGATGAACATTTCAGTTTCTCATCTGAATAATTATTTCATGAAGTTACAGAGTGATCTCAATTACGTCAACAACGGCTTCCAAAAGCTTAACAATTTTGAGTATGATATGAGTCTCAAACTCAAAAGACTTGGACAACACAGCCACAGCCTTGATGACTTCCTCAGCAATATAGCTCAAAAAGAAGATGTTGATGGTTCGCTCCCAACTGAGGAAATATTTGTCAAGCTTCGCCCAGTTGATGATTTGCTCTTGTACTTTAAGTTCATGATGCCAGTGCCACAAAGCGTTCATTCGCCATATTTACTTGGTCATCGGTCTTGGCAAACGAACAATCAGCTCCATGACTGCAAGGAATGTTAGCTTGGATCGTGACAGGATCGTAAATTGATCGAGTAATAACGACAAAACAATAAAGTAAGATAAAAGGGGAGACAACAAATTTACGTGGTTCGGCTTAAAGCCTACGTCCATGGGCAGAGGCCAGCAGGCAAATTTCACTATAGTGAGAGAATATACAAAGAGTGTTTAGAAAATTGGCTTTAGCCAATACACACAATCTCACAATTTCTCTCTTAACTTCTCTTTCACTTGATGATTCTTGATGTTACTTGATGATGAAATGCTTCACATTGGAATGCCTTTTATAGGCTCACAAAAGTTCCAAAGGACAAACATCAATGAATGTTCATCATTTTGTTCTCCAATTATACCAAAGTGAACTTTGTCTTCAACCATGGCCAAAAGAGAGAAGATGCTTTTGACCCACAAATTAAAGCCACAAATTATGCAAGAAGTGGACTCAACTTTAGACAACTTTTGGTCCACCACTAATTCAAGGCATAATTATTCAACAAATCTCCACCTTGACTTGAATTTGACAATAGTGAAAATAAAAGCTTCAACATCTGCCAAACAACCCCGAAGGGTCTAATGCAAATGTTGTGCAACACCAACCAAGTCCATACAGTGTGTGAACTTGGTAATAGGTAGAGATTTTGTCAGCATATCAGCTGGATTATTCAGAGTGCCAATCTTTTTTATAATAACATCACCTTGAGCCACAATATCCCAAATAAAGTGATACTTCACATCAATGTGTTTAGTTCTCTCATGATGCATCTGATCCTTCGTCAAATGTATAGCACTCTAACTGTCACAATAAACTACAGTTTTATTTGTTTCCAAACTAAGTTCATTAAGTATACCTCTTAACCAAATGGCTTCTTTGGTAGCTTCTGTAACAGCCATAAATTCTACCTCTGTAGTAGACAATTCAACTGTCGGCTGCAAGGTAGCTTTCCAACTGACTGCACAAGTCCCAATAGTAAATACATAACCTGTAATTGATCTTCTCCTGTCCAAATCACCTACAAAATCTGAATCAATATATCCAGCTAGATTGTCAGAAGTTTTACCGAATTCAAAACAAGTAGTAGAAGTACCCTTCAAATATCTCAAAATCCACTTGACAGCTTGCCAATCAGTTTTTCCTGGACAGGACAAATATCTGCTAACTACACTGATAGCATGTGAGATATCTAGTCGAGTGCAAAACATTGCATACATAATACTTCCCACTGCACTAGAATAAGGAACTCTAGACATATACATTATCTTTTCTTCTGAATGTGGTGACATGGATGCTGATAATCTAAAGTGAGAAGCTAAAGGAGTACTCACAGGTTTAGCATCATATTGATAGATGCTTAAATATTCATATTTAAGCCCCCTTATTTACATTTGTTAGGTCCTTAATTACGTTAATTTTATCTATTTTACTCCATTTGTGTGTTTTACATGTTTTTATAGGGTTTTTTAGAAGAAAAAAAAAAGCAGTTTTGGCACTTAAAGGAAGAAATCTGGAAGCCCTGAAGCATTCTCTGGACAAACTGCGATCGATCGTGCCATGCAATGCGATCGAGCGCACAATACAATCGTGCGCACACTTGAAGGATCGAGCGCAAGGCACACTGCGATCGAGCGCACATGTACGAACGTGAACAGTAAACTGCAGAACTCTATTTTGGAAATAAGAGAATTGTTGTTTTATGAAGGTTTAGGAACTCATGGTTCTTTTAGGACTTCTCAAGGACCTATAAATACACTTGTAACTCACACACATAAGACACACCTCAAATAGAAAACACTTCTCTCTTTTCTTTTACTTGGAGTTGAGAGCTTAGAAGAGAATTGACGCCTCTTCTCTCGGGTTTATTCTTCTCATTTATGTTTTGTTTATTTATAATGTTTACTTTAGTTAGTATGTGTAACTAACTTTCTTATAGGGCTCGATTGAAGCCCTAGTTATGCATTCCCATATTTATATTCATTGATAAAATCTTTGCCAATAGCTTTTATTATGTTACTTAACTTGATTAATGCCTGTGCTTATTTAAATTCCTCATATGTATGTTTAAGGCCAGCGTATGCATGTGGTATGGATAGGTTAGTTAGATCAATTTGGATGACCGAGTCCTGGGTCTAACCTTAGTAACAAAAAATATCTTATCCGGATTCTTGGGTTAATCAACATGGGAAACCGGGAGTAGATACCATGCCCTAGGTCTCATGTGGTTGTCGATTTCCACAGTACTTATGCTTTCTTAAGGAACAACTCAAGCAAATACCATGCTGAATCCCTTGAGGAAGAAAAGAGTTAGAGTAGATACCATGCCTAACTCGATGCTTAGGGAAATCAATAGCTTAAGGAGTAGATACCATGCCCTTAGGTTGACAACCATTAGGTATACATGATAAGGCTAAGCATTGACCTATTACAATTGGGAATGTATGACTAGTGGTAGATATCAAAGCCCTATGTCTTTATTATTATCAAATCACCTTCCAACAGTTACTTATCTCTTTTTACTTTAGAGAAACTGATTCTAAAAGCAACTTTACCAATCCCTGTGGAGATGACCTTGCTTTAGCACACTAGACTACACTGATGACCTTGTGCACTTGCAAGTATAACTAGTACGATTATTCACCTATTTATTTAGGTATATTATCGCACAACACATGCATACCAAAATGTTTCAGGACTTTCTCAATATATTTCTGTTGTGACAAAAATAATCTACCTGCACCTCTGTCTCTGTTGATCTCCATTCCCAAAATTTTCTTTGCTGCACCTAGGTCTTTCATCTCAAATTCATCATTTAGCTGAGATTTCAATCTAGTAATTTCATATATGTTCTTTACTGCAATCAACATGTCATCAACATATAGCAACAAATATATGAAAGTACCATCATTAAGTCTTTGATAGTAGACACAACTATCATACTTGCATCTAAAAAATCCAATACTCAGCATAAAAGAGTCAAACCTTCGATACGACAGGCGTGGAGACTGCTTAAGTCCATACAAGGATTTCTTTAGAAGACAAACATGATCTTCCTTGCCTTCAACTTCAAAACCTTCTGGTTGCTGTATATAGATTTGTTCATCAAGATCACCATGAAGAAAGGCTGTTTTCACATCAAGTTGCTCCAACTCCAAATTATGCATTGCAATTAAAGCAAGTAAGACACGAATAGAAGTATGTCTAACAACTGGAGAGAAAACATCATTAAAATCAACTCCCTCCACATGGCTGTAGCCTTTCGCTACTAATCATGCCTTATACTTGGTGTCTTCAACACCTGTGACTCCTTCCTTCTTCTTAAATATCCATTTACACCTGATAATTTTCTTATTATTAGGTGGTTCGACCAATTTCCAGGTGTCATTTTTCTTTAGAGATTTCATCTCTTCATGCATTGCAACGAGCCATTTGTCTGAATCAGATGAACTGATGGCCTCAGAGTATGAGGTTGGATCGATGACATCAATGGTTTCTGCAACATTTAATGCATAAGCCAACATATCTTCAAAACCATACCATTGGGGTGGTTTTATCTGTCTCCTTTGTCTTCCACCAGCTAGAGTGTGATGCTTAGCTTCATGGTGTGTCTCTCCACCTGGAGACGAACTTCCTGACTGAATAGGATTAGGATTTGCAGATGATGAGGTATCAACGTCAAGCTCCACCTTCTCTTGTGCATTCTCCTTTCCTGTATCACACTGAACAGACAATTCTTTTCTAGGGTGAAGCATAGCAGATTTATCAAAAGTAGCATCTCTGCTAATCATAAACTTATGAGTATCAAGACACCATAAGCGAAAACCCTTAACACCAGAAGCATAACCAAGAAAAATACATTTCTTCGCCCTAGGCTCCAATTTTCCTTCACTCACATGAGCATATGCAGGGCAACCAAATATTCTTAAGTTAGAGTAATCAGGAGGGCTACCTGACCATACCTCTTCAGGTGTCTTAAGTTCAAGTGATCTGTGAGGAGAGCGGTTCACCAAATGACATGCCAAATTGACTGCTTCTGCCCAAAATTCCTTGCCAAGACCTGCGTTAGAAAACATACATCGAGCTCTTTCTAACAGTATTCGATTCATCCTCTCTGCAACACCATTTTGCTATGGTGTTTTTCGCACCGTCCAATGTCTGACAATGCCTTCATCTTTGCAGAATTGATTAAACTCTGAATCACAAAACTCAAGACCATTATCTGTTCTGAGTCTTTTGACTTGCTTCCCGGTCTGCTTCTCCAATAAGGTCTTCCATTGCTTGAAAATGCCAAATACCTCATTATTGTGCTTGAGAAAATAGACCCAAGTCTTTCTAGAAAAATCATGAATAATCATTAGCAAGTATCTGGCTCCTCCTTTGGAAATTTCACGAGAAGGCCCCCATAGATCAGAATGAATGTAATCAAGAGTACCTTTGGTTCTGTGAATTGCAGTGTTGAAGCTGACTCTTTTCTGCTTTCCAAAGACACAATGCTCACAAAAATCCAGCTTCCCAATCTTTCTTTCAGGCGGAAGACCTCTTTTACTGAGTACAGCTAATCCCTGCTCACTCATATGCCCTAGGCGCATATGCCACAACTTGGTAGAGTCTGAATCTGACATGGATGAGGAAACTGCTGCAGAGCCTGTAACTGTTGAACCCAATAAGGTGTATAGACTGCCAGACTTCTTTCCTTTCATGAGAACAAGAGCACCATGGGAAATCTTTATGTTCCTAGACTCAATCATAGATTTGCAGCCATTGGCATCCAGAATGCCCAAAGAAATAAGATTTTTCTTCAAATCAGGTACATGTCTGACATTAGTCAATGTCCTGACAACTCCATCATGCATCTTGATTTTTACTGTGCCTACACCGATAGTTTTGCAAGTGGCATTATTGCCCATTAGCACAAATCCACCTTCAACAGAATCATATGTGGAGAACCAATCTCTGTTGGGGCACATATAATAAGAACATCCAGAATCAAGAATCCACTCGTCGTTGGATCTGGACTTGTTAGTTGTAAATAGAACATCATCACCTTTTTCTTCTGCTACATCAGCATCATCTATTTCTTCCTTCTGCTTGCCTTTGTCATTTTGCCATTCATTCTTCTTTTTGTTTTGCAGCTTGTAGCATTCCGCTACGATCACTACGATGTGTCCCTTCTTCTTGTAATAATTGCAAGTCAAATTTTTGTGCTTTTCTCTTGACTTTGATCTTCTTCTATTCTTGCCACCATCAAAACCTCTGTCATTGGATCTGCCTCTTGTAACAAAACTAGAGCCCTGATCATCAGACTTACTAGACAAAAGTTCATTATCTAATTTCTCCTTACTCATAAGGGAAGATATTACATCATCAAAATTTAATTCTTCCCTACCATAAATTATAGTGTTTCTAAAATTTTGCATGAGAGTGGTAATGAACATAATAATAAGAGAGCTTGATCTTCAGACCCAATAATAACTTCAAGATTTTTCAAATCATTAATAATTGAGATAAACTCACTGATATAGGACTTGAGAGAGGAACCTTCCGTTATGTGGAGACCATAAAGGCGTTGCTTCAAAACCAACCTGTTGGCCAAGGATTTAGTCAAGTACAACTCCTCTAACTTGGCCCATAAGTCTGCAGAAGTCTTCTCTGATAGAACTTGTTGTAAGATATCATTTGAAATACTCAGTTGGATTGTGGATAGAGCCTTGTCATCCAGGTCATCCCAATATTCATCGCTCATGCTGGTAGGCATCTTAGCTTTCCCCAGTAGTGCTTTCTTCAAGCCATTATGGGTTAGAATAGCTAACATACGAACTTGCCATAGACTGAAACTGTTGTTTCCATCAAACTTCTCAATATCAAACTTCATTGTTGACATCTCGATTGAACAAAATGATCATGAACAAAATTTTACTATTCATAAAATTTACTATTTATATGAATAGTAAACTCACAGAAAAACAGATAGAAATTTATCACCTGCAAGCTCTGATACCAGTTTGTTAGCTTGGATCGTGACAGGATCGTAAATTAATTGAGTAATAACGACAAAACAATAAAGTAAGATAAAAGGGGAGGCAGAAAATTTACGTGGTTCGGCTTAAAGCCTATGTCCACGGGCAGAGGCCAGCAGGCAAATTTCACTATAGTGAGAGAATATACAAAGAGTGTTTACAAAATTGGCTTTAGCCAATACACACAATCTCACAATTTCTCTCTTAACTTCTCTTTTACTTGATGATTCTTGATGTTACTTGATGATGGAATGCTTCACATTGGAATGCCTTTTATAGGCTCACATTTCCAAAGAACAAACATCAATGAATGCTCATCATTTTGTTGCTCATCATTTTTTTCTCCAATTATACCAAAGTGAACTTTGTCTTCCACTTTGTCTTTCACCATGGCCAAAAGAGAAAAGATGCTTTTGACCCACAAATTAAAGCCACAAATTATGCAAGAAGTTGACTCAACTTTAGACAACTTTTGGTCCACCACTAATTCAAGGCATAATTATTCAACAAGGAATTTCCTAATCTACACATGAATGAGATTATTCCTAGTAGCTCGGCCTTCGAAGAAGTTCATGTGAGATACAAAAGTCTTGATTTGAAAGAGAAACTCTGTTTGCTCTGTTTCTCTGTGTTCCCAGCGAAGACCGTGGTGAAGAAGAGGCTTTTGATATCCTGGTGGATTGGAGAGGGCTTCATAGGTCCACCAACCACGGGAGGGGAGATGGCTGAGGAGATTGCTGACAATATTCTTAGAGAGCTTACAACCAAGGCCTTCATTGAGCCTGTTTACAGAAAACGCAAATTTGTCACAGATAGCTTCCAGATGCATCCCTTTACTCGTTCAATGGTTATTACAATTGCTTCCACATAGGGGTTTTTCGATTTTGATAGTGAAAGGAATCCCACTGCAAACATTTCATTGTTCCGAAAGGCATGTTTGGTAACAGCTGAAGGAGGGTTGTATCGGAATGTATTAACCAATAATCCTGATGTGAGACCACATGAACTGCAAACTTTATTCGATGTAAATGTTCGTTACCCTGATTTTGATCTAGAGGAATTCTCAAAGATGAAAAATCTCAGGGTCCTATACCTGGGGAGGTGGGAGAGCACAGAAGAGCGTCACATTGAATTAGAGGGAACTAAATTCTTGAAAGGATTGGAAAATATGAAAGATCTGAGGCTTTTAGGCCTTCAAGGGATCTCTAGAGTTTTCCACATTCAATTTGCAAACTGTGCGAATTAATGATCTTGGACCTACGTGCCTGTCAGACTTTGGGGAAACTCCCCGATGGAATAGGCTCCCTCAAGAACCTCATATATTTGGATATATCTGAATGTCACCTAATAGACCACATGCCCAGAGGACTGGTCTCACTCTCAAAACTCGAAGTTCTTAAGGGGTTTGTGGCTGGTCATCCAAAGACCAAAGGTGTGTGTGAATTAGAAGATTTGACAAAATTGAGGAAGTTGAGAAAGTTAACCATCCGCATGGATATGGCTGATACAGTGCAGAAGAAGTTGAACTGCTTACTGCAGTTTGAAGCACTCAAGTCGCTTACCATATTTTGTTCATACATTTTCGAACCAGTTTCAGTAAAAGATGGTGGTACTTTAAAGAGACGGATTTAGAAAAAATCTTTCAAGAAGGAATTATCTAGCATGATGATTGGATCATCTTCCTTGAAATTCTCTCAGTTACAAAAACTAGACATCCGGGGTTATCCTTTTGACGTTCAGCCAGCCTGGCTAAGGCCATCAAACTTGGAGAGATTAAAAAGGTTTTACATCAGGGGTGGAAAGCTTCATGATCTTCACGATAACGGTGAACCCTGGAAAGTTGAGGTTTTACGTTTAAGATACTTAAAGGAGTTGAAAATGAACTGGGGACAAATACAAAGGTCGTTTCCAGGCTTGATTTTTGTACACAAACTAAATTGTCCTAAACTTTCTTTCTTTCCATGCAATCAGAATGGCATATGGAGAAAGAAAGTGGATCCACAGGGGGTATGAAAATGCCACATTTACTCGCAACAATATTTTTTGCTCCTCACCTTCAAAATGCTGTAAGTACTACTCCTGTGCTTCAATTTTTCTCATCATGCTTACTTTTTAATTAATTGTAATAGACAATTTGAGTTTTCAGTATCTGCTCATTTCTGCAAAGAAATAATGATGGAATTTTCAAAAACAGAGAAAAAGATTGATGAAAATCCCAAGCCCAGACAAGAACTAGAAGCAATGCTAATAATTAAGTGTGAAAAATCTAGCTTCCTGTCCTGTGTTGTGTGTTGCGTTGCATTTTAGTTTCTTCTTTCCTCTTTTCTTTTGTTTTTTTGCCAGTACAAGGGGACAGGTGTTGTTTTGCAACAATGTTATATTCTTCTGGATTTTATGCTTCTCGCTATCTCAGTGCTTATTTTCAAAATAATTATGCAAGAGGGTAAATGCATAACCAATGAAGTTCCGTTCCATTCCTCTGGTTTAATAACTCCAAGGTGCTTTTTGTTCAAATGCATAATTCTTCCCCCTTATAGTTCGCATAAAAGAGATCTATTTCAGATTAACCGCAATTCCAAAGAGAAATTGATTTTACTTTGTATTCTTTAAGGAATATATTTTAACAAGTGAGCTAAATGTAGATGTTTGACAGTCGACAGGTCAGTCGTTCTTCTCTTTTCCAGCCTGCTTTTGGAGCAAGGACTATCTTTTTGGCATTTGTGGTATTTGTCAGAGATCATGAAAGAGGTGTCCAAAGAAAACTTTTCCTGGTTTGTTGCTGATCTGTTCTGTGATTTATGCAATGTAGATTCAGTGAAATAATGGGCTTCACAATTCTGGATCAAAGACTGAGGACTTGTATTCAGATAGTTGCCGCAAGCAGTAAAAATAGAAAACTAGTCATTTGTAATCTCTGGGAACAAGAGACTTACCTATCTTCATTGAGTTCTCTCTTTAAATTTAATAGTGTGGGTTGTTTGTTAGATAGTCTTTATTTTCTACTAATAGGTTGGATTATTTGTCTCTCTGGCTGCTAGCAGCCTTGTCCCTGTTATCTTTTGGTTGCTAATAAAGTCGCTTATTCATCCAAAAGCATAGAGGTGTATATTTTTTCTTGTGTTACTCATTATTGGAGTCTGACCCTTTTGCTGTAAAAATTATAAAGTAAAACATACAATATATTGTTTTTACATATAAATTTGAACTATTTAAATTTTGAGATTTAACAGAAACCACTTTATAATCAAAATTTATATGTATTGTATTGATCGTGTGCGTGCCCAACAAAAACAAATACTAAAGCAATACCTGCTTAATTTACTTTGGTGGGAGTAATGGTTAGTGATAGCTTTTCCTTTATGCCCTTCCAGGTGGGATGCTCTTTTATGCAGTGGGAACAGGTATCCAAAGATAGAGCTCCGTATAGAACTTTCCTTCCAAGGATAAAGAAGAAACTAACGTAGGCGATGACTTAGAGACAATCGTAAATAGGTATTCGACACAAGTGCATGTTTAAGAGTCAAATTTGGATACATGTTCGAGTGCACTCAAATATGTGTTCGAGTGTTGAACTCATCTATTTTTATAAAAAATTTATAGAATTTTCTTTTCAAGAATAAAGAAGAAACTTACATAGGCGATGACTCGAACACAATCCAATTTGGATATCTGACACAAGTGCGTGTTTAAGTGTCAAATTCAAATACATATTCGAGTGCTAAACTTATTTATTTTTAATAAAAAGAAAATTAATAATTTAAATTGTTCAAATATCATATTCTTATTTGAAATGTTGTGTCCAAACAATGTAGTCATGTAACAGAGACAGCAAGTGCAATTTGTTGAGGTATCTATCCCATTCGAGAAAGAGGAGCCCCAAGCTTTCCCCTTAGGTGGAACTGGACAAAGAAGTATAAAACAGGCCCAAAAAAGTGTATAAATTGATTTGAGCCTGTTTTATACTTTTTTTTTTTTTTTCGTCCGGTTCCATTTTAAAGCTCATTTTACATATTTGATAAACAACTATTTTTATCATTGAGGTTTGGTTGGTTTAACATTTTGATCATTGAAATTCAAAAATGTGCAAAATGACCATTAATATTTGTAAAAATTAACAAACAAATCACTCCTGTAAGTATTCCATCTGTGTTGTGACTTATTTAAAGCTGAAGTGGAGTCTAGTCAACAATCCAATAGAGAAAAAAATTGTAAATTTAGCCACATGTCCTTTAACCATTGGCTACCATATAAACAAATTTTAAAAAAATAAAAATCTTAATAAAATAATTTACAGAATCAGAAAAAATTGAAAAAAAGAAAAAAAAATGTTTAAAATAAAATTTCTCCACTTCTTCTTTTACAAAACTACAAAAAAAATTAAAAAATTTATTTCACTTATTTCATTTTCTCACCATCCAAACAAAAACCATTTTCTCTCAGTTTTCTTGCAACCCAAACACCATCATATATCCTTTTTGTTTTGTTCAAATTCTTAGTAAAAAAAAAAACTTCACAATTCTCCATCATCATTCTCTTTCTTCTTTATCTCACTGATTCAAGGAATCCCCCACACCATCATATCCTTTTTCTTTTGTTTAAATTTCAAGGAAAAAAAAAAAAAACTTCACAATTCTCCATCATCATTCTCTTTCTTCTTTATCTCACTGAATCAAGGAACCCATCTCAACCAAAAAAAAAATCCTCCTAACACCTTACACAAGCATTTTGAATAAAAGGAATTAGATACAAGCATTTTGAATTGGAGTAAGCTTAAGGATTAATACCCATAAAAGTATTTTCTTTATCTTTCAAAAAAGGAACAAAAATGATCAAAAGTGAAACCCACAAAAGAACAGTTAACACACAAGCAAAGAACAGTTTGATCGATGGCTTAGACTATTCAACACCGCCGCCATCGTCACGTTCCCCACTTTTTCCTTCACCTTCCCGTAAATCTCGCCTACCAGCTTTGACAACGGCAGTCCACTCTCCTCCATCAACGCCACCACAATCAAATTCACCG
This sequence comes from Bretschneidera sinensis, assembly GCA_023935145.1. Classification (NCBI taxonomy): domain Eukaryota; kingdom Viridiplantae; phylum Streptophyta; class Magnoliopsida; order Brassicales; family Akaniaceae; genus Bretschneidera; species Bretschneidera sinensis. Next base: position 99,428,464 of record CM043697.1, on the reverse strand, counting down.
AATTGCACTTGCTCAGACCCGAATCCAAACCCAAACCAATTTTTTCATCCATCATTTCTCTGTAGTACTCAAAAGCCCCTCGATTTCTTGGTTCAACACCTTGATTCGACCCAATATCGAGAACCGAAAAAGGGGTTTTGGTGAAGCATTTGTAGAAGAAGAGCTTGCGTAAGTACTTAAAGGAAGTGAAGAGGAGAGGGCTAAGGGTGGAGTTTGATGCGTAAGTACTCGGTCGAGTCGAGGACGAGTTGTTGCTGGCTTGAAATGACGAGATTTGAAAGGAATAACGTGCATAGAGGGAGATTATTCGTACTACGCCGTTTTGTTAGATCTCAAAAACCGAACTGAGCAATAAGAGAGAGAGAGAGAGAGATCCATTAAAGAAAGGGGAAAAGTGAAAGTAGAAGAGTTAAAATTAAATTAGAACATAATCTAGAGAGCGGAAGTGTGTTTCAAAAACATTTCAAAACAAGAAAGGATTATAATTATGGAGAGAGAGAGGGACTTTACTAGAAGGAATTGGACAAAGGGAAAAAGTGGAAAATAAAATAGAAGTGGAAGATGAAAGAGCAGCCTTGAGGAGGGAATATTGAGGAGGTCAAAGTTGAAGGAGGTTTTTACTACGGTGATGCTTCGGTGCTAGATCTAGCAGTGATGCTCCAACGTTTTCTGGATCTGCTAGGATTTGTTTGGTTTCAAGGAAAATGAGAGAAAACTCTTTCCAGATTTCACGAGTAGAAAAAGGATTGTAAAGTTTTTTTCTGAAATTTTTCACATAAAAAAAATTGTTGTTCAACATTTTTTTTTTCTTTTCAATTTTTTTTTTATTTTGTAAATTATTTTATAAAGATTTTAATTTTTTGAAAATTTATTTATATGGTAAGTTTATAATTTTTTCCCAATTAGACTGCTAACTAAGCTCCACATAAGCTTTAATTAAGCCACAACACATTTCTGTTTGCATTTAGCGAGAGTAACTTATTTGTTAATTTTTACAAACGTTCATGATCACCTTTTACACTTTTGAATCTTAGTGGTCAAAATGTTTAACATGTGTTCATCCTATGCATATCTAAACAATAAGCGACTTCTGGTTGTTTAGAGCTGAATAAGTGAACAGTGACTTCTTTGGATGTGTCAGAAGTCTAAAATAATATCTAAACAATGAATGAAAGATTATGAAAAGGGGAAGTTATAACTCTGCAAGACTGCAATTGACTACTTGTTCTATCAAATTAGCAAAGCATATCACAAATTCACAATAACCAAACAAAAGCAAATCAAAAGTGTCTTAATCCATAAAAGAATCAATAATCACTATTTCTACAAATCCAATTTTATGCTGTACTATTATGTATATAACGGAAATGATATCTGATCCAAAATTACATGGATCCTTTCATCTTAAGCAAATACACGAGACAACATGGATCCAGTCATATATTGACAGACACCCACACACTATAATGCAAATTTTTAGGGTTTGCTGTAGTATGTTACCTGAGGATGAGAGATAAAAGAAAAGGTTTTGGGTTCTTCGTCTCCTTGCTGCAAGACAGACAAAGAGAGTTGCAAATTAGAAATTAGAACCAGTTTAGAGAGAGAAAGAGTTAGATCTAGAGAGAGTTGAAAATCTGAGCAGGGACGGCGAGCGGCGGGCTGGAGTGGCGGCGGGCTAAAGCTACGAGAGACGAGAGATGAGATGGAGGGATGAGGCAGTGTCTCTGAAATAAATTTTAGCAAATTAGTAAGTACGTTGGAGTTAAAAAGTAAAAACTCCGATATATATTATCAGAATAAAAAACATATATATTAATATATTATAAATATATAAATAATATATATATACTTTGAGTTACTGTTTGAACAAAAGTTTCCAAAAACCTATCTTCTCCCATCGAAAATATATGATTAATAAAAGTTTGATATAAACAATAATAACGGCACTAAAATTTAAGTATTTTTTTGAAGTTATTGTATAGTAAATCGTATATGTAATTATATTTTTTCTATTTATATACACTATCGGGTTTTAAATTTTTTCGAATAGAAACAACCCAATATTCAAAAAGGTCTGACACAATCCAATAAATTACATCAATTTATATCAATCAAATCAATTTGGTAGCTCACCATTAACAAAAAAAAAAAAAGAGCATTAGTGAGGATCGAGTGTAAAGGGATTTGGTGGGATTAAGTGCGCTTGGGTAGAATTTAAAGTTTTGAACACTAAACACAACTTTTTATAAGTAATAAGGAAACTCTTTAAGAAGGTGCGGTTTTAAATGTTAGAACTATCTCATTACATGTGGTGTTAAGCCTTACCAAGAAATATTTTTCGAGGGATATGTCATCTAAACACAAAGCAAAGATGACAGATAATCTAAAGTTGTCATTTGACCTTAAAGATGGTCACAATCCCTTATTATTAGTATACGAGAGATTCAAAGTAAGGGATTGTGGTACGAGATAAGAAGGATTTAAAGCTTCTCATTTAACCTAAGTTAAAATTTAACTATCGTGTTTTAAAAAAAATTTAATAATTAATTTTAACTATTTTTAGTACACACTAATCATGCACACATTCTAAATCAATTTGGCAAAGCAGGATATATCAATCAAACAAGGAATCATGCTTAGAGTAAATTTAATTATCAAATCACGCTTAGAAAAAATTTAATTATCAAAATATATCATGGGAGAAAATAATATAAGAGATTTTACTCAACAACAGAAAGCAAACATGTTAGTACTTAAAAAAACATAAGTGCAATCAATCAAAATCGAACAATGAAACACGAAATTATACGAAACCCTAATCTAGATAACATGTAAATATGCAAACAATCCTAAAAATATTATTTTTATATGACATATATTTTTTATTAATTAAGATGAAAAAATCCTAATCTACGTGACATGCGAATGTTAAATTCAAAACCTAGAACAAGTTTCATTGTGGTGTACGAAGATGCAAACAATAAAATAAAATTATAAGCATATATATTGATTTATGATGGTTCAAAATAATCCATCTTCATATCTGAAAAGAAAATTACATTACTAGAAGTAAATTATTTAGCTTTTTGCAATTTGGTTTCTCCATATGTTTCAGAAGGATTAACATAGTAATATAAATCTAAGCTTGTGAAAAAAATTTCATGTGTAGTGTGGATTGCCCTCAAATTATGGAAGTTACGCGTTGATGGCTGAATGCATGTAAGAACTTGAATTTGATTTGAGAATTGATATAGAAAAATTAGGATTTGGGTTTTTAGGTTTTGGTGGAGGTTAGAGTTTCTGGAAAAATAAGAGGTTGTGTGAAGAACTAGGTTTCTTGTGGGAAATTTAGGGTTTAATGGAAGAAGAAAAGTTGCTATTAATTTTAGAATTCTTAGGTTTATAGAGATCTCTAGATTTCAGTTGGTCTTTGTGTCTATAGCTTGTTTGCACGGAGTTAGTTTGTCTTTTTGGGATATGTAAGAAGGTACATATAGGACTATGTTTTCTTATAGACCAAGTCATCTCATAGGAGTAGAAAAACTAATCCTATATGAAATAGTATGTATTTTCGAATTAGAACATATAAATAAGTAAAAATAGACGAAAAAATAAAATCGGGAGGCGGCATACCCAATTACGTCTCGAACTTGAACCAATTTTTCATAGTTTATTCATTCATTTTTTAGCGTTTCGAGACTAATGTTTCATCATCGGGCTTCACACTTGATTCGTTCTAATATTTGGAACGAAATTGGGTTTGTACGTACAAAATGTTAGAAGATTGACTTTTTCTTTCATGTGTTCAATAGAAAGGGTGGGAAACTAGGATGAAAGAAAATAGTTTTAACTTACCCATGTTTAGTAGAGTGAAAAAGTGATGGGAAAGAAAATGTAAATAGTATTAGTTTTACCATTATATCCTTACTAATGTTAATGGATATTAATATGGGAGATTATGTAGAGATTAATTGGTAAATTGATAATCTCATATCTTTTCCCTTCTATTTTCCACTCTCAATCCTCCCAATTTTGGAGGATTATGATTTGTACATGCAAGAGGAAAATGTCAATTCTCTTGGTTTTCTTTCCTCATACATTTCTTCCATACTAAATACACCCGTAATCTCCTTGATTTTCATAGTAAAATTTGTGTGGGTAAACAATCACATGGATACATAAGTATTAATTCTGAACCACATAGTGATGCAGATCTCATCTTTTATGTGGTTGACGGGCTTGTTTTCTTGTGTAATTTCTTATTTTGTGGTTGAATTTGTAGATATGAAATTTAAGCATTGCCAAGTGGATTCACTTTATCGAATAACAAAAGAGGTTGTAGTGTGCAAGCTAATAACGAATGTAGAAAATTCTTTTTTAAGTAGTTCACGTGAAAAGTGTTGACATGGCACGTCAATCTGGCACCTTTTAACTATGGTCTAGCTATCAAATGTTACCGTTTTTCTTACCCAAAAGAGGTTTTTTCAAATTGCCTATAAATAAGCACATTTGAATCATTTGTAAAGATCCAAAAAATTTCATTTGAGAGAGAATATAAGATTTTTATCAGTAATTTTCTTGAGCATTATAGGTGTGTAATTAGATTCCTCATGCACAAGTTAATATTGTGTTAAAATTATTTTAGACCAAAATACCCATGTGTTAAATAAGGCAGCCTTAGGGGGTAAACTGGGTATTAAAAACTTTTTGCAAACTCGAATTATCATGCAATAATCAAAGCAAGTAAATAAACTTAAAGAGTAATAAAAATAACTTGATGGAAATTAAAGAGAAAAAAAAGAAGAGCATGCAAACAAATTTATAGCGGTTCAGTTACTCTTTGTGCCTAGTCCACTACTCAAGAATCCTCTTGAAAGTTCTTTCACTAATCCAAGTGAAAACAAACAATCAAGTAACTTTTAAGGTGTTGTCCAAATCTTTTTACAATAAATTTTTCTCTATCTTGAAAATTCTCTACCAAAGTGTTTCAACCCAAAACACTAAATTGTTTTCACAAAATCAATCAAGAGTTACACCAACTCTTTTTAATAATCAATAAATGAACGTAGATGTGATTTATAACAATACTTTCACTCAAGTATACAACTCAAAATATATATTACAATTTTAAGGCTCAAAACTTGATGAATGTTTTTAATTGCTTTTAAATGCTTGTGATTCTTGCATTCAATTCAGTAGGAAACTTGCATTTATAGCCTACGGGAGCTTTAAAGGTGTTAGAGACAGATACTAGTTGTTTTGGTACATTAAATGCAATGATCCCGCTTTTAAACCATTTAAATTTTATGACCGTTAGGTTTGGGAGTCAAATCTCAAACTAGAGAGTCAACTCTAAAAGACTCGGGAAGTCTTTCTTCCAATGAGCTCTAAGAGAGTCGGCTCTTAAGAATCAAACTTAATTTTTTATTTATTAAAACCACTTCAAAATTTGATTTTAAAACCATAAAAAATTTCAAATATTTTTATGTGTCAACATAAATACTTTTTAATTTAAATTAAGGCATGATATGCATTGAACCCTAAGAATTGAATACTTACATAGCATAAATTTGCCCAGAGACTCTATAACCTTAAGATTTATCATTGATCTTTCAATCTTCAATGGTGAAAGACTTGACCATGAGTCTAGGCATTCCTTGATTTACTTGAGAAGATTTCTTCAAAGCTTAAACACATCTCAATAAACTCATTAGCACATAATTAGAGTTTTATTATCATATCAAAATCAAATAAGGGTCAATACCATGATTATACCCTAAAACACTATTAAAACATGGATTATTTTAGTAGTTTTATATATAGGAATAAAAAAATCAAAACAATACACGAACCAAATGAAGCTCAATAGTGGGTGGCCAGACTTCACCGGGGCATGGGGTCCATTGTCGTCACTCCTCGTGACATTAGGCCGTCAAAGTTTCCCGACAGGTCAGATTCTTCATTTCTTGCTCTATGAGAGTAATCGGTTCAGTAGATGGTGGTGAAACCAAATCTTATTCTATGATCTCGGTTGGCTCTTTCCAACGATATCAAAGATACATTTTTTCGACCATCAGTTGGCTTGACATCACGAAGAGTCTCCAAAGGTTAAAAAATAATTAAATATATTTATTGAATTAACATATTTCCTTTACAATTTTTTTATATGATATAGGATACCTAGGTTATTTTGGTCTTAAATTAATTTAGTTGTAATGTTAACTTGTGACAGTATAAAAGGAAATTGAAAAGAGATTTGATTTAGAAAGAAATAAGATCTAGAATTAAAAAAAAAAAAAGGAATAGTGAGGACTGATACTATTAGATTATGTATAGCTTAGTTATTGCTTAGTTAGTTTAGTCATACATTGATTGTGTATAGCTTTGCCTCTCATATTGGCTTGTATATATATGATAATCCCACTTTGGTTGTATATAGCTTTGCCTCTCCTATTGGCTTGTATATATAGGACTCCCTTGTATATCAATTGGTCTGTGATTCTAATACAATATCATTCTCAACATGGTATCAGAGCTTTGTTTCTGAAATTAGAATTCACCAAAACCCAAATTTTGTTTTTTTTTAACGCGAGTTAGCGTTTCTTACAGGTGTCAACACCGCTCGAAATGTCAGAATATGTGCCACATCAGCATCCACCATATCAGCCTGTTCACCGTTGATAGTTGACCGATGACCAGATTTGACAAGGTACTTTCTTCTCAGTTTTCTCTCCTGAATTCAATTTTTGTGGTCTGTTCGTGCTTTTGGCATTTGTAGATGGCAGAAAAAGATATTTTTCATCATATTCAATCTGTATTAGATGGTACAAACTATATTGTTTGGTCTCAATCTATGCGAAGTTTTCTCAAAAGTTGTAAGATTTAGTCTTATGTGGTTGGTACTGTCGAGAAGCCGGTTAAAAGGGTTACTGAAACTGATGATGCTCTTCTTACTCGTCTTATTTATTAGGAAAGTAATCATCATCAAATTCTCACATATTTTTGTAACACTACTATTCCATCTATTTCTGCCTTATTTGGTAGCTTTAATGAAGCTAAGGGTGCTTGGGATATGCTTGCTTCTCACTATTCTACCATTAATGGTGCTCGAGAATATCAACTTCTTTTTAGCTCTTTTTTCTGAGGCAAGAACCGAGGCAGAGTATTAATGATTTTTTTTGCTCACATATCTTATGGAATCAAATTAATCTCTCTGATCATATTTGGAAGGATCCTACAGATGCCAAAATGTATGTTGAACTAAGGGATCAACATCGTCTTCACCATTTTCTTATGGCATTACGTGATGATTTTGAGCCTGTTCATGTATGACTTTTACATCACTCTCATTTTCCTACTTTAGACAATTCTATCTTCGAAATTGTTCGTGCAGAAAGTAGATCACAGACCATGCACTCTCAACATAGTCTTTCAGTGTTGGCTGCTCTATTATCTAGTACTTTATCATTTCAGATAGAGCACTTTGACAGGTTCGGTTCACCTCGACCTCCTCCTAAGCCTCACGACAATAATTTTTGTCGTTATTTGTTGTGCGAAAATATACCTAAATAAATAAGTAAATAATCGCACTTTGTTTTACTTGCAAGTGCACAAGGTCAACAGTGTAGTATAGTGTGCGAATGCAAGATCATCTCCACAGGGATTGGTAAAGTTCAATTTAGAATTATATTCGCAATATAAAAAGATAGAAATAATAAAAGAGTTGATTTTGATAAAGATAAAATACTAAGGATAAAGGCGTAGGGACTTGATATCCACCACTAATTATGCTACCACAATATAATAGTATGCCAATGCTTTATTCATGCCATGTATACCTACTGGTCGCCAACCTAAGGGCATGGTATCTACTCCTTAAGCTATTGATTTCCCTAAGCAACAAGTTAGGCATGGTATCTACTCTAACTCTTTTCTTCCTTAAGGGATTCAGCATGGTATCTGCTTGAGTTGTTCCTTAAGAAAACATAAGTACTATGGAAATCGACAACCACATGAGACCTAGGGTATGGTATCTACTCCCGGTTTCCCATGTTGATTACCCCGGGTATCCGGATAAGATATCCCTTGTTACTAATGTTAGACCCAGGACTCGGTCATCCAAATTGATCTAACTAACAAGTCCATACCACATGCACATATTGATCAGACATATACATATGAGGAATTTAAATAAAAGCAGGTATTAATCAAGTTTAAGCAACACAACATAAATATTGCAAGGCGCCAATACTAAATTTATTGAGTAAACATAATTAGGGCTTCAACCAAGCCCTACTAAGAGAGTTAGTTACACATACTAACTAAAGTAAACATAATTAAACTAAACATAAGGGAGAAGAATAAACCCGAGAGAAAAGGCGTCAATTCTCTCCCAAGCTCTCCACTCCAAGTAAAAGAAAAGAGAAAAGTGTTTTCTATCTAAGGTGTCTTTTTGTGTGTGAGTTTACAAGTGTATTTATAGGTCTTTGAGAAGTCCTAATAGACTCATGAGTTTCTAAACTTTCCTAAAACACAAAACTCCTTTATTTCCAAAATAGAGTTATTTCCAAAATAGGGTTATTTCCAAAATAGAGTTCTACAGTTTACTATTCATGCCTGTACATTTGCGCTCGATCGCATGTGTCCTTGCGCTCGATCACAGTGTGCGCTCGATCCTACAAGTGTGCGCACGACCGTATGTGCGCTCGATCGCACTGCATGTGCGCTCGATCACCCTTTGTCCAGAAAGTGCTCCAGGGCTTCTAGATTTCTTCCTTAAAGTGCCAAAATTGCTTCTTTTTCTCCAAGACCCTACAAAAACATGTAAAACACACAAATGGAGTAAAAGATACCAAATTAACGTAATAAAGGATCTAACAAGTGTAAATAAGGGGACTTAAATATGTATATTTAAGCGTCTATCACACCCCCAAACTTACATATTGCTAGTCCCTTAGCAATACTAAATTAAAAACTAAAACAGAAATATAGATAAATCCAATGTTCATAGTGTCAATAAAAAAATCTAGATTTTACACAAAACAATGATGCGCATTCATGAGCAAGCTTAACAAGTGTAAACATATATCTGCAATGAATAAGAGTGTTGAACGTAAATCATATTTACTAGGTATTCTAAGATATCACAAGTTTGACTTCGGTGTGTGGTGATTAGCACATAAAAGATTGAGTTTCCAAGAAATTCAAATGGGTAGTGTTTCGATGACTCAAGATTCACCAAACTTCCTATTAGAGTCAACAAATATGGCATAGACTTTTATTTGCGAGATTTTTGCCAAGTTAGTTCCTTTAAGCTTTCTTGATGGCTCGTGTAACGAGCGTTTGGCCAATGACCTCCAAACCAGATGGTTTTAGGGCATTAGGTGTAAAGACACCCCTAAGGACTTACTGGCTCGAGTCAACAAGGCTACGAAACTAACTGATTTTTATGCTACCATTTAGAATTTTCCACCTTTTGACGTGACACTCAATGCTTACTGAGGCAAGAGGGCTAGTTACTCAGCGAAAAATTCCTTTTTAATGATCACTTAAGATTTTCCACCTTTTGACGTGACACTCAATGCTTACTGAGGCAAGATGGCCAGTTACTCAGCGGAAGATTTGTTTTTATTGATCATTAGGAGCATTTTTTTCTTTTTTTGAGCACGAATCAATCTTTTCTATTTTATATGCCAAAATGTCAATCTAATAAGTCATCTAGTTCACAGTCAAGCAAAAGAAACATACTAATCCAAATATCATGTCATACCCCACACAGCTATGTGTTAATGTGCTCGTGATAGTTCAAGTTAAACTTGTGAATTCTTAAATGCCAAAAGGGCAGTGATCTAAGTTCAAAACTTGTTTATTGGCCTATATGTTCAAAGTGTTAAGCTCACTGATGAAGTCGAATCATAACATTTTGTTTAGATCACAAAAAAAAAAAAAAGTTTATTGGACAGAATGAACATGCATTTATCTAAGAAAATAACAACAGAACTAAAAATGTAGGACATAGTGTAGTGTGTGAATGTGTCTCCCATACCCCCAAACTTAAATTACACATTGTCCCCAATGTGTGAATAACAAGGAAAGAGCCGACCTGGGAGATGGAGAACTAGCTAGGTCGGCATGGCTCATAGCGTACCCCCAAACTTGAACGGATGCACACATTGTCCCTAAAAAAGAAAAACTAACGTAATACGGGAAAACAAGAAGTAATTAAAATAAATAAATAACAATAAATACGTAAAATAATAAAAATAAAAGGATAAGCTGTGGGATGCCTCCCATGAGCGCTAAGTTTAACGTCTTCAGCCGGACCAAGCCTTATTTTTCCCCAAAACTACGAGTAGCAGCAGCTAGCATAGGAAATGTCTTATTCTCTCCCACATAAGCATATGGTAAGTGCTCTGACAACTGCTTGAATTCCAAGTTAGGTGCCTGTACAATAGAAGGGAAAATAATATTAGTAGGCACATGATGGTCAAATGGATCGGTGTACTTACTTGGATGCTTTGGAAAGGCCTTTAGGACGTGCACAGTTTCAATGAGGTCTTTAGTAACATCTTCTGATTTTGTCTCAATATCTGATCCTTTGAAATAATGGGTGAAGGTGGTTGCCAAGGGATCAATATGATGGTCATGAAAGACCTGTTTAACAACACCTTGCTTTTGTTCACTTAGCTCCTTAGCCAATTCCCCCATTTGTACTTACAATATATGAATAGCTTGCTCATGCTTGGTATTGATTTGTCGTTGCTCAATCATGAACTATTCTTGTGAAGTCATCAGTTGCCTCATAAGACTCTCTAGGTCACTATTTTCTGATTCTGGCACTGGTTGGGCTGCTGGTTGGAAGTATTGTTGCTGTCCTTGAACATTTTGAGTGTTGCTCCATGAGAGGTTGGGGTGGTGCTTCCATCCAGGATTGTAGGTATTTGTATATGCATTATGCGGTCCCTCATAATTTGCTTGCTCTTGATCTGCATATGAATACAAAGGGCAAGTGTTAGTAGTGTGATCAAAACAAGAACATATAGCACATACCTGGAGTGGTTTGCCTCGCGGACTAGGTGATATGTTTTGACTAGTCATGGCATATATGAGCATATCTAGCTTCCTCTCCATAGCATCTAGACAAGTATATTGAGCTTCTGTCATTGGTGCTTCTCCCTTTGAATGAATTAGTTGAAAAGCTTCAGTGCAGCAGTTTTAATACTGCTGCTCGGGTACTCTCTGGACCTTTTGCGCTCGAGCGCACCCTGAACTGCGCTCGATCGCACTGAGCTTGCGATCGATCGCACCAAGTAGTGCGCTCGATCGCAATGAGGACAGAAACTCCTCTTCTGCACACCTAAACAAAAACAGAAAAAGAAGGAATAAATCTGATTTTTGATAAATATAAAAAATAAAACAGAACATAATCAAAATAGAATAAATTAAAATGATAATAAAAAAAACTAACAAAAATAATTCCAAAAAGAGATTTAGCACAATCCCCGGCAACGGCGCCAAAAACTTGTTGTGCGAAAATATACCTAAATAAATAAGTAAATAATCGCACTTTGTTTTACTTGCAAGTGCACAAGGTCAACAGTGTAGTATAGTGTGCGAATGCAAGATCATCTCCACAGGGATTGGTAAAGTTCAATTTAGAATTATATTCGCAATATAAAAAGATAGAAATAATAAAAGAGTTGATTTTGATAAAGATAAAATACTAAGGATAAAGGCGTAGGGACTTGATATCCACCACTAATTATGCTACCACAATATAATAGTATGCCAATGCTTTATTCATGCCATGTATACCTACTGGTCGCCAACCTAAGGGCATGGTATCTACTCCTTAAGCTATTGATTTCCCTAAGCAACAAGTTAGGCATGGTATCTACTCTAACTCTTTTCTTCCTTAAGGGATTCAGCATGGTATCTGCTTGAGTTGTTCCTTAAGAAAACATAAGTACTATGGAAATCGACAACCACATGAGACCTAGGGCATGGTATCTACTCCCGGTTTCCCATGTTGATTAACCCGGGTATCCGGATAAGATATCCCTTGTTACTAATGTTAGACCCAGGACTCGGTCATCCAAATTGATCTAACTAACAAGTCCATACCACATGCACATATTGATCAGACATATACATATGAGGAATTTAAATAAAAGCAGGTATTAATCAAGTTTAAGCAACACAACATAAATATTGCAAGGCGCCAATACTAAATTTATTGAGTAAACATAATTAGGGCTTCAACCAAGCCCTACTAAGAGAGTTAGTTACACATACTAACTAAAGTAAACATAATTAAACTAAACATAAGGGAGAAGAATAAACCCGAGAGAAGAGGCGTCAATTCTCTCCCAAGCTCTCCACTCCAAGTAAAAGAAAAGAGAAAAGTGTTTTCTATCTAAGGTGTCTTTTTGTGTGTGAGTTTACAAGTGTATTTATAGGTCTTTGAGAAGTCCTAATAGACTCATGAGTTTCTAAACTTTCCTAAAACACAAAACTCCTTTATTTCCAAAATAGAGTTATTTCCAAAATAGGGTTATTTCCAAAATAGAGTTCTGCAGTTTACTATTCACGCCTGTACATTTGCGCTCGATCACATGTGTCCTTGCGCTCGATCGTAGTGTGCACTCGATCCTACAAGTGTGCGCACGACCGTATGTGCGCTCGATCGCACTGCATGTGCGCTCGATCGCCCTTTGTCCAGAAAGTGCTCCAGGGCTTCTAGATTTCTTCCTTAAAGTGCCAAAATTGCTTCTTTTTCTCCAAGACCCTACAAAAACATGTAAAACACACAAATGGAGTAAAAGATACCAAATTAACGTAATAAAGGATCTAACAAGTGTAAATAAGGGGACTTAAATATGTATATTTAAGCGTCTATCATTATTGTAAACGTCAAGGGCACACTATTGATAAATGTTGGCGAAAGGGAAGATCCAATGCTCTCACTGCAGCAATTGCTCATCCTGATAGCACTTTCTCTACAGTTGTTCCATATCTATCTCCAGCTACAGCTACATCTTCAGTTGCACCTTCTGGCGAGTCATCAGGATCTACTGCACCTTATCTGCAGCTGACTTCGAGACAATAGTTAATTAGGTTATCCAGTCTCGTTCTGGTAATGCATCTTCCTCTAATCTCTCAGTCTTGCCAGGTAACTCTGCCTCTTGGTTTTTTTATTATGCTTGTTGTAACTATATGACACCTTTCCCAGCATCATTTACCATATCTGCACCTTCAACTCATTCCTCATTCATTCGCATAGCTGATGGCTCCACTATGACTGTTAAAACTATAGGCACCATCAATAGTCCACTATGACTGTTAAAACTATAGGCACCATCAATAGTCCACTATGACTGTTAAAACTATAGGCACCATCAATAGTCGTTCTCGTTCTATTCCTGAAGTTTTTCGTGTGCCAGAATTATCTTATAATCTTCTTTCCATTGGGCAACTGTGTTAACTTGGATATAGACTTGTCTTTGATTTTTCTGATGTGAATGTGCAGGATCATTGTACTAGTCAGACCCTTGGGTCTGAGAGTAGGGCGCATGTTCGAACTCTCATCCTTACACCTTCCCGCCTCCAACGTCTCTGCTGCTGCCTCCTTGTCACCACCATCCCTTGCACTTTGGCATTTACGTCTTAGTCATGCATCTGCATCTCGGGTACAACTATTAGCTTCAAAGGGTTTGTTAGGGTCAGTGTCTAAAAATTCTTTTGATTGTATTTCATGTCAACTTGGAAAACAGCCGGCTTTGCCTTTTAATAATAGTGAGTCTCACGCTACTGCTTCATTTGATTTAATTCATTATAATGCTTGGGGACCTTTTCCTGTTGCTAGTATGAGTGGTTCACACTATTTTGTAATTTTTGTTGATGATTTCTCTCGTTACACTTAGGTATTTTTAATGAAATCTCGTTCTGAATTATTGGATATTTATCATACTTTTGCCAAAATGGTTGAAACCCAATTTTCAAAACCCATCAAAGCTTTTTGTTATGATAATGCTTTAGAATATACTCAACATGTTTTTCAAGCCATCCTAAAAAATTATGGCACTGTCCCTCACTTGTCATGTTCTAGCACTTCACAACAAAATGGTCGAGCTGAAGTAAACTTAGGCACATTTTAGACACTGTTCGTGCCCTCATCATTTCCACATCTATTCCTACCCTATTTTGGGGTGAAACCACTCTCACGGCTATCTACATGATCAATAGGCTGCCTACTCCTATCCTTGATAATCGCACTCCTTACGAGCGGTTGTTTGGATCTGTTCCCACATATCACCATCTTCGTGTTTTTGGTTCTGCTTGTTTTGTTTTACTCCAACCCCATGAGCGCACCAAACTCGAGCCTCGTTCTCGGATGTGTAGCTTTCTTGGATACGGAATGGAACAAAAAGACTATCGGTGTTATGATCCTGTGTCTTGTCATCTTCACATCTCCCGTCATGTACTTTTCTGGGAGCATAGACTATTTTATGAAATTAGCAAATTAAACATGTCATTTTTTCCTCATTTTACTACACTTATGGAGACTCCTATTTCTCCTACTCACACTAGTGATGTCTTGATCGAGTCTCCCTCACCTAATAATCTCAATTCCACTCTACCTGATACTATCGATGTCACTTCGCCTGAGCCCCCAGGGTCTGCTACATATGAGGATCATGTTCACACTTCCCCTCCAGACTTTCGCCGATCCACCAGAGTAAGATATCTTCTATCCCATCTCCATGATTTTCATTGCTTTCATGCTTTAGCTACTTTACATGAGCCCCACTCCTATCGTGAGGCTCCCACTAACCCTTTTTGGCAGACTGCGATGAAAGAGAAACTTGATGCTTTACATAAGAATAATATATGGGATTTGGTTGACTTGCCTCCTGAAAAGTCTGTGGTTGGCAGTAAGTAGGTTTACAAAATTAAGACTTGTTCAGATGGTACTGTTGACAGGTACAAGGCTCGACTTGTTGCCAGGGGTTTTACTCAGGAGTATGGTGTGGACTATAAGGAGACCTTTGCTCCAGTTGCTCGTCTATCTTCTGTGCATGCTTTGCTAGCTGTTGCAGCCTCTAGCCATTGGTCACTTTTTCAAATGGATGTTAAAAATGCATTCCTCAATAACGATGTTAGTGAAAAAGTCTATATGTAGCCACCTCCTAGACTTTCTAATCCAACAAACAAGGTATATCGTCTTCTTCGAGCTCTATATGGACTTAAGCAGGCTCCTCGAGCATGGTTTGGTAAGTTTAGCAAAACTGTGTCTAGCCTTGAATATTCCATCAGCTCCTATGATTCAGCTTTGTTTGTTCGCTGCACAGACCGGGGCATCATACTTCTTCTGTTATATGTTGATGACATGATTATCACCGGAGATGATCCCATTGGTATTCAGGAACTTAAATAGTTTCTCAGTCAACACTTTGAGATGAAAGATCTTGGTCCTCTCAGCTATTTTTTTGGTATTAAGATTCCATTTTCTTCTAATGGTTATTATTTGACACAAGCCAAATATATCTCTGATATGCTTTCTTGGGCCAATCTCATAAACAGTAAGGTTGTTGACACACCAACTGAGCTTAATGCTCGTCTTACACCTCATGATGGCGAACTTCTTCATAATTTTACTTTGTATCGACATTTGATTGGTAGTCTTGTCTACCTTACTATTACTCGACCTGATATCTCGTATGTTGTCCATCAGGTGAGTCAGTTTATGGCTGCTTCTCGCTCTACTCATTTTGCTACTGCTCTTCGCATCCTTCGTTACCTAAAGGGGATATTATTTCATGGGCTCTTTTTTTCCTCTCGGCCTCCTCTTCAGATGTGTGCTTATACCGATGCAGATTGGGCAGGTGATCCTACAGATCGTCGTTCTACCATCGGTTATTGTTTCCTACTTGGCACCTCTCTTATCTCTTGGTGTAGTAAGAAACATACTGTTGTTAGTCGATCTAGTATTAAGGCAGAATATTGTGCTTTAGCTGACACTACTTCTGAGCTTCTTTGGTTGCGATGGTTGTTACAAGATATGAGTGTATCACTTTCTGTTGCCACTCTTGTATACTGTGACAATATGAGTGTTATTCAGATTGCTCATAATGATGTGTTTCATGAACGGACCAAACATATTGAGATTGATTATCATTTTGTCCGTCATCATCTCCTTCAGGGCTCCCTACAGCTTCATTTTGTCACATCCAATGATCAGCTCGCAAACATCTTTACCAAGTCACATCCTCTAGGGCATTTTCGTGATCTTGTTTCCAAACTCAAGTTGGTTTCTCGTACTCCTGCTTGAGTTTGAGGGGGGCTGTTAGATTATGTATAGCTTAGTTATTGCTTAGTTAGTTTAGTACCATATTGGTTGTATATAGCTTTGTCTCTCCTATTGGCTTCATATATAGGACTTCCTTGTATATCAGTTAGTGTGTGATTCTAATACAATATCATTCTCAACAGATACGATGAGAGAAATTAAGACTAGAGATAAAGAAGAAGAAAAAGATGATGAGTGAAAGAGTCGATCAAAAGAAAACGAATGAAGATGAGAGTTGGCTGGCTGAAATTAGCAGGGATTTGGCTAGAGAAAAAGTGAAGTCGTTGGAAAAACAAAAATGTTGTGACAAGTGATTGAAAAGAAAGGGAAAATCATGATTGATTGTTAGGATAACGAATAAGAGGAGAAATAAAAACATCCTATTTTGTTTGTCACTTTTTTCTTAAATTGATATTTCAATTTGTTTCTCCTTTTTAAAAATTTAATATATATATAAATAAATAAATAGAGTTTTTTACATTGTGGTCGTTCCACCTATAAAAGACATTTATTTCTTATTAACCATCAATATAATAAAAATAAAAATAAAATAAAATATTTTTTTAATAAACTCAAAATTATATAATTAGCAAATTGTATTCACTCTTATTTACCTCATAATAATATATTATTATTTCAACTATAACGTATATTTCAACTATAATTAGCAAATTGGATTCACCATTTTTATCCTCCACCATATAAATAAGGAGGATTGTGAGAAAGTAAAGGAATTTTTTAAAAGCTTGTGCTATTTGAATAATAACAACCAAAATGGAACGAATAAATATACAGTGATGGTGATTTGGATTGACATGAGTTTATTGAAGAAAAAATAAACTAAATATTTGTGTAATCGCCCGTAGAACTCTCAAACTACGCATTTTGATACATAAACTAAAATTTTATTGATAATAATTAAGTGAATATGTATACAGACTTTAAATTTTATATAATAAACTAACACATCACACCACTATCTACTCTAGAATATTTTAGAGCAAAAATGCATTGTAACTTTATTTACCCATTTGATTAGAGCATCCCTCGGTGAGCTTGAGGTCTAGTAAACAAATATCAACGAAAGCAGTTTCAATTATATTCTGTATGCTTTTGGCCAACTCTAGAGTGAGCAAATCTGCATAATCAGTTGTAAGAGCGTCGTATTTATCATTCTTTTTATTTATGCAGAAGCACCACAGCGTATATCAATATTATCAACAGAGTTCACAACCCAAGGACAAGAAGCCAATATATATAACTACCAGCATTACTCCCTAAATCCTAACTGTGACATACATGAAGAAATTTGGTGCAAGAAACAGGAATAACATGCCACTTAAAAGTTTGCAGAGACTATCAAATCTCAGCTATATTTGCTCCCATCAAAACATTGAACCAAAAGCTAGCATCATGATTGCAACCAAATGGAGATACAGGCTTCTCATCGTGAGGCTGAAAGTGATTCCACACCTGATGAGAAGTTGGCACCATAAATCCAGGGTCTGTAAATGTTTCCCCATAATCCTCCACCAAGTTTAATCCTTCAATTGGAAATGATAATTGATCCCATATGCCTTGGATTAGTTCTCTCCTTGATTCAGATGCACCAAAGCTCTCCTCTTTTGTATGGTTTTTGTCAATTTGAACAACACGATTATTACAGCGGGATGAATAGAAATTAGCAGTAGACATTTGAGGTGGTGCAACTGGAATCACTTTGCTGGAACCTTCTGAATTTAGAGAATTGGGAAGGGAATTAAGATCATCAACATCAGATGAATTCTTTCGGTTGGCTTCAATCTTTAATGTTTGCGCTCCTAATTCTTGTGATTCAGTAATTGATGGCACTGAAATACTGTTCTTCACGCGTTTCCTCAAATGGGTATGCCAGAAATTTTTTATTTCATTATCTGTTCTTCCTGGCAATCTTGCTGCGATTGCTGACCATCTGTCACATAAGAGAGTTGCCACTGTTATATTTGAATTGTGATTTAGAGAAGATCCTTAGAATATCTTTTGTGAGTACTTACCGGTTTCCAAGCTTTCCGTGCAACTTGAGTATCGTCTCCTCTTCTTCCCTGCTGATGTTTCCATGTCTAATGCCCGGCCTTAGGTAATTAATCCAACGAAGTCTACAACTCTTCCCAGACCTTAACAAACCTAACAGAAAGGAAAGGATATGAAAATCAATTTTCAGTATCTTCTCCACACATAATCAGAGCTGTATTGAATTTTCAAGCTTAATAAATATTAAAGTTAATTTTCTACTATCTACTTTATGTATACCAGCAGGTCTTGGCATCTCATTCCAGTTCCAAATGCCGTATTTCTTAATGTAAGCTATCAATTTCTGGTCTTCTTCAGAACTCCATGCCCCTTTTCTGATCAGAACTCTTTGAGCCTTTGCCATATCTATTAGAATATATTCAGTTAGTTTAAAAGTATGTATCCTTTAAACATTTGATAGGACCTCTTGCAATTTATAAATTGTCTCATCCAATGAAAAAGTCCTAAATTTTACATATGTTGGCTTTCAAAGAAAATGATGTATATTCAAAAGAGGGTCCCTTCTGTAGCCTGTTTTAATCAATTTGATTTTTCCATTATTAGATTTTTAGTACACTCTCTTATATGAAAACTCGAAAAAAAATATCACTAAACCAAATGGTTTGGATTAATCTTTAGTTCTTCTGGTTGGTGAGATTATTTTTACTTTTGAAGAATAATAAATAAGAAATACAAGTAAAGTTGACACTGATTGATAGAGAGGGGAAAAAAAAAAAGAGAGAGAGAGGAAAGCAGAAGTGAGGATGGAAGAACAATATATTTGATGTCTTTTATCTTCTATTTAGTAAAATTAATAAAAAAATTGAGATGAAAAAATAAAATGTAATTTATTTTAGTTTTTATTCTTCAATCATCCAAATTTAAAAGGATTATAATTTGTTAATGTGAAAAAAAAACACCCGTCAACCCACTTTTTTTTCTTCTCATTATTTTTTGTTATTAAACGATAAAAAAATTATTCTTTTTTCCTCAATCTTTTTTCTTATCAAACAATAGATTGCATTAAAACAGAATAAAAAAAATAAAAAATAATGAAACATTATTTAGATTAACAATTTGTCAAAAATGAAATATTAGAAAAATGAGAGAAGAAGACAAACAACACCCCAAGTTTGAACTAACATTTCTATGGATTTTCTAAATCACGAGGAATTACAAAGAAGACAAACAACCCTTCAAATTTAAATTAACATTTTTATGAATATTCTAAATCACAAGGAATTACAAAATGTGTATTCACTTATGGTTGACAATATTTCCTTATCCTCAACAAAAAGCAAATTAAAAATAGTACTAATTTATATGACAATTGAGGACTCTTTAGCGAATTATTGACCATTAAGTACAGAGAACTTTCCATGACGTAGAAACCGACATTTTGGAATAATATAGTAAAGGACAACGAGGTGAGCCTCCCATGTTGATTAGTCAGTATTAAATAACTAAAACGAAGTACCTAAGCAGGGAACACCCAAGTCAAAGTCACCCTCGTGCCGTTGAAACGATGAGATAAGAGTGACCGAGTGTGCAACGAATCGTCAAACCGATTTTAATCGGTACGATCGATTGTTTCGGAATAAGGTTTTTAGATTTCGGTTTAAGTTTGAGTTGATAAAATATAAAATCCAACGATTTGAGTTGAATCAAGATTTTAAGTTTTTATAACTTGATCTAAATCAATAAATATATATTTAATAATTTACATACTTTTATAATATAAAATTTGTAAGATATTTATAAAAAAATCATGTGACTCATTTTGATCTGTATAAATAATTTTTTTAATATAAAATAGATGATGGGTGCCAAAGCTAAAACGATGTAAATTAATAATTATTACTTTATTTTTTTGTATGAAGTTAAGAATGTATTTAGTTTTTTTAAAAAAATTATAATTATTTTTTAATTAATATTTTTTTCAATAATTTAGACTTTTTAAAAAATAACATTTTTTTCTAACATAATATTAAATAAATTGAAAAACTATCTTTTTAACTCAATTTTTATAATATTATGTTAGAAATAAAAATACTTTTTTTTCAAATTGTTTAATTGTAAAACATGTTTTTCATTTTTTCTTAACACTTTCTTTAACAATTTAAACATTTTTAACATAAATTGAAAACAACGCTTCTCTTTCAAAAATAAAATTAAAAAACTTAGAAAACAAAAAAAAAATTTCAAAATTTTTAATTTTATGTTAAAAAAATATTATTTTTTAAATTATATTAAGAATATTTAAATTATTAAAAAAATTAAATAAAAATGAAAAATGAAAAACAGCTCGGTTTCATGTCATAGGTAAATGCCAAAGTGAAAAAAAAATGTCCATAAGCTTGCACAATGTGTATTGGTACTAGTACGAAATGTCAAAAGTCGAAACAAAATTTGTTAATTGGTAGGATTTGTCTCAAAATTCGAGATTGAAAAATGCGTTTTTTTTTTATTATTATTTTACTGAAAAAGTATATATCATGAGGTGAGAAAAAAGTTGAAGGGAGAAAGAACTTAAGTCGAAGTCTGAGTTCTTTTACAAGGATCCTGCCAAGGATCTTCCTTTGAAGGAAAATGGACACTTCTTTAGAAATTATTTGGAAAACTTATGCCCCACTAAACACGGCTCTTTAAAAAAAAAAGTTAAAAAAATTATAAAAAAAATAAAATCTTTATCAAAGGTTTTGTGAGTATCTTTACACGTGAGTCAAATACAAATATTAGTTCATATCAAATCTCCGAATAAAGACTTATCCACCCTACTACGGGGAGGGATCGAGCCCAACATCTCTTGGTGAAGGGTAAGAACCCCAAACCACCTATATGTAAGAACAAATGTTAACTATAAGTCTATAATAACTTCAAAAAAAGGCAAAGTATTAGGTCATTAAGGTGAGGATCCTCTCTACATAAGAGAAATTATTACTTGCAACTGGTGCAAATACTGTTTATTTGCATCAGGTACATCACAACTGTTTAAATGAATTTAGTTCAAATAATAAACGGTTGTGATGCACTGATGCAAATGAAAACTGAAAACTTACATCGGGTGCCGACATTAATTTTCCCTCTTGTAATATGAGAAAAAATTTCTTTTAATGCACAAATGGATTAATTTAACGTCAGCACTATATCAACACCATATATGACATAATATCTATCTAATGTTGTATCATAAAAATAAAATTCACAATTCACATCCAAAAGAGCGAACCAATATTATTTTTGTAAAAAAAAAGGGTCTGTTAACCATCTTTTGGATATGGGGTCCTAGAACTAGACGATTGTGGAATGGTGTCCTTTTCAGTTTAGGTGTGTAAAAAAGTAATAGCATTATTTTGTAAATGATGAATAGTTAAAATGTTCATAGAATTTTTATTTTGTAATTAGCTTCCTTGTGTATATAGGCTGACACTTCCTTGGTGCCTTTTAAGTTTGCATTTTTTAGTTTGGTGGGGGGGAGAGAGCAAGGGAAATATGACACATGCTTCTAAACTACCTAGCGTTCATCATCGTCTCACAAACATCTAACAGTCAGATTATCCTAACTTTCAGACAGAAAATGGTATTTATTCTCCCTTAAGACTTACAACAACCGTTTTCCTTGTTTTAGTATAGATGAATACATGTAGAGTCATGACACTTTAACTCCTCTAAATCTGTGCTGTAATATTTTTTTTCTAAATGGAATAGAATATAATAATCAAGACTTAGATAAACAAGTTTGCTATGGGTACAGACGAATAATTCTCTAGGATACAACTAATTCTCTAGGTTGTCTACAGATAGTAAAATCTGAAGAACTTTAGATTTTATTTTGCTTTGAAATAATTGAAATATTATGGCAAAGGGTTTTAAGAGAAAAAGAGAGAAGAAGAATGAAATGAAATTGTGATATGAATGTGGAGGGAAGTATGGTATTTATAGGTGTAGAGACACCTCTTCAATCAATTCTGGACAAACATGTCTTTCTAATTTGAAAAGACATGATTTTTTTAGATTTAATATAAGCCTCTAGATCATGTCTCTTAATTTTAAACGGTCTAGATCATGCCTGTTAAAGAGATAGTTGACTAATCTGTCACCCTTTTGATTAAGTCATGACCTTTGGATTTAAATCATATCTCTCTGATTAAATCACAACTGATTAAATCACAACCTTTAGATTTAATCAGATGCCTTTTTGATTTAATAATACACCTTTCTGATTAAATCTTGGGCTTGTAGGCTTTTGTATAAAATATAGATACCTGAACCTGAACAACGGACACGGCTTGGGCTCGGACCGAGAGCTCTTCAGCGATGATGCACACGTGCGAAGTGCAAAGTGCACCTAAAGCGCCAACGTAACTTTGCGACGTGATCGGGCCCTAGCTCGAGCTCGGACTTAGGCTAGAACCGTGGCCGAGGCACGAGCACGTGCGTAGTGCATTGTGTTGCAATGCATAGTGAACCTTCACCTTTATCCTTTCTTTTAACCAAAGTAGATAAGGATCCCAAATAAATACTTATAAAGCATTTTATTTCTCATTTTCTTATCAATGTGGGACAAAGCCAATTTGGGTTTTCAAAGAACCCTTTTATTGTTATTTTAAGCTCATGCATTAAGATTCATTTTGAATCAAAATAAACACCCATTAAATCTCTAACTTGTGTTTAATTTAATGCACATAATTAAAGGTTTTTTAATGACCATTAATTAGCTCAAATTAAGACCTCAAAATTGTCTAAAATCAGCTCTAAAAGCTGATTTTCCAACAATCCCACACTTGTTTGAAAAAAAACCATTTTTTTTAATACTGTCACAATATCTCTGAGTCTTGTATGCATAAAGAAGGTATCTTTCGATTTAAAACCTTCTATCAGTTTAAACATCTCAAAGTCGTATCAAAATGAATGGTGTCCTTTAGAGTAAACCAACATTCCTATGTGATATGACCGAATCCACCACACTCATACAATTCTCTTATTTTGGTGAGAATTTATTTTCACTTAGCACTATTATGGCCATGTGTTATATCTTGGTTTCATGAACCTCAAGAGAGCAAACCATAACTCTCTATAAAAAGTGGCAACACTCATTCGTTCATATAGGTGAAGTTCCTCTTACGTTTCCGTTACTAGAACGCATTTTATAACTTCATTAAGAGTTTTAACTCATCCTCTAAAACATAACGGATGATATCATCTTTCTCAATTATAGGCCAATTTTATGTAAATCTCAACAGTTAATCACAGTAACTTGTTATTACCAATTAAAACCTAGGACTAGTGGTCTACTAGAATTAGGTTGGATTACCATCACTACTGACTTTTAAATGGTCTGAACCCCATCTCTTTAGATGTATTACTTACTAAGTCTCTTGCGAGTGCCTTAGTAAGCGGATCAGCTAAGTTCTTACTTGACTTTACATAGACAATTATAATGATATCATATTGTACCAATTGTCTCACATGTTCATGTCTAAGGCTGATATGTCTAGACTTACCATTATAGGTAAAACTATAAGCTCTTGATAAAGTTGCTTCACTATCACAATAAAGTGAAACATGAGACATTGGACTAGGCCACAATTTGATGTCTAATAATAAATTCCGAATCCATTCGGTTTCCTTACCAGTTGCTGCTAGGGCAATAAATTCAGATTCTATAGTTGAGTGGGATATACAAGTTTGTTTCTTGCTTGCCCAAGAAATTGTACCTCTACCAAGAGTGAATATCCACCCACTTGTGAATTTATTATCACCCACACTTGTAATCCATCTCGCATCAGTGTACCCTTCTAATATAGTTGGGTAACTATTGTAAAACAATCCCAAACTAATGGTCTTCTTGAGATATCCCATTATCCTACTAATGGCTTTCCAATGTTCTATACTAGGATTACTAGTATATCTACTAAGTTTACACACAGAATAGGAAATATCTGGTCTAGTGTAGTGCATTGCATATATTAGACTACCAATAACACTAGTGTATTCAAGTTGTGCACTGCTCTACCAGAATTATTCTATAATTTAATACTTAGATCAAAGAAAGTATTGTACTCTTTGAAACCAAGATGTTTAAACTTAGATATCACTTTCTCAATATAGTGAGACTTACTTAAAGCATAACCCCCACTATGTTTCTTAATTTTAATTCCTAAGATTGTATCTACTTCACCCAAGTCTTTCATCTTAAAGACAGAAGACAAATACTTCTTAGTTTTATTTACTCCTTCCATGTTAGTACCAATGATCAACATATAAACAAACTATCACACTATAGTTTTTAGTAAATTTAGAGTAAATGCATCTATCAGCACTGTTATGTTTAAAACCGAAGGATAAAATGACAGAGTCAAATTTCTCATGCCATTGTTTTGGAGCTTGTTTTAGACCATAAAGAGATTTGACTAATTTACACACTTTATTTTCATTTCCTGAGAGAGCAAACCCTTTGGGTTGTTCCATATATACTTCCTCATTTAAATCCTCATCTAGGAAAGCAATTTTGACATCCATTTGACGAATACAAATTATTAAAGGATGCTAAAGCTATAAGGACTTTAATAGAAGTAATACGTTCAACTAGTGCATAAGTGTCAAAATAATCAATCCCTTCTTTTTGTCTAAAACCTTTGACTACTAGTCTTGCTTTGAAAGTTTGAATAGTGCCATCAGTATTGTATTTTTTCCTAAGCATCTACTTACACCCAATAAGTTAGATACTTTGGGTAAATCTACCAATACCCAAGTATTGTTACCCATTATAGAATCCATCTCATCATTAATAGCTTCTTTCCAAAAAGAAGCATCTCTTGAAGCCAAAACTTTCTTAAAGGTTGTAGGATCCTCTTCTAAGTTAAACAAAATAGATATTTTATTCAATACATTATTATTTTGGTCACCTTCAACCAAAAATAGCAATGATTGAGAAGAAATGAAATCAAGATTTAAAGTCTTCTCTTTTCTTGCCTTAATACTTCGTCTAGGTTCAACAGTCCTTTTAGGAACATTAGTTTTTCTATTATTAATTTATGGTCTTAATCCTTCACTGGACTCATCTTTTTGAGATTCTTCTTCTATATTCTCAAAATCAATAGAAAACTTATTTTCAAAGAATTCTACGTCTCGTGACTCAATAATAACATTAGACTCTAATTAAGTAGTCTAAAGGCCTTACTATTTTTAGCATATCTAACAAATACACATTTAGTAGCTCTAGGTCCTAATTTTGATCTGTTAAGATATGAAATTCTACAATATACTAAACATTTTCACACTTTAAAATAATTTAAGTTAAGCTTTCTACCTTTCCAGATTTCATAAGGACTTAATTTAGTTTTCTTTCCTGGAATCCTATTATGAATATGGAAAGCAGTAAAAAGTGCTTCAACCCATAAGTTTAAAGATAATTTAACATTAACTAGCATGCAATTTACCATTTCAACTAAAAAACAATTTTTCCTTTCAGCCAAACCATTATGTTGTGGTGTGTAAGGCAGACATAGTGCGTTGATGTATTATGCCATGCTCTTAATAGAATTGATCAAAATCATTTAAGAAATATTCACCACCTCTATCAGAATGTAGAATTTTAATCTTTCTATCAAGTTGATTTTCCACTTGTGATTTATATTTCTCAAAAAGTCAAAAGCTTCATCTTTGGATCTTAATAAGTAAACATATAAAAATATACTTGCATCATCCACAAAAGTAATAAAATACCTTTTTCCACCTCTTGTTAACATACTATTTAATTCACATAAATCAGAATGTATTAAACTTAAAATTTGTGAATCTCTTTGCACCATTGGAAAAGGTTTCTTTACCATTTTAGATTGAACATATTTCACATTTTCCTAAGTCATTATTTTCAATATTTATTAATTCTAACTTATGCATGCTTTTTAAATAACCAGAATTTATATGAGCTAAACGACGATACTATAAAGAAGAAGACTCAACAATATAAGTAGAAATAGTGGTCTTATTATTATTATTATTATTATTATTATTATTATTATTATTATTATTATTATTATTATTATTATTATTATTATTATTATTATTATTATTACTATTATTATTATTATTATTATTATTATTTAGCTTATACATGTCATTACAAGAATATCCTTTTCTGACAAACATGCCATTCTTTGAAAGTATGACCTTTCCGGATTCAACAGAAATTCAAAATCTTTTTTTATCTAAAAGATCAACAAAAATTAAATTCTTTTAGATTTCTAGTACATAGAGAACATTAATAAGACTCGGACACTTTCCGAATATGAAGTCAATTTTGACTATTCCTTTGCCACAAATTTTGATTTTGGCAGCATTTCTGTAATGACCCATCCCGGGCTGGCCACCCCCGAGACAGTGTTGTCACATTTTGAATATACTAGCATGACACATATATGCACTAAGAAAAATAACACCAACAGAAATTTTTACATTAATCTTCAACCCTCAACAGGGAAGATACAACATTCTGATCTTGACTTAAACATTATATACAACGTAATATGCATGAATATTTACAAATAATTTTTTTATTTTATTTTCTCATTAGTCTGAAGATGTAGACACGTACGTGACTTACAGAAAATGATTTAATCTGAACCTCAACTCACCAAACTATTTGTCATGCCTGCTACCTGAAATCATTGTACAATGAGGGGATGAGCTTCACAAGCTCAGTGAATTAAATTTACTACAAGTATTCAATTTGTATAAATAGTCTTTTAATATTTAATTATTTATATCTCATATAACTTGATAATATCATTCTACTATCACTACACATATCATAAGTCTCATTCTCTATCAATCTCTTATTCTTATATGTTTGTTCACCTTATGACCATCAATTATCTCATCATTACCTCGTTATGAGGTTCACAGCATCTAGTCTGTCATTTAAATAGTTCTTATCATATCATACTTCTATGTTTCTTTATCACCATAATTGTCTCTCTGTGAGACTTATTTATCTATAAATAAATTTTCAATAACAACACTTCAACATTTCAGTAATACAATCAATATTTAAAACATATGCATTGCATGAATTATTATTAGGGAACGTCTTCCCACATGTCGACATGTTTTTATCTTAGGCCGGCCCCTTTCCCAGTTCTTTTACTTCCAGCATATACCCACTATCACGGTTTTCATTTATTTCCAGCATATACTGGCTGTCACGGTTTTTCATTTAGACTGGCTCCCTCCCAGCTTTTTTATTTCATGCATATGCATATGAACAATGATATGAAATATACATATGAACAATGATATGAAAACAAACATGAATTCAAATATTTAAATTAGCTATGCTGATTATTCTCAAATTATTATTTGAAAAATTCCACTAAATTCATTTCCTCATAAATCATACAAAATCATTAACCATAGCTCGTCAAGAATTTCACTTATCGCCTTTATTATTAAATCGACTCATTATTCCACTAACATTATTTCTCATAAATAATTCTCTACACATCCACTATTTCTATCATACCTATCAACCAACTTTCATCTACCACCAAAGCATAAGTTAATAATTTATTCTAATATTATCACTAGATATTTCATATTTATCTTGATTACTTAAAGTAAATCTAACTCACCACGTAGCACTTAGAGCTACCAGTGGATCACCTCCTTGACTTTCCTGCTTCTCTCAGCAATTTCTCCCGGTTGCTTATCATCAACACCTGACATAATATTTATATTAAATTTCTAATTTATTCTTCAATTCTTCATAATTCACTCCATTTGAAAATTCTCACTTTGAATTTCAGGAAATTTCATGTATGCCAAATTTTAAAAATAAACTTCATGTTATTACCTTATGTTTTTCTTAGAGCTTCCTGTGACTCTAAAAAATTCTCCCGTAAACCCCTTCAAAATTTTGCTCTTTCAAAATTTCTTTCAGTTCCCAAGTGTTTAAAGAAAGAGAGTAATTTGAATCGTAGTTGAAAAAAAACCAAACAGGATTTGGTAAGTAATTAATAAAAAAACCTAAAACTTATATATATATATATATATATATATATATATATATATATATATATATATATATATATATGCAAGCTTTTGTAAAAGCTCAACATCTCCCACCTCAAATTGTTGCCATGACTTTGAAAGGTGTCTCACATGCATAATTTTTTCTCTATACTATATTTTTTTTCTCTATACATGTTGCCATGTATTTTTTTTTTGAACAAAAAACAAACTTTTCTTTTTCTTTTTTCCTTTTCCTTTATACTGTCCGCGATTTTTTTTAAGAATTGTTTTATTCAAATAATAAACCTTTCACATATATTTTATTTTAATTCTATGTCATATTTATTAAATTAATTCTTTAACCTTATTTTACGAATACGGGTATTACAATTCTACTCACCTTATAAGAATTTTGTCCCCTAAATTTTCTTACCTAACAAAAAAAAAATAATTGTGAATAATATCTCTTCATAGTTACCTCTTGCTCTCACATAATCTCTTCAACATCTTTATTCCGTCACAGAACTTGAACTAATGAAATTAATTTATTACATAAGACTTGTTCTTTTTGTCTAGTATTCTCACTGGTACTTGTATATAAGCCCAATCTTTCTGAAATTTTATAACTTAGCTCAAAATATTATAATATTCATCATGTAACACTTTCTTAAAAGTGAAACATGAAATACATTATATAAATGTTTTAATTCTGGAGCCAAATCCAGGCTACTTACAACTAGCCTAACTTTCTCAACAACCTCATAGGGTCCTATATTCCTTGGATTCAGCTTTCTTTTCCTGTTTAAATCTCAATACACCTTTTCATTGAGATATTTTTCAATACACCCAATCACCTACTTGAAACTTAAGAGGGCTTCTTTTATTATCAGCATAGCTATTCAGTCTACTCTGTGCTGCTTTACGGTTCTCTCTAACCAATTTGATCCTATCAGTTGTTAACTCAATAATTGATGGACTAGATATATTTCTCTCTCCCATTTCTTCCCAACATATAGGAGTTCTACACCTCCTACCATACAATGTCTCAATCGGTGCCATCTCAATATTAGTTTGATACTGATTATTATAAGCAATTTCAATCGATGGCATGTAAGCATCCCAACTTACTGAGAAACTCATCACATTTGTCCTTAACATATCTTCTAGCACTCTAATAATCCTTTCTGTTTGAGCATGAAAAATTATATTAAATTGTAATTGTATACCCGTGACTTTCTGAAAGCCTCTCCACAACCAAGATGTAAATTTAGCATCTCTATTTGACACTATGCTTAATGGTGCTCCATACAACCTCACAATCTCAGCTACATCCCTCTTCAATCCTGACCACCAGAAATTCTGTCTCAATCATCTATACATCTTATTGTTACTTGGTTGCATCGAATCTGCATCATTATGTGCCTCTCTCATTATCTCCTTTCTCAACTCCGCATTATTGGGAACACAATTTCTATGTTCCAAGACTAAAATACCATTATTTCAAATTTTTGAACTCATATTACTTTCTATTAAGCACTTCCTGCTTAATCTTTTCTATCTATTCATCTCTACCTTGCATCTCTAACAAGCATTTTACTATGGATGACTATACAACCATATTTGTTAACAATGATCCTCTATCACTGATATTCAACTTCATTCTTATCTCTCTAAATTTGTCATTAATTACAAATCATGACTTTCAATAGTAGACAATCTTCTTATAGATTTTCTACTCAATGCATTAGCTACCACCTTCACCTTTTTCTATACGATAGGGAATTATACAATCATAGTCACTAATCAACTCCATCCACCATCTTTGCCTCAAATTCAACTCTCTCTAGGTAGGTAAGTATGTTAAACTCTTATAATCAATGAATATCTCACAAGTGGCTTCATACAGATGATGTCTCCAATCTTTAATGTAATCACTATGGCAGCCAACTCTAAGCTATGGGTAGGGTAATTTTTCTCATGATTCATCAATTGCCTAGAAGCACACGTCATTACCTTCTCATGTTGCATCAATACACATCCCAACTTTTGATGGGATGCATCACTATATACCACAAATTCTTCATCACTAGAAGGAAACACCAATACTAGAGCTGTAGTTAATTTCTCCTTTAGTAATTGGAAACTTTTCTCACACTTCCCAAGAAAGTTATTTCATTCAACCAAAATTTACATTTAGGGGAAATTATAGCATAAAATCTCTCTCCTCGAAATCTCCAACACAATTTCTAAATATTTTACATGCTCTTCCTTAGTCTTAGAATACACTAAGATGTCACTAATGAACATAACCACAAAACTATCAAAAAATAGTTTAAAAATTTTATTCATTAAGTCCATGAATGTTTCTAAAACATTAGTCAATCCAAATGACATCACAAGAAGCTTATGACCATAACATGTCCTAAAAACAGTCTTAGACACATCTCCCTTCTCTATCCTCATTTGATGATAACCTGATCTCAGGTCTATTTTTGCAAATACCCTTGCTCCATACAACTTTTCAAATAAAACGTCTATCCTAGGTAAAAACTATTTGTTCTTAATGGTTATCTTATTCAATTATTTGTAATCTATACACAATCTCATCATTTCATCTTTCTTTCTTGCAAACACTACGTGGGTTCCTCATGGTGACACATTAAATCAAATAAATTGTTTATCTAACAACTCTTGAACTTTCAACTCTCTTAACCCAGTGGGTGTCATTTTATAGGGTGCTATTAGATATATGTGATGAACCTGGTATCATATCAATAGAGAATTTAATCTCCTTATTGGGAGGCAACCTAGACAACTCATCAAGAAAATACGTTAGAAAAATCTTTCACCACTAAGATTTATTCTAACTTCCTATTTTCCTTTTTAGAATCCATTATGTATGCCAAATACTCCTCACCATCCTTCTTCAATAATCTACTAGTAGTCCGAGCAAAATAACATAGTTCGAGAGTATCTTATGTTCTTCCTGAAATTCAAACTTTTCATGTCCATATCGTGAACACTATATTCTTTGTAAAACAATCAACCATATTCAAACATAATAAATTAGCTTCAAATTCTCTATTACTGATACGAATCACACAACTATTGTAAACATTTATGATTATCACTTTATCTCTAGTGGGAATTTCAATAATACTATTATGCATTAAACGACTGATTCATGCATCAATAAACTTCATAAATACATTGGATGCAAAAGAATGGGTTGCACTAGGATCAACCAACATTGATATGTCCACATTTTCTACATACAAGGCACCTCAAATTAGGATAATTTTGGGATAAATATCTTATCAGATTACATCTATAATATGTTCTAGTATTTTTATCACGTTATCACATCCTCAAGGTAGTACACTCTTATCTTTACCATAACTTCCAGTTCCCATAATCTATCTCTCAAATATAGGGGTCCCACCAATATTACTTTGAGCTACAAAAGCAACAGATCATGTTTGCCTCTAACTGCGTATTATAGTTCCTTGTGATAAGGAACGGCCCCTCTGGGGTGGTTTTTCACCCTGTACACTTATACTGGTACCATCTCTGGGTTCCTTAAATCTAGACTTCTTTCGCCAGTTCCTCCTTCCTCTAATTTCCATCACATCCTTCTCAATTTGAAGTGTTATATTCACTAACGTAACATAATTCATATGCCTCATCTGAATTAGTTTCGATTTAATCTCAAAATGTAGTCTATCTATGAACCTCTTACATCTTTTCTCCATTATGTCTACCATTTTCGATACAAGCCTTATCAAAGCCACAAATCTGCTATCATACTGAGTCATAGTCAACACATTTGCCTCAAATAAAATTTCTATCTTGTTGGGCTCTAAAGGTATAAGGAAAGTATTTATCAAGAAAAACCTCCTTAAACCTATTCTAGGTTAAGGGTCTATCAACATATGCACTTACTCTGGGGAAAATATCCTCCCACCATTCCAAAAGTTCTCCTTCTAACTCAAACGAAGCAAAAGCAATCATCTGCCTGTCAGTTACTGGTAAAATACCAAATAATCTTTCTACATGTTTTTCCAGAAACTCAAGCTTAAAAGGATTCACAGATCCTTTAAACAACAAGCTATTCGACTTAATATATCTAACAAAATAATCTCTATGTATCTCATGCATAAACTGACTTTTTCACTTTTGAACATTTACCATTATTGGATTTACAATAGCCTCAGGCACTACCCTAGCCTGTTCATCAAGTCTATGCTATAAACTATCAACTCTATCATCTATTACATTCAATTTCTCAAGAGCATGTGTAAGAGCTTATCTTAGCTCATCTCTTTCAACTTCAGATTCTCTCACACCTTTACTAATATCGATTATACTGTCAACACGTTCCCTTCTAGGAACCACAAATTTAGACTCAACCTCGACTTGTCAAAATATTGGGGGCCTACCACTCCTACTCAAATCAACAACTCTAACTCAAGCTCTAGTACGTCCACGTGTCATCATCAGACTATTAAAATATAATTTATTTTAATCTTCCGCTTTCTTAATTTTTATGCAGTCTACAGAATCATAAAACCTAATGCTCTGATACCAAAATTGTAACAACCCATCCCGGGTTGGCCACCCCCAACATTGTGTTGTAAAATTTTGAAATTCTCAACACGACACATATATGCAACAAGAAAAATAACACCAACAGAAATTTTTACATCAATTATCAACCCTCAACAGGAGAGATGCAACATTCTGATATTATCTTAAACATTATATACAACGTAATATGCATGAATATTTACAAATAATTTTTTTTATTTTCTCATTAGTTTGAGGATGTGGACACGTACGTGGCTTACAAAAAACGATTTCGTCTAAACCTCAACTCACCAGACTATCTGTAATGCCTGCTACCTAAAATCATTGTACAATGAGGGATAAGTTTCACAAGCTCAGTGAATTAAATTTACTAGAAATATTCAATTTGTATAAATAATCTTTTAATATTTAATCATTTATATCTCATATAACTTGATAATAGCATTCTACTATCACTACACATGTCATAAATCTCATTCTCTATCAATCTCTTCTTCTTATATATTTGTTCTCCTTAAGACTATCAATTATCTCATAATTACCTCGTTATGAGGTTCACAACATCTAGTCTGTCATTTAAATAGTTCTTATCATATCATACTTCTATGTTTCTTTCTCATCATAACTATCTTTCTACGAGACTCATTCATCTATAAATAAATTTACAATAACAAACAACACCAGCATTTCAGTAATACAATCAATATTTAAAACAGATGCAATACATGAATTATTATTAGGGAACGTCTTCCCACATGTCAACGTGTTTTTATCTTAGACTGACCCCATTCCGGTTATTTTATTTTCAGCATATACCGGCTGTCATGATTTTTCATTTAGACAGGCCCCTTCTCGGTTCTTTTATTTCATGCATATGCATATGAACAATGATGTAAAATATGCATAGGAACAATAATATGAAAACAAATATGAATTCAAATATTTAATTTAGCTATCCTGATTATTCTCAAATTATTAGTTGAAAAATTCCACTAAATTCTTTTCCTCATAAATCATACAAAATCATCAACCATAGTTCGTCGAGAATTTCACTTATCGCCTTTATTATTAAATCGACTCATTATTCCAATAATATTATTTCTCATAAAATAATTATCTACACATCCACTATTCCTATCATACCTATCAACCAACTTTCATCTACCACCAAAGCATAAGTTAATAATTTATTTTAATATTATCACTAGATATTTCATATTTATCTTGATTACTTAATGTAAATCTAACTCACAACGTAGCACTTAGAACTACCTGTAGATCACCTCCTTGCATTTCTTGCTCCTCTCAGCAATTTTTCTCGGTTGCTGATCGCCAACACCTGACATAATATTTATATTAAATTTCTAATTTATTCTTCAATTCTTCATAATTCACACCCTTTGAAAATTCCCACTTAGAATTCCGGGAAATTTAGAAATTTCGTGTATGCTAAATTTCAAAAATAAACTTCACGTTATTACCTTCTGTTTTTCTTAGAGTTTTCCGTGATTCTCTATAAAATTCTCCCGTAAACCCCTTCAGAATTTTACTCTTTCAACCTTTCTTTTGGTCCCTAAGTGTTTAAAGAAATAGAGTAATTTGAATCGTAGTTGAAAGAAAACCAAACAGGATTTGGTAAGTAATTAATAAAAAAAGCCTAAAACTATATATGTATATATATGTGTGTGTGTGTGTGTGTGTGTGTGTGTGTGTGTGTGTTTGTGTGTGCAAGCTTTTGTAAAAGCTCATCATCTTCCACCTCAAATTGCTGCCACGACTTTGAAAGGTGTCTCACATGCACAATTTCTTCTCTTTTGCCAACACTTGTTGCCATGTGTTTTTTTTTCCTTTTTCTGTTTCCTTTATACTGTCCACGAATTTTTTTTTTAAAGAATTGTTTTATTCAAATAATAAACATTTCACATATATTTTATTTTAATTCAATGTCATATTTATTAAATTACTTATTTACCCTTACTTTACGAATACGAGTATTACAGTTTCCCATTTGTATTTTTTGTCCATTAGTCACTTCCTCGAATGTCTTGAACATTCCTTTGTCATTGCATACATGGACAGTAGCACCAGAATCTAACCACCATCCAGATATATCATTTGCCATATTAACCTCGGAGATCATAGTCACAAGGCTCAGATCGGTGATCATTGCTACAAGGTTCTCTTCAACCATGTTAGCCTTGTTGATATCTATACTCTTTTGAAATTTGCATTCACGAGCATAGTGTCCAGATTTACCACACACATGACATTTCCTTTTCTTAAATTTTCCTCCAGCTTTCACTTGTAAAACATGCTTTTTTAGTTTTGCTTACCTCCACATGATACACTTTAGCACTACTTTGAACATTACTACTTTTGTCACGTAAACGTGACTCTTCTTCAATATGAAGATGTTTTTGAATTTGTTCTAAGGTGTAGTCTTCAGATTTGTGCAGCAATATTTTTCCATAACCCTTCCAAGAAGGGGGAAGTTTAGTTATAATGTCCCCCACTTGGAATGATTTTGGCAAAACTATTTTTAAAGCTCGGAGTTTATTGACAATAACTTGAAATTCATGCACTTCTTCCAAGACAGGTTTATAGTTAACATTTTGAAATCAAAGTATTTGGAAACTAAATACTTATTTGTACCTTCTTCTTTAGCTTTGTATTTGTATTCAAGAGCATTCTAAATATCACGAGCCGATTTGATGTCTGTGAACAGATTGCACAAGTGGTCTGATAATGTGTTCAGAATATGCCCACGACACAGCAACTTGTCCTCTTCTATTTTCTTCCTTTCTTTCTGTAGTTGTTCGATCATTGATATTTGAGGCTGCTCTCTTTCCTTAAGTATTGGATCATCAAGAATTGGCTATAGATTTGGATCCAGTATATAGGAAATTTTCAATGCAGTAAGCAAGAACATAATCTTGTCTTGCCACCGGCTGAAATTATTTCCATCAAATCGATCTAGCTTGACAAAGTCTTAATTCATCACCTTGAATAATTCCGCCTCCATTTTGTTGGACATAATTAAAGCCTTAAAATTGTTGTAATATTATTTCTAAATGGAACAAAATATGAGAATCAAGACTTAGAGGCGTGAATTAATCACTGTCTTTAAAGCTTTATTCATCCCACTTGAATAAACAAGTTTGCTATGGGTACAGACGAATAGTCCTCAAGGATACAACGAAGTCTCTAGGTTGTCTGCAGACAACAAAATTGAAGAACTTTGGATTTTATTTTGCTTTGAAATAATTGAAATATTATGGCAAAGGGTTTTGAGAAAAAAAGAGAGAATAATGAAACGAAATTGTGATATGATCGTATAGTGCGCCTAAAGCGACTTTGCGACGCAACTGGGCTCGAGTCGAGGCACGAGTGCGTGCAACGCACCATGAACCTTCACCTATATCCCTTATTTTAACCGAAGTAGATAAGAATTCCAAATAAATGCTTATAAAGCATTTTATTTGTCCTTTTTTTAATCAATGTGGGACAAAACCAATTTGGGTTTTCAAACAACTTTTTTATTCTCATTTTAAGCTCATGCATTAAGATTCCTTTTGAATCAAAATAAACACCTATTAAATCTCCAACTTGAGTTTAATTTAATGCATCTATTAAAGGTTTTTTAATGACAATTAATTAGCTCAAATTAAGACCTTGAAATGGTCTAAAATCAGCTCTTAGAGCTGATTTTCCAACCATCTGCTCTGCTAAGATGGAACTGAAACATACATATTGAATGGCTAAAACACTGAAGTTAATCGAGAGTACTATCAAAGCAACACAAGAAACCAGTTCCACAACCTTTTATGGCAAATACAGCACTACAGGCTATACCATGTAGGGGTCATATGTTTGGAAGCAAGTACCAAAATAGGCCATGCAACTCTTCTGAAAAGAATTTCCAGGAAAGATGAATTTGTTAGCATTAGATCTCTTACATGGTAAATACTGCTACATGATCTCTTTGGGCTCCCGGCCAAAAAGATAACTGTATTCCAGTTCAACCATGTTTGAGTAATAGTGTTTACTTCAACTATCTAAACAAGTAGAGAACAGGGGTCATCCAAGAAACCCCACAGTGGTACAAATGTAAAGTTTCTCTTCTGCACATGATGACCATTATCTTCCTGATTGAATATTTTGAAACAGGAACCCGATATGAAAAATGCAGAGGTTCAAGTCGAAGCAGCATTTTCTTTATGGCATGCTTCCTCTTGTTGGCCTCAGCAAAATCTTGAATGTAAGTTATGTTCTGCAGCCTGCATAACATCCTTTCATCGAACAATAAATTTTACTGGAAGTCAGTAATTCATAGACATTGCCAATACGAGGATGGAGGAATCTATGTCTAATAATGCATGGCCTCTCAAGGTCAAGACTGATCACCATCGTCTGTACTTTTTTGCATGCTGCAGGGGTCAGGTGCCATCCTGAAAATTGTTCATCTCCAATATTCTGTACTCCTGCTCCCTATTTGAAGAATACCAATCATCAAAATTCAGAAATATTAAGGATTTTAGTCTTTTCAGCAAGCTAAATTCATATCGTATATCAATATTTGACACTCACTGTATCACTAACTGAAAGAGGCAGCATTTCTTTTTCTTTCAGAGCCTTAATTTTTGAGATACAAGTTTTGCAAGAGAAAAAGTACCTGACATAATGTGCAATAGGTGCAGATAAGATGGTAGATGCAATCATCCAAGAAGCTATCACTACCCTGAAAACAATCGAATTTTCAAATGTTGTCAACACAACCAAATTTCCAAATGTTGTCGGTATAATGAAGCAAGTGCAACCAAAAATAGGTAATACATACAAGAACAAAAAATATAGGACATGGCATAGCAAAGGTCAACTATTCTTACAAACACAATGAATTTGAGTTAATAGATTTTAAAGATAAAATCCCAACATATATTGATATTAAAATGAAGATATTACTTATAATGCCACCTTAACATATAACGAGTATATGCTAAAAATAATGAATTAACAAGTCTCCCATAAATTCCATAAAATAAAATAAAAAATCTAAAGCTACAAAGAACACAGTGGACAGTAGCAATTTCCCTTGGTCCTATGAACACCCCACTTACACTTTAAAAGTCGGGTATTGTCTATTGCAATCTTAAAGAACTCCCCTCAAGAAGGAAAAATATCCCAAAAATCAATTTAAAGCATCACAATTTCAGAATTCTAAAAGCACATGAACTTGTCTGAAATCGATTTATATGATGATATCCCGGATTATTGCATAAAGTGATGAACAGACAAAACCATACATCAAACATAAAAATGACTGAAAAGGAAAGAAACATAAGAAACTTATCTCATACCAATGCTAGAACTCACTGCAAAAACTCAAGCCTGGAGGAAAAAAAGCAGAAATTCAAACAAAATTATTAAACCAGATTTCTAACCCTAAAATTAAATTTCTTTTTTATCTGCATGCGGAAGAAACCAGTATATGTCCCCACTGAAACAGTGAAATTAAGTGCCAAATACAGGAAGCAGTGCCTCTTGGTGACAAGGTAGGCCATGAAGTTGACAAAGGCACTAACAAGAAGGATGATATAAAGAGCTCCGTGCAAAATTACATCAAAATCTAAGATAAATCTGAAAGAGCATCAGTTGCGAAAGAGTGACTTTAAAAATTGTGACTGCTAGAATAGGCAAGTGAATCTGGGAAACTATAATATGAGACATTTCTCAAATTGATTCTTAAGGCACATTATCTTTACAACTGTTTTTTTTTTTACATATTTTATGAGGGGCAGTGGATGACTAGGGCCCGAAGTGTCTTTTTTTTTCCGAGCCGATAATGGTAGGTGTTAAGAGATAGAAGAGAAGGCATGGAAATGCATAGCATTTCCATGAAGGAGCTCGTAGTGTAGGATGCACGTACGAGCAAGTTTTTCGGAAAATCAAAGATTTCGTTTGTGTTCAGTCAGTGGCTTACTCGGTTTACTCGTTAGCTTACAAAACAGCACTCAAACTCATGTTCTTCCCAAATCTGTAGCACCGACAACTACAACATTAAATACACTATTACACACAAAAAGAATCATAGAATTAGAAACATCAGCGCAAGAGCACTCGAAATAAACAAAAAAATACATTTTAATTTACGATCGCAAATTATAACACCAATAACATTAACGTTGGGTTTGTTTGTTTAGAATTGTAATTGAAATAGAATTATAATTTTTTTTAATATTAAAATAATTGAAAAAAACTGTAATTTCAATTCAACTTCAATTCTAAATAATAAACCGGAATATAAATGTATTACAAAACAAATTCAAATAACTAGATATGCAGCCACAAGGGAGAGGTCATTACGGGAGAGTCTGGACCGAAACCCGGTCTCAACTTTTCCTAAAAACAATCCAGTTATTATTAAACTTGCTAGCCAAGCCCAACCTCTTCCTAGCCCACTAATCCAGCCTCTCACCCAAATTCCAAACTCTCTTCTTACTAGACATTTTCTCTCTGTTTCTCTCCCAAAATCTCACCAATTACCAAACTCTCAAGTTTTCTACTCCTCACTAAATCACCAGCAAACAGCACCGGTGGTGGCTTAACTCCCCATAGGTTAGCTTTCAATATTTTTCATGGAATTGAATTAGGGATTTAGAGTTTTTCCATTTTAGCAGAAAATTCAATTAATATTTGGATTTAGGTTGAAATATTTAACCTTACTTCAAGAAACATAAGGATTGAAGAGAGGCTTTTTAAGTTTAAAGAAAGTAGAAACCAAAGTATTTATTTGGATTATATAGAGTTATAGAGCCTAGAGGTGTATATTATCTTCCATTAAACATCCTCATTGTCACTGCAACTGGATTGGGTAACATTTTGAAGATCGTTTAATTTGAAGGCTAAGAGAAAAAATGAGAGAAAACTAAGACTAGTAGGAGGTTATTATATATATGTTGAGCAGTGAAAATTCAAGTTGAAGAAAAAAGAAGAATGAAGTGACTGGCACTCATTCCATGCTATATTTGAATATCCATGCAAATTAAGGATAAGAAATAAATGAAATTAAATGGTAAATTGGGAAATTAATCATACCTAATATATAGAACTTTCAGTGCAAACACACATCCTGTTTCGTTGTTTATTGACATTCTTACAAGACAATTTCTGGCAGCTTGTTTGTTTTGCAACCAGTGTTTTTAGAGGCGAGGCGTTTTGCCTCAATGAGGCGAGGAGTAAGCCCTGAGGCGTTAGAGCGTAAGTCTTTTGAAACGTTGGGGTGTTTTGAATAAAATAATATTAATTAAATTATAAAAATACTAAAAAATTAAAATAATATAAATTAATTAATTAATTATCAATAAATTTTACTAACTTAAAACCTATTAATGAATATTTATCAAAATATTTCACAAACATATGTTCACATCACAAACACAATGTTAAGTGGTTGTTTTTTACATACTTACAATAATATAACAAATTCACATACATCTCATCTTTCATCAATAAATCATAAATCATACTTCAAAAATCAAATTCTAATTTTTAAATTGACCAACTATTCATCACAAGACACAAACAAGTTCCAAATTCAAAAAAAAAAAACAAATAACACAATGTTAAGGGTCAAATGTTTACTGATTAGTGTTTACACACTTGCATTGGTATAACAAATTCACATATATAAATCTATTAAAAGTAACAAATTAGATAACATAGATAATGCAATCCTAATGATGTTATAAAATGATATTAATAAAATACAGAGTATATAATATGGAGTATATTTAATGAATTTGTTAATCAATGAAAACAAATGAGGAAAAAAAAACAGTGGAAATAAAGAGGAAAAAAAAACATTGGAAACAAAGGAGGGGAAAAAAAACAAGGAAGCAGCGGAGGGAAAAAAAAAAGAAAAAAAAGGACCAATGAATGACAAATGCAATTGTTGGGTATCGAACCCAGGGTTGCAAGGCGGGATAATGTTTACTTACCAATAGAGCACCAATGCCTAACTATGGATATATTGTTAACAAAAATATATATAAAATATACGCCCCAACAATTACGCCCCTGGGCTTTTTGACCGGATTTCGCCCTTGGGCACGCCCCAAACCCGTTTTTTAAATCATTGTTTGCAACAACATTGAAACTAAATCTTATTCAAGTATCTAATTTTGGGTATTGTTTTCATGGCCATTAAATATAGCAGATTAACTTATTTGATATTTTGTTGAAGCTGACGTTGCTATGTGACTCTTATAAGTCATTATAAATTAATTTTTTTTGCCTTGTAACATAAAGATTAAATCATAAAGTCAAAAACTTTCGATTAATTTTTCAAAAAAAGAATTGTGGAGAATTTAATGAGTAATATAAAGACTCCACCATGCATTTTGCCACCATCCCAATCTTTTATTTCAGCTTCAACTTGTGAGGCTCGTCCTTATAAGATTTCTAGAATTGAGCCTGAAGTAACAAAAATTAATACTCCTTTTAGAAAGAGATCATGGAGTCCGGAAGCAAATAAATGATTACGATATTAATGAGCATGACGAAATTCGAAGGGCACACCTTAAACTTAGGTCATATCAACCTATTTTTTACAAGTATCCGGCAAGAGAAGTTGGTAAAGGTGACATTAGACATTTTAAGTGCACTGGTATGAAGATCATTCATAGTTACAGTATTCACCCTCTAAAGATGTTTTTTGTCTGCATTGTTTTCTATTCAAAAAGCTAAGTCGCCATTATGGGCATTATACATTTACTAAGACTATATTTAATGCTTGGAAAAGAATAGGTGGGAAGAAGTGTGCTTTTTTTAGTCATGGGGAAATGATCAAAATTCTTTGCATAATAATGCTCGACAATATTGCATAGATTTGATGAAACTGGTTCAACATATTGAGATCATATTAGGCAAACAATTGAACAAATAGCAGCTAATAGACTACACTCCAAGACCTTTATTGGCGTTGTGTAATGGCTAGCATTTCAAGTATGTCCATTTTGAGATCATGATGAAAGTGTAAGTTCAAAGAATCGAGAGAATTTCATTGAATTTATCAAATATGGTACAAGTTTTGATAAAATGGTTGATGATGTTGTCTTAGGTAATGCTCCAAAAATTGTCATATGTTTCTTCAACAACACAAAAGATATTAAGTATTTACTCAAGCAAAACCTAAAAGGTAATCTGTGAGAAAATCGGTGATGCAAAATTTTATCTTTTGGTTAATGAAGTTTTTGATGAATCAATGAAAGAGCAAATGGCATTGTTGACAATAGGGGTGGGGTGTTTCTTTGATCTTGTTTATATGAGATATATTGATTTTGAAAAATGAGATATCAGATGTTCTTTCTCATCACACTTTTAATGTAGCCAATCTTCGAGGTGAGAGATATGATGGGGCTAGTAATATGAGTGATGAGTTTAATGGGGTGCAAGCTTTATATCTCAATGATAGTTGATTTGCTTAGTTTATTCATTGGTTTGCTCATCCCCTTCAATTAGCATTAGTTGGAGCTACCAAAGATGTGATCATTGTATACAATTTTTTCTCAATATTTTGTAATTGTCAATATTGCTCGTAGTTCTTCTAAATGTCATGATGAATTACAAGTAGTTCATTTAGCTCAAGTAGCTCATATGGTTGCCACAAATGAAGTTAAAACTAATAGAGGAGTTAATCAGCTTCCAACTTTACAATATGTTGAACAGTCATTGGAGTTCACACTTAAATTTTATTAATAGTGTGTTGAAGATGCTTCATGCAACAAGTATTATTCTTGAGAAAGTAGTTGATGAAGGTACCCAATTTCAACGTGTAGAGGCAAATGGAGCACTTGATGCCTTGATGTCTTTTGAGTTTGTGTTTATTTTGTAATTAATTAAGGAGATTTTTGGAATCACGGGTAGTTTATGTCAAGCTTTGCAACGTAAATCTCAAGATATACTAACTGTTATGGATGTTATGTCATCAACAAAAAAATGTACCAAGAGTTTAGGAAAATTGGTTTGGATATTCTTATTACAGATGCGAAATTATTTTTAAAAAATCATGCATGATGTTGAAATTCCTTATATGAGTGCTTAATACTTTGCTGGCTGTGGTCATCATCATTAGAAAGATCACATTGTTAAGCATCATTATCAGGTTGATATATTTCTTGTTATCATAGATTCTCAATCACAAGAGTTGAACAATAAGTTCAATAATCAAATTATTGAGTTGCTCACTCTTACTTCAACTTTGAATCCCAAAGATTCTCATAGATTGTTCAATGTTGAAAACTTTTGTAAACTTGTTCACAAATTTTATCTTGAAGATTCCAATGATTAAAATAAAATTTGTCTGCCTTATGAGTTTTGACATTATAAACTTGATGTGTGTCAAAATCCAAATATGCACAAGTATTCAACGTTTTTTTAACTTTGCCAAGGATTAGTATAGACTAGAAAGTCAACAATATGCCATCTCCTTGATAGATTAATCCGTCTAGTATTGACACTTGCTGATGTTCAGAATGAGCATTTTCAACAATGAAAACTATCAAAACTCGGCTTCGTAGTAAGATAGATGATCATTTCTTTAGAGATTGCATGCTTATGTATGTTGAAAAGGACATTACAGCTCAGTTTTCTATTGATGAGATAATAGATGATTTTTTTACTTTGAATGAATGCCGAGTTCAATTCAGATAGAATATATTATCGTATTTTCTAGTTTTATATTTTTCAATAAAAATATATACTATTATCAAAGTTTTATCTGATTATATGCATTTTATTTCATAATTTTGTATTGTAAATGAAGTGCCTACTCCTTAATTGTCAAGTTAGCTTTTCCATTGGAACTTAGTTACTCTCGGTCAAGAATCAACTATCATTTACAGCATCCTTCGATTCGCCATTGCA
The DNA here is from genome assembly GCA_023935145.1 of Bretschneidera sinensis. Classification (NCBI taxonomy): domain Eukaryota; kingdom Viridiplantae; phylum Streptophyta; class Magnoliopsida; order Brassicales; family Akaniaceae; genus Bretschneidera; species Bretschneidera sinensis. The sequence goes on along the minus strand of CM043697.1, from coordinate 99,384,543 downwards.
GCCCCGTAAACAAATATAGATGAGACTCGACCCCATTAAAGTGATTAATTCTCATCTCAGCTATTGATGTCTAAAACCCCAAAACTGAGAACGTATACTGAATCCAACGAATTACAGAAAAATATTATAAGTCCAAAAAGAAAGGAAACAAATGATTCCTCTCATGCCAAAGTCAAACCCTCGTGAGCAGAAATTTTTATAAAGAAATTTAAACCAGAGGGGAAACTTACATTCATATTCAGTTTCCGTCTCTTTTGACTTAAAATAAAGTACAAAGGAAATTCTTCTAAGAAAAAACTTTGACGCTGAATATATGAGAAGAAAATTCCAAAACCCAAAATAATTCTACTTTCTCGAGAAAAAATTAAATTTACGTCAAACAAACGGCGCCCCAATAAATCAGGAAATACACGAAAAACACACCCAAACTTTAGAAAGAAAAAAAAAAAAAACAAACAAACAAAAAGAGGAAAAAGACGTTTCTCCTATCTTAGCTTCTCGTCTTTTTTGGATGGAAGTCTTATCTTAGCTTCTCTTAACACCTTAAACCTTAAACAAGTTCTTTGCTCATCAAAAAAAAGCTTTTCTAATTTTTATTTTTCTAGAAACATTTTCGATTGAAACAAACAGGGAAGTGGGCTATAGAATGGGGTCAACCAATGAAGGACTCAACAAACGGATTCCAGAGCGATGCGACGGTCTCAAAGCAATCGAGAACATCACCTTCCCACACAACGGTCTTAAAGCAAACGGATTAAGGTACAGCTGTTGCCACGTTGGACGTAGAATAGCTTGAAGCAATGGGGATTGTCAACCGAAGACCCATATGTGATTGCTCCTTATGCTATCTATAGTTTGCTTGGACTCGTAAATATGAGATAATATACGATGATGCTTCAGTGATGGTTTATGGCTCAATTTCTGATTTATTTTCACTGGTCCTCAGTATGACTGTTTGTCTAATGTGATCATGCATGAGAAGAACTAGATCGCAGTGGCAATGGTGTCATGTATATTACAGTGGGCAATAGATATTCATGCAGAAAATTATAACCAGTGCTGATTGCTGACAGAGAAAATGAGGTATTAAGTTTTTGCTTCCTAGTAAATTTATTTTCACCAGTTCTCGGTATGATTGTTCTATATTTTGGAAGTGGGTACAACAATCAAAATTGAACTCACTAATGATACTTACATATCAATTCTCAACCACCCAGTCACATGCAAAACGGGTCATTTTCCGTTGCAATTTGACTTGAGAAAATGATGATTTAAAGGAACAAAAATGTCACCACCATCGTGTCCTTTTTGCCTCCATTGAATATTAGCAATGGCCCAACTTTGGATCAAGGCCTTATCCAGTTGATGATCAGACCAGGAGCCGCCTAAGGCCCAGACTTTCTATCATAATTAACTACTCATCGCTTTTTTTGAGACAGCAACATCACCATTCCATAATTCCAAGATTTAATAATGAAGTGCTTTTATATTTTTATAATCAAAAACCCATGAGAACCCTCACAACCTATAATATGTCCAAGGAGAGCTATCGTAGATTTAACCATTTCAGTTTCCCAAGCAGGCTTACAAATCCAAGAAACAAAAACAAAAGGAAACCAAATTCTGTAACATATCTAAAAGCTAAGACACCTCATTCATCAACTAGAAAAGCAATATGCATTAAAACTTCCATCTTACAAGAAACATATTCGAAATACGAATTCATAAGAGCACATCCTAAATAAAAAGGAAAAACCTGGTGCACCTTGATATCATTGTGTGGGAAATTGGCATAAAATTACATAAACTGAGAGTTCATGTCTTTGCTGCAGGTCTCACCAGCCCCAATCCTGAACCACTACCCAAATGCTTGAAGTCTCTGGCCTCAAGATGATCTCCATGACCTGCAAAGCCTGTCCCTCCTTTTTGCAAGCTAACCAAATTCCTTTCTTTACATGCCTTGTTGCACATCAAACAAACCTTATCAGCAACCACAAACTTGTCAGCGCATTTCTTGCAGAACACATGCCCACAGGAGCCGAGGGCCACAAGTGGCAATGTGTTAGTCAGAGTAACCTGGCAGCTGGGACAGATAAAAGTCTTCTCGAGGGAACTAGATTTCTTCTGTTCGCTGCTGTCTTCTGTGAAGTGGATAGGGAAGAGGGTCTTCAGGTTGAGTTTCTCCGTGCCTTCTGGACACACTGTACTGGTCGAGGGAGCTTCTACCTTGGCAGGAGCTTCAGGAGTAGCAGAGGGCAGCCAAAATGCTTTCATTGTACGAAGTGCTTCCTCTTCAAAAGAAGTGACCTTCACACTATTTGCCCCGTGGAAGATATTCTTGTCTCGACCATGGTTTCTATCACTGTATTGTGGTAATGCACCATGGTTTTGCTGATCAAATGCATCAAGTTCTCTGGCTTTCTGCAACATTAACCTCTCTTCTTCCTCTTCTTTCTCTTGCTTCTTCTGAGCAGAATGGGCAGCTAGCTTCCTGCCAAGTAGGGGGAGAAAGGCATTATCATCATAGAATGAAAAGGCAGAGACAGGTTTGAGTGACAAAAGCACTGTGCAACACACAGGAACAAAAGAATAATCGAAAATGTTCATTTTACTGAGACTGAAAAATATGGAAACGGGGTTAAATCTTAATCTTGATTAACCTAATCCAATAAAATACCAAAGGACCTTTTTCCTTCTAAAACTTCCCCATGTAATATAGAGGCTAACTGATATGTATCACACAAAAATGATTGCTAAACTGCAATAAAAGGTATTCGAAAACGCTACCCAACAATTTCCTTTTGATACAACCCAAATAATCAATCACTCTCACACCTGCAGTCCTGCAATACCAAGAATAGCTAAAAAAATGTTCACATCTAAACAGTAAACACTGTGTACATAAAACAGAAGCTTAGAGAGTGAAACTTAGAACCGCTACCATGTGGCCACGTGACTTTATGTTTTTCCTTTCAGGCTAAAAATGATATCGTTTCAGGAAGAATGCCAACAGGTTTCCCATTTGATAAGTTGCCATAATCCTGATTAATTGCTAAGATCTATAACCAAAGATCATTTTATATGTTTATTGCCTTAGTTAAGACCAGATTTTCTTATAAAAAACAAAAAAAGATTTCTTATGTTTCTCTTCTCAGGGCCAATCCAACCGCAAGTCTACTAAATCTCACAATCAAATACCAACCACTCAATAGAGAAGCAGAGACGTTAATGGAGAGAGAAGAAGAGATGAGCATAATAGACTTCCCTCACATCTGCAACGTTGTTGAGGCTGACCTTGATGCTACTCTCTAAGTAGGCTTCTGTCTTAACTCTTTCTAAATTTTCATTGGCTTTTATTATTTTCCTTGATTCCTTTTTCATTTTCGCCTGGTTTGTGGACAAGAAATTCCACAGAGTTTTATTCACAAAATGATTTTTCTGTAGAAATCAGAGGCAGTGATGACAGAGAAGAACAGGGCTAGAAGGTGGCAATGACTGTGGAGATTCGAAGAACAAATGCTTGATCGCTAGAGGAACTCCCGAAATTGCAGAGGCTTGCTCTCCAAAAGGTCGTTTTTATTATTGAATTCTGTTTATATTCGCCTTGTGGAGTTAATCCTATCTTGGTTGCAATTCTATCACTGTTTTGCGAGTAGTAATTTTTTTTCCTTTTCTTTAATTCTCTAACCCTCGAAGTGTATGTTATTTTCATAAGCTTCGACAATAACTTCAATAATGGATTCGAAAATAGCAATTCTACATGAATTTGTAGAGGATAGAAAAGGTTTAAATAAAAAAGAAAAATAATGGTAGCAGAAAGAAGTGGCAAGTGTAATGACCCACAATGCATATGTAAAATGCAGCTTTTGCAACGGTTTTGCAATACTGCTTATTTACAAGAATCTACTTAGGCTTCTGGGTTTCTAATTGAAAATAAGCACCTTTTATGCGTTAAGTAGGAACTAGGCTAGCATAGTGGTACCAGAAATTTTTTATTTGTGACAGAGATTAAATTCCTGGCTAAGCAAACATAATTACCTCAAGAATCAATCAGAAATGTTAGATAGTAGATCTAAGCAAAAAGTAGCTACTTCTTCGCCATGTCTAAAATTAATTGACTGCATCATAGATTATATATTAAAGTTTGGGACCGTGAAAAGATTATTATTATACCTGACTATTATATATATTTTTTTGATAAGTACCTGACCATTATATATCAAAAGGTGATGAGTGTGTGCAAACCATGATGTGAATTTTCGGAAGGACTTTTGAATGCAGCAAACTATAAGTATTTCTATGTATTTAAGATTTTATAAGTTCCAGAGCATATGTTCATTCTTTACTCAATTTCCATTTGGCCATTCATTCTACTAAATAGTATAATCTATTGCATGATCATTGTCATGTATTTTGCTTAATGTTTTTTAGGGGGAAAAAACACTCATTTGGCATGTTATACTTTATTCAGTTATGGCATTAAGTTTCAGAACTGCTACTGAAACTTTACCCCTTCATCTGAGTCCTGTTATGTGTAGATTCTCACAACTGTACTTCTAGAGTATTTAGCCCGTTTGCTACAAGAATAGACAACACCGATGAAAAGTTTGTGCTAGCCACTAGCAAATTCATGCTCTGCTCAAGGTTTTTTAATATTGAATTTATGGTCTATTCTTTTCAAGTTTCTTTTACATTTTTGTTCTGTATGGTACCTTTAATTTCCATCATGTGCAGGTGGAAAAGGCTATTCTACAATCGGTTACTCTACTAAGGATTGCGTAAACTATATTGATCATGTTTATGGTATGCCTTTAGAATCGGTTAGTCTCATTTTCCTTTTTCTTTTTTGATATGTAGAATTTGTTAATTTCTTGCAAAGCACAACTTCTGTATTTGCTATAAAATTTCTCTAAGGTTGACCATGGTAGAAATGAAATTTGCTTTTCTTTGTTTTTCCAATGATGAATTAAGACTAGATGTGATTCACTAAAATGCTATTCTATTTTGGTCTATTCCAATAGCATCGATGAGTTTGGTCATCTTCACGGTTTTCACTTCTTAGAGGGCGGAACACAAATTGGAATTTAATTTGAAACTAGCAAGGATCCGCCTATAAAAAAATTGGTTGATCCTACACACAGAAACATAGAACGACTTTCTATTGGTGATCAGACCGCCTATGGTAAATTATTCTATTTTCATTTATTTGCAGTTTATTTAGTTCTTCATGTACTCTAAAATCTTTAAAAAGTATCATGTATTACTATCCTTGTAGGACCAATATTCAACTTATGTTTGTGTTCTTGATATTCCATAAATATTCTTTTGTCTGGATTTCAATTTGATTATAAGAATTAAGAATCTAAAATCATGTGCAACTTATAGAACAATAGGCAGAGAACTAATATGTAATTATATGACATGTTTTGGAGAGAAAGAGGCATAATATGTCCAATTTAGAGATCCTTTGTTGGTATTTCATTTATAAAAAAAAAAAAAGCCGTTGTTAGTCCTTTGTGGGTTTTATTTTCCTGTTCCTTTTTTTCTTTTTTCTTCTTCACCCTCTCCAAAAAAAGTGTTACACAGGTTTTACAAATTTTTGTGTATTATACCACCTACTGTGTTAAAACATGAAAAAGGCCCATGCCTAAAGACTAAAAACCTCAAGTTTCTTGAATCAAATTAAATTCACCAACTATAAGAATGTGTTATCATGACATTAATTCTTTTGATTTGGTGGACTAGGTGTTTGGCTCATGAAATTTTCATTCAGAGCTCAACACTAGATGGGGATTGAAAATTGAGTTCATGGACAAAGAGAGACTAGGACTTGATCAAAATATTCTGCCTCTTAAGGATCTCCCAACATGGCTATCGAGAATTTGTTCTCTCTCAAAAGTGTGTGTGGAGTATTTTATTTGTAGGAACTGCCTGCTTATGCTTCTTGCAAAAGTTTGTTTTGATAAGTGCTTCTTGCAAAAGTTACAGGAGGATGGTTAAGAAAAATTTCAGAAGATTCATCAAGATTGATATTATAATACATTTCCACTAAATGTTATGTGAGCAATTTTTTACATCCATCATTTTGCAGCTGAAAGTACTAGACATGATTTTATTTTCTCATGCATCATCTGTAGTTTTGAAATTCCGCAAGCTGAATTCATGAATTGGCCCCATGTATAATATTATGTGACACCCAAAGCAACCCCAAAATTATAATTCCAAATTTAATTCAACTAATCAACTTGAACTCTTGAATCTAACCTAGATAAAAGAAACGAGTATTTTATTGAGTTCTATCAACATAACATCAATCATGTCCGTGCATAGCATGAGTTATTGCCTAGAACTATTAAAATCAAAGTTTTAAACCAACATACCAAGGAAATACATGAGTGTATATGCTTTAAACATGTAGGCCGAAGATCCAATAAAATCCAATTGTTGCCACCAAGCAAGCTAGAGCATTATCCCCAAACCCCACACCTCGATCCCTTCCCCCTCTCTTCTCTTCTCTCATAAGACTATCATCCCGTTGCGAGCTATCAATTTTTTTACGAGTAAAAAATTATATTAGAAAAGCACCAAAGAGGTACAACCCATGTACATTATTTACAAGAAAGAAACTCAATAAACTCTAGAAGGCCTTTCTCATTTACAAAAAGTTTACCCCTAAACCAAAGTCTTAAAAAGTATTGAACCAACCATCGCGAAATGCTTCTAAGGACCTTTCTTCATTGTCAAAAGCCCTCCAATTTTTCTTATTCCACATGAGCCAAAAAATGGAAAAGGGAATCAAAGAGGGAGCCTTCTTCAACTCTTTAGAGGCTTGTAAACCATTCCAAACCCAAAGTTCCTCTTTTACGGAGTTGGCAACAACCCAAGAGATACCCACAACACAATAAGTCATCTCCCAAATACTTCTGGCCAAAGAGCACTCCAACAAAAGATGAGACATAGATTCGACCCTTTCCTTACAAATGAAGCATCTATTAGCAAGCATTCTCCCTCTTCTTTGCAAATTTTTGATAGTTAGGATCTTCTCCCAAGAAGCCTCCCACGCAAAGAAACAAACCATTTTAGGGGCATGAGCAATCTAAATGACTTTCCATGGAAAGGTGGGGAAACCTTCCAAAGGAAGATGCTCAAGAAGGCTCCTCAAGAAAGATTCACTCCAACGGACCTTATCTTCTCTAGACAAATCAAGACTATTGTTATATAATGTCTCAAAGAATTTCCCAACTCTCTCAAGTTCCCAATCATGAACATTTTGTTGAAAAGGCACATCTCAAGAAGCTACCTCATTGGAAAAAAGATGCAAGAGCCAATAAGGGTATCCTTATCCCGCACAATAGCAAAGACATCTGAGAATTGTACTCAAAAGGGAGTGTCCTTGCACCAAGTATCATGCCAAAGCCGAACTTTTTCACTATTGCCAATCGAGGAAGACACCGGAGGAAGAAACCTATCCACCCTTTCTGGATCCATTTCCAAACCCCCACACCTTAAGCCCCCCACCCTCCTTAGCAATCCACTCGTTGGACTCCACTCCAAACTTAGCCACAATCACACGCCTCCACAAATGGTCCCTTTCCACCATGAATCTCCATAACCGTTTCCCAAGAAGAGCTTTGTTGAATAAAAAAGTAATTTGAAGCCCAACCTCCCCCTTTCCAAAGGTTGTTTAATGACACCCTATGTTGCTTTGACTTGCCATTATTGGCAACACACTAGTGTCGACGTTACACGACATAAGTACGAATATGGAATCTGTGTCAGATCCTTCCCTAAAACTTGGACACCTTGTTCTCAACCCATAAGGAAACAAAAGCAGAGCAACTCATCTCATAGACCAAAATTACCAAGATTGCAAATCGAGGAGAGAGAAAGATGTCACAGTTAAGGAGAGAGAAAGAAGTCACAGATCGAGGAGAGAAAAAAGTAGCAATTGATGAGAGAGAATGAAAGCGTTGTCAGTGAGATGTGTGGCGTCGCCGTTGGTAAGAGGAGTGGCGTCACAGTCAGTGAGAAAGGAGGCACCTCTATCTGTGAGAAAGGAGGCAGAGTCACATACAGAGGCGTCATCATTGATAAGAAAGGAGGCAACAACGGTGGTGAGAAGTAAGACACCGTCGTGATGACAATAAGAAGGGAGATGTCGTTGGTGAGAAGAGAGACCTCGTCAGTGAAAAGGGAGATGTCACTATCGATGACGAGAGAGAAATAGATAATGAGAAGAAGGCTTTCGATACGAGATAGTGAGCAGAAGTGGGTGTAGGATGAGTGTTTGAAGAAAGCACGGGCTAAGAGAAGTGTTTAGTCTAGTCATTATTTTTTTATTCTTTTTATGAGTCTTTTATTAGTCCTACACCTAGTACTCTTTTTTACGGGCTGAAATTCATTTAACTAAAGGGATGGGCTTACTATTTTTTGTTTATCTAAGCCCAAATCACATGAGACCACGGATAAGGGCTTATTATTTGTTTATGTGAGTCCAAGCTATTAACAAATATGCATAATATTATTTTCTTTGCTTATATAAATCATCTTAGCACTAAGAAAGTTCTAGCGTGTCCATGTGTCTGTATCCACTTTTTCGACCTCTTATAGATCATATCCCTAGAGTTTCAAATTTGAGGAAATTGACAAGTCGACACTTAGATACATACCCACATCTGACACTCGTACCCGAGTCCAAGCAACGTAGATGACACCCCATCTAACCAAATGATACTTATACTCATCCCCAAAATTTCCCCAAATCATACTTATAATTAATATTGCTACGTGAAGCCATGCTCTTTTTTAAAATAACATCCATCATTAACTCTAGACACAAGCCATATGGCTTCCATTTACATGTTTCTACCACCAAGAAAGTGTAGTACTATATTCATTCGAGGAACTGCTCCAAGCCTAAATGTCTTTCTCAATGAGTATATGCAAAAGAAATCAATCAAATCAATGCCTCCTGCTAAGAGGAGCCAATCTCACATCATCAATCTACTTTCCTCTATCATTTTCTAATTCTAATGTAATCTAATTAAAGGAAGTCAAAAAAGCCTCCCTAAAATAGTCAGTAACAACTAAATTTTAGATCCAGAATGCCTTTTCTGCGACTATTTAGTATTTACATACAGCTACATGAACCATCTTTTAACACCCACTAGACCTAAAGCCATTTTGACCCAAATTTCCAGAGGAAAATCAAATCATAACTAGTCATTGGCGCCAAAACCCACTCAACCATCATCATGCATAGACCAACACTCCCAATCCTCATACCACAACCAGCACCGTGCACTTCCTGCCTGGTCACTTGAAGTTTAATAAAAATTTTAAAAAAAGGATCTTAAACGCTCCAAAGCTCAAAGTAATCCTTAAATCGCACATGACAACCAATGGACTTTCACCTTATATATACTAAAATAAAGTAAATAATTCCTGATACCGTTTAATACTCGCATACGGCATTAAGTTCAATTACATTTCAAAGCACCCAAATACACAACATATTATTAAAATCAAAATCTCATACTACCATTTTCATCAAATTTCATCGATTTCATCAGCAAACAAACAGCCACACATAACAAAAGGAGAGGTCATTGAAATATTGGCGTACCTTTGAATGTCCTTTTTCTGCGCTAAGAGGCACTCGAGGATGCATTCTTTGCAGAAGACGTGGCCCTTTTGGCAGCACATGGGATTGATGAAGGGCTTCAAGCAGAGGCAGCACGCATCGAACGGCTTGATCGAGTCCCTGCCCAATCTCTCCTTCTGGGTACCGTACCCTAGCTTCCTCTTCTCATCGTAAGTGAAGAAAGCCAAGTCGTTGTTGTTCTTTGAGTGTCTCTGTGGCATCTTTGCGTTTTGCTTCTACTGAAAGGAAGAAACCCCTTAAAATTGGATTGGATTTGGATCTACGGACTGCGAGAGAAGTCAAACCCTAGAAATTACACGAAAATTCAATCGGGGGTTTGGTGTGTGTTGTTTTGCTTGGATATTTAAAATTTGCTTCGAAGCTATATCTACCTATATACTCTGTAATTATTACCTAGTTTTGATTTTATAATAGTTTATTTTCAAATTTCCTCCTAAATTTTGGCCCTGATTGCACATAACCTCCTAACCATTAAAAGTAGTCAATTTAACCCTTGATGTTAAAAAAAACCTTGCATTGAGCCTCCAAACAATTTACATCAAAATCGATCATCAGCTAATTCGTTTCCAATTAATAGAGAACGAAAACAAAATAAAATAAATAAATTGAAGTGGACACATCATACAAGAAATATAGAAGACTAAAAGTTTAAAATACAAAATCAAAAATAAAAACACAGTAATTAAAAATAAACAAAAATAACGTAGCCTATTTTTCTCCACCTCTCTACACAACGCTCTTATTCTCTTCTTCTTTGCACAATCCCATCTTCTTTATCTTTTGATCTTTTTCCTGTCTTAAAAATTTTCAAGCTCCCAAATGAATAATATTTTCAGTTGTCTATTGGGCTTAATCTATAGCCTAGTCCAGTTGAGACCCAAATTAAAATGATGCCTCATAATCAGGGATTATGATTTTTAGAGCCCAAAGAGATGAGGGTCAAATTTTCAATTCGATAAGCCTAGCATTTCTTTACGGTTGGGTCGTGGAGCCGCCAAACAAAAAACTTCCCCATCCTCAAGGTCACATGTTCGTTCTGTTAAAGATTGGAAAAAGAAAGCTAGGGGGTCTTAATGCATAAGATTCAGCCTTGCACAACAATATTAAGATTATGAGTTGGAACTATAGGGGGCTTAAGAATCTCCCTATAGTTCATTCCCTTCACAAGCTAGTGAAGGATAATGGTCCCACTGTGGTGTTTTTTTTTTTTTATGGAAACCTATATGGATTCTCGTGGTTTGGATCGATTGAAATTTAAGTTAGGTTTTTCTCATGGTTTAGCTATTAAGACAGTCGGTAGAGGTGGTTGTTTAATGATTGTATGGGAGGAAGGAATAAATGTATCAATTAGTACTTATTCTCAGTATTATATGGACTTTCGTATTGATGCTCGGGATCAGGCCAAGGCATGGAAGATGATAGGGAGCGTACACGAAGGGAAAGGAGACCTAATCCAACGTATTTGGATTAGCTCCAAGATGTGGATAGAAGGAAGTGAAGAGGGAGATAAGGATGGGAGTATCTTCAGGAGTAACTATGTTATCATTATCTGTTTGTTATCTTTCTTTGTATTTGTATTTCGTATTAGTATCCGTATGTTATCATTATCTAGCGATTCTCTAGTTGGAGAGTTAGAGATAAGGTAGGAGTATTAGCCTATTTAAATAAGGCTTAAGGTTATGAGATGGGCAGCTAATTATTGAATCAAAACACGTATGTGTAAGGTGTCTTCTACCTCAAGTGAAGAATCTATCAGTTCATATTTCATTCCATTATTACTTTCATTCCCCAATTCATCTCTCCCCAAGTTCGTAACTTATCAATTGGAATCAGAGCAATGACAACCAAGAAGGAACGCATCGAGAAGCTGAAAACCGACGTCCATGAGATCAAAGAATCCATGCAGAGGCTTGAGCAATCCATAAAGGAAACAATTGCAGCAGCACTGAAGGAAGCCGTGGCTTTTGCATCCACAGAAACAGAAGTGAAACCACAACATCATGAACGGGAAACCATGGCGTCAAACTCACCCCACGACATCGCAATAATCGTCATCATCAGGAGGATGGTCATTCCTACCGACCCATGAAGATGGAGTTTCCGCAATTTCATGGTGATGACCCCCTTGTCTAGCTCAACTGGGCTACTCAATTCTTTGAGTATCAACATACCAGAGAAGAACAGAAGGTAACCCTTACGACGTTACTTAGAAGGAGAAGCCAACCAGTGGTGGCAATGGCTGATGAACATTTATTTGGAGGATGGGCAACCTATCACTTGGGAAATTTTTGAAAAAGAAATAGTGGTTCCTTTCGGACCAACGGAATATGAAGATTATGATGAAGCTTTCTCTAGGGTCAAACAAAAGGGTACTTTACGATAGTACCAGAAGGAGTTTGAAAAGTTGGCTAACCAAGTGGTAGGATGGCCATAGAAAGCACTCATCAGCACCTTTCTAGGAGGGTTGAAGAGGAAAGTATCCTCAGATGTCCGCAAATTTAAACCGCGAACCTTGCGAGCAACCATCGAATTTTCGAGGATGTGGGAGGACGAACTGAACCACACGAAGAAGCTGACGTATTCTAACGTTCCAAAATATAGCCCCAAGCCACCATAAGGGAGCAGCCCAACTACGAAGCCACCATTACCATCGCTGAAGACTACTGGATCTCAAGTAAAGAAGTTGTCATGGGGAAGAAAGAGCTCTCAGTCAAGTCACGGGCAGCTAGAGAGAGAAGCTCTCAACTGTGAACAGTGTTGCCCATGGTCACCAGCTCTTCTCTCTTCCTTCTCCAACTCTTTCTGTACCATTCTTTCAGTTTTATTTAGCATGGGGAAGAAGAAACCTCCCAGAAAACCTCCTCTCACAATCCAGTATCAAAATGATCTAGAATATGTCCATAATCATTTCAAGAACAAAGCTGCTACAGTAGCTTTGTCGCGAGATAAAGTTACAGGAAATACAAGCATGGATGGAGCCAAGGGACCATTCAAAGGATCAGCATTCTCTTCCTGCTCCTTGGGAGAGAAGGATTCCCAAGCCTTAGGGTCTCAAATGGAGGCTTCAAGCTTGGGTAAGAATGGAAGCTCTATTAGAGTTTCGAAGGTGAACAGTACCAAGGATCAATTTCAAAGCAATGCAGACAGCCAGACATTATAAGAAGAGCACCTAGACATTGAAGATGAGAACCAAAGCTCCTCTGGGGAGAGTATAGAGGGCTCAGGTCAAATGGAGTCATGTTCTTCCAGTGAGGAAGACGATACAAGCTATGAAGCTACTGTTCATGCTACTGTTCATGGTAGGAAGCCTGAGGTAAGGCAAGGAAGAGAAGAGGAAAGCAGTGAATCTAGGCCTTATTCACCAGTGAAGAATGGGGGCCTACAAGCTGACTCAAGGGACAATGCAGCCCCCTTGCTCCAGGTCCTGTTGGAGCCCAGCTTGCCTCCAAGTCAGTGGGCAAAAGGCCAGCCAACAATGAAGAGACTAAGAAGGCCCCCTGGGTCAGCCTCTTTGCAGAGAATATAATACAAAGCAAGAGTCTCCCCTTGTCTTCTATAACCAGTGAGGGAGGAGTTGTAAGAGTCACTCAAGAAGATGTGCTGGAAGTCTTTGAGAACCAGCCTTTCTGCTTGGTGGGGTATTTTGCTGGAAGATTTCCAGGAAGGGCAGCCCTCAAAAAGCTCACGGATTCCTGGGAGGTAAGAGTCCACACTCAGTTTCATGAAAATGGATGGATAGTATTTAGATTTGATAATGAAGATGCTAGCTTGAATGTGTTGCAAGAAGGCCCTTACCAAGTGTATGATAGGCCTTTGCTCTTGAAGTCATTGCCTAAATTCTTCAAGTTTGGCAATGAGGAAATCACTACAATTCCTGTATGGATCCAAATAAAGGGCTTGCCCCTTGAGCTATGGTCATCTAACTGCCTTAGTAAGATTGGCACCTTAATTGGGAGACCACTATATGCTGACCAATTCACTAGGACTAAAGAGAGAATATCTTATCCTAGATTACTAATTGAAATGGATATAGCAAAGGAAATACAATGCTCTGTTCCACTGTCCCTCCTAAATGGAGATACTTATGAACTAAAGATTTGCTATGAAAACCTCCTTAGATATTGCTCAAAGTGTAAGGTTGTTGGGCATGACCTACACTCCTGTAGCCAGAGTGCCAACCTAGAAAGGGGAAGAGAAAGCAATAAGAAAGGGAAAGAGCCTGCTAGAAAGGAAGCATCTAAGACTATAGGTGATATAGCCAAAGAGATGAGAAAACAGACTGTGGAGCCTAGTGATGATAGGGATAGCTTAGATGGGTTTGAAAAAGATAGTCCTATCCATGAACCTAGAGAAGCTGCCCAAGCAGAGAATGGTGAAAATGTGGCTAAACAATGCCAAAATGGTCCAAGGGGGGAAGGAATCCAGGGGACCACTAACCAAATCCAAGTGGTGGCTGGCCTAAATCTCCCAAGCACCCTGACCATTCCAGCATGGACCCAAGGAAAAAATCAAGCCTAGCCCAAGGCAACAGCGAAAGAGACAAGGGCCCTGAGGTCCATGATGGTGATAAGTTCTAAGTAATTAAGAAGAAGAAAAGAAGACTAGCACAAAAAGGCACTCAATCATCTAGGAAGCGAGGGGCTGCCTCCCAACCTCATCAATGATAGTGGCATGTTGGAACATAAGGGGCTTTAACAAGCCCTTGAAACACAATGGGGTACTGCACCTCATGAAGAAAAACAAAGTTGACATAATGGGAATTTTGGAATGCAAGCTTGATGAAGCAAAGTTGCTTAAGATAATGGGCAACAAATTCAATCTGTGGAGGCAGGTTAACAACTTCTCCACCCACTCATCAGGCATAATTTTATTACTTTGGGATGCTTCAAGGGTTAGCCTTACTTCAATTGATGTATCTCCCCAAGTTATCCATTGTAATGTTACTTGTACTATCTCTTCTTGTAGCTTTGTAATCAGTTTTGTGTATGGTCTTAATTCTATTATATCTAGGAGGCCCCTATGGGATAACCTTTGTAATTTCAGTTATGATTTGTCTTCCCCTTGGCTTGTCTTGGGTGATTTTAATAATGTTTTTGCTATTGATGAAAAATCTAATGGGCTGCCTGTAACAGATTATGAGATTAGGGATCCCTCCTTTTGTTGTAGGGAGACAGGTTTAAGTGATGTAAATGCTGCAGGGTGCTTCTTCACATGGACAAACAATAAGGTGTGGTGTAAGCTAGATAGAGCCATGGTCAACAATGTATGGTTCCAAGAGGGGATAAGAGTTCAAGCTTCCTTTCTCCCTGCTGGGTGCCTCTCTGACCACTCTCCATGTATTGTTAGCTTGATGGAAGAGGTTTGCGGGGGTAGGAGATCTTTCAAATTTTTTAATATGTAGGATGATCATTACATGTTCTTAGACATTGTAAGTGCTTAATGGGGTTGCCCTGGAAGGGGCACCAAGCAATTCATTCTATGTAAGCTTTTGAAAGGCCTCAAATCCCACCTCAAGAACCTCAACAAGAATCACTTCAGCCATATATCTGAGAGAGCCTTGGAGGCTGCAAACATTCTAAATGGCCTACAGCAAGACCTTCATA
This sequence comes from Bretschneidera sinensis, assembly GCA_023935145.1. Classification (NCBI taxonomy): domain Eukaryota; kingdom Viridiplantae; phylum Streptophyta; class Magnoliopsida; order Brassicales; family Akaniaceae; genus Bretschneidera; species Bretschneidera sinensis. Next base: position 99,369,276 of record CM043697.1, on the reverse strand, counting down.
ACAACCCTTATGATGCTGAGCTTCAGGAGAGGGTGACAAATGCCAGGTTAAAAGCATTCCAACTTGCTAAGGCTGAGAGAAGCTTTCTATCCCAATAGGCCAAATATAAGTACCTTCTCAATAGTGATAGACAGACCAAATTATTCCATGCCTTGGTCAAGATGAGGTCTTCCAAGAATCACATTGCTTCTATTAGAGCTGCCAATGGATCTCAAACAACTTCTGAAGCTGAAGTGGTCCAGGAGTTTACAAGATTCTACAATGAGCTTTTAGGCTCTTCTAGCAGATGTACTCCTATTGAGATGGAAGTCATTAGAGGTGAGCCTGTCCTCTGGGAAAACCAGGCTGCTGAATTGGTTAAACAGGTCTCAGATGAGGAGATCAAGGCTGCATTATGGAGCATAGGGGAGGATAAGTCCCCTGGTCCAGATGGTTTCTCCTCAAAGTTTTTCAAGAAAGCATGGGGGGTTGTCCACAAAGAGATTATTAAGGCTGTCCAAGAATTCTTCCAGAATGGGAAAATCCTAAAACAACTGAACCACTCCTCTCTTGTTTTGATACCCAAAGGGAAGTCTACTTTTAAAGTTGAAGAATTCAGGCCTATTGCTTGCTGCAATGTTCTTTACAAAGTTATCTCTAAGATCCTTGCTTCTAGGCTGGCTCCTTGCTTGATCCACTTGGTCAACCCTGCTCAGGCTGCCTTCATAAAGGCCAGGAGCATGGCTGAGAACATCTACCTAGTCTAAGAATTGCTCAGGAGATATTATAGGAAGAGAATCCCTCCTAGATGCATGATCAAAATTGACCTCAGGAAAGCCTATGATACTGTAGAGTGGGAGTTCTTAAGCAGCCTATTAGAGGGCCTGGAGTTCCCTGGAAATTTTAAATACTGGATTATGGAGTGTGTCACCACTACTACATTTTCTTTATCCATTAATGGCAGCCTTCAAGGGTTCTTCAAAGGTAAAAGGGGCTTGAGGCAAGGTGATCCACTTTCTCCCTATCTATTTGTGTTGATTATGGAATACTTATCAAGGCCGCTTAGGAGATTGAATGTGGAAGAGGGGTTCAGATTCTACCCCAAGTGTGACAAGCTCAAGACTACCCACCTGGCCTTTGCTGATAATCTGATTTTGTTTACTAGAGAAGAGGCAAAATCAGTGGGAATGCTCATGAAATGTGTCAACACCTTCAGTGATTGCTCAGGGCTGAAGACTAGCCTGGCAAAATCTAACTTTTACTATGCTGGGGTGAAGCCTGAGGAGGTTATGGAGATTAGCAGATGCACTTGAATGGAGGAGGGCAGCCTCTCATTCAAGTACTTAGGGGTTCCTCTTGCTTCTGCAAGGCTGAATGCCTCTCATTATGCCCCCCTTATTGAGAAAATTTCTGGCTATATTAATGTATGGGCTGGCTCCTCTTTATCATATGCTGGGAGGGCTGAACTTATCAAATCTGTGCTTCAAGGTGTGGAGTGCTTCTGGCTGGCCATCTTTCCCATCCCTGGTAACATCCTTGATAAGATTGTCAAACTATGTAGAACCTTTCTCTAGAATGGTAAGAATGGTGGCATGAGAAAAGCTCTTGTTGCTTGGGCTGACATTTGTAAGCCAAAAACAAAAGGGGGTCTTAGGCTGGTAGAGCTCAAAACTTGGAACAAGGCTCTCCTTACAAGGGTCTTATGGAATATTCATATGAAGAAAGACTCCCTTTGGATCCAATAGGTCCAACACTACTATCTTTTTAACAAATCCGTATGGGATATCAAGGCAAACAAAGATGACTCCCCCCTCTGGAAGAGGATCTTGGAAATTAGAGATGAGATGTTTGGCCAGCCACCTTGTTTACAGCAAGCTACTAACAAGCTAATGGAATGGAGGCTGCATGATGAGCTAAGCATAAAGAAAGTGTACAATGCTATGAGGCAGAAAGTCAGTAAGGTCAGATGGGCTTCCCTAGTCTGGAATGGTCACTGTCCCCCTAAACAATCTTTTATTTTTTGGCTGGCTGTTAGGGATAGACTTCTCACTAAAGATAAACTCCACCTTATAGGGAATGACAAACTATGCCCCCTATGTACTGACCAAGAAGAGACCAATGACCACCTCTTCTTCTCTTGCAGGATCAGCAAGAAAGTCTGAAACTCCATAAATATTTGGCTGGGTAGTAGAAGGCAAATGAGAACCATTGAGAGTGCTATCAGATGGACTTTGAAAGTCAAAGGCACTGGCCCTCCTGCTGTGGCCAGGAAGACAGCCCTTGCAAGCACAGTCTACCATATATGGCTGGCAAGAAATGCTAAGATATTTGATAAAGCTCCTGCCTTACCTGCTAGCTTAGTGAAGAGGATCCAGATTGGTATCTATAGAAGTGTCTATGATGTCTGCCCTGAGTATAGGCTGCTGATTTAGGCTGCTTCCCTCCTGTCTTTTATTTTGTCCAGGGTATGCCCTGTTGTGTTGTATGTCTGCTTTCCTGTGATCTCCTGGGTATGCCCAGCTCCCTTGTAAGCTCTATGGTTAGTTGGTTTTATGTTAGGCCAGCAGGCTCCTTGTAAGTTCCCAAGGCTTGTTGGCTTGTATAGCTCTTTGGCTGGGCTTAAGCCTCTTGTCTATTTTGTATATGTCTTATTTGTAAATCTCCTAGGTATGCCCAGTGATCCTTTTGTACATTTTTGATCATTCAATACAAGTTTATTTATAGATCAAAAAAAAAAAAAGTTATCATGGGATGAAATGCAACAAATGAGGGAGAAAGGACTACGCTTCAATTGTAATGAGTGGTATACACCTGGCCACCAGTGCGCCGTGCCATGGTTGTTCATCATTAAATCTGAAGCGGAGGACAGTAACAGCCCAGAAGGAGAAGTAGTAACAGATGAAGACGAAGACAGTAAAACCCCAACAATTTCTTTACATGCGTTAATAGGGTACACAGGACCATGGACGATGCGCGTCATTGCTCAGTTTGGCCATCGTGCGCTGCTTGTGCTTATTAACAGCGGGTCAACTCACAACTTTGTCGACCAGAAAATTGCCCAATCACTAGGACTACCCGTGATGCCAATCACAAAATTTTGGGTCACAGTAGCGTATGGGGAAAGGCTAGCCTATACAGATAAATATGAAGGCGTAGGACTAGTAATTCAAGACATGGCAATCACCGTCACTTTGTTTACTGTGCAATTGACAGGGCTGGACATTATCTTAGTCATTCAATGGCTGGAGAAACTGGGGCTAGTGGGGTGTGATTGGGGATGCTTTCCATGACAATCTCAAGAGGTAATTAATAGTATAACATTATGGCTCAGCCTCTAACCTAGGGGTATGCCATTAGTAATTCCATGATGACTCGGGAGGTGGATAAGGGAGGAGAAGTATTTGCTGTAGCCATCCGAATGGCCAATTCAGATGAGGAGATTACTAGTGTGGTGAGCGTGGAAATACAACACATACTTGTAGATTTTCCACAAGTCATGGAGGTACCTACAATACTTCCTTCAAAGAGAGCATTTGATCATCAGATTATTCTTCAAGAGGATAAGGGACCCGTTAATGTAAGACCCTATAGGTACCCTCACTTCCAGAAGAATGAAATAAAAAGACAAATTTCTGAAATGCTCATGTCAAGTTTAATAAGACCCAGTACTAGTCCTTTTTCGTCAACCATTCTACTTGTCAAGAAAAAAGATGGCACATGGCAGTTTTGTACCGATTATAGAGCTCTCAATGCAGTCACAGTTAAGGACCGTTTTCCTATTCCCATGGTTAACGACATGATTGATGAGCTACATGGCTCTCAATACTTTATGAAACTGGATCTACGAGCAGGGTACCATTAGATTCGGGTCCATCCGGAGGATATCCACAAAACGGCATTTTGAACACATAACAGTCATTATGAGTACTTGGTAATACCGTTCAGATTGTGCAATGCCCCATCGACATTTCAAGATGCAATGAACGACATATTCAATCCTTACTTATGTAAGTTTATTCTGGGTTTTTTTTATGACATTCTCATATATAGTCCAAATTGGGAAAACCATTTGCTGCACATCAGGAGGACCTTTGAGATCCTGGCAAACCAAAACTTTGTGGTAAAACCTAGAAAATGTGTTTTTGGTCAAACGAAAATAGATTATTTGGGCCACCTAATTATTATAAACGGGGTGAAGGTCGACTCCAAGAAAATTAAAGCAATGGAGGCATGGCTGGCTCCGAAGACGATTACGGAATTGAGGGGATTCCTTGAGCTTATAGGATATTATCATAAGTTTGTTAAGAATTATGGTATTATTGCACAACCATTAACCAACTTGTGGAAGAAGGGGTAATTTGGATGGGAAACTGAAACGGACATGGCATTTATAGCCCTTAAACATGCTATGGCCACAACCCTATTTTTGGGATTACCAAACTTCTCTGACATGTTCATCTTAGAAACAGATACGTCTAACAAGGGAATTTGAGCGGTTTTGGCACAAAACAGAAGACCTTTGGCCTAATAAGCAAAGCAATCGGACCAAAGAAATAGGGATAGTCAATGTACTCCAAGGAGATGCTCGCGATCGTGGAGGCTATAAGGATGTGGAGACCGTATCTAGTGAGCCATCATTTTCAAATATAAATGGATCAAAAGAGCTTAAAATTTTTCTTGGAGCAACGGGTGGTAACATCAGAGTAGTAAAAATGGGTGTCAAAGTTTTTAGGCTATGATTATGAGATCTTGTACAGACCAAGAAAAGCAAACTCAGCGGCAGATGCACTCTCTCGACGACCCCACAGCCCTCATGATAGAGACATAACTGGAGGGAAAATCAGCGACAATAAGTCTTAGGTGTTCACCATCAGCAGTCCCTAGTTCCAGCTGTGGACTGAAGTAAAGCAAGTAAACCAGACAGACCCATATTTATTAGAGTTGCATTCCAAGATGATAACGAAACTGGAGAATCAACACCATTTGCAAGACCGTGTAGGTATATTAATTTACAAGGGCCGAATCCTGCTACCCCCACGATCAGAACTGTGCACTAAGCTCTTAGCAGAATTTCACGACTCCAATATAGGAGGGCACTCGGGTGTATTACGGACCTACAGCCATCTTGCCCAATCATTCTATTGGGAAGCCATGAAGAACGACGTCAAGCGATATGTAGCTGCGTGCGACATACGCCAACGAAATAAAAGCGAAGCTCGATCACCCGCGGGCCTTTTACAACCCTTGCCAATACCCTCGTTAGTATGGGAGGAGGTGTCCCTAGACTTTGTGGATGGGTTACCAACATCGGCTGGGAAAACTACAATAATGGTAGTGGTGGATAAACTGACCAAATATGGCCATTTCATATCGTTATCCCATCCTTACACGGCCAAAAAAGTTGTAAAAATATTCACCATCAATATCATCAAAGTCCATGGTGTCCCCAATGCTACGGTGAGTGATTGTGACCCTATTTTTCTGAGTAATTCTGGAGAGAATTTTTTAAACTGCAAGGAATCCAGTTGAAGATGAGTTCGGCCTATCACCCACAATCTGATCGCTAAGCGGAGGTTGTGAATCGCTGCCTCGAACAATACCTCCGTTGTCTTTGTAGCCAACACCCCAAGAGGTGGGAGCAACACCTACCATGGGCGGAATACTGGTACAATATAAACTTCCACCAATCATTAGAAACCACCCTTTTTCAAGCCCTTTATGGCTGCCCACCTCCAACGGTGATCAATTATTTAATAGGAACGGTGGTAGTGGCGGATGTTGACCAAGAATTAACTGGTTGAGATGAGCTTCTCCAGCAGTTGAAAATCAGTTTACAAAAAGCTAGTAATCATATGAAGCAATAGGCTGATAAGAAGCGTCGCGACTATGTTCTGAAACTTGGTGATTGGGTTTATCACCGGCTCTATCCATACCAGCAAAATAGTGTTTTTCGACGAGCCCACTAAGAATTAGCAAGCTACTACTTCGGGCCATACCAGATTATTGAGCAAGTTGGCAATGTAGCATATAAATTGGCTCTACCAGAGATAGCACAAATACATCCAGTGTTTCACGTGTCTCCTCTCAAGAAAAAAATTGGGAAGTCGGCTGTAGTTACCATCAATTTACCCCCATTCCAGGAAGACCTATAATACTCATTTTCGTAAAGTAAGGATAAATAAGTAATTTAATAAATATGATGAAAAAGTAAAATAATATAGTTATGCAAGAATTAAGTATTGAATAAAATAATTCTAAAAAAATTTAAATAAAATTTTTAAAAAAAAAAAATCTAGACGTCTTGAATGTCCAGAAAAAAAAGTCAAACAAAAAAAAGTTAAAAAAAAGGGTTAAAGTCAAAAAAAGAAAAAGAGAAAGAAAGGCATTATGCATGAATGCCATATGACCTTTTGCGTGGCAGCTCAAGAATTATAAAAGAGGGGGGCTGTTAAAGCAAAGGAAGATATATATTTGAGTAAAATAGGTAAATATATGTATACTAAACGATTTCGTTCAGTTTCTTTCAACTTCTCATTTTTTTTCTCAAAACACTTGGGGACCAAACGAAATGTTGAAAGAGCAAAATTTTAAAGAGGTTTTCTGTGGAATTTCATAGAGAATCAGGAAAAGCTATCAGAAAAGCATAAGATAATAGTATAGTGTTTATTTTTGAATTTATGACATTTATAAAATTTTCTTGAAGTCAAAGTTGAAATTTTTAAAGTGTATGGTTTATAACGAATTGAAGAATAAATTAGAAGATTTATATAAATATGATGTCAAGTGTTGATGATCTACAACAGGGGGAATTTCTGAGAGGAACGAAAAATGCAAGGAGATAGTCTACGGGTAGCTTTAAGTGCTACGGGGTGAGTTGGATTTACTTTAAGTAATCTAAATAAAAATCAAATATCTAGAAATAATAGCAAAATAAATTATTAGATTATGTTTTAGTGATAGATAAAGATTTGGTTGATAGATATAATATGAATATTGGACACGTAGAAAATTATTATGTGAAAAGAGATATTCTTGGAATAATAAGTTGATTTACTAATAAAAGTGATAAGTGAAATTCTTGATGAGCAATGATTGATGTTTTGATACAAATTTTGAGGATATAAATTTTAGTGGATCTTGACAAACTTTGATGGATGATTTGATGCGATTTGGGATGAAATTTAGTAGATCTTGACAAACTTTAATGGATGATTTGATGTGAGTTGGGATGAGAGGATTTTAGTGGAATTTTTATATAATTTGAGAAAAAAATCAAGATAATCAATTTAGATATTTTGAGTTCGTGTTGTTTTTATAATACTGTTCAGATGCATATTTCACATCATTATTCACACGCATATGCATTAAATGAAAAGAAAAGAACCGGGAAGACAGCCGGTTTAATTGAAAAACAGTGACAGCCAATATGTGTTGGAAATAAAAGAGACACCGTGACAGCCGGTATATGCTAAAAAATTTTTGTAGTAGTCGGGATAAGCTGCAAAGAAAAGAATCGAGAGAAAGTCGGTCTAAGATAATAACAACCTTTCTACATGTGGGAAGACATTCTCATCATAATCATTCATGCATGGCATCTGATTTAGTTATTGCTTGCATTATTGAAATACTGATGTGTGGTGTATTAATTGACAATTTAATTATAGATGGTTGAGTCTTATAGAAAGAGACAGTTATGGCAATAAGATTATTGAAATGTTGAGGTGTGGTGTGTTATTGTTATGATGATAAGAACTATCTAAATGGTAAACTTTATGATGTGAACCTCATTGCGAGAAAATTATGAGATAATTGATGGTTATGAGATGAACTAATAAATAAGAGGAAGAGATTGATAGAGAATGGATATTATAACATGTGTAGTGATAGTAGAGTGGTAGTATCAAGTGTAGGAGATATAAATTGTTTTAGACATTAAAAGATTGTTTATACAAATGAGTACTTTTAGTAAATTTAATTCACTGAGCTTGTGAAGCTCACTCCTCATTGTACAATGATTTTCAGGTAACAAGCTTGACAAATAGTTTGGTGAGTTGAGCTTCAGAAGAAATCATTTTCTGTAAGCCATATACGTGTCAACATCCTCAGACTAATGAGAAAATAAAATGAAAAAAAAATTAATTGTAAATATTCATGCATTTTACGTTGTATAGAATGTTTAAAGATTGGATTGATGTAAAATTTCTTTTGGTGTTATTTATTTTTATTATTACATATATGTGTCGTGCTGGGATTTTTAAAATGTGATGACACTGTCTTGGGGGTGGCCAACTCGAGATGGGTCATTACAATTTTGGTATCAGAGTATTAGGTTTTATGATTCTGTAGACTGCATAAAAAGTAAGAAAGTGAAATATTAAAATAAATTATAATGAATAGTCTGAGGATGACACGTGGACATGCTAGAGCTAGAGTTAGAATTGTTGATTGGAGAGGGCGTGGTAGACCCCAATATTTTTGACAAGTTGAGGTTGAGTCTGAATCTGTGGTTCCTAGAAGGGAACTTGTTGATAGTATGATTGATATTAATAATATAATTGATATTAGTAAAGGTGTGAGAAAATCTAAAGTTGAAAGAGATAAGCTAAGATAAGGTCTTGCATATGCTCTGGAGAAGTGAAGGTAGCAGATGATAGAATTGATAGCTTATAGCATAGACTTAATGAACAGGCTAGAGCAGCGCCTGAAGTTGTTAACCCAGTAATGATAGACATTTAAAAAGGGAGAAAAGTGAGTTTATGCATAAAATGTAGGGAGATTGTTAAGTTGAATGCCGTGTTGTTTAAAAGATCTATGAATCCTTTTACATCTGAGTTTTGGATGAAACATGTAGAGAGATTATTTGGTTTTCTACCAGTAACTGACAGGCAGATGTTTGCCTTTGTTTCATTTGAATTAGAAAGAGAAGTTTTAGAATGGTGGAATGATATCCTTCCCAGGTTAAGTATAGATATTGATAGACTCTTAACCTGGAATAGGTTTAAGGAGGTTTTCCTTGATAAATATTATTCTTAGACTTTTACAGCCTAACATGATAGAGATTGATTTATTTAAGGCATATGAATTATGTTAGATTGGTGGATATATCAATTCAGATTAAGAGAGATATGATAAAGTAAGGGAAAGAGAAAGAGTGGTTAAAGAGGCTTAGACATAAAAATTATAGAGGTAGTGGTAGTATGAGTGTACAGGGTGAGAGACCACCCCAAATGAGGCGTTCCTTGTTACAGGGAACTAAAGTACAGAGTTAGAGGCAAACAAAATCTGTTGCTTCTGTATCTTAGAATACTATTGGTGGGACACTTAGATTTGGAGACAGGTTATAGGAACTGAAAGTCATGGCAGAAGAAGTAAGTGTGCCACCAAGGGGAAGTGATAATCTGATGTTTGGTTGGGAGACAAAAGTTTGTTATAGATATATTCAGGTGGGATATTTATTCCAGAATTGTCAAAATTTGAAATGCTTTATGTGTAGAGAAGGTGGACATGTCAATATTGGTTGATCTTGATACAACCCATTCTTTTGCATCCAGTATTCATATGAAGTCTATTGAAGTATGTATTAGTCCTTGGATGCAAAATATTTTTTGTTGAAGTTCTCACTAGAGATAGAGTGATAATCATAAATTTTTATAAGGGTTGTGTGAGTCATATCAGTAATAGAAAATCTAAAGTTGATTTATTATCTTTGAATATGGGTTGATTGTTTTAGAAAGAAGATAGTGTTATCGATATGGACATAAGGAGTGTAACTTCCAGAGAGAACATAAAATACTCTCGAACTATCTTATTTTACTCTGACTACTAGTAGATGGTTGAAGAAAGGATGTGAGGAGTATTTGGCATACATTATGATTCTAGAAAGGAAAATAAGAAGTTAGAAAAAAAAATCTTGGTAGAGAAAGATTTTCATGATATATTCGTGAAGAGTTGTCCAAATTTTCTCCCAGTAAGGAGATTTAGTTTCCTATAGATGTGATTTTGAGTTAATCACATATATCTAATAAAACACTACAGAGTGACACCCATTGAGTTAAGAGAGTTGGAAGTTCAAGAATTTTAGATAAACAGTTTATCAAACCTAATGTATTTGGGGAGCTCTGTGTTGTTTATGAAGAAGGAAGATCGAATGATAAGAGTGTGTATAGACTACAAATAGTTTAATAAGAACAAAGATCTTTTACTCAAGATAAATAAATTGTTTGAGCAGTGCAAGGAGTGAAAGCATTTTCTAAGATATACTTGAGGTAAGGTTATCACCCATTAGATAATAAAAGAAAGAGACGTGTCTAAGACTGCTTTTATGACATGTTATGGTCATAAGCTTCTGGTAATGCCATTTGGGTTGACTAATGTTCCAGAAACATTCATAGACTTGATGAATAGAATGTTTAAACCATATTTTAACAAGTTTATGGTTGTATTTGATTTCCTGATATATTTTAAGGAGGAAGAACAACATGTGAAACAATTAGACAGTGTGTTGGAGATTCTGAGGAAAGAGAAATTATATACAAAGTTCTCTAAGTGTGAGTGTTGATTGAATGGAATAACTTTCTTGGAACATGTAATATCGGGAAATGGATAGCAGTTGATTTACAAAAGGTAGAGACAATGTTAAGTTGGGAGAGACCAACTAATGTGACTGAGATTAGAATCTTCTTGGGGTTAGTTGGTTATTATAGAAGATACTTTCAGAAATTTTTTATTGTTGTAATATGGTTGAATAAATTGACCAGGAAAAGGTGAGATTTGTATGGTGAGGGAAGTGTGAGAAAAATTGTCAATTACTAAAAGAAAAATTGACTACAGCTCCAGTATTGATGTTTCCTTATGGTGTTGAAGGATTTGTAGTGTATAGTGATGCGTCCCATAAATGTTTGGGATATGTGTAACATAGAAAAGATGTGGCCTATAATTCTAGGCAATTGAAGATTTATGATAAGAAATTTCCCTACTCATGACTTAGAGTTGGGTACTATAGTGATTACTTTAAAAATTGGAGACATCATCTGTTTGAAGCCACTTGTAAGATATTCATGGGTTATAAGAGATTGACATACTTACCTACCCAGAGAGAATTGAATTTGAGGCAAAGATGGTGGATGGAGTTGATAAGTAATGATGATTGTACAATTCACCATCATCTAGAAAAATGCGAAAGTGATAGCTAATACATTGAGTAGAAAAGTCTATAAGAAATTTAACTGCTATTGGGAGTCCTGATGCGAAATTGATAATAGATTTATAAGAGATAAGAATGAAGTTGAATAGCAGTGGTAGAGGATCATGTTGGATGGTTAAACCCTTTAGAATTGAGTTTTGGGCTACTATAAATGATCAATCAAATATTTGTTAGTTTTATCACTGTTAACAAGGGAATTACAAACTAGGTAAACACCTGGATGTTGGAAATCACCTTGACAAGATGCCCAGGTGGTGATCTTCTAAACACCCAAGTTTAGAATGAATTGTGAAAAGAAAATACAGCAAAGGAAGCAAAGAAAGAAGACAAGCAATTGTTATCGAGGTTCAGCAATAGCCTACGTCCCCATGAGTTCTTCTGAACTCTCTACACTAAATCAATGGTTCTTACAAGTTACAGCAACCCCTCTTCAAGAATTCATAAGTTCTTGAAGGAACAAAGAAGAGAACAAGAAAGACCTAATCACTTTTGATATTAATCTCTCACTTTACAACCAGCCTCTCTAATGAGTCCCTCTTGTATGTCTGTGTCTTTGTACTCTCACACAATTCTCTTATTCACACACACTATCGTGTCTTGTCACAATGTCTTTCACATTGCATTCCAACTTGAGATTGAACCTAGGTGACCCTTTATATAGTGCACCAACTTCTTGTTCAATCTTGAGTGTCATTCTCCACCCTTAGATCTTGATGACCAATCAACCTTGGCCCTCCATCAATCCTAAGTGATGCTGTACATTTTGGACTTACACCCACACACTTAACAAAAGGCTGAATCAAGTTAATCATGTGTGCATCAGTGTGCCTAGCGCCTAGGCACTGAACAGGGCGCGCTGTGGCCTTGGGTAAAACACCTTTTCACCACTTTCTGGGTGCCGTGACCTTGAGTAGGGGGCACCGTGGCCTTGGCCTTCCTCCAACATCCTCACTTGCTAGGAGCCATAGCCTGGGAGGAGCAGGGCTATGGCGCACACTGATACTAGACCCTTCAAAGCTGTACGCACTTCTTTGTCTTGCTGAAATGAGAGGTGTGCACACACCCAAAGTGAAGTGCACACTTGTGTACACTCCTTTAACATGCTGAAATTCATTCTTCCACCTCTTATTTAAACCTTAACCATGTTTAAACCTTAGACAAATACCAACAATCTCTACCTTTGTCTAAGTGTTTAAAGCCAAACCATTGTGCAGAGAACTTCATGATCCAAACTCATCTTGAGTCATTATTCAACTGACTCCATTCCTAAGAAGTCCAAGGCAATGATTGGACCTTTTTAGTGGTAGAACCTTGGTGCCTAAATTTGCAATACTTTTCTCCATGGCTACCTTATCCATGTGCTTTGTCCTCCCATGGAACACTGGATTCCTACACAAGTGCCACGCACTTTGGTTAACCGAATACACTATTACCTGCTTTTTTAGGACCATCCACTCATCCAACAACCCTTGGCACCACATAGCCTCCTTTATGGCTTCCATAACCGCTATGTACTCAACCTTGGTTGTTAAGAGTGCTACCACCGGCTGCCACCAGGCCTTCTAATACCTCAGCAACCACTTCATCCAAAGCCAAAGCTCTTTTTCGGGATTACTCACAACCTTGCTGAGAACACTAATTGCCCGAGAAACCCTCAACTGGTTTCTCTCCTTTTCCCGGATGATTTTCATCCCATCAAGGATCTTTTGTGTAAGGCTGAGATCCTTCCTCTCGAACTCCTCACTGAGTTGAGATGAAAACTTTTTCATCCTCTCCCTGCTGTTTTGAACCAACAGCATATCAATGGCATAAATAAGGATAATCACCACTTCATCCATCTTATGTCCAGGTGAGAAGGTTTCTGTGAAATCTATGTCTTTTCTTTGCGTGAACCCATTCACCACCAGCCTAGCCTTGTTCCGGACTTTATCTTCTGGAGGGTACCCTTCTTTGATCTTGTAACTCCATTTATAATCCATAACTCTCTGATTTCCTGGAATGTGCACTAATTCCCAGAAGTTGTTCTTCCTCAAAGAATCTATTTCTTCCTCCATAGCTAGCTTCCATCTTGGCGAATCTTTATATCCTATGGCATCAATGTAAGTCTCTTGTTCACTAATCTTTCCTTCTATGCAAGGAGCTGCTGCATCAGCAAAACTATGTCTTAAAGGTGATCTGTTCAGCCTTCCTTTCCGGTCCCTTGTGAGATGATAGTCATTTTGATTCCCTGCATCATCCTCTTTCAGTTCAGCCTCCTCATGAGTGTCCTGAGCTTGGCATTCATCAATGGACTCTACTTGGTTCATACCCTCTTGCCTTCCTTGCTCTACTTGAACCAAATTCTCCTTGATGCTATGCTCCACAAATACCAAACTGGTTTGCTCACTAGCCCCTGCAGGGTTATTTTTCTCCAAATAGGGAAATAACAATTCATTAAAAATAACATCCTTATTTATTATGAGTCTCAATCCTTCTTTCTCTAAGGACCACAACCTATACCCCTTAGCCCCTTCCTCATATCCTATAAACACACATTCTTTAGATCCTGGGCTAAGTCTATCATCCTTTTGATGTGCAAACACAGTACACCCAAAAGTCCTAAGGTTATCCAACTCAGGGAGTTTTTCACTCTCCCTTATGGTATATAACCCTAGAGGGTGACCTATTAACCAAATACGCAGTAGTAGACACCGTTTCCCTCCAAAAACATTGGGGTCATCCGGATCCATCTAACATGCACCTAACCTTTTCCATAAGGGTCTTATTCATCCTCTCAGTAACTCCAATTTGCTGAGAAGTTTTCACAACTGTTGCCATTTAACCTACATAATTGATCAAGTTCTTGGTTAAAAATTTCTAAGCCATTATCAGTTCTTAGTACTTTAACTACCCTGCCCATTTGAGTCTCCACCAGTTTTTTTCACACCACTAACTTATTCAAAACATCTGATTTATTTCTAACCAAATAAACCCAAACCTTTCTTGAATAATCATCAATTAAAGACAGAAAGTAAAAGTTACCTCCCTGTGTTGGTGTCGTTACTGGTCCCCAAAGGTCTGCATGAATGTAGCCAAGAATGCCCTTAGACTTGTGTACTCTGGTGTTGAAGCTGACCCGATGTTGCTGCCCAAGAACACAACTCTTGCAGAAATCAAGTTTCTCTACCTTGTCATCATCAAGTAACCCATTCTTGCTGAGAACTTACAGCCCTTCTTCGCTTATATGTCCCAAGTGTTTATGCTAAAGAACCACCTTATCTATCTCAACCATCAAGCTTGTTGCTTGATCCTTGATGTCTGTGTCTCTAATCATCTCATAGAGATCATCCTTCATTGCTGCTTTGATTACTACTAAAGATCCATTGGCTACCTTGATCTTTCCTTCCTTTGCTTTGTATGTGTACCCCATAGAATCTAGTTGCCCCAATGAGATCAAATTCCTCTTCACATCTGGAAGATACCTCACATTCCTCAGCAGCCTTGTCATTCCATCAAACATCCTCAACTGGATTTCTCTTATCCCCCTCACTTGGCAAGAATTGTCATTACCTAAGAAGACCCTTCCATCATTGATCTCATTGAAATTATTGAACCATTCCCGGTGAAGGCACATGTGATAAGTGCACCCGGTATCCAAGATCCATTTCATGCTGTCTTCTTGCCCCTTGCTCACATCCGAGCACACAACAAGAACATCACCATCTTGCTATTCTGTCTTGGCAACCGAAGTCTCTCCATTCTTGGTATGGTTTCTTCCTTCATATCTCATATTCTCCTTGCAACCTTTCTTGAAATGACCCTCTTTATGGTAATAGAAGCATCTCCCATGGCTCTCTCTTCTACCTCTGTCCCGGTACTAGCCATATATGTTACTGTGCACTCTCCCATAGCTCTCTCCTCTACCTCTGTCTAGGTAGTAGCCATGTATATTGTTGTGCACTCTCCCATGGCTCTCTCATTTACCTCTGTCTCGGTAATAGCCATATATGTTGCTGTGCACTCTCCTGTGGCTTTCTCATCTACTTTTGTCCCAGTAGTAGCCATGTATGTTTCTGCTATACCGAGTTGCTGGCCTTCCTCTAATGAACAGCCCTTCTCCACTTGATGCACTCTTCATCTTGGCATCAAGATTCTCTTGCAACTCTTTCGTAGGATCAAATTTAAAAGCAAAGATTCATTTACGAAGATACCTCTTATTAAGGAGAGTCTTGGCAAAAAACAACTCATCTGGTTTCTTCCAAATGACAGTCTGATCTTTTGAGTCTCCGTACTCCCTTGTGACATTATCCGACATGTGCAAGAAGATGGTGTTGTATGCCATCTTCTTCATCTCATTTCGCTGGTCTTCCGTGGTACTTGCTGAAAAAACGTCATTTTCTCTAATCGCCAAGTTAACCTTTTGTTACATAAGAACAGCCTTGATCTTCCACTTCCATAGGGAAAAAACTCCATTTCCATCAAACTTCTCAATACCAAAATTTGAACCCATCTTACGGAGATGATCCCTTGATTCATGCAGCACCCACAAATGCTTTCCAACTTCTTCTAAACCTCAAGAACACAAATCGAAGATTGATCTCAATGTCGTTCTTGAATCAACCTCAAGAACACAATCAAATCTCGATCTTTACTCCATTCTTGAATCACCCTCAAGAACGCGATCAGATATTGATCTTAACATCGTCCTTGATTCACCTCAAGAACACAATCAGATATAGATATTTACTCCGTTCTTGAATCACCCAAGAAGTTGACCTCCAATTCTTGGAGTCTTACTTCGACACCTTCTCTTCTTGCTCTGACACCTGGCTGTACTAGCTTTGATACCACTATTGAAAATCACCTTGACAAGATGCCCATGTTGTGATCTTCCAAACACCCAAATCTAGAATGACTTGTAGAAAGAAAATACAGCAAACGAAGCAAAGAAAGAAGATAAGCAATTGTTATCGAGGTTCGGCAATAGCCTACGTCCCTGTGAGTTCCTCTGAACTCTCTGCACTAAATCAATAGTTCTTACAAGTTACAACAACTCATCTTCAAGAATCCACAAGTTCTTGAAGGAACAAAGAAGAGAACAAGAAAGACCTAATCACTTTCTATACTAATCTCTCTCTTTACAACTAGCCTCTCTAATGAGTCCCTCTTGTATGTCTGTGTCTTTGCATTCTCACATAATTATCTCATTTACACACACTCTTGTATCTTTTCACAATGTCTTTCACATTGCATTCCATCCTGAGATTGAACCTAGGTGACCCTTTATATAGTGCACCAACTTCTTGTTCAATCTTGAGTTTCGTTCTCCACCCTTAGATCTTGATGACCAATCAACCTTGGCCCTCCATCAATCCTAAGTGATACTGTGTGTTTTGGACTTGCATCCACCCACTTAACAAAAAACTGAATCAAGTTAATCATGTGTGCATCAGTGTGCCTAGCGCCTAGGCACTGAACAGGGTGCACTGCGGCCTTGAGCAAAACACCTTTTCACCACTTTCTGGGTGCCGCGGCCTTGGGTAGGGGGCGCTGCGGCCTTGGCCTTCCTCTAGCATCCTCACTTGCTGGGCACCGCGCCCTGAGAGGAGCAGGGCTGTGGCGCACACTGATGCTGTGCGCACTTCTTTGTCTTACTGAAAAGAGAGGTGTGCACACACCCAAAGTGAGGCGTACACTTGTGTGCACTCCTTTAACATGCTGAAATTCATTCTTCCATATCTTGTTTAAACCTTAGACAAATACCAACACTGAAGCAACCTTGTATTAAACATGTTAAACAAAAATCAATAGGCTCATTTAAATGCATCAAGAATAAATACTTTGCCATATGTTTGTTCCTCTTTTGTGAAAAATATTGCATGAAGCTTTCCTTTTTGTTTAATAAATTATGTAATTTTTCATTCCAATTTACATTTGAGAAACTTTTATGAGAGAAAATTCGCTTTGATTTAATCTAAGAAAATATTACCTTCTGATGCAGGGATGGCAAAAAGAAGCAAAATAGAGATATACTAAAGGGAGAGAGATTGTATTATGATTACAATGGATATGAACATGAATACCCAACTGAGCACTTTGTCTAGCCTTTGTTGTTACTGATCAATTTTGGTTATTGATCTTCACACCAAGATTGATGGAGGTTTTTGGCAATTAAAAAGCTAATTATACACACAACATTGCTTATCCTTACTTCAATAGTTTTATGATTTGTTAAACTTAGCATTTTCATAATTAATTTGTGACAAACACAAAAAGGTTCTTTATTCATTTACAACTGGATACCTTTGCATGTTCAGGTCTTTAATCCTTGTTTTTGTACAAGTTCTTTTTTTTAACAATGTCAAAGTATGTATTATAAAAGAATGTTCTTAAAATGATATAACAGGAACCATTTCCTAACATAAAGAATGTTCTTTTGAAGTTCTACTAAATTACACAAAATGTGATGATCTTGATTATTGACTTTCGAAATGTGTTTTAAGATTTGAACTCCATCATTCACATTTTCACTTAAGAAAGATTTCTTAATCATTAAGGCAGTATTGGAGTATTAAATCATTATTTCATAGTTGGTTGGAATATTTACTAGATGTAAAAAAAACTGACATATAAAAAATATTGAAATTTTAGAAATAAAATAATATTAATTATTTTTTAAGTATTTGGTGTGTGCTAGAAAAATATATATAGTAAATATGATAAATAAAATTAATATTTAAACTCAAAACTGAAAATAATTACAATAAGGTGTATCCAAATAGTTTTCTATTTTCAAAACAGTTTTCAAAATAAGATTATCCAAACAACATTTTACCGTTTTCTGTTTTGAAAACAATTTTCGAGTTACAATTATCTAAACATATTTTCTTCAAAAACATCATAAAACTGTTTTCAGTTTTCATTTTCGAAAACTGAAAATAGAAAACTGTGACCCAAACATGGCCATATATTTATATGTATTTTGTATAATTAAATATATATATTTATCATTTTAGTCCAACAATAAAAGCACCAAAAATTTTACTCTATTAAAGGGTCAACCATCAAGTTGATCTCCAATTCTTCCCAAAAAAATAAATTACTACCATCAAAGGTCTTTTGCATTTTGCAACCCTAATGTCAGCTTTCAAAGAAATCAATTTCTCAAAAGCTTTTTATAAAGAACCATTTGGTTGTTTCAAATTTTTCAATGGATGTGGGATTAAGAGGGAGTCGTCCACATATTTTTATAAGGAGTTCACTTGCCCTTCATTACGTTTTTAACCGATGTGGGATTGCAAGTGTTTGTAAGTGGGAGAATTGTTCAATCCCACATCGGTTGGATAATTGATGGTGAGAGGGACTATTAGTATAAATATAAGTGGTCTTGCTTTCCTTTAATGAGCATTAGTGGGTTGTGTCGTGCTGCACTCACACAAGGCAACCCACCTTGCCTTCGTGTCTTGTCGTGTTATGCCTTCCTTTTTTTTTTGTATTGTGCCGTACTTTTAAAACTTCATGGCATAGCCCAAGGCCCGCATGGCTATTAGGATGTGTGTGCCAGTCCATGAGCTTCATATGTATATATTGATTTTTTTTTATTGAAAATAGTAAAAAAAAATTATACATATTGAATTGAATGTTTATAATTGCTTAAAAAAATCATTTCATGAAGAAATATTACAAATAACTTAGAAATTAAATAAAAATAACAACATAAACAAACATCTTAACAATTACAACTTCCCAAAATCTTACAAATAAATAACTTACAAAAACAACATATAAAATAAAGGAAAAAGATAAAATGACTCACAAATGGGTGAAATATAAAATAAATAAATAAAACAACTTAGAAATTTTAAAAATTAGAAAGATATAAAATACTATTAATAATTAAAAAATTATTTCTTATAACCTTTTTTAACTTTAAATAAAAAAGTAAACTTATCCAAATCCTAGACAAACGACTTTAGAAATTGAATGATGAGCTGCCTAACCAAGCTACGCAGATAAGTTTCATTTGGTGGATTAAAAAGAATAATATTATATGATTTCCTCTTAGTGTTTTAGTTCATTATATCAAATGTTATTATGTTAAAATCAACCAATTATAACTTCAATATTTAAATTAAAAATTCACAAATGACACTTTTTTATGTTTAAATATTTGTTTAGGTTTGATTTAATTTATATTAATGTGTTATTTTACGTGAATTTGCTTCATTTATGAATTAGTAGATCACATGCCATTATGTTAAGGATATGGTAATAATTTTTATTTTTTTCCACCATCCTAAAACATTAAATTTATCATCATTTAATTCTTCTTGACTTATTATTCTAGTGGCATAAAATTGTATGTAATTTTGAATTTATTAGATGTTATGGTCGTGCTTCGTGTCGTGCTGGGCCATGCTTCGTGTCGGGTTATATCTAGTGTCCTGTCGTGGGTCGGGCCATGCTGGGCCTCGTGCCATGCCTTTTTTCATGCCGTACCATGGACTTCAAAAGCTAGGCCCAACATGACACAAGGAATAGTATCGTGCCAAGTACGGCGCAGCCCGTGGAGGTGTGGGCCGTGCCAAATTTATTTTGAACCGTGTCGGGCCCATTGCCACCCCTATTTCCTTTGCAGTTTTAGAAATTTTGGGCTTTTAAGCACACTATTTATGGGCTTGTAAGTGCTCTTTTAATGGCTTGTTATTAGTCAGTTGGCCTTGTAGTCCAAATTGATGAAATAGTCAAAAAATTATTTTGCGAAAAAACATGAGTTTCTTTATGAGTTAAGCAAGTGTATGATTTGAGTTGAGCTCGAGTTAGCTCGAAACTCAACTCGAACTTGTCTACAACTCAACAAGTCGAGCTCAAGTTTAAGTTTTAAAGGTTGAGTTCGGCTCGTGGCTCGGCTCGAAAATAATTATGACTCACGACCCAATCTCGAATATCCTTCAACTCGAGCTCGGATCAGTTCGAATCCAACCTTAGCTGTAATGGCTAAAGTAACACAAAAACTTAAAATCTGTGTAGATTCCTTTTCGTTATGGAATGATTTAATGTTTGGAAATGTTCAACGTAAACAAAAAATAAGAATAAAAGATTGTCACAGCTTTGGAATAGGGTGCAAACCTTTTCATTTTGGAATGATTTAATGTTTGGAAATGTTCATCGTAAACTAAAATAGAAGAATAAAGGATTGTCACAGCTTAGGAATGGGGTTCGGTCGTTAGCTACTTTAATGGAGGAGAAGCAAATTATAAATGAGATAAATGTGCTTTTAGATAGAGAGGAAATGATGTGGTTTCAGGGATGAGATAAAAACACTGGTTTCTTTCACTCTAAAGCAAGCCAAAGAAAAAAAAAAAGGAATACTATGGATGATTCTGGTGGATAGAGAGTGAGTGATGAGGAGATCTCTAAAACTGCTGTTGATTATTTTCAGAATTTGTGTAAGTCATCTAAACCTCATAATCTTGATGATGTCTTAAGAGTTGTCTTAAGAGTTCACTAGGGATGGGGTACACCTAGACCATTCTTAAATGCATCTAAATAAACCCCTATAACCCAGTGGTATGCCCCCTTTATTTTATTACCATTTTTAGCATATGATTGGTAATGATATTTTTGTTGTTTATCTTTCTTATTTAAATTTCGGGAAGATCCCACCAAACTTGAATCATACTTTTATTATCTTAATTACCAAAATAAAGGAACCTAACCATATGTCTGACTTTAGACCCATAAGCTTGTGTAATGATCTTTACAAGTTAATTTTAAAAGTTCTTGCTAATAAACTTAAGAAGATTTTGCCATATATTATTTATGAATGTCAGAGTGCGTTTGTTCTACGGAGACGTATTACTGATAATGTGTTGGTGGTCTTTGAATTAATCCATTATCTAAAAAACCAAAAAAAGAAGACATCTCGATCAAATGGCTTCCAAACTTAATATGAGTAAAGCATATGATCTAGTGGAATGGTCTTTTCTTAATGGGATTATGGGAAAAAAGTTGTTTTTCACAAAGATGGTGAGATCTTATGATGGAATGTATTTCTTTAATCTCATACTCAGTTCTAGTTAATGGTAACCCTCAAGTTTGTATTCATTCAAATAAGGGGTTTAGAAAAAGTGATCCTTTGTCCCCTATTTATTTTTGTTGTGCACAGAATGACTAACTTTTCTTTTTAAGCAGACTGAGCTTTCAAATGATATTCAGAGGGTCGTTATTTGTAGAGATGCCTCCTTGTATGCCCTATCTTTTTTTGCAAATGATATCTTATTATTGATAAGGGCCAAATCGGAGGAAACTCAAATAATGCTTAATATTTCGAACTATTATAGTCGGTCGTCTGCTCAAAAGATAAATTTGGAGAAATACTCTATTAGTTTTTAGGGAAAGTTGGAGAGGTTATCTAAGAGAAAATTAGGAGGATGGTTGGGATACAGTCTTCCAATAGTCATGAGAAGTATCTAGGGTCCCTGCAATGATTAGTAGATTAAAATCTCAAATTTTCTAATCTTTGAAGGAGCTTGTGTGGATGAAGGTTCAAGGATGGAAAGAAAAACTTCTTTCAAAAGCTAAGCATGAAGTTCTTTTAAAGGTTGTGGCGCAAGCAGTACCTACGTATATCGTGAGTGTCTTTAAACTACTAGCTTCGTTTTGTGATTATCTCTATGCTCTAATACATAAATTCTGGTGTGGTAGTCATGGTGATGCTAGAAAGATTTAGTGGATTAGATGGTCAAAAATGGGTAAGCCGAAAAAATGGAGGATTGGGTTTCGAAATTTTGGTTTTTTTAATGATTCTTTTCTCACTAAAAAGTGTTGGTGGCTATTTCAAAACACTTCCTCTCTAGTTTATCGATTATTTAGAGCAAGATAATTCCCAAATATCACCTTTTTGGAGTCAGCTTTAGGGTACAACCCTTCTTATACTTGGAAGAGAATTTAAGGAGCCAAAAAGGTTTTAGAAAAAGAAACAACATTATGTGTTGGTAACGAAAATAATATTAGACTTTGGAATGATATACGGAGTCCCATGCCAATGTCGTTCAAATTAGTTTCTTCTCCTCGAATTTTACAAAGTAATGCAACAACGACCCAACTGATTGATCCAAGTTCAAATTAGTGGAATGAACTTTTAGTAAAGGAAGTCTTTCTAGAGTGTGAATCAAAACTGATTCTTAAATTGCATCCTAGTAATCAAAATGATCAGTTGGTTTAGTGTTACTAGTCTAAAGGAATTTTCTTTGTACATAGTGCTTATCACATGTTTTTTTCCTGCTATGGAGGAGGCAAATGGAAGTAGTGCTGGTGGCTCATTTGCTTCTTGGACCTCATTTTGGGAACACGTGGAAGCTAAAAAAACCAAATAAGATGAAGCATTTTCTGTGGAGAGCTTGCCCTAAGGCTTTACTTACCAAGCATACTCTGATGGGAAGAAATGTGCTTGCTTTTTATGTTTTTCCTTTGCATGAAGTAAGGAGGGAATCAGTTTTACTTGCATTTTGGTTATACTAGGATGCCATGGATATGTGGGGGTATAGTCCTTATAGACCATTTTGGAACGCTCAAAGCTAAGTACATTAAAAGATTTGATTAAGGACTTATTTGAGATTCAGGTGGATGAAAATATAATATTCCTCTTTGTTGTTTGCTTGGTCATTATGGAATAGAAAAAATTAAGTTATTCATGGTTGAGTGCCAAGTCAAGCTCCGAAAGTCTTCTATAATGCAACTTCTTTGGCCTAGGAGATTACAACTTTCAATCGATCTTTTCTTTTTACAGCCCCGTCTCATGCATCTTTAGCTAAGTGGAAGCTTCTTCCCATAAGTAAGTTTAAAATTAATGTTGATGGTGCTTACTCATAGAATAAAATGGGGATTTATATGGTTATTAAAGATGAACATGGCTCAATTATGGTTGTTCGTGTAAAACTGGTGCTGAGATTACTATCAGTGGACATATTGTAGGTGTTAACTTTGCGCGAAGCTTGAATTTTGCTAACAAGATTGGTTTGCATAATGTTTTGATTAAGATTGATTCTTCAATCACTATCTTGATGAAGAAATCTACAGAGGTCTGTTTTGGTCCTTATAGAGATGTGGTGGATGACATTAATAGTCTCCTCTTTCATGATTGTTCTCGTTGTAGTCATGTTAGACTATCAACAAACCATTTTGCACACCAACTAGCTAAATTAGCATTGTCTCAAAATAGTATGCTTACTATGGTTGAGGAGGTCCCTCTAGATATTTTGCCTTTTGCTCTAATGGATCTATCATTGGCATTTTCTCTTTAATGAAAGTTGTTTATGGTTCCTCTAAAAAAATATTTTCAACGATATCTTCACTTAAATTGAAGCAAATCCGTAATCAAAAACCTAAAAATGAACATTCATTTTCTATGTCAACTGAGAGCAATGATCTATTTCTCTCTCCTTGCAGGAGATTGAACAATAGATTGTGCCTTTGCTAGGGATTTGGTCTCTAAAAAAAAACCTATCTATGCGACCAACCTGTGTCTTTTTTTCTCTAGATGCACTCCCTTTAAAAGTGAAAAACTTAAATCAACCTTGATGACTTTTCTCCTTCTCTCTAAATAGTAGCAAAACCAATACTTTCCATTCATCTTTTTCAGCATCCACTACCTATCCAAACCAAAATAACTAAAGAAAAATATCTCGAACGTCAAGATTGTCAACTACTAAAAATTCAGCAACAAATACTAAAACCAGTCCTGGTAAAGACATTCTTCTACAGGTTGTAAGCATAAAAACATTATTAAAAAAAAAAATTGATTGAGTCTTATTTCTTGGTTTAATCCACTTTCTTAACTACATAATGACCCAAATTCTTTTATTTTAATAAGGGTGGAAGGTTTTGAAACTTACTTTTTGACAAGGATTTTGATATCTCTCACCACTATACCAAATTACTCTTGATATTTTCTGCAACTTATAGTCAAATGTGAAACTTTGGAGCCAAAATTAAAAAAAGAAATTGACACAAATAGCACTCTCATCTAAATTTGTTCGCCAATATATTTTGTTTTCTAAAATTCTGTCAAGAGGTAAAGAAGTATCGACTTAAAATTGTTTTCCATTCATAAATTGGATCCAAATATTTAAACCTCGCTTTAACAATTTACGATGATGTTTGAGTTCAACTTAAAACTAACTTTAAAGTATAGTATATTTTTAAAAGTTTTTCAAAAACTTAATCAAATCAAATCAAATCACTTATTAATTGATGTTTAATTTGAATTTCATATTAAATTATATGTATCATTAGTGTAATTTGTTTTTATTATTATTTTTTTTTTTACATTTGATGACGTGATAAAGAGTACATTATTTTAGAAATAAGTTTAAAACAACTTCAATTTTGGGAATTTAGATTTTTAAGTGCCCCATTTAGAAAAATACTCAGTATTTTTGCCACATCATCTAATAAAAAATAACAAATTACATCAAAAGTCCCTATAGTTTAGAGGTGGATAATGAGCAGGTCGGACTGGGTCGAGCCTGGTGTGAGTAATTTGTCACGGGTCAAACGGGTTCGGGTGAAAAAGACTCAGTTTTAAATGGGTCAATTTTTTCACACCCAAACCCAACCTATTTTTTCGTGAGTGAACCCATGAGTGACTCATTAAAAAATTATTAATATTAAATAAAATAAATATTTTTTTGAAAAGCAAAAATATTTTATTGATGACAAATGCGGTGACACCACTTTCACAGTTTATTCTCCCACCTTGAACAACAATTCTTCCTCTTGCCATCATAATTTTCAATAAACTATTGTGCAATCACTAAGCTAATTAATTGGAAGTAACAAAAAAAAAATGAATGAGCGTATTTTATCAAGTAATTCCTCATTCTAGAAGAGCTTATTTTATCAAGTAATTATGATCTCACAGGTTCGTTGCCACTAAAGTGAATTGATTAATTTATTAACATAACATAAAAAAAATCTCAACACAAAATTTGATCGAAATTTAACGGGTCACCCATTCGATTCGCGGGTCAACCCAAACCGACTCAAAATTTTACCGACTGAGCTGGAACAGATGTGGATAAATTTTTAATGGGTCTATAAACTTATATCTATACCCATTTTTTACGGGTAGAAAAAAAATTCAACGGGTCCGAGACAAAATTCTCCCGTCTACTATAATTTGACATGAGATTCAAATTTATCCCTAAAAACCTTATATCTGCAACCCATTTTCTTTAACCTCGTCTCTTTCCTTGAGCAACATCTCCTTCCAAAGAGAGGAGAGATCATGATTGGTTTAAATATTTTATTTTTAAAAGAGATGTGGTTTGACAAAGAAGACGAGGTTAAGAAAGAAAGGGTTGCATATATAGGTTTTTAAGTATTAATTTGAATCTAAAGTCAAATTATAAAATTATTAATATTGTTTTTTTTATTTAACAATATGATAAAAAAAACTTTAATTTAATAAATAAGTTTGAAACAAACTAATCCTAGTTTAAGAAAACAACTCAATATTTCTCATTTAAATGAGATCTAGTAAAAGATTTGCTTTAAAACCAAGACATAATGCTCTCAAAATTCAAAAAAATTTGATTAGATTGAATTTAAATATTAATTTTAAATTATTTCAAAATTTTATTAATAATTTTAAAAAAATTCATTAATAATATTAATATAAATATAAAATTCAAAAAATAATATTATCAAATATTTTTTAAAATGACTAACAAAACATCAAAATCTAAAATTAATGTTTCAAACTAAATCTATCTAAAAAAAAAAATGGTCCTCCAAACCGGGCAAGTAAGAAAAAAAAGGTACTATTCAAAAAAGAAAAATCCATGACAGTTCTGACTCTGAGTAAGACTAACTTGTGACTTGTCCCTCTAACACAGCGAGTCCTCTCTTCTCCCCTACCACCCGCACGTACCCTTTAATCTTTCCATTCACCTCCCAAACGGCCAAACAAAACTACCTTTCTTTTGCCGTTCCATTTTCCAAAAAGAAATTTCCATTCTCTCTGCTCCTCGTGACCCCAAAACCCGCAACAAAACGCAACACAAAACACAGAGACAAAAAACTCACAATAATAGCCAAAACAGAAACAGAAACAGAAACAGAAACACTTAACTTACTTATGCTACTTATATGGTGTATAGCATGAATTCACCGAGAAAGCCGCTGGAATCGGACCGTAAAGCGACGGCCATAACGGTCCAACCGTCATCCCCGAGATTTCCGCCGTCTTACGGGACACCGACTGCCAGGGCCCAACGAAAGATCGGGATAGCCGTCGATCTGAGCGACGAGAGCGCGTTCGCCGTCCGTTGGACTGTCCAGAACTACCTCCGCCCTGGGGATGCCGTGATCCTCGTTCACGTGCGCCCTACTAGCGTCCTCTACGGCGCCGATTGGGGCGCCATCGACTTGTCCCTACACGACGCCGAGAGCGACAGCAACAACAAAAATGACGAGGAATCGCAGCGAAAGCTCGAAAACGATTTCGATCTCCTCACCAACACTAAAGCCGACGATGTCGCGCACCCCCTCGTGGAGACCCAAATCCCCTTCAAGATCCACATAGTGAAGGACCACGACATGAAGGAGAGGTTGTGCTTGGAGGTGGAGAGGCTCGGATTGAGCGCCGTGATCATGGGGAGCAGAGGCTTCGGGGCCGCGAGGAGCAGCAGCAAGGGGAGGTTGGGGAGTGTCAGCGATTATTGCGTGCATCACTGCGTCTGCCCTGTGGTTGTCGTTAGGTTTCCTGACGAGAAAGACGGAGGAGAGGATTCTGGTAAGACAGATGGGGAGTTGCTTTGCCCTGTGGTGGAGGAGGAGGATGAGCAGGAGTATCACGATGCATCGGATAAGCAAGCAGGTTTGGCTTTTGAGTTAAGAGTTGATTTTTGATTTGGTTTTGATTTTATTCTTATTATCTGCTTTAATTTGCTGGATTTTTTTTTGCTATTGCGCATTGTTTCGGTTTAGTTCATGATTATAGATTCTGTTTCTGGTTTGAGTTGCTTGTCTTTTTGTCGAGTTTGCTGCTCGTTTAATAGTGTGTATGCAGTTGTTTCTTCATGGGTATTGAGCAAATGTAAACAGAAAGGTGTTCTTATGATTAATTATATCTTCTTTTTTTTTTTTTGTATTTCCTTTTTGGTTTAAATGGTTGTTTGTGTTTAGTAGTAATAGCACTGTAGGATTGTTTGATTGTTGTGAATTAACTTTTTAGTGGCAATGCATATAATCTCCTTCTATTTACCTATTGAGTTCCATGAAGCTGAACATTTTACTGCATACTGTTTGGCATGGGGGATTAGGATGGTATATCTTGCACCTAATTGCTTTTTCTATATGATTTCTCATGGTCTGATGAAACCTTTTGGATTTGAAAAATCCCCGTCAAACTTGTTCCATTGTTGCAAATTTTTGTGAAGCATCTTGCTGCAGAAAAAGAAAGAAACAGGACACCCGTATTTTCCACCCGGGTTTAATTCTGATCTGTTCAACCGTTTCTATACTACTAGTCTTTTCCTGAGAACTTACCTATTTGGTTGCTATCAGCACTCAACTTAAATGACGGGTTGAGTTCCATTAAAAATATATGCCAAACTTCCTCTTCTGCCTTCTCTCTCATTTAAACCGAGAGTCTAATAGTAGTTATAAGGCTACAATTCCATGAGCTTTTTTAAAGTTTCAAGGTTTTGTGCCATTTCTACCTTCAATGTGTTAAGTTATGAAATTGGTATAATTTTCAAGGTTCAATTTCAATTTTAAAGGCAACTAAAAAAAAAATTAACTTTAACAAAGGTTCGTTTAGGGTTAGTGATGTAAACGTCTGCTTCCCTGCCCCACGTCTCCAACTTATCAAAAAAAAAAATTTCCAACTTTAAAGGCTCAAGTGTAAGAGGGTTGTCAACTTTTATAGGGCTTCAAGTTAGGCATTTGATTCTCTTATCAAAAAAAGGTTTAGCTAGTTGATTCTAGGAATTTCATCACTCAATGTATATGGCTTCAATTTGTATATCTTGTGGCGAGAAGCTCTGAATTTTGAGATCTTGTTGTCTAGAATTTTTTTTGTGTTTTAGAGTGTTTTGAAGTAATAAAGCCTACTGTTTATGGGAGAAGGTGTAAAAAGCCTGATTTAGAATTCTTTTTGTTGATCTTTTTTCTTTGGTCGTAGTTTTCCATTTATTCTCTAAAAGTGTTTCTCTTAAATCAGTGACATTGATTGAATGTGAGGATTCTTTTCAGTTTCATATCTCAAATATCAGTAATTATATGTTCCTTGATATCTTAAATTACTACTTCCCTTTTTTGGGGGGCTTCTCTCTTCAATCTATAGACATCTTTGCATTGTGAGGCCTGCATCAGATTATGAAAATATTTCCTTCTGTCATAAATTATGGGTTCTCTCTTTCGATAGTGTTAAAAGGCTTAATTTCCAAAACGAGTTAAAAACTTTGTAAGGTATTGCTAACTTGCTAAGTGATGAGCATTGTTTTGTAAATGAACATGAGTTCATATAGATGTAATTTGAATTTGAATAATAAGTAGGTACTTGAATAGCTAGTTTTTTTTTCAATTTAGGTGGTTATTGAACTGTCTAATCAAACAGTTGTGCCCTTTGCAAAATATAAAAACTGTATAGGGTAGAGTAAAATTTGATACTTCATAATCTTTTTGTCCGCCATCAGTTTGTCAGCTTCTCATACAGACCATTGTGTTTCATATAAACTCGTCTGGTTGGCGCACTATCCTGCTATGTTTTGCATGATTTACTTTGTAGTGAGCTTCATATCAGTACAAAAATTGTTCTCAGAAACTTTTTTTTTGTGTATTGATAATCTAGTGATATCACCTTCCAATCTCCATAATTGGGTCTATAAATTCTGCAAAACTTTAAAATCAAAATCCAAGCATACCATGCCGCATGAGTATGTTACAACTTACAACTGAAGTACTGAGTCCTCTGTTTGGTGTAAATTACTTTTGAGTTTTGTCTTATGGTTGGTATCATAATCTACTGTGTTTAGCGAGAATTGATGTTGAAAGCATTTTCTCTTGTATTGCAGATCATGAGAAGGCTTCCTGAGCAGCTGGTGGGATATCGTGGCATCTGAAAGTTGAAATCTTCTGGTGCACGTTGGAAACATGTGTTGTGAAAATGTTTGGTAATACTGGTCTTATGTTTTCTCCATCCTTTTACCGCCTTGCATGTGTATGTGAAGTGTTGGATGATCACTTCCATTAGTTCCTTTTAGGTCTCCCAACATAACTACGCGATACCTTTTTATCTTGTATTACAAATTTTCTGTGAAGTTACTGGTATGCACTTTGCAACCTCATCCTTTCAGTTTTCTTACATAATGTATAGTATCAGTAGTGCGACTTTCAATAAAATACCATGCCGTTTGCCTCTTTTCAGCACAAGTCCATGTGGTTTGTTTTGTATCAGTTGGTACCCCACTGTTTTCTCCACTATCACACTGGTAAGGCGAATTTTAATAAAATACAATACCCCACGGTTTCGTTATTAGGGCTTGATCGTCTCATTCGTTAAAACGAGGATTGGTTAATTTGCAAATTTCTGCGTTGAGAATTAAGATGATGCATTTTAAATCGATGCCATTGCTTTATGTCTGTTACATTCTTTTCAATTTTTTCCTTCCTTTTCTACGGTGATCTGAATTGTTGCCTTAATACCCTTTTCCCTATCTTTTGGTTGGGGTTGAAGCTGAATTGGGCTGTAAAAAGTAGTTGCAAATGAATCACTAGGTTTGAATTGTACAATGTAAAGGTGGCAGTGTTTTGGCTCTTAAGCAACGTGCCTATGTGGGCCCCCAAAGGGAAGCAAAATAACGAGCAGCTGGTTAATCAGAGGAGTTGCAAAGTTGGTTTCGCTTTTGCTACAATCTCTGATAGAAAGCCTTGCTGGAAACCATCGCCGTCGGTGGAAGAACCCTGCTACTATATTCGATGATCTCTGTATGAAGAATTGATACTGGTCAGGGATTTAAGATCACAATTTTTTTTATTTAAGAATTGGATGTTACGTTGATAAATTTAAATATTTTTTATTTAATTATATGACGTTTAATTTTATTTTAATTTTTAAATTAAGAAAATCATGATTTAGGGTGTGATTTTTTAGTCTAATTTTAGCAGTAGTTTAGTGTTTTTAGGATTGTTTTGCTTTTTTAAAATTTTATTTTATTTATTTTTTTACTATTAATAATGAGACAGAAATTGGATGAAATTGAAAAAAAATTGGATAAAATTGAACGAATGGATAAGATTATGACAACTTTTGAAATCTTGTGGTTTAGTGTGCACAATTGGTTATATCTATAATATGATAATTAAAACTGAATAGTGACATGTGGCATTTCTTGCATCTGACACCTACTTAACTCTTTCCCTCTCTTCTTTTTTTAAAAAAATACTTTTTTATTGTGATAGTGACATGTGGCGGCATTTCTTGCATCTAACACCTGCTTAGATCTGTCTATCTTCCGTTTTTTTAAATTTTTTTTGATTGTGATAGTGACATGTGGCATTTCTTGCATCTAACACCTGCATAGCTCGTTCCCTCTTTACTTTTTTAAATGCTTTTTTTTTTTAATTCTTTGTACTATTTAGAACTAAATCCCTATGTGCATCATTCAACTCGTCAATACTATTTAGTTGATATGTGGAGCAAGTAAAGAATGGGCTCGAGTCTTAGACGAGAAGTTTCTGCATGCTGATGTTTATGAAAAATACATAATATATAGATATATTTTATTATTAAATACTACGATAAGGGAGATATTTTATTTTTATTTAATAATGAGATAAATTTTTGTACCATACATCTTTTATAAGAGAAATTTTTGTTTTCACTGAGGACAACTCTCATTTTTGCTTCGAAGTGGAAACTTGATTGGTAACATTAATTGAGTGTGTAAGAATGTTACTAGTGAAGTTTTTCAAAATTATCAGTCAAGTTTTCATTCCGATGCAGAAAAATATTTTGCACATGCTCACTTGTTGATATGCTCTTTTATATGATAAAATAATATGCTAACAATTATTTTCTTACCTATAAACATGTCAACCATAATTGTCACATATTTTCTATTAAAAAATTGAACTTGCAAATAAACCCCAAAAGAAGAACAATCCAGTTAGAATCGTAAAAAATAAAAAAACAATTGAAAATGTGAAGAAGATAAAGCGCAATAGAAAAAATCAACATGGATTGAAGATAAGAGAGTGGATAAGTTAATTATGAGTAAGATACGAGGAGAGAAAAACATGAGAGAAAAATATGTGGAGTTGGAGTCAATCTGTAGACACTCAATTTCGTTCCAAAATTTTTTAACGGACCACGCGCGAGTTGCTAGGACGAATATTTGATCCTAGTGCGCTCAAACTTAGTAAATGAATAATACTGAATTTAATTGGGGAGTATGAGTAATTGCAAGACTCTTTTGCTCAATACATTCAATTCACTTTGGGTTTAAATCAATTGGACTTTATTTGATTCAACTAATCAAAGACCAAAGCCTTCATTTAAACTTTGACCCAATCCAAAATCCACTAAAACCTATTGATCATTCCTAAGCCCATACACTTTTGGCCCAAATTTCGAGCCCAAGAAGACTTCTAAATTTTAAGGATGAACTTCTAATTTCACCTTCCACTTGACACTTCTAGATTGATTCACTTTTCTCAAAGTAAGAGTTACTTTTTTATAACAAAATATGTGTCTATCTCTTGCTATAATGAGGAATTTTCATTCTTTTTTTTGTCTTTTGAACTCACATCTCCCTCTTAGATTCCTTCTTTTTTATGTTTTTATACCAAATTCTACATTTTTTTCACACAAAATAAAACTTTGTTCATGTAAAAAGCAACAACAATACACTTATAAAGTAGCTGATTTTTCTCTCTCATTGGACAGCCATTGTACCAAAAAAAGAAGTTTCTCTTCATCTCTTTTTGCTTAGTTAATTAGACATTACCTTATTAATCTTCTACCCTTTCCTAAACTTTAAATAACACATTTTCTACCCAAAAAATTACATTTTATACCTAAAAAACAGCACCTAAAAAATTATAGTTTTTTTAGAATGTGAAGCATTTTTCTCATTTCTTTTGCTTTGTAATTGCACTCTCTTTTTTCCTAAACTTTTCTACTTTATTATATATCAAAAACCAAAGAAAATTGTGTCTTTTCCAACCTCATTGGTCATCCAAAGCAAAGAGAGTTTCTCCTAACTTTTTTTGCTTTTGCTTTATTGAAAACACTGCAAAATGTAATTTCTTGTTCACATTTTTGCAAATCTTCTTCTTTACCATTTTTCAACTTAAAGAAACCTCTCCCTCTTTCCTATTTTCAGCCACCTAAAAGTCTTTTCCCTCTCACTTTTCACTTGGTTTACCACACCTCACTTCTCTAGCCCCACCGTTGCACCAAAAAGTGAAACACTTTTTTCATCTCAAAAGTTGAAACTACTTTTTCTCTTCCTTACCAGCCATGCATATTTTTTTCACCCATTATTTTGCTTTTTTAATCTCTTGGTCAGCCTTTACTCCTCCTATAAATACCCCTTTTTGCTAACACAAAAAAACAACACAACACAAAGGCAAAGTAATGCAAAAAAGAGAGAAAAGAGAAAAAGTTTAAAGAGAAAGAAAGAAGTGAGAAAAGAGATAAAAGAGAGAAGAGTAGGAAGATCAAATAGATGAATATAAAAAAAGAGAATAGAATGTTCAAGAAAGGTGAGAAAAGACCAAAGAAAGAAGTGAGAAAAGAGATAAAAGAGAGAAGAGTAGGAAGATCAAAGAGATGAATATAACAAAAGAGAATAGAATGTTCAAGAAAGGTGAGAAAAGAACAAAGAACAAAGAGTGAAACACAAAAGAAGAACTAGTGAGAGTTCATTATTTTCGACCACCTCTATGTTTTTTAGTCTTCTAATCTTCATTGGAATCATTCTTCCAACTTCACAAAGTCCACAAGAGCACAAGGATCTCGAAGCATAATTCTTGCGCATGAAAAATTTCCATGGGCAAAGAAAGTTGGTTAAGCTTCTACTTTTTGCAAAATAAATTGTAAGCATGATTCATATATTTAAACCAGTTTGAAAATAGACTAGATTAATTTGGCTCACTTTAAAAGTTTCGCCTTAAGATACTTACTAGTTGCTTAGAATTTTATTTTCACTAGTTATATATCTTTCTTTAGTTAGCTACTAGTCATAATGTGGTCTCCCCTTTAAATACAACATTAAATTAACAGTAGTTTTAAATTTTTTTCCTTTAGTTTAATACCTTAAGATTTTTTATGTTCTCTAAGTTATATGTTTTATTTTAAGTTGTCATTAATTACATGTGAACTTTAATTCTTTAAGAAGAATTTTGGGCCCATTTTGGTCCATTAAAAATGTTACTAATTACTAGTTATTTTGAATCTCATCTTTAAAGTAGTTTAGTTTAAATCTATTTAGCTTAATTTTTTTTAACTCATCTCGTTTAAAGTAGCTTAGTTTAATTCATTCAATTTAGTCTTCAAGTTTAATTCATCTAGCTTAACTTACATATTTAATCCACCTAGTTTAAACGCACACACTTTAATTTACTTCTCATCCACACTTTGTAAGTAGTTTTAATATTTTTTTTGCTTCATAGTCAAAGCAATTTATTTCTTTTATATACTTACTTTTACCGCATTACTTTATAGTTAATATTTGGTGTTGCTTTGTTTGAATAAAAATTACAAAATGTGTGCTTGGTTTTATTAGTAGTGTATGATAATAATACTTGAAATAAAATTTCAATTAATTCCCTTGAAACACAAAGGGCTAGACTTCGGTCTAGGTAAGAGAGAGAGCTTTAAATTCTCATTTTTTTGCACCCAAATTTCCCGAGCTTTGGAATTTTTCACATAGACCAATGAAAAGGGATTTGACCCCCTTAAGGTCAAATGGTGGCTTTTTACTCGTTATCCTTGCTTTATGCTTGGATGACAAACGGTCCCTTGTCTAATACATTAAAAGCGTACCTATCATGAGAGCCTCCTTACTATTTATAAACGGTTTGTATTAGACTTGGTAGGTTTCACTCGTTTCCATATACTTACTCATTTTAATCCGCACCCTCGCCATATCCACCTTCTTTAAGGGGAGTGGCCTTATGTAATGAGCCGAATGTATATGTCTTAGGCAGAAAAGCGTGGCACCTATAGTTGGCGACTCCGCTGGGGAGATTTAACCTTAAAGTGTTTCTTGGAAATCTTTTGAAATTTTAATTTGAGTTATTATTTCATATTTAACTTTGCTCTAGACGGAGTATATTGGGGGGCCCGTTTCCTATTGGTTTCTAGTGTGACCCTTATTTTCTTATCGTCAGCCCTTGGTGTGGGACAAGTTCCTCTTGGTTCTTGTCCGTGTAACGAATGTTTTCCAAACGTGTTTGTACTATTGTGGTCCACTTTTCAGGCCACTAGAGGAGCATGATAGCATCCTTCTAGCCATGGAGTACCTGAGCCCACCAGAGTTATAAGGCGAGCCTACCTTCTTTTAAGCAAATCCTATAACCTTTCCATTTAGGACATGGACCCCTTTCTATCCCTTTACTTTCTTGCGTGTGTTTGCCTTCACCTCACATGTTAAGGAAGAATAAAATCAATTTGTTTGACAACATGTTTGTTAATTTAATGTTTCATTTGATTAAATCACAATCAAATAAATTAAACTCAATGTTGGGCATAGGTTAGCCCAAAATAATGGATTTTCTCTTAGTTAAGTCCTGTATGTTTGACCTCATTAAGGAGCCCACAAAAGAAACTAGTGGTGATTGGGCCTTAACCCAAGAAATCTAAAATGAATGCGACTGAAGGCCCAGGATTAGGTGGAGAGATCCATGTTAGGGACAAACTTTATCATTCGTGTGGGTTTCTTGGATTTAGCCCTAATCACCACTAGGTTCCAAATCTCTTCGGAAACTTAGTGATATCAAACCCACCATATTTGACTATGAGAAAGCCCATAAAGGTTTGAAAGGGCTCAGACTAAGGAAGTTTGATTGGAATTTAATTGGAGGAAATTTGTTTTGATTAAATTATAACCAAATGAAATAAGCCCAACATTAAGCCTAATTTGTTTCAAAATAGAGGAATTTTCCCTTAGTTAAGGTAGTTTGATATCATTAACAAACCCATCAGAAAAAACTAATGTTGATTAGGCCCTATCCTAAGAAATCTAAAATGAAAGTGACTGAGGGCCCAAGATTCCAGTGGAACGATCCATGTAAGGGGCAATCTTTATCTTTCATTTGGGCTTCTTGGGTTTAGCCTAAATCATCATTAGAGTCCAAACACCTTGGGAAGCTTGTTGATGTCAAATCCACCATATTTAACCATGTGAAAACCAAGAAAATTTGATTGTAATTTAATTAGAGCAAAATTTCCTTTATATTTCCATCTCTACCTAATTGGGCTAATTGAGAACTTATCCAAAAGTGGACTTTAATTCATTCAGCGAGCCTTTGAATGCAAAACCGAAACCCATTGATAAAGTTAAAATAATACTACGGATAAACGAGCATGGTAAAAAATAGATTCAAAGAATGAAGAACTTAAAAAATGTCATCTTTTTTGTAAAGAAAAGTCATAGGTCCGGGACAGGGGGAGTCTTTCCTCATTTTGGTACCGATCCTCTAGTGGAAGGCTAAAAAAAATGTCTTCTACGAGTCCAGTCTCACTTTCAATGGAAAAACTTACCGACGAATCAGCTCCCATGCCTAATTATGCCTCACCAAACTTCCTTGACATGATCAAAGAATTACTCACTACACTTGACCCATCCACCCTAGACACAACCCCTGACCCCTCCACCCTAAACACAACCCCCAACCCCTTCACTCAAAACAAAACACTTGACCTTTCCACCGTAAACATAACCGTAAACACAACCCTAAGCATAACCACAAACATTAACCCTTCCAAGCCCAACTTTAGAGAGATGAGTAGTGCCGAATTTTGGGGGCTCATGGCCTTAATTGAAGAATTTTTGGATCTAGATAGTTCGGATTTAAAGATCACAACAAACAAAGAAGGCAATGTGATGTAAATGGTAGGCCTTATTACAATGCATGAACAACAAATTGAAAGCCATGAGTAGTGGGTCGATGAACATCAAGCTAAAAGGATGCGTTTAATTAACAAATTAGAATTAAGAATACCAGCTAGGTTCAGAGCATGTAAAGGATGAAAGTTAGTTTAAGAGCATCAATAAAGAACTCAAATGGTTGTACTAGTTTGAGTCAAAGATCTGAACCATTTCTTTTAAAGGATGAGCAGGGGAATATCGTCTCTGCCTCATATTCAAATGCATTTCCCATGTCAATGAAAAGGTGTCTGATTTGAATGTGCTATGTTTTCAATATATGATAAGAAATCCTTTTCAATGAACTTGATTTTGAAAACCAAAAACTGAAACAAGTGAACTCCGATTGTTAATCTGGGTATTGTATCTGTTCCATTTTAATAAAAACAAAAAATTTCATGGTATACATGCAGGGTATACTAAAACATTTAAGCAAAATTTCACCTTAGCCTATAAAAAGAAACATTGGAAAGTTCACTTGTAATCTTGAACCTATAAAATATTTGGTTTGGAAAGCCTAAGCAATTGGATTTGAGACGACGAGAGGCCATCATTCTATTTTTTTCCCATTCATCAAGATTTTTTCCTTATTATGATTTCTTTCAAAACAACCCTTGCTAAGGATTGGTTCCATACCACCGAATCAAGGCCTGACACGTGACAACCTCTAGGGACCCCAATGAATTCAGTCCAAAGTGGATTCAACTCGAACATATTCCCCTACCGTGGTTTTTTTTTTACTCAAGTGGATCAACCCAATCGGATTTTTGTCTTCAGTATACCCGAGTAGATTCCATTTCCTTTTGATGTCAACACATTTGACGATGAAAATTTTCAAAAAAAACAAGCCACGCCAAAAGGATAAACAAAACAAAGAGACAAAAAAAGAAAAAAGAAGAAGAGAGAAGAATGATCGATGAAAGAGATGAAAAAAAAGAAGAAAAAATAAGGAGGATGATTGATGAAAAAGATGAAAGTCAAAAGATAAGAAAAAATGAAGAGAATAATCGATGAAGGAGACGAAAGTCGAAAAAAAAAGAAGGCAAAAAAAATTTAAAATGTAATCCTTGGCTTATATGAACCTTAAAGAACCTTTTAAGCCTTTCGATTATCCTTTCCCTTATTAGCCTTAGAAGCCATTGATCATGTTACAAACCTTGGGAAAGTCATCTCAGATTGATGAAGACCACTTACCCTCACAAACTATTTTTGGGTGATGATGGAACTTAGCTTTTTCGAGTGAACATACCCTGTCTTGAAACCACTTGAGAAAGATTATCCCTCTGAATTAACTTCGCCAAATAAACACTCACTCTTGCACTACTTGCAATAGGTTTCCACCAAATCCTACCTTACATCGAAGCCAATCGATTATGTTTGCCGAACATATCAGATGAAACCCTCGAACTACGTATGGCTTGATCCCTCTTTGGGTATGTAGGCAACCACTTTGGTGCTGCCATGATCTTGTAAAAAAACCTTAGTTTCCCTTTTGTTCTCATCAGAACCATGCAAATACATCATTAAGAATCGGTTGAATGAATAAAACAAAATGGAATTGTTTTAGTATCCAAATTAACATAAACATATTTTTTGAAAATGGCTCATGCCAATCGTTCATTTTTAGTGGATTTCGAAACTCATATGGTAGACAAAAAACACGAAGAATCATGTCATTGTTAAGTTTTTCTTTGACTCCGTCCTAAGCTCAACAGTGGGAGCAGATTTTGAACAAGAACAGTGGGGGGCAAATTGGAACAAGTATATGAGTGTTAGAATCCCACTTTGCCAGTATAGCCCTTAAGAAATTCCAATCGACCCTGACACCTTTGAGTGAGAAGCTTGCTGTTGGGAAACCACCTTCAAGATACCCAGGTGGTGATCTTCCAAACACCCAATTCTAGAATGACTTGTAATGATCAGAAACAGAAACAGAAATCGAAGAAAAGAAAGAACACATCAATTATTATCGAGGTTCGGCAATAGCTTACGTCCCTGTGAGTTCCTCTGAACTCTCTGCACTAACTCAATGAGTTCTTATAAATACAACAAGATCCCTTCAAGAATCTCAAGTTCTTGAAGAACCAAAGAAGAGAAGAAAGAAAGTGATAAGTACTATTACAAAGCCCTCTACCCAATCTATGCTACTCTTTCTTTACAACCAGCCTCTCTTTTGAGATCTATTCTAGTGCCTCTCATGTGTTTTGTGTCTTTGTACTCTCACACTTGCACTTGAATTCTCTTGTATGATGATCATTTGTATGTCACACACTTATATGTTTTGATTTGAAGCTAGGTGACCTTTTATATAGTGCACCAACTTCTTGATCAATCTTGAAGGTCATTCACCTTTAGATCTTGAGGACCAATTAACCATAGACCTTCATCAATCCTTAGTGATCCTGTGCATTTTGAACATGCCTCACGCACCATTCAAGAAAGCTTAAAAACTATGTACAAGTGTGCTTGGTGCCGCGCCTGGGGGAGGCTGAGCCGCAGAGCATACCTCCTCCAGGTCTCCTTCTTGCTAGGTGCTGTGGCCTGGGAAGGCTATGCCACTGTGCTACCTGATGCTGAACCCTTTGTACATGCTGTGCGCTAAGGCGTACACTTAGTGTGCAAAGGTGCCAAGGCCTGATGCTGAACCTCTTCAAACCTTGTTTTAACCTTAAACAAACACCAACAATCTCTACCTTTGTCTAAGCGATTAAACCTGAACCCATTGTGCAGAGAACTCAAGATTCAATCTCAACTTGAGTCATCATATCAACTGACTCCAATCCTAAGTAGTCAAAGGCAATGATTGAACTTACTTAGAGGTAGAACCATGGTGCCTAAATCTGCAGGATTTTCCTTCGTGGCTACCTTGTCCACATGAATACATCATTCTGTAACATATTCCCAAATGAAATGATATCGAACATCCATGCGCTTTGTCCTCTCATGGAACATCGGATTCTTACACAAGTGCAACGCACTTTGGCTATCCGAATACACCACCACCTACTCTTTCAGGACCTTCAACTCCTCCAATAACTCTTTGCACCACATAGCCTCCTTTATGGCTTTCGTTGCCGCTATGTACTCAGCCTTGGTTGTTAAGAGTGTTACCATCGGCTGCAACTGAGCCTTCCAACTTACATAACATCCGTTTAAGCTGAAAAAGTATGAGGTAATCGATCTTCTTTTATCCCGGTCTGCTTCATAGTCCGAATCCGCATAACCCTCAAGACAGATGGACTTACCTCTCTTCTCATAAACCAGCCCTACTTCTAGGCTTCCTTTCAAGTACCTCAGCAACCACTTCATCCCAAGCCAATGCTCATTTTTGGGATTACTCATAAACCTGCTGAGAACACTTACTGCATGAGCAATGTCGGGTCTAGTGCTTACCATGGTGAATATAACCGAACCAACCGCACTAGAGTAAGGGACCTTTTCCATTTCCTTCTTCTCCCCCTCCGATCTCTAACATTGATTGCTGGAGAACTTGAGATAACCAACAAGGGGAACCTTCACTAGTTTGCTATTTCCCATAGAGAACTTAGATATCATCTTCTCTATGCAGGAAGTTTGAGAGATCTTCAATCTATTTCTCTCTCTTTCCCAGATTATTCATATCCCAAGGATCTTCTGTGCATGGCCAAGATCCTTCATTTGAAACTCCTCACTGAGTTGAGACTTTAATTCTTCTATCTTCTCCATGCTGCTCCCAACCAGCAACATATCATCAACATAGATTAGGATGATCACCACTTCTTCCACCTTGTGCCCCTTGTAATACAAGCACGAACCATAGTAGCTCGTCATGAAACCCAGGCTGGTTACAAAGGAATCGAACCTCTTATTCCATTGCCGAGGTGATTGTTTTAGAACATAGAGAGATTTCTTCAATTGGCACACTAACTCTCCCTGCCTTCCTTCCTCATAGCCTTCAAGTTGCCTCATGTAGATGGTCTCATCAAGCTCTCCATGCGAGAACGCTGTCTTCACATTCATTTGCTCGATCTCCAATTCAAATTGGACCACCATTGCCAATACTATCCGTATCGTCTTGTACTTCACAACCGGTAAGAATATTTCGGTGAAATCTATGCCTTCTCTTTGTGTGAACCACTTCGCTACCAGCCTAGTTTTATATCAGACTTCATCTCCTGGACGATTCTCTTCTTTGATCTTGTAGATCCACCTATGATCTACAACTATTTGTTTTTCTGGTTTGGGCACCAATTCCCAAGAGTTGTTCTTCCTCAAAGAATCCATTTCTTCCTCCATAGCTAGCTGCCACTTTGACAACTCCTTACATTCCATGGCTTCCATGTAAGTTTCTGGTTCAACCATCCCTCATTCTGAACAAGGAGCTGCTACATTAGCATCCACAAACCCATATCTCAAAGGTGGTCTGACCACCCTCCTTTCTCGGTCCCTTGTGAGCTGGCAGTCATTCTGACTTGCTGTATCATCCCCTTCCAGTTCAGCCTCCTCTTGAGTATCCTGAGCTTGGACTTCATTAATTAGCTCTACCTGGTCCGAACCCTCTTGCCTTCCTTGCTCTACCTGAACTGAATTTTCCTTGATGCGATGCTCCACAAATTTGGGACTGGTTTGCTCACTAGCTCCTGCAGGGTTAGTTTTCTCCAAATAAGGAAATAAAAATTCATTAAAAATTACATCCCTACTTATTGTGAGTTTAATTCCTTTTGGTTTTAAGGACCACAACCTATTCCCCTTAACCTCATCACCATACCCTAGAAATACACATTTTCTAGACCTTGGGTTAAGTTTATCATCCTTTTGATGTGCAAACGCAGCACACCCAAAAGTCCTAAGGTTGTTCAACTCAGGGGGTTTCCCACTCCACATTTCCATGGGAGTCTTGAGCTCTAAAGCTCTAGAGGGTGATCTATTTACCAAGTATGCAACAGTAGACACAACTTCCCCCTAAAAATATTTTGGTAATCTAGATCCTATTAACATGCACCTAACCTTTACCATAAGGGTCCTATTCATCCTCTCAGCAACTCCATTTTAATGAGGTGTTTTTACAACCGTTCAATGTCTTAGAATGCCATTTAACTCACAGAATTTATCAAAATCCTTATTTCAAAATTCTAAGCCATTATCGGTTCGTAAAGCCTTAACTACCCTACCCGTTTGAGTCTCCAACAACTTTTTCCACACCACAAATTTATTCAAAGCATCTAATTTATTTTTAAGCAAAATAACCCAAACCTTTCTTGAATAATCATCAATTAAAGACAGAAAGTAAAAGTTACCTCCCTGTGTTGGTGTTCTTGCTGGTCCTCAAAGGTTTGAATGAATGTAGTCAAGAATGCCCTTAGATTTGTGCACTCCGGTGTTGAAGCTGACCCTGTGTTGCTTCCCAAAAATGCAACACTCACAAAAATCCAAGTTCTCTACTTTGCACCACCAAGTATACCATTCTTGCTGAGAACTTGCAGGCCCTTTTCGCTCATATGTCCCAAGCGAGAGTGCCAAAGGGCTACCCTATCCATCTTAACCATCAAGCTTGCTGCTTGATCCTTGATTTCTGTCTCTCTGATCATCTCATAGAGTCCATCTTTTATTACTGCTTTGATCACTATCAAAGATCCCTTTGTCACCTTGATCTTTCCTCCTTCTGACTTATATGTATATCCCATGGAATCCAATTGCCCTAATGAGATCAAATTCCTTTTCAAATCCAGAAGATACCTCACATTCAGTAGCAGCCTTATGACTCCATCAAACATCCTCAACTAGATGTATCCTATCCCCCTTACTTAGAAAGATGTGTCATTCCCCAAGAAAACCTTTCCATCATTGGTTTCCTGAAAATTCTTGAACCAATCCTTGTGAGGGCACATATGATAAGTGCACCCGGAATCCAGGATCTATTTCTTGCTGCCTTACCTCCCGCTCACATTTGAGCACACAACAAGAACATTATTTTGCTGTTCTCCTTTAGCAACCGAAGCCTCTCTATTCTTGGTATGGCTTCCTCCTCTCTCATCCCACATCTTCTTCTTGCAATCTTTCCTGAAATGATACTCCTTATTATTGTAGTAGCATCTCTTTCCTCGAACTTTGATTTGGAATGTGATATCCCATGGCTCTGCCCTCTACCCTTTGATTTCTCCTGGTAGTTTCCATGAATGTTACTACTATTCCTAGTTACTGGCCTTCCTCTAATGAACAGCCCTTCTCCACTTGATGCTTCCCTCATCTTAGCTTTGAAATCATGAGCCCTTATGCCATTGATCACAATCTCCTTGGTTAAATTATCTCTTCCATATTTAATAGCATTAATCAAATTATCAAAACAATCAAGAAGAGAGTTCAACAAAATAACAGTCAATTGTTCATCCGGGAATGTTATGCTACAGCTATTCAAATCTTGAACTAGCTTATTAAACACATCAAGATTATCTTGCAACTCTTTATTAGGATCCATTTAAAGCAAAGATTCTTTTAAGATGATAAATCTTATTAGAAAGAGTTTTGGTAAAAAATAACTCATCTAGTTTCTTTTATATGACAGCAGGATCTTCTGAGTCTCTGCACTCCCTTGTGACACTATCCGACATGTGCAAGAAAATGGTGTTATATGCTATCTTCTTCATCTCAATCCGCTGGACCTCCGTGATACTTGTTGGAAAAGTGTCATCTTCTCCAATTGCCAAGTCCACCTTTTGTTGCATAAGAACAACTTTGATTTTCCGCTTCTAAAGGACAAAGTCTCCATTTCCATTAAACTCCTCAACAATGAAATTTGAAGCCATCTTGCAGAGAAAATCCCAGATTTAAGCAGCACCCACAATTATTTTTTCAAACTTCTAAATCTCAAGAACTTGATCAAGATTGATCTCAATACCATTCTTGAATCACCCTCAAGAACAAGATCATATCTTGATCGTTACTCCGTTCTTGAATCACCCAAGAAGTTGATCTTTGATTCTTGGAGTCTTGACTCCGATACCTTCTGTTCTAGCTCCGATACCCGCTCACCAAAGCTTTGATACCACTATTGGGAAACCACCTTCAAGATGCCTAGGTGGTGATCTTCTAAACACCCAAATCTAGAATGACTTGTAATGATCAGAAACATAAACAGAAATTAAAGAAAAGAAAGAATACAACAATTTTTATCGAGGTTCGGTAATAGCCTACGTCCCCATGAGTTCCTCTGAAATCTCTGCATTAAATCAATGAGTTCTTACAAATACAACAACACCCCTTCAAGAATCTCAAGTTCTTGAAGAACCAAAGAAGAGAAGAAAGAAAGTGATAAGAACTGTTGACCCTCGCCCGTATTTTAATGATGGCAAAACACAACTGTTATTTTACTAACAAGTTTAAGCTAAGTTGTATTAAGGATCAAACGCATTCAACCAAGGAAAAAAGTGCAAGAACTCAAACCAAATCAAGTATCAAGTGAAGACTAAAGATCTAGTATAGGTCTTAAGGTTTAGAACCAATGTAAGTCTCACTTATACATAGTATTAGCTTGTTCAATGGCTCGAACACAAAAGGTTTTCTAAAACCATTGATTTTAAAACAAATGTTTTTAATAAAAAAATAGAAGAAAAACTGGGTTGGAAAACAACCCAGTCGACTGGGTACATATACTAGTCGACTGGTATATGGGACAGAAGGTACCCAGTCGACTGGATGAATCAACCTAGTCGACTGGTACATGGACAATAAGTCCCCAGTCGATTGGATGAATCAACCCAGTCGACTGGTAAAATGGACAGAAAGTCCCCAGTCGACTGGATGAAATATACCAGTCGACTGGATACCTAGAAGGTCTAAAAACGTGATTTTTTCAAGTGAACCCAATCGACTGGTATCACGACCCAGTCGACTGGTAGTTCAAAAATATGACCGTTGGACTCCAAATCTGAACGTTTTAAAGCAAATCTTTTTCAAATTAAAGTCCTAATAGCCATATTAATTGATTGCTATATAAACCCATTCAATTTAGCATTCAATAATAAGCTGCATACATTCAAAAAGAGTTGATCTCACACAATCAAGTTTTTATACTCTTGAAACACAAAAAGCTTTGAAATAATCTTGTTGAGCCATTTCTTCAAGCTTCGCTTTGAAAGAGAGACATTTCTGTTGTAATAAGCTTTCATTTGCTGTCTCTCTACCTTTTACTTTACACCATCTTTTGTAAAGGGATTATTTCTGAGAGGAAGGGGAAACATCCGAAAGGGAGGGGATTGTTCGGTTTAAGCAACACCTGTAAATTGCTTGTG
This sequence comes from Bretschneidera sinensis, assembly GCA_023935145.1. NCBI lineage: Eukaryota > Viridiplantae > Streptophyta > Magnoliopsida > Brassicales > Akaniaceae > Bretschneidera > Bretschneidera sinensis. Next base: position 99,324,685 of record CM043697.1, on the reverse strand, counting down.
TACGGTTTGTGCAACACCCGGCTAAGTTGTGCAACTAAGATTTCTTAGTGGATTACTTCAAGGAGTTCCTTGAAGAGAGTGGATATAGGATCGGAACGAATCTGATATTGCCTAACCACTATAAACTGTGTTTGCATCCTTTTTCCTTAAACTCTTTATTTACAGCGCATTACTTGTCTTAATTGTTTGCTGCTTATACGTTTTTATAAACTTGTATTAATTCCGCAAAAAGTTTTAAAAACCCAATTCACCCCCCTCTTGGGTTGAAACCTCGAGCTACAATTGGTATCAGAGCCTTGTTCTCTTTATTAGGCTTAAAATCCTAGAGTTGATCCAATGACAGCAAATAGCTACTCTGAGGGACACTCTTATACTAGACCACCATTGTTCAATGGCTCAAATTATAACTATTAGAAAAATAGAATGAAAATCTTCGTCGAAGGACAAGATTACAATCTATGGAGAATTATAGAAGAAGGACCTAAAATTCCTTCAAAAGAAATAGTTATTGGAGAGACTCTTCATACAATGCCTAAACTCAAAACTGAGTTTACTGACGAGGATTGTAGAACGATGTCTCTCAATAGCAGAGCAACAAGCATGCTACATTGTGCATTAGATATTTCTGAATATAATAAAATATCTGCATACGTTTCTGCTAAAGAGATATGGGACAAATTACAAGTCACATATGAAGGAAATAGTGAAGTAAAAAAGTCTAAAATTTACATGCTAATTTCTGAGTATGAATCATTTAAAATGTCTCCTAACGAAACTATTTCAGAAATGCACTCATGGTTCACCACTATTATAAATGGTTTAAAACTGCTTGGTAAGAATATTGAGGAGGTTGAACTAACCAGAAAAATTTTGAGATCTCTGCCACCAGAATGGAAACCAAAGAGGACAGCCATACAGGAGGCCAAAAATCTTGACAAACTTGATGTTGAGACACTGCTTGGGTCATTGTTGACATACGAGATGGAAGAAATGACTCACATCATCAATGATGATGAGAAGGAATTAGAACAACAAAGAAAAGGAATTAGAACAACAAGCAAAGAGCAGTGAAGAGGATGGTGAAATGGCCTTAATCACTAGACGATTCCACAGGTTCTTGAAGAAAAGCAAGAAACTTTACATAAAGGATCCCACCTCGAAAAGGGAACCACTTATGTGCTATGGCTGCAAGAAGCCAGGTCACATAAAAGCTGATTATCCGGTTTCAAACAAACCATACAAAGGCTTTAAAAAGAAAACTATGGTAGCAACTACCAGGAGCGATGATGAAGAAGATGAGTCATCAGAAAAATAAATTGGATACGAGGAAATTGCCAACCTTTGTTTGATGGCAATCGACGATGAAAGTGAGGTAACATATTCTCCCTCTTCAAAAAATAATATTGTTACTGGTAGTGAAGAACTGCTAGAAGTAATAAATGAAATGCATGAAGAATTGAAGAAATTTGATTATAGAAATTTTGTTCTTAAGAAAGAGGTATCATCTCTCTCTAAAGAGATGATAAATATAAGAGAAGAAAAAAAAAATCTATCATCTTTATTATATGATTCTTCTCAAGATTTTCTCAAAAATGAAAATGAGAATTTAAAAAATCAAATTTCTGAATTAAATAGCACTATATCAAGACTTATGCTTGGAAAAGAAAAGCTTGATGAAGTGCTTGCTTCCTAAAGATCAAGTGGAGGAAAATCTAGTTTAGGATATTCTCCATTGGGAAAGCAAAAATCAAAAGAGAGCTTATTCATGAAAGCCTCATGTGTAGATGGCGCCTCTACTTCAAAAGCTCCTAGCATGGTTATGAGTACTCCCTTGATGAATGCTAGGAAGTCTAGAAATTTAAATGTTCATACTAAATTGAAGCATCCTAGAAATACTCATGCTTATTTGTATGCTCATTCTAGAAATGCTTATACACATCCTAGAAATAATTATCATGCTCAATCTAGGAACAATGAGTATAATCAAAGAATGCATTCTGCTCATGCTCATCCTAGGAATTATCATCATGGTTATCCTAGAAACAATATGCATACACAAAATAATGCTAGCATGTATCCTAGAATGCATCATCATACTTTTTATGGAAATGACATGCATTTTCGTACTCCTTACCATAGAAACATGTATCCTAGGAACTATTATCCTAAGGATTATAGGAATGCACATGTAAGATATCCTAGAAATTTCTATGACTATCATGCTAGGATTGTGCATCATCAACTTGTTCATAGAGCACCACATGTTAAGAAAGTATGGGTCCCAAAAGGAACCGTATTTTCAAGGACTAACCAAAAAGGACCCAAGAAATTTTGGGTACCTAAAAGTGCTATTATATTGTGTGATGTAGATTTGCCTCCACACCAAGGAGAAAGGTAACTGTTGGTACCTTGATAGCGGATGCTCAAAGCACATGACCGGTGATAAAATCGTATTCAAGGAGCTAACTCTAAGAGATGGTGGACTTGTGACCATGTGAGACAATACTAAAATAAAGATCATCGGGCATGGAAAAGTCGGTAATGATTTCTCAACCTTAGATAATGTATTGCTAGTACAAGGCCTTAAGCCAAATTTACTTAGCATTAGTCAGTTATGTGACAAATGATACAAAGTCACATTTGAGACCTCTCATTGTCTAGTTATAGACATCAAGAGCAACAAGATCAAATTCATTGGCCATAGACATGAACATGTCTACATAGTTGATTTGAAATCCTTGCATCCTGATAATGAAAAATGTTTTCCTGCTTTTAGTGAAAATCCATGGCTATGGCATAGAAGGCTTGGTCATGTAAACTTGAACTTGCTAAAAATTGTTTCAAGAAAAGATTTAGTTATTGGACTTCCTAAAATCAATTTTGAAAAAGACAAAGTTTGTAATGCTTGTCAAATGGGAAAACAAACTAGGATTTCTTTTAAAGCAAAAAATGTAGTCTCAACTAGTAGACCTTTGGAACTTTTGCATATGGACTTATTTGGTCCAAGTAGTACCATTAGTCTAGGTGGCCATCAATATGCTCTTGTTATTATTGATGACTATTCAAGATATACCTTTGTTATTTTTATTGCTTATAAGGATGAAGCTTTCAAAGGATTTGAAAAGTTTTGCAAAAAGGTACAAAATGAAAAAAGAATTTGTATTTCAAGCATAAGAAGTGATAATGGCAAAGAATTTTAAAATCAAAGCTTTTCAAAATTTTGTGATGAAAATGGAATTAATCATAACTTTTCAGCTCCTAGAACTCCTCAATAAAATGGAGTTGTTGAGAGGAAAAATATAGTTCTAAAAGAATTTTTAAGAACTATACTTTGTGAAAATAATTTACCAATATACTTTTGGGCTGAAGCTGTGAATACTTCTTGCTATATATTAAATAGAATTTTGATAAGGCCTCTGCTTGATAAAACTTCATATGAACTATAGAAAGGGAGAAAGCTAAATATTTCCTATTTTCGTGCTTTTGGTAGTAAATGCTTCATCTTAAATAACAATAAAACTAACTTGGGTAAATTTGATTCCAAGACCGATGAAGGAATATTTTTAGGATATTCAACTACTAGTAAGGCTTATAGAGTTTTCAATAAGAGAACTCTAGTGGTAGAAGAATCTGTGCATGCAACTATTGATGAATCTAACCCAATGAGTAGTAGAGAAGTTTCCTTTAAAGATGATGCTGATTTTATTCCAAGAATAGAAACTCTTACTCCCATTGTTGACCTAAAAGTAAGTTCACCTCAAGCAAATGAAGAGATGAAAACTTCCAATGTGGACCAACCATCCTCAAGCCAACAAGAGGAAAGTCTACCCAAAGATTGGAGGTATATAAATTATCATCCAATTGATCAAGTGATTGGTGATCCTTCACAAGGGGTAAGAACTCACTCTTTAATTAGAAATATTTGCAATTTTGTAGCTTATTTGTCTCAAGTAGAACCTAAGACATTTATAGAAGCTGAAAAAGATAATGATTGGATAATTGCAATGCAGGAAGAGATAAATCAATTTGAGAGAAACAATGTTTGGAAACTAGTTCCAAGACCAAAAGATCATTCAATAATTGGAACTAAATGGGTTTATAGAAATAAAATGGATGAAAATGGTACAGTAACTAGAAATAAGGCTAGATTAGTTGCTAAGGGATATAACCAAGAAGAAGGAATAGATTTTGATGAAACCTATGCTCCTGTAGCTAGATTAGAAGCCATTCGAATGTTATTAGCCTTTGCATGCTTTAATAAATTTAAGCTATTTCAAATGGATGTGAAAAGTGCCTTTTTAAATGGCTTTATAGAAGAAGAGGTTTATGTTGAGCAACCTCTTGGATTTGAAAATCCTAGTCTTCCAAATCATGTCTACAAGCTTTCTAAAGCTCTATATGGGTTGAAGCAAGCTCCAAGAGCATGGTATGAAAGACTAAGTAAATTTTTGATTGACAATGATTTTGTAAGAGGTAGAATAGACACAACTCTCTTCACAAAAACTTACAAAAATGACACTTTGATAGTTCAAATATATGTTGATGATATTATATTTGGTGCTACTAATGAATCTATGTGTCAAGAGTTTGCAAAGTGCATGCAAGGTGAATTTGAAATGAGCATGATGGGAGAACTTACCTACTTCCTTGGACTTCAAATCAAGCAACTAAAAGGAGGCATCTTCATCAATCAACAGAAGTACATCAAGGACCTACTAAAGAGGTTCGGGATGGAAAGCTCAAAGCCACTTGGAACGCCTATGAGCACAACTACAAAACTTGATCTTGATGAAGGAGGTAAAACTGTAGATTCTAAATATTATAGAAGCATGATAGGTGCTTTACTTTATTTAACTGCAAGTAGACCTGATATAATGTTCAGTGTATGCATGTGTGCTAGATTTTAGGCTAATCTTAGGGAATCACATGTAGTTGCAGTAAAAAGAATCCTTAGATATCTACAAGGAACCCAAACCATAGGATTATGGTACTCTAGAGATTCATCTTTTGAGCTTGTAGGTTATTCAGATGCTGATTTTGCTGGATGTAGGTCAGATAGAAAGAGCATAAGTGGAACATGCCAATTCTTAGGTGCTATGTTAACTTCTTGGTTTTTCGAGAAACAGAATTCTGTTGCACCATCAACCGCTAAGGCGGAATATGTAGCAGCTGGAAGTTGTTGTGCCCAAGTGTTATGGATGAAACAACAACTAGAAGACTATGGCATGAACCTAAAAAATATTCCTATATTTTGTGATAATACTAGTGCTATCAACCTAACCAAAAATCCTATTCAGCACTCTAAAACCAAGCATATAGAGATTAGACATCATTTCCTAAGAGACCATGCTCAAAAAGGTGATATAAGATTAGAATTCATACCTTCAGAAGATAAAATAGCTGATATTCTTACAAAACCCCTAAGTGAAGCTAGTTTTTGTAAGATTAGAATGTTGATGGGATTGCTTGATTTTGATAAACTGAATGTTTGATTACATCTCATTTCATCATTTGCATGTTTGATATTGAGTGAAAGAGTATTAATTCTTGTTTAATTATTTCCCCCACTCAAAAATGTCATAGATAAACAAATTCGTGCTAAAAATTCAAGACTGGAAATTTTACTAAGGGTCCAGTCGACTGGTCAATGTTCTCCAGTCGATTGGTAAGTCACTGTCAGATCTTCTAGTCAATTGGAAATTTTGACCCAGTCGACTGGTAACTCTCTGCTAAATATTCTAGACGACTAGTAAGTCTTCTCCAGTCGTCTATTAGGTCGAATCCCTGTTTGGAGCCAATTTTTGAAAAACCCTTGTCCTCTAGTCAACTGGTAAAGGTAGCCTAGTCGACTGATAACTCATTGCTAGCTTACCCAGTCAACTGGTACGTTTACCCAGTCGACTGGTATGAAAACTGTTCATCTTTCCAAAACTACCCAGTCGACTGGTAACTCGACCCAATCGACTGGTAACGCGATTCTATATAAGATACTGTTCATTTTTCTGTTTTTTTCACGCCATTTTTTAGCACCCCTGTTTTCTCTTTCTAGAAAAATTCACCATTTTGATCCAAAAACCATCCAAACTTCATCTAAACACACCGATCTACTCATCCACAAAGAGATTTTTGACTTTCTACGGTTAAAATCTCTTATTTTCACCAAAATCTTTTTTTCCCCAAAAACTCTTTTTTCTTCAAAATGAGCGATAAAATCCGTGTAAAATTCACCACGAGTGGACCAAATGCCCCTAAAAAGCCAAAGTCTTCAAAACCTTCGGTATCGGAGTCGAAAAGAAAGGGAGCAGCGGGTTCATCTGGCAAGGAGCCCAGAACAGAGTTGGAGGAGACTCTGTTTTACAGTCCGGCGGCACATGCAAGGTATAACTCGATAATCCGTCACAAGAAAATCATGACGGGTAGATTCGTTGATTTCGACTCTATTCGCCATGAAAATTTCGATATTCTACCAGCCTTTGAGGCAATAAATCTAACCCTACTGGTCAGAATTCATGAGAAATATTACCCGCGACTGATTCACCAGTTCTACGTGAACTTGGTGAAACCCAGTCCTCTGGTTCTGAGATTCAGAACCAGAGTCAGCGGTGTGGAGTTTGAGGTCAACACTGACCTCTTGATGAGCCTTCTAAGAATCCCTGTAAGGGGGATTCAATGGAGTCTGGATGGATGGCCAGACAACTTTGAGGTCGAGGAGGCCTATCAGATAATTAGGGGAGACCCTAACTATGTGTACAGACCCACTACATTTCACACATGTAGTGACATGCCCCTCGACTCAAAGATGTTTCAGCTGATTGTCAGTTGGACCATCCACCCGAGACTCGGGAATCGAGGGTATCTATCTAAAATAGATACAGTATTGATTTGGTGCCTTAAATCTGGGCACCACTTCAATATATATCCTCTACTGCTCGCCAACATGATAAACGGTGAAGCAAATGACTCCAGGTGTCTTCCTTATGGGATGCTTATTACGCTCATCCTTCAGCACTTCCGGGTACCTTTGCCTGCCTCTGAGGCTCAGGATATCGGATTGACGGACATCATCAACATCTCATCACTGAAGAAGATGGGATGTACTGTTTGTGATGGGTTCCTCTATCTGAAGGTCGGAAAACGCCTGAGAATCCGAGAGGATGCGAGCGACAGTGATGAGGATGCTGCTGCTGATACAGTTGTTGAGATGGAGACGGATACCCGAGCACCTCCCATTGGTGCCTCGAGTACTGGTCAGGCTGGATATGATGACATCCTATGAGCTATCTCGGGCCTTCAGATGACGATGGAGTCCGATTTTCAGTCCATGCAGTCTGAGTACCAGAGACTGAGCTCCTCCATCGACCACCTATAGGACGACTTTGAGTTACATCGAGAGCATACCGAGGGTTCCCTAGCTGAGATTAGGGAACTTCTTCATGATGGCTCAGACTCTCCAGCTCCTTGAGTCTATGTCTTTATTATGTACTTAGTGTTTTTCCAGCTCTTATCACATAGCACGGACATATCTTGTATTATTTTGTCTTAGTTATGGCTCTATGAAGCCCGTTTATATATTGAATTTTTATATATGATGATGTATTTCTATTAGCCATATTTATTGCATCTATTTAAGCTATTTGTGATATGTTAGCACTGTTTTAAAACTCTGTTTAGTCACTAAACTGCTCTAAAATGCTTATACGTGTATGAAAACTTTCGATTTTTCCCGGGAAGGCTTCCGAAATCCGAATGAAGCCAAATTTTTGCGTACAAGTTCGTTTTCTTATACTCTATATGTTTGTATTAGCTAATTAGCTTATTTTTCATTTTATGCCCCCTTTGGTTGCTATTGTCAAAACGGGGGAGAAAAATGAGAAAAACGAGAAAATCTAAGTGAACACAACCAATGCATAGATTTAGGGGGAGTATTGCTCCATAGCCTTATAAAAATGTTTATTGATTGGTTGAGTTTGATTTTGGATTGGTTGAAAGAAATATAAACTGTGTTTGCTTGTTTACAGGGTGGTTTTACTCGAAAAACAGAGGAGACTCTGTCCAAATTTTTGTAAAATCATAACACTTAGCTTTTAAAATTGTTTTCACATTATTAGTTTTGTCATCATCAAAAAGGGGGAGATTGTTGACCCTCGCCTGCATTTTAATGATGGCAAAGCACAACTGTTATTTTACTAACAAGTTTAAGCTAAGTTGTATTAAGGATCAAACGCATTCAACCAAGGAACAAAGTGCAAGAACTCGAACCAAATCAAGTATTAAGTGAAGACTGAAGATCTAGTATAGGTCTTAAGGTTTAGAACCAATGTAAGTCTCACTTATACATAGTATTAGCTTGTTCAATGGCTCGAACACAAAAGGTTTTCTAAAACCATTGATTTTAAAACAAATGTTTTTAATAAAAAAACATAAGAAAAACTGGGTTGGAAGACAACCCAGTCGACTGGGTACATATATACCCAGTCGACTGGATGAATCAACCCAATCAACTGGTAAAATGGACAGAAAGTCCCCAGTCGACTGGATGAAATATACCAGTCGACTGGATACCCAGAAGGTCTGAAAACGTGATTTTTTCAAGTGAACCCAGTCGACTAGTAGTTCAAAAATATGACCGTTGGACTCCAAATCTGAACGTTTTAAAGCAAATCTTTTTCAAATTAAAGTCCTTAAGGCCATATTAATTGATTGCTATATAAACTCATTCAATAATAAGCTGCATACATTAAAAAAGAGTTGATCTCACACAATCAAGTTTTTATACTCTTGAAACACAAAAAGCTTTGAAATAATCTTGTTGAACCATTTCTTCAAGCTTTACTTTGAAATAGAGACATTTCTGTTGTAATAAGCTTTCATTTGCTATCTCTCTACCTTTTACTTTACACCATCTTTTGTAAAGGGATTACTTCCGAGAGGAAGGGGAAACTTCCGAAAGGAAGGAGATTGTTCGGTTTAAGCAACACCTATAAATTGCTTGTGTACGGTTTGTGCAACACTCAGCTAAGTTGTGCGACTAAGATTTCTTAGTGGATTACTTCAAGGAGTTCCTTGAAGAGAGTGGACGTAGGGTTGGAACGAATCTGATATTGCCGAACCACTATAAACTGTGTTTGCATCCTCTTTCCTTAAACTCTTTATTTACAGCGCATTACTTGTCTTAATTGTTTGCTGCTTATACGTTTTTATAAACTTGTATTAATTCGGCAAAAAGTTTTAAAAACCCAATTCACCCCTCTCTTGGGTTGAAACCTCGAGCTACAAGAACTATTACACGACCCTCTACCCAATCTATGCTACTCTCTCTTTACAACCAGCCTCTCTTTTGAGATCTATTCTAGTGCCTCTCCTGTATTTTTTGTCTTTGCACTCTCACATTTGCACTTGAATTCTCTTGTATGATGATCACTTGTATGTCACACACTTATATGTTTTGATTTGAAGCTAGGTGACCCTTTATATAGTGCACCAACTTCTTAATCAATCTTGAAGGTCAATATCCACCTTTAGATCTTGAGGACTAATCAACTATAGCCCTTCATCAATCCTTAGTGATCCTGTGCATTTTGAACATGCCTCATACACCATTCAAAAAGGTTTAAAAATCATATATAAGTGTGTCTGGCGCCGTGGCCCAGAACAGGGCAAGCCGCGGCCCAGGGCAGGGCACACATCCTTCATCTTCTGGGCGCCGCGGCCTTGGGGAGGCTGAGCAGTGGTGCACACCTCCTCCGAGTCTCCTCTTTGCTGGGCACCATGGCCTAGGAAGGCTGTACCACGGTACAACCTGATAGTGAACCCTTTGTACATGTTGTGCATTGAGGTGCACACTTAGTGTGCTGAGGTGCTAAGGCCTGATGCTGAACCTCTTCAAACCTTGTTTAAACCTTAGACAAACACCAACACTTGCATTAATGCCTTACTAAGAGAGATTGTGGAGCTAGATACCCTTCACGTTGTCGATCCTGCATATTGTTTAAGCTAAGATAGCTTCCATTGCCCTTCTATTAGAAAAAAAAAAGATTGTAGACAAGTTGTGAAGCTTTGTTCTTAGATTTACTAGAGGATATGTACCAAATAAGAATAAATATGAGTTTAAACACAAGTCCTGAGTCAAATATTTTTATCTCAACTCCATTAGTAGGAAAGATGGGTTTAAATATAAGTTTTGGGTCAAATAAAATAAGTTTCCAAAGAAAATGTCACTAAGTGCATTGTTCTTTAAAAGACATCTCTTGCATGCTTTGTTCTTTTCCTTTTTTTCAAAACTTTATAAAGAAGAATCCTAAAAGACATGACTCAACTCATGCCCAAATTCTTTTTGTGATTTAACAAATTTGAATGAAAAGAGTATGCAAAACATACCTGATTACGCCCAAAGTGTAACGCGGTTGTTGTAGCACGGCTTTGGGGCGTCGATTCCACAGGGAAACAAGTTAACTATAAAGAAAGATATAAACCTTAATATGAGACGATATAATCAAAATAAGTAAAGAATCTGAAATTGATGATGAAGTAATTGTATAGGTTATAAAATATGATAGAGGGACAACAAGGATCCGGGAATCCTCCCTAGGTTCGTTGCCCTAATCCTAACTTGATTCAGTTGTTTTTATCTCGATTGCACGTTTCACATCCCAAACATGCAATTGGCAAATATTTAATGAGAACATGTATAAATATGATCGTAATGAAATACTTCTTATTTTCGGTTCATGCACATATGATCTATCCTATAGGTTTATCAAGAAACGACAATATATCTTTGTCGAAAATATTATAGTAATGGACAAACCTAAAGGCTAGATTTAACGGACTCAATTATACCCAATAATCTTGACATAAGAGAAGCATGACTAAAGTTATATCAAGGAAAAAAGATACAATCACCGGAATAGATAAAATCTTATTATTAGATAAAGAAATAAATCATGACAATGTTTGACAAAAAATTCTTTTTATAACTTAACCAAATAAGGGTAGATAGGGACAACTACACCTAGGGATTCATCCTTTCGCCTTGCTAGGAAGTTAGTTAACCATGGTGTTTCATGGCTAAACACTTTTGTGGATGAGCTGCTGCTTTGAGTTTTCTGCTTTTCTTCTCAGCCCAGATCCCCTTCTCTTAAACCCCAAGTATCCTATTTATAGTACAAGAGTCCAAGGGTGTTTTGGGTTTATTCTAATGTTAAAAAAACCCTAATTAAAGTCTGACTCAGAGATGCAAATCCGTGTGCGTGCTGCGGTGCTACTGGGGAGCACCGCGGTGCTAGGTATATTCTGGATTGGGCGAGCCTTTTTGCTGATTTTCTTCATGCTTTGTCTCTCCGCAGCCACTCCTATGCTTCGTCGTGCATGGAACCTTGGTGCTTTTAAACAACGATCACTTCTTCTCCCTTTTGGACTCAAAATACCTAAAATTGTACTGGGATAAGTTAGTGATCCAATAATATTCCTTAAGAGTTATCAACATACAAGAGTGCAATATAAACCAAGAAGAATCATAAAATACTAACAATTAAGCATCGTTGAGGTGCATTTTATGGCTCTTGTCACAAACCCCAACTAGCTTATTGCTAGTCTCTAGCAATTCAAGCGGAATAAAGAGATGAATTCCATGGTGGGAGTCAAAAACAAGGTAAAGTGCTACTAGTGTTAACCAAGAGTAATTCACTTTTGTCTCAAACATTTCACACAACATACTACTCATAGAATCATTAAATTTCACCCAAGTCCAAAAGTAATCCAAACATCAATCTTAAAATCGTTATTGACTCTTAACATCTATCTTACCATAAACCATTAATCTGAACACCCAAAGGATTTTATGCATAACATTCATGAATACAAGTATTGGCCTCTAAAACATGACAAATTTCGTGATGTCAATCACAAAAACAAGCTCCATAGGCTCACTTTTCAAATCACTCTCCACTATTGTAGAAAAATCACACTACATTGGATCAAAAAGTCTTTAATAAGCTTGTAACGTTAGGCTAAGGAAGAACGGGAAGGATTCACAAGTAAAAGAACTCAATCTCTTAACTTCAAATACAATCACTTTAAGCACTTGATAACCTTTACTTCAACACCCAACTCTTTCAACCATTTTTCGAGCATTTCTTTTAACAAATCACCATTTTTTTTTTCTTTCTTCTTTCTTTGCCATAATTCATTTTTTTTTGGCACATAACCATTCACCTTCTTTTTCATCATTTTTTTTCTTTTCCACAACCCCCAACTTATCTCCTTTAATGTACTTGGGTTATGGTAGTGATATTTTATCATATTTCCACCCTTACTCCTTTTAAGTGCTTCTCACAACATGTGTATAACTAAGTTCTTTTAAAAGAAAGGTAAGAATAAAATATTTTTAGGCTCATAAAGGTAAGTAAATGGTTTATCGAAAGAAACAAGGCTCAATTTTTCTTTTCAAGAAAAAGGCTCAAATAGGTGACTAGTGATAAATATAGTAATGGTAGGTTTGAAAGGCTCAAACGGTTCAAAAATGGCCTATATCATATCCTAAGTAGTGTGCATTCTAGGAATTCACCTCAAGTGATTATCCAGTAAGTTCTAGAGCTTGTCAAGACCGCAAAAGTATTCATAAAACAATCACACATAAAATTTTTCTAAATGTTTAAGACTAATCATACAACCTTACCACATACTAGAGTCTCAAACCAAATGAAGATTGATATTTAAATTAATTTCAAACGGAGCAAGATTTAACTTCTTCTAAATGCTATATGTTATCTCAATTTAGGCTCATATCATTGACATGTGAATTAACTCTAAGTCTAACAACAAACATGCTAAAAATAGAAGGTAAGGGAAAGGTAACACCAAACAATTTAAAAAGATATGTTTCCTCCCCCCAAACTAAAAATTTGCATTTTCCTCAATGTTTAGAGAGAAAGTAAAGAAAAACTCCCTTTAGTGCATAAGTACTGGACAATGTGTACTCCCAGGTGAAGTGCTTGCTATTCTTTTTGTTGAAATTCCAATCTACAACATAGAACAAGATAACAAAAAGAAAACAACTTTGGAGTACCCTAAAGATTCTCACAATATGTTAGGTTAGTACAGAAAATAAAATCAAAAGAAATAAAGGAGAAAGTAAAAATAACATAAATGAAAAGTAAATATGTGCGCCGTGGTGTTGGGCCTGATGCTGGTGGGCTCGGTTTTGGGCACTGCGGTGCTGGGCCTGGCACTGCTGATCCTGGTACTGGGCACTGCGGTGCTGCTGAGGAGCACCGCGGTGCACACTGGTGCCCAAAAATTCTGGTCTTAGTTGCCAACAGAAAAATAAAGTTAAAAAATAAATCTGAAAAATTAAACTAAAAAAAGAAACTAATAAATTAGATTGAATAAAATGTAATTAAAATAAAATAAACAAATCAAAAGAAAAATAAATGAAAACGTACCTGTGTGGTAAAGTTAAGGGAAATAGACCGAATCCATAAGTGAAATGTCTTCCACCTCTGGATCTGGCCTATTGATGAAGATCTTCAGGCACTGACCATTCCCTTTAAAAATTCGACCGTCCTTAGTGTCCTCAATTTCCACCGCCCCATTTTCAAAAACATGTTTTACTATGAAATGACTGGTCCATCTTGACTGAAGTTTTCTTAGATGCTTATAGAGTCTAGAATCGTATAAGAACACCTGATCATTAGGTCTAAATGTTTTCCTCAAAATGTTTTTATCATTGAATGCTTTCATCTTAGTCTTATAGATTCTAGAGTTCTCATAAGCATCGTTTCTTAATTCCTCTAACTTGGTCAGTTGATACTTCCTAAGCTTACCCGCCTCTCCTATATCAAAATTAAAAGACTTGATGGCCCAATAAGCTCTATGCTCGAGCTCCATGGGTAAGTGGCAAGGCTTTCCAAAAACAAGCCTATAAGGTGACATGCCTAAATGTGTTTTAAAAGCAGTACAGTAGGCCCAAAGTGCATCAACAAGTCTCAAAGACCAATCCTTGCGATCCGGGTTAACCATTTTTTCTAAAATTTGTTTAATTTCCCTATTAGCGAGCTCTACTTGTCCACTAGTTTGAGGGTGATAGGCAGTAGAAATTTTATGCAACACCCCATATTTTCGCATTAAAGTTTCAAAAGAACGGTTACAAAAATGTGTACCTCGATCACTAATTATAGCACGTGGTGTACCAAATTGAGTTAACACATTTTCTTTAAGAAATTTGATTACCGTTATACTATCATTGCTTCGGCAAGCTGTTACCTCTACCCACTTAGATACATAATCTATTGCCACAATGATATATTGGTATCCAAAGGAATGAGGAAAAGGTCCCATAAAATCGATGCCCCAACAATCAAAGATTTCAATTACTAAAATAGGGTTTAAGGGCATCATATTTCGACGGGACATAGCTCCTAACTTTTGACACCTTTCACATGAGCGACAGTAGGTGTTTGTATCTTTAAACAAGGAAGCCAATAAAATCCACATTGTAAAATTTTTGCTGCGGTTTTTTTCATTGAAAAGTGGCATCCACAAGCTTGGGAGTGACAAAATTCTAAGACACTTGTAATCTCTTCATTAGGGATGCAGCGCCTTAGAATTTGGTCAGGGCAATACTTGAAAAGATAAAGGTCATCCCAATAGAAATTACGTACCTCGTATAAGAATTTCTTTCTGTCTTGAGCACTCCAATCCATTGGTATCTCACCTGTAGCCAAATAATTTACAATGTGAGCAAACCATGGTAGAGAAGAAATGGATAGTAATTGCTCATCGGGAAAATCATCCTTGATTAGCATTTCATCACAAGTGTCCTCGAAAGTAAGTCTTGAGAGATGATCAGCCACTACATTCTCCACTCTTTTTTTGTCTTTGATGGTGATGTCGAATTCTTATAGGAGGAGGATCCATTATATTAGTCGTGCTTTAGCATCCTTCTTTGTAAGAAGGTACTTGAGGGCTGCATTATCTGTAAAAATAAGAATAGAAGAACCAATTAAATAAGAACGAAATTTTTCTAAAGCAAATACTACAGCTAGTAATTATTTTTTAGTTGTGGAGTAATTCATTTGAGCACTATTTAAAGTTTTACTAGCATAGTAAACGACAAACGGTTTTCCCTCTCTTTGCTGTCCAAGAACAGCACCTACAGCGTAGTCACTAGCATCACACATGATTTCAAAAGGCAAAGTCCAATCCGGTGACTGCATTATAGGTGCGGAAGTAAGCTTGTCGATCAGCATTTGGAATGCTTCTTGACAAGCTCTTGTCCATTCAAGGGGAGTGTCTTTAACTAGGAGGGCACATAGTGGTCTAGATATATTTGAAAATTTTTGTATGAACCTCCTATAAAAACTAGCATGACCAAGGAAAGACCTCACATCCTTTATTATCTTAGGTGTAGGCAATTTAGAGATTAATTAAATCTTAGATTGATCAACCTCTATTCCTTTAGAAGAGATAATATGACCTAAGACAATGTCGAATGGTACCATGAAATGGCATTTTTCCCAATTTAAAACCAATTACTTTTCCTCACAGCGAATTAATACTCATTCTAAATTCATTAAACATGCTTCAAATGAAGATCCAAAAACAGTTAGGTCATCCATAAAAACCCCCATGCAACTTTCAACCGTGTCACTAAAAATACTCATCATGCAGCATTGAAAAGTAGCAGAGGCATTACATAATTCAAATGCATTATGCGAAAAGCATAGGTGCCAAAAGGACAAGTAAAAGTGGTCTTTTCTTGGTCTTTTAATGCAATTTCTATTTGATAATAACAAGAATAACTATCTAGAAAACAGTAAAAGGGATGACCAGCTACACACTCAAGAATTTGATCAATAAAAGGGAGTGGAAAGTGGTCTTTTCGAGTGGCAGCATTTAATTTTATGTAATCGATGCACATACGCCACCCGGTCACAAGTTTGGTAGGGACTAGATCTCCTAGGTTATTCTTTACTACCGTGACTCCGGACTTTTTAGGGACGACTTGTGTAGGACTTACCCATTTACTATCAGCTATAGGATATATAATACCCGCATCTAACAGTTTCAGCACTTCATTTTTCATTACTTCTTTCATAGTGGGGTTAAGCCTATGTTGAGAGTCTCTACGAGGACTAGCTCCTTCATCCAAATTTATTTTATGGGAGCAGATTAGGGGATTAATTCCCTTTAAATCAGCCATGCTCCAACCTAGGGCTGATTTGTGTGCATTCAAAGTTTGAAGTAGTTTCTCACCTTGGGTCTCAGATAATTCAGAAGAAATAATAATAGGAAAAGTATCACCTGGACCGAGAAAAACATGCTTTAAACCCTTAGGTAGCGGCTTTAGTTCGACCTTAGGTGCTTCCACACTTGAGGGGATTCGTGTCTTGCTTCTTTCGGGCAGCTCCTCAAACCTTGGTTGGAATGCCCGATTGCTATAATTATGAGATTTGTCAAAAACAACACAAATATTAATCATATCAGTTTTATCATCAAATAAATCTATCTCAGAATTAACAATAAAATTCTTAAGATGATCATAATCATGAGCTAAGAAAACTCCCTCATTTATGAATGACTCAATCATGTAAAGCTAGTGGTGTTCGTCCTCATCTTTGGGTTGCTTTGCAGCATTGAAAATATTTACTTCAAGTGTCATGTTGCCAAATGACAGTTTCATGAGTCAATTCCTACAATTTATTAAAGCATTCGTAGTAGCAAGGAAAGGTCTACCCAAAATCAAAGGGATTTTTGAGTTAGTGTCAACAGTAGAAGTAGTATCAAGAATTAAGAAATCAACAAGATAGTAAAATTTATCAATTTGAATCAAGACATCCTCTACCACACCCTGGGGTACTTTGACTGATCGGTCAGCTAATTGCAATACCACGCCGGTTGGTTTGATTTCTCCTAACCCCAGCTGTAAGCAAATGGAGAATGGCATTAGGTTTACACTAGCTCCTAAATCTAGCAAGGCTTGTCCAATCTCATGATTTCCAATGCTGCAAGTAATGGTAGGACAGCCCGGATCTTTGTATTTTGGGGGAATTCTTTGCTCAATTAACGCACTAACTTGCTTAGTTAAGAATGTTATTTTCTTGACATGGTGTTTCCTTTTAATGGTGCATAAATCCTTGAGAACTTTTGCATAGGTAGGGACTTGTTTAATCACATGCAAAAGAGGAAGATTAAGTTTCACTTTCCTTAAGTTCTCAAGGATTTCATTATTTATTTCCAGATTTGTTTTTTTTGGATTTTAAGGCTTGGGGGAATGGTGCCTTAACAGGATTTTTGGTCACTTCAGGGTCTTTAAGTAACTCGGCTTCACTATTAGTTTGACCCTTTTCCACATCCTCGGATATATTCATTGGTGGGATGTGCAGTGACTTGCCACTTCAGGTCACAATGGCATTTACATCTTTCAAATTTTCTTGTGCCGTATGTTGACCGTGAGGTACAGACTGAGCTTGAGAAGGAAACTTGTCTCGCTCAGTCACACTTAAGGAGCCCATTAATTTAGACACTTGGCTCATTATTTCTTTGTTCTCCTCAACCACTTATGTAATTAATGCCTCACACCTCTGGTTTGTTTTACCTTGTGCTTCTATGAAAGCATGTAAGGTGTCTTCTAGAGAGTTCTTAGAGGATGAGGGTGCATGATAAGATGCTGGGTATGTTCTAGGGGGCTGTGCATGCTGCTAGTTTTCAGATTTCCAGCTGAAGTTGGGATGATTTCGCCACCTCGGATTGTAAGTGTTAGAGAAGGGTGCTTGAGGCTTCTTGTACATGCTTAAAGCATTATATTGTTCCTTGTACAGCCCTCTTATGTCAATAAATATGGGGAAATCTTGAGCAAGATGATCAATCCCACCACACACAAAACATGGTTCTAAAGGTTCGGCTTGATTAACCATGTGTGTTGGTTTTTTCATTTTCAGTGCCTCTAACTCCCTAGTAAGCATCTCGACCTTGGCTTTAAGATTATCCTCTTCCCTAAGATGGTAGATTCCTCCACCACTAAGGTTTCCTATAGGTCATGACCTATTTGTGCTTTCAGTAGCACTAGGTTCAGTCCATGTGTGAGCTTTTCAGTAAGCTCATTGAGGTACTCAAAAGCCTCATCAGGGTCATTTTACAGAAATTCACCATTGCACATAATCTCGATAAATTGGCGCTCTCTATAGGTAAGACCCTCATAGAAATAGCTCACTAAGTGCCAATTTTCATACCCATGATGTGGACACATACTTAACAGCTGTTTAAATTTCTCCCAAGATTGATACAAAGTCTCGTTTTCCTTCTGTGCAAAGGTGGAGATTTGTCTTTTCAGTGATTTAGTTTTATGTTGAGGGAAGTATTTGTTGAAAAAGACTTGGGTTATATCATTGATCGTGATCTCAACGAGTATAACCAACTCTTAGCTTTATCCTTCAAGGAGAAAGGAAAACACTTGAGTCTCACAATATCATTGGTTGTATCTTGACTATGGAAAGTCGAAACTACTTTCTCAAATTCTTTAATGTGCACATATAGGTTTTCGTTTTTCAGGCCATGAAAAGTGGGGAGTAATTTTATCATCCCCAGTTTAAAGTCTTGATGCTGAGTGTTGGCTGGAAACATAATACACGATGGTGTGGCTGTCCGGCTAGGATGTAGGTAGTCTTTAAGTGTCCTAGCAACATTTTCATTAGGGTTTTCAGCCATGTTAACAAAGTTTTCTAAATTTTCTGTGGGGAACACTAGAGTTTGAACTAGGCGAGGTTTCACTAACGGACGTGGAAGGGAAAAGTATCTCTATTTCGGATCCAATCTCCCTCGCGAATCTCTCTGTCTAAGCATACACCAATTGATTTTAAAAGAAATAAATAGAACATAACAAAATAAAGGAAAAAATCAGAATATAAAGGAAAGATAGTACCGTCTTGTCTTAGAGTTGACAAACTTCCTTATGAGTAAGCGCGTTTCCCCGGCAACGACACCAAAATTTGATTATGCCCAAAGTATAACGCGGTTGTTGTAGCACGGCTTTGGGGTGTCGATTCCACTGGGAAACAAGTTAACTATAAAGAAAGATATAAACCTTAATATGAGACAATATAATCAAAATAAGTAAAGAATCTGAAATTGATGATGAAGTAATTGTGTAGGTTGTAAAATATGATAGAGGGACAATAAGGATCCGGGAATCCTCCCTAGGTTCGTTGCCCTAATCCTAACTTGATTCAGTTGTTTTTATCTCGATTGCACATTTCACATCCCAAACATGCAATCGACAAATATTCAATGAAAATATGTATAAACCCTAATATGATCGTAATGAAATACTCCTTATTTCCGATTCATGCACATATGATCTATCCTATAGGTTTATCAAGAAACGACAATATATCTTTGTCGATAATATTGCAGTAATGGATAAACCTAAAGGCTAGATTTACCGGACTCAATTTTACCCAATAATCTTGACATAAGAGAAGTATGACTAAAGTTATATCAAGGAAAAAAGATACAATCACCAGAATAGATAAAATCTTCTAATTAGATAAAGAAGTAAATCGTGACAATGTTTGACAATAAATTCTTATTACAACTGAACCAAATAAGGGTAGATAGGGACAACTACACCTAGGGATTCATCCCTTCGCCTTGCTAGGAAGTTAGTTAGCTATGGTGTTCACGGCTAAACACTTTTGTGGATGAGCTGCTGCTTTGAGTTTTCTGCTTTTCTTCTCAGCCCAGATCCTCTTCTCTTAAACCCCAAGTATTATATTTATAGTACAAGAGTCCAAGGGTGTTTTGGGTTTATTCTAATGTTAAAAAAACCCTAATTAAAGTTTGACTCGGAGATGCAAATCCGTGTGCGTGCTGCGGTGCTGCTGGGGAGCATTGCAGTGCTAGGTATATTTTGGATTGGGCGAGCTTTTGGGCACCGCGGTGCTCTGGTGCTGCTGAAGAGCACCGCGGTGCTGGCTGGTTGTTCACACTGGGTGAGCTTCTGGGCACAGCGGTGCTGCTGAAGAACACCGCGGTGCTGGCCTTTTTACTGATTTATTTCATGCTTTGCCTCTCCACAGCCACTCCTATGCTTCGTCGTGCATGGAACCTTGGTGATTTTAAACAACGATCGCTTCTTGTCTCTTTGGACTCAAAATACCTGAAATTGTACTCGGATAAGTTAGTGATCCAATAATATTCCTTAAGAGTTATCAACATACAAGAGTGCAATATAGACCGAGAAGAATCATAAAATGCTAACAATTAAGTATTGTTGAGGTGCATTTTATGGCTCTTATCAAGACCAAAGTCCTCACAGCAGGCACCAGTCAGTCTGAAAATATCGCACGAGTGAACGGATGCCAGCTCTGTCACTATAGCTACATATCATTCTCATAGGTGATCCTATGACACCAATATTGCCCAACAACATGTTTACTTTTATGTGCACATTGCATATTTATTATTCTAAAATTTTGAAATGAAACAATGGTCACTCGCAACCTTTGATTGGAACTCTTAAAAGATCCCCAATCAAAGGGGGGCAAACTGAAACACCCAATTTTATTCCAAATTTTTTTAACGGATCACGCGCGGGTTCCTATGACATATCTTTGATCCTAGTGTGCTTAGACTTGGTAAATAAGGAAGTACAAATATAATTAGGGAGTATAAGTAATTGCAAGACCGTTTTGTTCAATCCATTTAATTCACTTTGGGTTTAAATCAATTGGACCTTATTTGATTCAATTAATCTAAGACCAAAGTCTTCATTTAAACTTTGACCCAATCCAAAACCCATTAAAGCCCATTGATCTTTCCTAAGCCCAAACACTTTTGACCCAAATTTCAAGCCAAAGAAGACTTTTAATTTTTAAAGGTGAACTTCCAATTTCACCCTCCACTTGGCACACCTGGATTGGTTCACTTTTATGAAAGTAAAAGTTACTTTTTTATAACAAAAAATATGTCTCTCCTCTCCCTATGTAGCTGGCCATAATGAGGAATTTTCACTCATTGTTTTTGCTTTTTGAACTCATATCTCCCTCCTAGATTCCCTCATCTTCTTTTTTTTTTTATAGCAAATTCTACTTTTTTTTTCCACACAAAATAAGACTTTTTTCACCTCAAAAGCAACAACAATGTAATTATAAAGTAGCTGATTTTTCTCCCTCTTTAGACAACCATGTGTACCAAAAAAAATGGAGTTTCTCTTCTTATCATTTTGCTTAGTTAATTAGACATTACCTTATTAATCTTCACCATTTCCTAAATGCTAAAAGCACCATTTTCTATCCAAAAAATCACATTTTATACCCAAAAAAATAGTATCTGAAAAACAATGGTTTTTTTAGAATGTGAAGCATTTTTCTCCTTTCTTTTGATTTGTAATTGCATTCTCTTTTTTCCTAAGCTTTTCTACTTTATTACATATAAAAAAACCAAAGAAAATTATGTCTTTTCCACCCTTATTGGTCGTCTAAAGCAAAGAGAGTTTCTCCTCATATTTTTTGCTTTTGCTTGAAAACACTTCATAATGTCATTTTTTGTTCACCCTTTTGCAAACTTTATTCTTTATCTTTTTTCAACTAAAACAACCTTTCCCTTTTTCCTTATTTCCAGCCATCTAAAAGTTTTTTCCCTCTCACTTTTCACTTGGTTTATCACACCTCACTTCTTGTAATACACATATTCGTAAAGTAAGGGTAAAGAAATAATTTAATAAATATAACATGAAATTAAAATAAAATATATGTGAAAGGTTTATTATTTAAATAAAAAAATTCTTAAAAAAACTAGACACATGGAGGCGTAGTTACAAAGAAAATAGAAAACAAAAAATAAATTAGTGGACAGTATAAAGGAAAAGGAAAAAGAAAAAAGTTTTTTTTTTCGAGAGAAGAAAAAACAAAACACATGGCAATAGGTGGCAACACCTGTTTCCAAAAGAGAAGAATTTGTGCATGTGAGGCACCTTTCATTTTGTGACAAAAATATAGGGGTGAGAATGCTGACTATTGGTTTTGAAACTTTTCATATATATATTAACTGTAGTTTTTTTTATTATTTACTTACCAAATTCTGTTTGGTTTCTTCCTTTTACAATTTAAACTACTCTATTTCTCTAATCACTTAGGGACTGAAAGAGCAAAATTTTGAAGGGATTTACGGGAGAATTTTTATAGAGAACCACAGGAAGCTCTAAAAAAAACAAAAGGTAATAAGGTAAGTTTTATTTTTGAAATCTAGCATACTTGGAATTTCCCGGAATTCAAAGTGGAAATTTTCAAAGGATGTGAATTATGGAAGAATTGAATAATAAATTAGAAATTTTAATATAAATATTATATCAGGTGTTGACGATCAGCAACCAGGGGAAATTGCTGAGAAAAGCAGGAAAGGCAAGGAGGTGATCCACGGGTAGCTCTAAGTGCTACATGGTGAGTTAGATTTACTTTAAGTAATCAAGATAAATATGAAATATCTAGTGATAACATTATAATAAATTATTAACTTATGCTTTGGTGATAGATGAAAGTTGGTTGATAGGTGTGATAGGAATAGTGGATGTGTAGAGAATTATTTTATGAGAAATATTAGTATTGGAATAATGAGTCGATTTAATAATAAAAGTGAAAAGTGAAATTCTTGATGAGCTATGGTTGATGATTTGATATGATTTATGAGGAAAGAAAATTTAGCAGATCTTGACAAGCTATGATTGATGATTTGATGTGAATTATGAGGAGAGAAGTTAGTGAAATTTTTTTCAAATAATAATTTAAGAATAATTAGGATAGTTAATTTAAATATTTGAATTCATGTTGGTTTTTATATTATTTTTCATATGCATGTTTCATATCATTGTTCATATGCATATGCATGAAATAAAATAATCGGGAGGGGCTCGGTCTAATTGAAAAACCGTGACAAGCCGGTATATACTGGAAGTAAATGAAAACCGTGACAGCCGGTATATGTTAGAAATAAATGAAAACTGTGACAGCCGGTATATGCTGGAAATAAATGAAAACTGTGACAGCCGATATATGCTAGAAATAAATTAAAACCGAGAGAATGCCAGTTTAAATGAAATAAAAGAATCGGGAGGGGGCCAATCTAAGATAAAAACATGTCGACATATGGGAAGATGTTCCCTAATAATAATTCATGCATTGCATTTGTTTTAAATATTGATTTTATTACTGAAATACTAAAGTGTTGTTTGTTATTTAAAAATTCATTTATAGATGAATGAGTCTCACAGAGAGACAGTTATGGTGAGAAAGAAACATAGAAGTATGATATGATGGTAGACTATATGCTGGGAACCTCATAACAAGGTAATTATGAGATAATTGATGGTCTTAAGGTGAACCAATATAAAAGAAGAAGAGATTGATAGAGAATAGGACTTATGATATGTGTAGTGATAGCAGAATGCTATTATCAAGTTATATGAGATATAAACGATTAAATATTAAAAGACTATTTATACAAATTGAATAATTCTAGTAAATTTAATTCACTGAGCTTGTGAAGCTCACTCCTCATTGTACAATGATTTCAGGTAGCAGACATGACATATAGTTTAGTGAGTTAAAGTTCAGGCGAAATCATTTTCTGTAAGCCACGTACGTGTCTACATCATCAGACTAACCAGAAAATAAAATAAAAATTTATTTGTAAATATTCATTCATATTTCGTTGTATATAATGTTTAAGTCAAGATCATAATGATGTATCTTCCCTGTTGACGGTTGAGAATTAATGTAAAAATTTCTATTGGTGTTATTTTTATTGTTGCATATATGTGTCATGCTGGGATTTTCAAAATGTGATGACACCATCTCAGGATGGGTTGTTACAATTTTGGTATCAGAGCATCAAGTTTTATGATTCTGTGGACTGCATAAAAAGTAAGAAAGTGGAAGATTAAAATAAATTATATTTTAATAGTCTGAGGATGACACGTGGACGTGCTAGAACTAGAGTTAGAGTTGTTGATTTGAGAGGGTGTGGTAGGCCCCCAATATTTTGACAAGTCGAGGTTAAGTCTAAATCTATGGTTCCTAGAAAGGAACGTGTTGACAGTATAATTGGTATTAGTAAAAGTGTGAGAGAATCTGAAGTTCAAAGAGATGATCTAAGATAATCTCTTACACATACTCTTAAGAAAATGAAAGTAACAAATGATAGAGTTGATATGCTATAGCATAGACTTGATGAACAGGCTAGGGCAATGCCTGAGGTTGCGGTAAATCCAGTAATGGTAAATGTTCAAAAGAGGAAAAATGAGTTTATGCACGAGATGCAGATAGATTGTTTTGTTAGATATATTAAGTCGAATGCCTTGTTGTTTAAAAGATCTATGAATCATTTTAAGCCTGAGTTTTGGGAGAAACAGGTAGAGAGATTAATTTGTATTTTACCAATAACTGACAGGCAGAAGATTGCCTTTGCTTCATTTGAGTTAAAAGGAAAAGCTTTGGAATAATGGAAGGATACTCTTCGCAAGGTAAGTGCATATATTAAAATACCTTTTAACCTCGAATAAGTTTAAGGAGGTTGTCCTTGATAAATACTTTTCTTATACTTTTAGAGCCCAACAAGAAAGAGATTTTATTTATTTGAGGCAAATGTATTGATTATGACTCAGTATGATAGCAGATTTATGGTATTGTCAATGGTTGTACCGAAAATGGTAGACCTAGAGGAGAAGAAGTGTAAATGGTTCAAAGATGAACTATGTTTTAAGATTTTATCGAAACTATCTTGCATGAGATATATGAATTATGTCAGGTTGGTGGATATAGTACTTAAGATTGGGAAAGATCTTATGGAGTTTAAGGGAAAGAGAAAGAGTGGTTAAAGAGGCATAGACATAAAAGTTCTAGAGGTTATGGTAGTATAAGTGTACAGGATGAGAGATCACCTTAGATGGGGCGTTCCTTATCACAAGGAACTGTAGTACGAAGTCAGAGACAAGCAAGATCTGTTGCTTTTTTTAGCTCAAAGTAATATTGGTGGACCCCTAGATTTGAAAGATAGATTATGAGAATTGAGAGTCATGGCAGAGGAAGTAAGTATGCCACCAAGGGGAAGTGGTAATCTAATGTATGATCGAGAGACAGAAGTTTGTTATAAATGTATTCATATAATATATTTATCCTAGAATTGTCAAAATTTGAAGTGGTTTATGAGTAGAGAAGATGAACATATCAATGTTGGTTGATCTTGGTGCAACCCATTCTTTTGCATCCAGTATTCATATGAAGTCTATTGAACAATATATTAGTTCTTTGATGCAAAATATTTTTGTTGAAGTTCCCACTAGAGATAGAGTGATAATCATAAATATTTACAAGGGTTGTATGATTCGTATCAGTGATAGAGAGTTCGAAGTTGATTTGTTTTCTTTGAATATGGTTTATTGTTTTCAGGAAAATGTACTGTTCCAAATACCTGGACAGGAGGAGTTTAATTTTCAAGGAAAAACTCAAAATATTTGCAAACTATCTTATTTTGCTCTGACCACTAGTAGATGGTTAAAGAAGGGTTGTGAGGAGTATTTGGCATACATAATGGTTTCTAAAAAAGAAAATAGGAAGCTAGAATAAATTTGAGTGGGGAAAGATTATTCTAATATATTTCTTGATGAGTTGTCTAGTTGTCTCCCATAAGAGAGATTAAATTCTCTATTGATGTGATACCAGGTCCATCACATATATCTATAACACCCTACAGAGTGACACCCACTGAGTTAAGAGAGTTGAACGTTCAAGAGTTGTTAGATAGAAAAAAAAATTATTCGACCACGTGTGTCACCATAGGGAGCTCCTGTATTGTTTGCAAAGAAGAAAGATAGAATGATGATGTGATGTATAGATTAGAAACAACCAAACAAGATCTTCGTTAAGAACAAATATCTTTTGCCCAGGATCAATGAATTGTTTAAACTGTTTTGGAAAGCGAGGGTGTTCTCTAAGATAAACCTGAGATCAGGTTATCACCAGTTAAGGATAAAGGAGAGAGACATGCCTAATATTGCTTTTAGGACACGTTATGGTCATCAGTTTCTTGTGATGCCATTTGGATTGACAAATGCTCTAGAAACATTCATGGACTTGATGAATAAAATGTTTAAACTATTTCTTAATAGTTTTGTGGTTGTGTTCATTGATGACATCTTGGTGTATTCTAAGACTAAGGAAAAACATGTAAAATATTTAAAAATTTTGTTGGAGATTTTGAGGAGAGAGATTTTATGCTGTAATTTCCCTAAATGTAAATTTTGACTGAATGAAATAACTTTCTTGGGGAGTGTGAGAAAAGTTTCCAATTACTAAAGGAGAGATTAACTACAGGTCCAATATTGGTGCTTCCTTCTGGTGATGAAGAATTTATGGTATATAGCGATGCATCCCATCAAGAGTTGGGATGTGTGTTGATGCAACATGAGAAGGTAATGGCATTTGCTTCTAGGAAATTGAAGAATAATGAGAGAAATTTCTCTACCCATAGCTTAGAGTTGGCTACAATAATGATTACTTTAAAGATTGGAGACATCATCTATATAGAGCCACTTATGAGATATTCATTGATCATAAGAGTTTAGCATACTTACCTACCTAGAGAGAGTTAAATTTGAGGTAAAGATAGTGGATGGAGTTGATTAGTGACTATGATTGTACAATTCCCTATCATCTAGAAAAAGGTGAAGATGGTAGCTGATGCATTGAGTAGAAAATCTACAAGAAGATTATTTGCTATTAAAAGTCATGATGTGTAATTGATGACAGATTTAGAGAGATAAGAATGAAGTTGAATATCAGTGATAGAGGATCATTGTTAACAAATATGGTTGTACAGTCATCTATAGTAAAATGCTTGTTAAAGATGCAAGGTAGAGATGAAGAGATAGAAAAGATTAAGCAGAAAGTGCTTAATAGAAAGTAATATGAGTTCAAAAATTTGAAATGATGGTATTTAGGTCTTGGAACATAGAAATTATGTTCCCAATAATGCAGAGTTGAGAAAGGAGATAATAAGAGAGGCACATGATGATATAGATTCGATACAACCAAGTAACAATAAGATAGAGAGGATTGAGACAGAATTTCTGGTGGTCAGGATTGAAAAGGGATGTAGCTGAGATTGTAAGGTTGTATAGAGCACCATTAAGCATAGTGTCAAATAGAGATGCTAGATTTACATCTTAGTTTTTGAGAGGCTTTCAGAAAGCCACGGGTACACAGTTGTAATTTAATATAATTTTTCATGCTCAGACAAAAAGGATTATTAGAGTACTAGAAGATAAGTTAAGGGCAAATGTGATGATTTTCTCAACAAGTTGGGATGCTTACATGCCATCGATTGAAATTTCTTATAATAATCAGTAACAAACTAGTATTAGGATGGCACCGATTGAGACATTGTATGGTAGGAGGTGTAGAACTCTTATATGTTGGGAAGAAATGGGAGAGAGAAATATATCTGGTCCATTAATTATTGAGTTAACAACTGAGAGCATCAAATTGGTTAGATAGAACTGTAAAGTAGAATAGAGTAAACTGAATAGCTATGCTAATAATAGGAGAAGACATCTCAAGTTTCAAATAGGTGGTTGGGTGTATTTAAAAATATCTCCATGAAAAGATGTATTGATATTTAAACAGGAAAGAAAAGTTGAGTTCGAGGTATGTGAGACCCTATGAGGTTGTTGAGACAGTTGGGCTAGTCACGTATAGCCTGGAATTACCTCCAACGTGGAAGTAGTTACACAAAGTGTTTCATGTTTCACTTTTGAAAAAGAGTTTACATGATGAATCTCATAATATTTTGAGCTAAGCTGTAGAAATTCATAAAGATTCGACTTTTATATAAGTACCAGTGAGATATTTAGACAAAAAAGAAAACAAGTCTTGTATAATAAAATAATTGCATTAGTTCAAGTTCTGTGTCAGAATAAAGATGTTAAAGAGATTACATGAAAGCGTGAGACAATTATAAAGAAATATTATTCACAATCGTTTCTTGAGTACGTAAGGAAATTTCGGAGACGAAATTTTTTTAAGGTGGATAGAATTGTAATACCCGTATTCGTAAAGTAAGGGTAAAGAAGTAATTTAATAAATATGACATGAAATTAAAATAAAATATATGTGAAAGGTTTATTATTTGAATAGAACAATTCTCAAAAAAAAAAATGGACGCGTGGAGGCGTAGTTACAAAGAAAATGGAAAACAAAAAATAAATAAATTCGTGGATAGTATAAAGGAAAAGGAAAAAGATAAAAAAAAGTTTTTCTTTTTTTTGAAAATAAAAAACACATGGTAACAGGTGGCAACACATGTTGCCAAAAGAGAAGAAATTATGCATGTGAGACACCTTTCATTTCGTGGCAAAAATATGGGGTGAGAGTGCTGACTATTGGTTTTGAAACTTTTCATATTTATATGTGTGTGTGTGTATATATATATATATTAATTTTAGTTTTTTTTTATTATTTACTTACCAAATCCTGTTTGGTTTCTTTCCTTTACAATTCAAACTACTATTTTTTTCTAACCTACTTGGGAATTGAAAGAAAGGTTGAAAGAGCAAAATTTTGAAGGAGTTTACAAGAGAATTTTATAGAGAACCGCGGGAAGCTCTAAGAAAAACAGAAGGTAATAACATAAGTTTTATTTTTGAGATCTAGCATACATAAAATTTCTAGGAATTCAAAGTGAGAATTTTCAAAGGATGTGAATTATGGAAGAATTGAAGAATAAATTAAAAATTTTAATATAAATATTATGTCAGGTGTTGACAATCAGCAACCAGGGAAAATTGTTAAAAGAAGCAGGAAAGGCAATGAGGTGATCCATGAATAGCTCTAAGTGCTACAAGGTGAGTTAGATTTACTTTAAGTAATCAAGATAAATATGAAATATCTAGTGATAATATTAGAATAAATTATTAACTTATGCTTTGGTGATAGATGAAAGTTGGTTGATAGGTGTGATAGGAATAGTGGATGTGTAGAGAATTATTTTATGAGAAATAATATTATTGGAATAATGAGTCTATTTAATAATAAAAGCGATAAGTGAAAATCTTGATGAGCTATGGTTGATGATTTGATATGATTTATGAAGAGAAGAAATTTAGTGGATATTGACAAGTTATGATTGATGATTTGATATGAATTATGAGGAGAGAAATTAGTGGAATTTTTTTCAAATAATAATTTGAAAATAATCAGGATAGTTAATTTAAATATTTGAATTCCTGTTTGTTTTTATATTATTGTTCGTATGCACATTTTATATCATTGTTCATATGCATATGTATGAAATAAAATAACCGAAAAGGGGCCGGTCTAATTGAAAAATCGTGACAACCGATATATGCTGGAAATAAATGAAAATCGTGACAGCTAGTATATACTGGAAACAAAATAACCAGGAGAGGGCGGGTCTAAATGAAATAAAAGAACCGAGAGGGGGGCAGTCTAAGATAAAAACATGTTGACATGTGGGAAGACGTTTCCTAATAATAATTCATGCATTGCATTGGTTTTAAATATTGATTTTATTACTGAAATGCTGAAATGTTGTTTATTATTGTAAATTCATTTATAGATAAATGAGTCTCACAGAGAGACAATTATGGTAATAAAGAAACATAGAAGTATGATATGATAAGAACTATTCAAATGGTAGACTATATGTTGGGAACCTCATAACGAGATAATTATGAGATAATTGATAGTCTTAAAGTGAACCAATATATAAGAAGAAGAGATTGATAGAGAATGAGACTTATAATATGTGTAGTGATAGTAAAATGCTATTATCAAGTTGCATGAGATATAAATGATTAAATATTAAAATACTATTTATACAAATTGAATACTTCTAGTAAATTTAATTCACTGAGCTTGTGAAGCTCACTCCTAATTGTACAATGATTTCAGGTAGCAGACATGACAGATAGTTTGGTGAGTCGAGGTTCAGACAAAATCATTTTCTGTAAGCCACGTACGTGTCCACATCCTTAGACTAATGAGAAAATAAAATAAAAATTTATTTTGTAAATATTCATGCATATTTCATTGTATATAATGTTTAAGTCAAGATCAGAATGATGTATCTCCCTGTTGAGGGTTGAGAATTGATGTAAAAAAATTTATTAGTGTTATTTTCCCATTACCTATATGACAAGCCATACACCGTCTTTTCGCCCATTATTATTCTTTTTTTAATCTCTTGGACAGCCCTTGCTCCTCCTATAAATACCCTCACTTTTGCTAACACAAAAAAACAACACAACACAAAGGCAAAGTAATTTAAAAAAGAGAGAAAAGAGAGAAAGTTTGTAGAGAAAGTTTAGAGAGAAAGAAAGAAGTGAGAAAAGAGATAAAAATAGAGAAGAGTAGGAAGATCAAAGAGAAGAATACAACAAAAGATAAGAGTGTTCAAGAAAGGTGAAAAAAGCGGTAGGAATGAAACTCAAAAAGAAGAACTAATGAGAGGTTTTTTTATAATTTTTGACCACCTTTTATTTTTGGTATTCTAATCTTCATTGGAATCATTCTTCCATCTTCACTAAGTCCACAAGAGCACAAGAATCTTTAAGGATAATTCTCGCGCATGAAAATTTTATTTAGCCAAAAAATGTTGGTTAAGCTTCTACTTTTTGCAAAATAAATTGTTAGCACGATTAATGTGTTTAAACCACATTGAAAATAGACTAGATTAATTGGCTCACTTTAAAAGTTTCGTCTCAAGATACTTACTAGTTTCTTAACATTTTATTTTCACTAGTTATATGTCTTTCTTTAGTTACCTACTAGTCATAATGTAGTCTCCCTATTAAATGCAATGTTAAATTAACGACAATTTTAAATTTTTTTCTTTTAGTTTAGTACTTTAAGATTTTTTATGTTCTCTAAGTTAGATGTTTTATTTTAAGTTATCATTAATTACATGTGAACTTTAATTCTTTAAGAAGTATTTTGGGCCCCTTTGGTCCTTGTTAATTTTATGCCCCCTTTGGCCCATTAAAAATGTTAGTAGTTACTAGTTATTTTGAATTTCATCTCTAAGGTAGTTTAGTTTAAATCTATTTAGCTTAATTCATTTTTTTTTAACTCGCCTAGTTTATAGTAGCTTAGTTTAATTCATTCAATTTAGTCTTCAAGTTTAATTCATCTAGTTTAACTTATGTAATTAATCTACCTAGTTTAAACGCACATACTTTAATTTACTTATCATCCATACTTTGTAAGTAGTTTTAATATTTTCTTTTCTTCATAGTCAAAACAATTTATTTCTTATATATTCTTATTTTTACCGTATTACTTTAAAGTTAATATTTGGTGTTGCTTTGTTTGAATAAAAATTGTTAAATGTGTGCTTGGTTTTATTAGTAGTGTATGATAATAATACTTGAATTAAGATTTCAATTAATTCCCTTGAAGCACAAAGAGCTAGACTTCAGTCTGGGTAACAGAGCTTTAAATACTCACTGTTTTGCACCTAAAGCTCCCAAGCTTTGGAATTTCTCACATAAACCAATGACAAGAGATTTGACCCCCTTCAAGGTCAAATGGCGGCTCCTTACATGTCGTCCTTGCTCTGTGCTTGGATGACAAATGATTCATTGTCTAATACATTAATAGTACATCCATTATGGGAGCCTCCTTACTACTTATAAAGAGTTTGTATTAGATTTGGTAGGTTTTCCTCGTTTCTATATAACTACTCATCGTAATCCGTACTCTCGCCATATCCATCTTATTTTAGGGGAGTGGCATTGGGTAATGAGTTGGATGCATGAGTCTCAATTGAAAAAGAGTAATACCTATACAATTGAGTTACATATATATAATATTATTTAAATATTTAATTTATATATTTAAATACTATTTAAATGACATTTTGAAAAATGAACACTAAATGAAGATTATGTTTTTATTAATAATATGTATAAAAAAAATTTGTAGCACAACATTGAGCAGGGTAATTGCTAGTATTGGTGAAAGTTGAAATCATTTGGGGTGAGGGAAGAGAACTCGACACACACGTGGTGCTGTAGACATGGTTGCTTCACTTTCATATTGCCATTTGCCAAATTATATGTCAAGTGGTGACATACCACCACGTGTGGAATTTCGTACGGATTTTTAAGTTTCACATGAGCACATGCAATAGCTCAATTGAAAATTTGAAACATTAGTGATTAGTGAAACTTTGAATTTAACATTACCAAAACTTAAAATGTTGGAGACATAAATACAATCTTAAAAAACAAAAACAAAATTGATATTTAGTGTGTGATTATTATTGCAGAGGAAAATGCTCTTTGAGTAACATAATTTTACAAAACTTAAGCTTATGCAAAGTGAATAAGCTATAAGTTAACACCATTATGATTAATAAGAGGGTGGAAATTACACTATATTGGTACTCTTTAAAACTAAATCTTTTGGTGTCTTGAACTCTCGTTTATGTCATGTGGCAATCTATGAAAATTTTGACATTATTTGCAATTCTCTGTTTTTTAATATATATTTTTAATTACAATTTTTATTTTTTCAAAAATACTTTTTAAATATACATTTTGACATTTCAAATAGATCTTTAATTTATAAAAATTAAAAAATAACTCGGAATCAATTATTTTTTATTTATAAAATAACCTTAACAAGTTTTATTTCTTATTTATTCAAGTTCTTAATAAATCATGCTAAAAAAAGTCCTTAATAAATTATTTGAGATCCTAATTTAAATCAAGTTTTTAATTATCTATTGATTATTTTTAATCACATATTTTTGAAATAGAGCTGTTTTAATAGCATGACTATAATCTTCTTGCGTATTATAACTTATAATTAAATTATTTATTATTTTTGAATTGTGAAAATTTATCAAATATAGTAATTATTTACTTATATATTTTATAACTAAAATTTTAGTTTTGATCGAATGAAAATTTGCATCAAATTTTAGTAATATATTTTGGATAATGGATTATTGATAGATTGTAAACAAATCAATTATTGTCACGTGGGTATCGATTATAACCATTACATATTTTATTACATTACCTTAATTCAATTTAACCACCCACTGTTATTACTAAACAAACTAATTTATTAATTAAAATTTTACATTTTTTTGTAATAAAATTATATTTTTTTTACAATTATAAAGGGGATAACTTAGTCAAACATTAAACACAAAAAAATTGTCATACGCACATTTCAATTTTTTTCAAATGAGTGAATGAAGCCAAAATAAGAAAAAAAAAAAACATATTTTCATATTCATTGAAACAATACACTGTCATTCATTACCAAAAAAATTAAACTTATACAAAACAAGTATTTTTACTTATTTTAAATATGATAAATAAATAATATTATTTTATAAAATATTTCTAAACCAAATTTATCTAAATAATAAATAAACAAAAAAATAATCATCTAATAATATATTTCACAAAGTGGGAATTACACTTATGTGTATTAAAATGAAAAACTCTTCAAACAGTTTAAAATATATTTAAGCTTAGTTTTTTTTTTTTTTTTCATTTTCCATTTTTTGGGTTTAATTAATAAATTTTCTCTCAAATATCATTTTTAAACCCAATTTTATTTGGCCAGATATTTGAAACTATAACATCATTCTGGTGGATAATCATTCGATGCAAACATTACTAATTAATGATGGCCTACACACATCAAGTCATATGTCATGTATTACGGAGAGGATTTATAAGAAGTGGCCATCATTTTAAGTTACAAAAGGCCCTAAGTTCAATTGCCAAGAATAATTCTCTTTGTGGCTCTCACAGCTCAAAAAGATCAACAGTTTGAGAGAAATGGAATCCTAAGACTGATAGAAGGCAACAAATTAAGCTCTGTTATGAACTTTTAAAGGGTTACATACTTGCACCATGCAATTTTTTTCCTTTGCTGCGCAAGCAAAGTTTTCCACCAAAAGACTCAAAACTAGCTTTCCATTACTAAGGAATAGTGACAATGCTAGTCTCGAGTCGAGCTCGAATACTAAGGTGTTCAAGT
Organism: Bretschneidera sinensis; assembly: GCA_023935145.1. Taxonomy (NCBI): domain Eukaryota; kingdom Viridiplantae; phylum Streptophyta; class Magnoliopsida; order Brassicales; family Akaniaceae; genus Bretschneidera; species Bretschneidera sinensis. The sequence continues at coordinate 99,290,612 of CM043697.1, read as the reverse complement.
TCGGTTCGGCTTAAAATGAATAAGCTCGAGTTTGAATCAAGTAAAAAAATTCGAGCTCGAGCTCTGATACAGCCTGGAAATACACACCCAATGAAAACGCGACACGTGGATAGCCTCAGATCAAAACAGTAAAACAACACATGGACAGCCTTAGATCAAAACAGCAAAACAATACACAGACAGCCTCAGATCAAAACAGCAAAACAAGCGGACAACCTTAGACAAAAACAGTAAAACGACACGCGGACAACCTCAAACCAAAACAGCGAAGCCACACGCGGACAACGCTGGTCCACACAGCGGGATCTCCAGAAGACCACCGCCCTTGGCATGAGGGCCACCTCATCCCCAAAACACTATAAAAGGACCCAGGTATGCACATCAAAGAGGATCACATTCTCAACCTGCTAGGAAGAACACACACTGCCATTCCTGCGTTTCTAAAAACCTGCACTAACAAAAGCATCAGAATATCTTCGGAGGCACCCCCCTCTGGCGACTCCTTAGCTTACCTCGTCTTCCCTATGCAGATTCCCCCGAGGCCCGACTTCCAACTCAGTAGCACATTTTTTGAGGCAATAAATTGACGCCATCCGTGAGAACTTCACCATCTCTCGCTAACAGTAAAAACAAAGAAGTCTAAAGAACTCATTTGTTGCCATGCCACCTAAAAATGCCACCAGGGATATCGGTAAGGGAGCAACTAGGGCCAGCACCCATACTCAATGGTCTAAGATGAGTCCCTCTGCCGTATCCAACACGCATCCCACTATGGCTATGCTCCAAGCACAGTTCATGGAACTCTCGCAACTGGTGACCAATCTGGTCGCCGATGTCCGTTGAGGGGCTTGCCAGCCTTCGCCTATGCCCCCTCCGTAAGACCCTAACCGCACAGGCTCAGCTAGCTACGGGCTTCCCTTCGACGGTTGTTCCACGGCAGAGTCCTCCCCACCTCACGCTACCAAATCCAAAGATAGCCCCTCGTCCAGAAGCAGTCAAGTGTTGAAACCACAGTGTCCTGGATGAGCTTAACGTTCAGGACCCACCATTCACTCAAGAGGTCATCGAGGCCCCATTCCCGTCGAATTTTTGAATGCCTCAGATCAAACCTTATAACAGTTCAACAGACCATTTGGACCACGTTCAACACTATAAAACCACGATGACACTCCACAGATACTCCGATCCCTTGATGTGCCGAGCCTTCCCCCTGACGCTCGAGAAGGCGACCGAAACGTGGTATTCTAGTTTGAAACCAGGGGGCATCAACACGTTCAAAGAACTGAGCTACATCTTCGCATCGCATTTTCTTAGTAAAAAATGACCCAAGAAGACATCAGAGTTCGTATTCAACATTATCCGACTAAAAGGAAAAAGACTCTTAGACTACATCTCGAGGTTCAACTCCACTGCCTGGGAAATCCCCTACCTCGACCCCAGTGTCCAAGTACTAGCATTCAAAAATGGGCTGAGATCTAGAATCTTCAGTTCCAAGCTCACCAGACAGCCACCCGACGACATAAATGAGATCTTGGCCTGAGCTGAGCAGTACATGCAAGCGAAAAATGACCAAGCCTTTCGAAGAGAACTAGAAAGGGACGTAAAGAGAAAGAGAAAGGGCCCCACCAGTCCGCATCGAGAACCCATCAAATGATCTTTCCGTGAGGATAAGCCCTTCAAAAATTTCACCCCTCTCAATGCATCCAGAACCAACATCTTAATGCAAATCCAGGACAAGGTGATCCTACAGTGGCCCCCGAGACCGTTACGTCTCAACGAGGATCGAGGCAAGTGGTGTCGATTCCACAAAAACCACGGGCACGATACAGAAGACTGCATAATCCTGAAGCACCAGATAGAGGCCCTCATCAATAGGGGACAGTTAAAAGAGTTCACCTAGCCCCGAACGGAGAAATTATTGAAACGACCCCGGAAAAGTCTCGAGCGCCTGTCCGATCGAAGAGTGCCCATCTGGTTAAAATGGGACAATTCGAACTACACAAAAAAGTCTCGAGCAGAGTCGTGATGAGCCCAGCCAAATAAACTTAGAGGCCACTATAACCAAAATCATCAAAACCATCTGCGGAGGCCCCGTGATCAGGGGCACGTTTGGACACCGTGGAAATACTTACACCCGATTGGTGGCCTCAGTCACCAAACACCACAAACGAAAGAAGGTGAACACAGCCATCACTTTCGCAGATGAAGATCTGGAGGGGATCCAAACTCCGCATAATGATGTTATAGTTATCTTCTTTTCTCGTGACCAACAACGAAGTCAGACGCGTCCTGGTCGACAATGGGAGTTCAACTAACATCCTGTTCTACGACACATTCCAACAAATGTAACTATGAGATACTCAGCTAGAGCCGGTTTTCACCTCACTCTATGGTTTCTCAAGGGGTCGGGTGTTCAGTATAGTTCTCCCAGTAACCTCGGGAACGGATCCACAAGCAATCATCGTATAAGCCACATTTCTGATCGTCAGACAGCCATCGTCTTACAACATGATTCTCGGCAGACCCACCCTCATTAAACTCAGAGTAGTTCTCTCCCCATACCACTTGAAAGTAAAGTTTTCCACTAAAGAGGGAGTGGACGAGATCAGGAGAGACCAGCAGATCTCCAGATTTTACTACCTAAATGCTGTGAGGGAAGGCAGAAGGACAGAAACCCTCCAGCTATAGTTGGATGACCTCAGGGATGAGGGAAGAAATCCATGGGGCCAGCCAGTGGACCAGTTGATCTCAATCCCCCTCGGTGAGGATGCCTCCCAAACCATCCAGATCGGTTCCAACCTCCTCGAGGCCCTCATGGGATCTCTACTTGCCCTTCTCCAAAAGAACTAGGATCTTTTCGCTTAGTCAGCCACAGACATGTCGGGAATCAGCCCAGAAGTAATAGTGCACTGGTTGAACGTATACCCAAACCACAAGCTGGTCATACAGAATAAGAGATCGTTCGCCCCCGAACGACAAGTCGCTGTCAGGGCTGATGTGGATAAGCTACTAGCGACCAATTTCATCCGAGAAGCAGACTATCCGGACTGGGTGTCTAATATGGTGATGGTGAAGAAAGCCAGTGGTAAGTGGTGAATCTGTATCGACTTTTTGAATATAAACAAAGCTTACCCAAAGGATAGCTTTGCTCTGCCACGAATCGACTAGCTTGTCGACGCAACGTCAGGGCACGAATTGCTAACCTTTATGGACGTTAGGGGTGAGCATGGGTCGGTTTGGGTCGGGTTATCCTAAAATTTCAACCCAACCCATTCATACCGGGTTGAAAAAATCTCAACCCAACCCAACCCATGAACCCATTCAACCTTAACTCAACCCAACCTATGAAGCCATTAAACTTTAACTCAACCCAATCCATTCTAATCAGTTTTGGTCGGTTTGGGTCACCGGGTTGATATATTTTTTTACTAAATAATTAAACCCTACATATTACATAACAAAAAAATTATTCTATTAAATCCAAAACTAAATCCATTCATATTATAAGTAAAATATGTGTGTCTGACAGCACAAAGAATATTTGATAACATGGAAAATAGAACAATTATCTTATGGACTACAATGGTTGCAGGCTATGTTAAATTTGGTTTTTTGAATACTACTAAGAAGTTTTTTGATGACATGCAAGAGAAGGATGTTACGTAATAGAATGTCATAATTGGAAGCTGCGTTGAAGCCAAACTTGGTAAGGATGCTTTGACATTGTTTTATGAAATGCAAGTGAGTAATATAAAGCCTGATGAAGTGACTATGGTCAATTGCTTATCTGCACATTCATAACCTAGAGCCCTTGGTTTTAGAATATGGATTCATCGTTATATTGAAAAACATAATTTTCATCTAAATGTTGCGCTAAGAACTGCTTTAGTTGACAGGATTTAACTTACTTTAGAAGACTGTTCAATTACAAATGAAATATAGATTTCTGGACAGTTGCTAATAGTATATTTTAGTAACTCAGCATTTGTTGGCCATGCTAGTGCTTTTTCACTAATCAGTCTAATTTTTGGACTATGCTTTAATGCACTTGGAAGTGATATGGGGGCTCTTAAAAGGTCACAGAGAGGCAAATTGAATGGTTCAATAATGTTTGCATGAAAGGTTTCCAGCAGGTTGGTATTACTAAGCTTTCTCATACATTCAACATTTCTTCCATCAACATTATGATACATCTTTTTGGAATATAAGTTTATATGCATACATTGATCTCGACTGGAATCTTGTAGATTAGAGTGTTAATTTCTATGTTTATTTTATAGTTACAACGGTACAAGAAATCAAAATTTTGTTAGCATCAAAATCAAAATCAGCAGGACGTCCAGGTGATGTCCTGTGAAAGAAAAAAAAAAATTAATTATCTTTTTTCTAAAAAAAAAGGGAAAAGTCAACAAAAGTTGGCAACAGGTGGCAACACATGCTGCCAAGCAAAACAAAGGAAAGGCAGAGTTTCAAATGAAACTCTACAAGTCTTGCACGTTTCATGAAACGTGGAGACAGTGTAGAATGTGCAGGGGGTTAAAGACAGATGGTGCAAGTAATTTGAGGCTGCCGAGATTTTTATGTAGCGAGACCTGTATATATATATACACTTATGTGAAACCTGTTTACAGATTTTACATACTCTCTTTCAATCTCTTGTTTTTCTCTAAACATTTGGGGACTCAAAGAAATGCTGGAAGAGCAAAATTGTGAAGGGATTTTCTGTGGAATTTCATAGAGAATTAGGAATAGCTATCAGAAAAGTAGAAGGTAATATCATAGTGTTTATTTTTGAATTTCTGACATTTATGAAGTTTCCCTAAGTTCAAAGTGGGAATTTTCAAAGTGTGTGGTTTATATCAGATTAAAGAATAAATTAGAAAATTTATATAAATATGATGTTAGGTGTTGACAATCTACAACTAGAAGAATTTTTGAGAGAAGCAGGAAAGGTAGGGAGGTGATCCACGGGTAGCTTTAAGAACTACGTGGTGAGTTGGATTTACTTTAAGTAGTCCAAATAAAAAATCAAATATCTAGAAATAATACAAAAATAAATTATTAGCTTATGTTGTAATGATAGATAAAGATTTGGTTGATAAATATGATATGAATTTTGACATGTAGAAGATTATTAGGAGAGAAATAATATTTTTGGGAATAATAAGTTGATTTAATAATAAAAACAAAATGTGAAATTCTTGATGAGTTTTATTGATGTTTTAATACGAATTTTGATGAGATAAATTTTAGTGGATCTTGACAAACTTTGATGGATGATTTGAGGTGAATTGAGATGAAATTTAGTGGATCTTAACAAGCTTTAATGGATGTTATGATGTGATTTGGGATGAGGGGATTTTAATGGAATTTTTATATAATTTGAGAAAAATTAGGATAATCAATTTAGATATTTTGAGTTCATGTTTTTTTTTACTGCTCAAATGCATATTTCATATCATTGTTCATATGCATATGCATTAAATGAGAAAAAAAAGAACCATGAAGGGGCCGGTCTAATTAAATAACCGTGATAGTCGGTATATGCTGGAAATAAAAAGGACACCGCGCTAGTCGGTATATGCTGAGAAAATTCTGTGGCAGCCGGGACTAGGTACAAAGTAAAAAACCAAGAAGGAGCCGGTCTAAAATAATAACAACCCGTCGACAGGTGGGAAGACGTTCCCATCATAAGCATTTATTGCATTGCATCTGTTTTAATTATTGCTTGCATTATTGAAATACTGATGTGTGATGTATAAATTGTGAATTTAATTATAGTTGGTTGAGTCTCACAGAAAGAGACAATTATGGTGATAAGATTATTGAAATACTGAGGTGTGGTATATTATTGTGAATATAATTAATGATGGTTGAGTCTCACTGAAAGAGACTGTTATAGTGACAAGATTATTAAAATACTGAGGTGTAATGTATTATTGTGAATAAAATTATAGATGGATGAGTCTCACAATGAGACAGTTATGGTGATAAGAACAATCTAGATGGTAGACTTTATGATGTGAATCTCATTACGAGGTAATTACGAGATTGTTGGTGGTCTTAAGATGATCCAATAAATAAGAGAAAGAGATTGATAGGGAATAGATATGATGACATGTGTAGAGATAGTATAGTGCTAGTATCAAGTGTAGGAGATATAAATTGAATTAAATATTAAAAGACTGTTTATACAAATGAGTACTTTTAGTAAATTTAATTCACTGAGCTTGTGAAGCTCACTCCTCATTGTACAATGATTTTCAGGTAGCAGGCTTGTCAAATAGTTTGGTGAGTTGAAGTTCAGAAGAAATCAGTTTCAGTAAGCCACGTGCGTGTCATCATCCTCAAACTAAAGAGATAAATAAAATGGAAAATTTATTTGTAAATATTCATGCATTTTACGTCGCATAGAATGTTTAAAAATCGGATTGATGTAAAAATTCTTTGGGTGTTATTTATTTTTATTGCTGCATATATGTATCGTGCTGGGATTCTCAAAATGTAATGACACCATTTCGGGGGTGGCCAACTCGGGATGGGTCGTTACAGTATGAGACTTGTTTGGACATTGGAGTATCTACTACATATAATTTTACACACTAGTAGTAATTAGAATAGACATTTTATGATTATATATTTTACAGTTATACTATAATAATTAATACACTATTTTATATTCAATAAATATAAAATATAAAATTATATATTTAATTGGGTTAACGGTTTGGGTTGGGTTGAAAATTTTAAACCTATGACCCAACCCAACCCAACCCACCGGGTTCAAAATATTTTTAACTCAATCCAACCCAATCTCTAAAAAGACACAACCCAACCCAACCCATTATATCGGTTTGGGTCGGGTTCGCGGGTCAATCGAGTTCTATGCTCACCCCTAATGGATGCATACTCTGGGTACAACCAGATCCTTATTTACAGGTCCGACCAGGAAAAAACAACTTTCGTCACCGAGCAGGGATTATACTGTTACAAAGTCATACCCTTTGGTTTAAAGAACACTGGGGTGACTTATCAGAGATTGGTGAACAAAATCTTTCAGGAGCAATAGGCCAAAACATGGAAGTCTACGCAGACGATATGCTGGTGAAAAACATCAGGATTAAGGACCACGAAGCCGATTTAAAAGAAGCATTCGAAGTTCTTTGGCACCACTAGATGAGTTGAACCCTGCGAAGTGCGCCTTCAGGGTCACCATAGGGAAGTTCCTTGGCTTCATGGTGACCCAAAGGGCATAGAGGCAAACCCTGAAAAAATAGAGGTCGTCCTCGACATGAGCCCACCTCGGACTGTGAAGGAAGTCCAGCGACTCACAGGGCGGATAACTACCTTGAGCCAATTTATGTCAAAATCTGTGGAGAAGTGCCTCCCCTTCTTCAAAGCCATCAGGAAAGCCAAGTACTTCATCTGGACCGATGATTGCCAAAAGGTGTTCAATGAACTAAAAAAGTACTTGGGCTCGCCCCTACTTACCAAGCCCATCGCTAGCGAATAACTCTTCCTATACCTCTCAGCCGGACATAAAGTAGTGGCATCCGTCTTAATTCAAGAGGAGGCAGACATCTAAAAGCCCGTGTGCTATGTAAGTGAGATCCTCCATGACGCAGAAATAAGGTACCTTCCTATGGAAAAAATAGCGTATGCTCTCTTGGTCACGGCTCGTAAACTCTGACCATACTTTCAAGTGCACACAATTGTCTTTCTAACAAACCAACCCTTTTGACAAGTGCTCCACAAGCCAGATGTCTCCAGAAGAATGGTCAAGTGGTCCGTGGAACTCGGAGAGTTTGACATGCGTTTCCGGCCCTGCAATGCCATCAAAGCCCAGGCCTTGGCTGATTTTATTGTGGAAACCACTTTTCAATGATAGGTGGATCCTACCCCAATTCTCGATGTGACCGGTCCATTCCTTCAATGGACACTCCACATCGACGGATCCTCCAACAACGCTTAAAGCGGCTCTAGGCTTATCCTGTGTGGCCCAGACGGCTTCATCGTCGAGTACGCCTTAAGGTTTGGGTTTAGCGCCTCAAACAACGAAGTCGAGTACGAGGCTTTGCTGGTCAGAATGAAGTTAGCCAGAATTCTGTCCGTTGAGGCCCTAGACGTTCATAATGGCTCACAATTGGTGGTAAACCAGGTCAACGGGGAATTTGAAGCCCGAGAAAAGAAAATCGTTCGCTACTTAGAAAAAGCCAAAAAACTTATCGCCAAGATCAAAGTGTTTCGGATCAACCAAATCCCTCGGGAAAAAAATTCAAAGGCTGATTCCCTAGCTCGACTCGGCTCCTTTCGATAGCCCGAGTCCACACGGGTAGTCTACCTTGAGACTCTCGCTGTTCTGAGTATCGATGAGGCCATCATACTACCTGTGACCAGTGGAGAAACTTGGGTTGACTCTATCCTCCGGTATTTACAAGATAGTAATCTCCTGGATTAAAGAAATAAAGCCAGAAAAGTCATGTCCTGAGCGTCGCGGTACACAGTCTTGAATGATTAACTATACAAATGGGGTCTTACAACTCCCTACCTAAAGTACCTAGGCCCAACCGAGGCTAACTATACCTTTCGCGAAGTTCATGAAGGAGACTGCAGAAACCACCTTGGAGGCCGAGCCTTGGCTTTCAAAATCCTTCGTCAAGGTTACTACTTGCCCGGGATGCTAGGAGAAGCCCTAGAATTGGTGAAAAAATGCCAAAGTTGTCAGCAATATTGAGTCATCTTGTGCCAACCAAAAAATCTCCTCACCTCTGTCACTATCCTACTTCTATTTGCCATGTGGGGGATGGATCTCCTCGGCCCTTTCACCGGAGCACCCAGCCAACGGAAGTACCTTGTTGTGGCGATAGACTACTTCATTAAGTGGGTGGAAGCCGAACCACTGGCCAATATCACCAACCACCAGGCTCGAGGCTTCATCTAGAAGTCCATAGTATGCCGCTTTGGCATCTCCCAAGTGCTAGTAACGGACAACGGCAAGCAATTCGATAGCACTTGATTCAAGATATTTTGCGACAAACTGCACATCGAGCACCATTTTTCTTCTGTTGGATACCCACAAGCCAATTGGCAAGCCGAAGTAACCAACATGACACTATTACAGGGCATCAAAAGGAGGTTAGACAAGGCAGACAGATAATGGACCAACCACTTGCCGAACGTACTCTAGGTGTATCGAACCATCGCCCGAGCACCCACTAGGGAAACCATTTTCTTCATAACTTATGATTCTGAAGCCATCATCCCCTTGGAAATCGGGGTGCCCTCACTACATGTACAAACTTTTGAAAGTGATAGCAACGACAAGGCTCTTCGAATGAATGCTAATATCTTTGACGAAGCTCGAGATAAAGCCCAGATTCGACTGGCCCCATATCAGCAGAGAAACGAGAAAGTTGGCCCCTAACTGAGAGAGCCCGTACCGCATCAAGAGGATATACCAACCTGGCACCTTCGAGCTTGAAGAATTAAGTGGGAAACACGTTAAACGCACTTGGAACACCGAATACCTCCGATGATTCTACCAATAACTCGCACCTCGGGCACAAGTAATGAAATAAGTTTGGTTGGTTAAGGTTGTAATAGCAATTGCAATAGAAAACAAGTTTGAAGGATAAAACCAAAAAGTTTCATTAAGTTCTAAGAAAGTACAAAAAAGGCACTAACGGCCTAGAATTACAAAAAAGAAAAAGAAAAAAACACCTAGTCTAAACCCGAAACAGCCTCTCCTTCAGCCTCAGCCTCAGCCTCGGCCTCGACCTCGACCTCTGGCTGAGTAGTTGGCTCCTTTTCGCCAGCAGGAACTCTGGCCTCGGCCTCAACCCCAGCCACCTCCTCATCCTCCTGATAGTCCAACAGGTCGAGGGTCAAAAAATCGATCTTGGGATGGAGCGCCTCGACCCTCCTTTTGGCCTCTAGGAAGCTCTCGAGGTACTGCAGACCTCCCTCCTCCTAAACTGACATTTGAAAAGTGGCAGAATCTTGAAAAATTGCTAAAACCTCCTCCACTGCAGCCCAGGTATGGGCCTCAACCTCCTTTCCCAGTCGCTGCCCTGCCAAGATGGCAGTCTCCCTCTTCCAATTGGTCTCACTTTTAGCCTGGTGGGCAGCATCCCTCTCTCAAACAGCCTCCACTCTAGCCTAGTTGGCCACGTCTAGCGATTGCAGTTGGCGAACGAGCTCGATCTCTCATCCAGCCTATGCTGAACTCGACCATATCCAAGCAACGATGAGACATGACGCCTAGGAGGACACTCGACTGCAACCAAACGAGAAGTAATTAGTCATCATGTCATAAACTATGGGAAGAAGAAGAAAAAGTCAAAAACTAAAGGAATATCATACTTGAGACCCAAGAGCCTCGACCGTAGAGTAGAAAGCCTTAATAGGCCTCCGGGACATCTCCAGTATGTCACGGGGAAGGATCCCCATGACCAAGTGCTCCCGCATCACTAAGGAATACGCAAAAATGGAGTCGTCGACCTTCAAGCCCTAGTTGGGTGTGAAGACCGTCACCCCAGCAGCAGAGGATACCGAGACAACTTTCGACTCAGAAGATGGCCGATGAGGACTCTCCAAGTTGATGGGGGTAGGGGACGAAGCTCGAGGCCTCTTTCTAGCCCTCAACCCCTAGGCAGATTGCTTCTCCGCCTAAACAGCCTTCCTCCTCTCCAGAGCAAGCCTCTTGGCCCGCTCCTTAACTTTCACTGTCGCCTCCATCTCTGCTCAAGACAAACAAAAGGAAAAAGTATTAGTTCGAGTTCAAAAGTGAAGTTATAGAAACAATATGAAGCGAAATAGAAACAGAAAAACAACAAGTATAAAAGGCAAGACACTAGGTTATCACTCTCTATGGAGGACTTGGGGCACAGGGAGCAGAGACCGCGCTTCACCAGTTCCTCATTATCGTAGAGGACCTCCACATCCAGGGGTGCGACCACTATGGCGTCCACCACCTCCTGCTCTGTAGGAAGAAAGCTCTACTTCTTGCATTTTTCTGTCAGATCTAAGCTCCACGAGAGTGGAACGCCGAAGTCACTTCCAGCCTGGATGAAAAAGAAAGACTTCTTCCATCTTTTGATTGATGACAGGATCTTCTTCAGCAGCTTCCTCTTAGCCCGAGTGCTGACCACGACCCATCCAGTTTGACCGTGTCTGCTTATCTGAAAGTGGGCCTTGAATACATCAAGGTTCATTAGCACTCCCACTTTCGAGCAGACACAGATAAAGGCCATTATCAGTAGTACCGAGTTCGGTATTAACTGACACAGTGCTATGTCGAAGTACCGCAGCATGGCACAAAAGGTGTGCTGCTCATGTGTTGTTCGTACACACACAACTCATAAGGTGTGCGGCTCGGTAGGGCATCGCAAGCCTTCTCCCCTACCCTAGCTAGCCTAAGGGCGTATTCGCCCAGAATGCGATATGACTTTTGGATCACCTCGAGATCCTTCTCCCTAAGCTGGTTAGGAATCGCGTTCGTGGTAAACTCCCCCTGCTCCCTCTCCTCCACGGTCATAGCCCCTCTAATATCGAGTAAGGCTACGTCCACCTCATCATCAGAGGAGGAATCCTCTTCACACTGCTCTGCTACAAGTATATAGGGCACCATCGCCAATGGCCTCTTTTTAACCTCGGCTCTTTTCGGGGTCTCACTCCTAGAAGAGGACGTGCTTGACCCTGTATCCTCAGAGATACTACTACTACCGCTACTACTACTAGCCCTATCTCGGTAACTATCTATTGAAGACATGATAAGTAGGAGGAGGAGGCTCATCTAACTCCAAAAGGCTCGGACAAACTCCTTCCTCGGCGATACGCTTCGACTCCACACTCCAAGCACCAACACCAAAGACCGTTACCGAGCCGAGATGTCCACCAAGATCCCACTCACCAAGAAAATAAGACACCAAGCACTCACACGCTTTAAAGAGGACGAGCACTCACAAACTTCAAAGACAAACACTCTCAAGCGTTAAAGACAAGGACGAAAACTCTCAAGCTTCAAAGGCAAGGAAAAACACTCTCAAATTTTAAGGACGAGGCTGAGTGCTCTCAAAATTTCTCTCTAAAAAACTTACTGGAATAGAAGTAAAGAAGAATGAGAGCAAAGGACCCTTATATAGGAAAAAGGAGCATGGCGAACGAGACTGTTTAAGATGGAACAGATGGTAAGTATGACATTCAGGATACTCAAGGCTACTTTCACATTTTCCAAAGAGCCTGCCGCCACAAACGAAGTGGCATACGGTTCCCCCTAGGCACCATTTTATCCCCCAAGAGCACCATTTCATTCCCCAAGAAAGCCAATCATTAATAGGAGCCATCATTCTTACAAAAGACAGCTGTAAGCATACAAAAGGCAGTTGCACGCATTCAATAAAGCCTGGCACAAGCCACGTGTCAAGAAACGGTCTAAAAATTATCAAAAAGAGTTGGGCCCCAAAGGAACCAAAAGCCTAAAAACATACGGGAAGATCCTTCAAGAAGCCTAAAAACAGCTCGAGGCATACTTCATGGGCCTAGAAGGAAAGAAGCCCAAAAGTCTACTTGGAACTCAAGATCTCTAAGGCTGAGCATAGGGACTACTCCTCACATGCTCGGCTCAATGTCTCCATGGTCGAGCATATAGATTGCTACTCACATGCTTGGCTCAATGTCTCCAAGACCGAGCATATGGATTGCTCTTTACATGCTCAGCTCAATGTCTCCAAGGCCGAGCATATGGAATGCTCCTCACATGCTTGACTCAATAACTCCAAGGTTGAGCATATGGATTGCTCCTCACATGTTCGGCTCAATATCTCTAAGGTTGAGCATATGGACCTGCTCCTCACATGTTCGGCTCAATATCTCTAAGGTTGAGCATATGGACCTGCTTCTCACATGCTCGGCCCAATGTCTCTAAGGCCAAGCATATAGATTGCTCCTCACATGCTCGACCCAATGTCTCCAAGGCCGAGAATATGGACTGCTCCTCACATGGTCGACCCAATGCCTCCATGGCCGAGCATATGGACTGCCCCTCACATGCTAGTCCCAATGCCTCTTAGGCCGAGCATATGGACTGCTCCTCACATGCTCGGTCTAATGTCTCCAAGACCGAGCATATGGTCTGCTCTTCACATGCTCGGCCCAATGTCTCCAAGACCGAGCATATGGACTGCTCTTCACATGCTCGGCCCAATGTCTCCAAGGCCAAGCATATGGGCTGCTCCTCACATATTCAGCTCAATGTCTCTAAGGCCGAGCATATGGACTGCTCCTCACATGCTCAGCTTAATGTTTCCAAGACCGAGCATATGGACTACTCCTCACAAGTTCAACCTAATGTCTTCAAGGCTGAGCATATGGACTGCTCTTCACATGCTCGGCCCAATGGCCCAATGTCTTTAAGGTCGAGCATATAGACTACTCCTCACATGCTCGACTCGATGTCTCCAAGGCCGAGCATATGGCTGCTCCTCACATGCTCGACTTAATGTCTCTAAGGTTGAGCATATGGACTGCTCCTCACATGCTCGGCTCAACGTCTCAAAGGTCTAGCATATGGACTGCTCCACACATGCTCGACTCAATGTCTTCTAGGTCGAGCATATGGACTGCTCCTTACATGCTCGGCCCAATGCCTCCAAGGCCGAGCATATGGACTGCTCCTCACATGCTCGGCCCAATGCCTCCATGACTGAGTATATGGACTGCCCCTCACATGTTTAGCCCAATGTCTCCAAAGTCAAGCATATGGACTTCTTCTCACATGCTTGGCTCAAAAACTCTATGGCCAAGCATATTGATTACTCTTCGTACACTCGGCCCGGCACTTCCAAGGCTCGACAGATTGATTGCCCCTTTACTAAGACTGAACCCTGCAAAACTTTCTTAAGCACATAAATGTACTTAAGAAAGTGGGGGGGCCTCTGATACAGCCTGAAAACACACACCCAATGAAGACGCGACACGTGGATAACCTAATATCAAAACAACACGTGGATAGCCAGCAAAACAACACGCGGACAGCCTCAGACCAAAATAGCAAAACGACATGTGGATAGCCTCAGACCAAAACAACGAAGCCACACGCGGACAATGCTGGTCCACACAGCGGGATCTCTAAGAAACCACCGCCCTTGGCACGAGAGCCACCTCATCCCCAAAACACTATAAAAGGACCCAGGTATACACATCAAAGAGGATCACATTCTCGACCTGCTAGGAAGAACACACACTTCCATTCTTGCGGTTCTAAAAACCCGCATTAACAAAAGCATCGGAGTGTCTTCAGAGGCACCCCCTTCCGGCGACTCTTTAGCTTACCTTGTCTTCACTGTGCAGATTCCACCGAGGCCTGGCCTCCAACTCAGCAGTACGTTTTTAGCGGCAACAAGCTCAATCAATTTTTGATGGTTCGACCTCGATTCAAACGAGCTTATTTAAACCCGAGTTCTAACATAAGTCTTGAATTATCCATTCGAGTTCGAATTCGAGACTGAACTCTAATTTTAATAAATAAAAATAAAAATATCAATATAAATAATGGTTCAAGTTCGGCTCGGTTCTAACTCGATAATATATTATCGAACTATTCAAGAGCCTTTCGAACTGAATCTTAAGGTATTTGAACTCGGCTCGATAAGTTAATTGAATCTAATTTTCAGAGTCGAGCTCGATCAAACCGAGTTTTGACTGAACTCTAGTTCGAATAACTCGATAAAAACTCAGCTCAAGCTTACCCTACTAAGGAACAACGAACCATAATCAACTTGTTAGTAAAATACTAATCCATGGTTTAAGGTAGGCAAGTGGACATGTCGGAAGACTAGCATTTCCCTCCTGAGATCTACGCTCACGTTAACTTAGATTAGATACTCCAGGAATAATCAAATAAAAAGGATCAATTTTATTGATTTTCTATTTATTCTCTTTTTTTATCACTTCACCAGTCAAGTTACAAAGTTAATTAGAACTTGGTGTTATAATTATAACTAATTAAATTACAATTCAGATATACTTCTGTTTAAAATATTACCATAAATTATGCTTTTTGTTTCAACAGAAACTATATATTCATGATTTGTTAACATTTACAACACACTTTTTTTTTTTTTTTTTATAAACCTAAACGTGTCAGTAACATGAAAGAGTTAAATTTTGTGCTAATTATAGTAGTAGATGGCATTTGCGCATTAAGTTTACTCAAGAAATACCTACACACACGGGAGGGAGAAAGACATGGTTGTAAGATCAACACATTAGTTATAAACGAGTATGCAACTTTTAAAACCACGTAATTATATATATATATATATATATATATATATATATATATATATATATGTATATCCCCAATAAAAGACCAACGGAAGAAACTCTCAAAGACCAAGAGGAAAATTTTATGTTTGAGATTCGAAAAATTCTTGTTTAACACAGTGTCATAAGATATACATGACACAATGGTCCATTTCACTCTTGAATAAAAATAAAATATATTTTTTTTCTCTATTCTCGTACAATATAAGAGAGATATGGACTCTGGTGTCATGTATATCTCATGACATTATACCAGACAAAAACTTCTTCAGAGACCCAAAGCCAAAAGGGATACCTGTCCTATGAGGATATCAAAACACTCCAAAGGCAAAAATAACTCCACTCACATAGAAAACCTGCCACGTTTTCTCAAAAATGGTAAGATTTTTGGCTCTATATAAAGTCTCACTGTTTTAGGTATCACATTCTTTACACACACTCTCAAATATTTTTATATCTGCTGACATGAACGAGATCCTCAATTCGACAACGGGAAATGAAAGTTTTAAGCTTGAGACCTCCTTTTTAAAGAAGATGTGTAGTTATCAATTGAAGTATGATCAAACCATTGGTCTATAGGTACTTTAAAAGCTTAGAAAAAAGTAATTAAACCATATTTACTTTTTACCATAGAGAGAAAAAGATAAGATTTCTCTAGTCTTTCTTTCCATTGAACATTACAAAATATCTTTGGTTAAAAAAATTTCATCTTGTGTGGCTAAAATGAAGCACCCATCTTACTCTAAACTCAAGCCATTCAAATTTTCCTGCCACGCCAGAATTTAAGAGAAGGGAACATAGACAGTAGCATGACTTCACACTTTCCTGCCAATAAGACTCAAAACAGGAAACAAAAAACAGGAAACAGGAAACATGAAACATGAAAACTTGTGGCGCATGCAAAAGAAACAATGAATACCATCACACCTAACGGGATTTCTTTTGACAGATTTTGTTTTGTTGTCTCTTTGTCATAATACTTTGTATTCATCGGTCAAATGGATCAAACCGATTAAATTCTTCAGAGAGAGAGAGAGAGAGAGAGGGAGAAAATGATATCATTATAGATGAGATTTTTTAAATCTGTTTTTAGGTTATAAAACTTATTTTCATGTTTGATAAATAATTTTTAAAAGTAATTTTTTAAAATAGTTTTCAAAAACAGTTTTTTGAAAATTTCAAATTGATATTTTTTGACATAATTTTCGAAAAATAACTCTAAAATCAGTGTTCACTTCTTTATTTCATTCTTCATCCATTATATATAAAAAAATATTAAAATATTAAAAATAAAATAATATTAATTATTTTTAAGTATTTAATAAAAATGAAAAATAAAATTAATATAGATTTTAAATTTAAACTCAAAACTAAAATAATTACAAACTGTATCAAAATAGTTTTCAAAATAAAATTATTCAAACAACATTTCACTGTTTTCTGGTTTGAAAACAAGTTTCAAGTTTCAATTATTCAAACATGTTTTCTTCAGAAAAAAGATCAAAAAACTCTTTTAAGTTTTTATTTTTTAAAACAGTTTTTGAAAAGTAAAAATAAAAAACTATTACCCAAACATGCTCGTAAAACCCCACATCTTCGAAAATGAACAAATATGGCTCATGAAATTGTACAGGCTAATTAAATCATTTCAAATTAAATCAAATTTTATCTATCATAATTCCAAACCTACCGTCCCACGTTCCACTTTAAACAACTTTTTTCTTAAAATCCATTACCTAGGAAAGATTTTGCCTCCCCAAACCATAGTAGACTGAGAGAAAAGTATTGTTACTCAAGCTGATTCCTAGAAAGAACATGCGACATCTTCTAGAGGACGAAAATTGATATTATCGATTTTAAAAATAGAATTTATTTATTCTTGGTTATCTTTCTTTGACGTTGAATTGTTTGCTTACATCAATAATATATAAATTAGCTATAAATTTAAGTAAATAATATATACTCCTACTAACTTTGAAACAAGATAAGAGCAAAATTTATGTCTGATACAGAACATTCTGATGAGTAGCTAGCTAGGCAGTGGTGGTTTAACAGTTTAATACAGATCAAATCAACATCTCATATTACAGAAAAATTAGTCAGTAATTAAAAGTGAATTCAATTAAAAACTGCAGAAGCTTTGCTCAGTTTCCAGATATCGAGCTTCTTAATTTGTGTTCTCTTCGTCAGCAATCAACAATCGATCAGACCCTTTTGTGATCTCTTCAGAGAGTACCCATAAATGCATTGTAGTGTTGTCGATCGAGAAGATGAGCAGCAGCCTACATGATCCTGCTTCAAAGCAGAAATATTTTTTCTTCAAAATTCGTAAAATGAGAGATTAATATGGCAAATGTGTTCTTTATTTCAAGAAAAAAAGATAACCCATCAGAGATTTACCTGGTAGTAAAAGATTTCGAGATTTAACAGGATCATCTGAAAACAAAAAAGAAAGATTTAACATGAAAGTTTTTCAAAGAAAAAAGGAGAGAAAAGAATTTAGGCAACTGAAAACAAATTAAACTGCTACAACATTTCTTCGCTTGTTGAAGAACTGGAAACTGGAGGCGGCGGCGTAGAAGACCAAGGCACAACTTGATTTTCTTCATCATCTTCATCACCCCCATCGTCGTCATCATCATCATTATCTTCATCGCTACCATTATCTTCTTCTTCTTCTTCATCATCATCATCGAGGCATGCTTCTTCATTGTTTCTATCCTCTCTACAGCTACTATTAATAATACAGTTATCGCAGACTGAGACAGTAGGGCCAAGCTTAGGTCCGGAGGCATTCCATGGAGTGAGAGATTGGCAGATGTGACAAAGCAGAGTTCTTGAATGCTTAGCAAACAAAAAATTGGCACCATGAATTTTGGTGTCACAGTCCCAGCAGAGGCTAGCTTGATCTGATTCGCAATATGTATTTGCTAAAGAGTTGCAGAGCTCACAGTTTTTCATCTCTTCTGATCTTCAGAGGAAAGAAACTAGCTATTCAAAACTTAGATTCTTATGTGCAGCTCATATGTGAATGTTCTGTTTCTACCTCTGCTAGTCCACCCCGTGTTTAAAATACAGGACACACGGTAAAGGGCAACTTGCAGCTGCTAATATTAAAAAATCCTGCTCTGTTTTGCTTTGATTTCTTTTCAAATTCAATTTCTTCATTTTTTTATTTTGATAAACAATATTGAAATATTGGTTTATTATTTTTTTGATATCATAAATATTGGTTGATTAGCTCTTGATATGGACAAAAATAATCGGTCCAATAAGATCCGAATGCGTGGACATGCATTAATAATCAGTCACTCTAGAGTCAAACCTCTCTAAGTACACAATGATGAAATCATAACCTTTATGTTTGAAGATTTTATCTTCGGTCAGCAAAGGTCGCATCACACAAGGCTCAACATCCATACTAGGACCCACCTTAGGACCTTGAAAAGAAGATCTCCAACACCCTTATAAGGAGACTTAAACCCTCATAGGCAAACGAGGTTTTTTCATAACCAGAACAACTTCGTTTTTCTCTTGCTATCACTTCGGTATTTTCTTAAACTCTTCATTTTATTTCATTTCAGTACAACAATTAACTTAACTATCGAAGAGTTATTCTCTGAAAACCCAATTTCAAGTATATTACGTTGATGTAATCACACAAACAAGACCAATACCAAACTTCTTTCGACATCAATCTAAGACCAATGATCAAGACTACTCTTTACTTCTTTTTTTATTTTTGATTCTTTTAAAAAAAAAATTTGTTTGACTTAACATTTGTTTTTTAAAATCTAAATCTTTTGAGAACAAGTAGGCATTTGATTTTAGTTTGCTAATAAAAAAATAGTTAACTCAAATGAAAATGAAATGTTTGTTTAAGCATAATCCAATTGGTAACCAAGCATATATTTTATAGAGGTCTCGAATTCAAATTGCTCACCCTTTATTTTCAAATGAAAATGGAATTGCTAAAAGAATATAAGGTTAATATTTGTTCTACTGACACTGTATAAACTATATTCAATGGATCAAAGATAAACTCAAAAATAAAATCAAATTAAGTTGAAGAAACTTGATGCATTAATTAAGTGAGAACTCAAAGTTATTTCAACACGAAGGAAATTTGCCAGGCTCTTGTATTTTCTTGGGTGGGAGATTTGGTCAGCTATCAAACATTCAGTGGCCACCCAGATCTCACCAACATCATATGGTATCCACCAGTTGTTTACTACATATGCTAACCTGGAGGTCCAGCACTGGACCTAACTTAAGTCCCTTCTTTTCGTGCATCATCTTTGCAGCATGTGTATGCACTTAATTCTCTGATATGCCCCTTTCCTTTATGGCCATAATTCAGATTTGATATCTAAATCTTTACTTCCTTTATTTTCTTATATTGTTTCCTCAAATTCACCTCAGGATAGTTGAGATAGATTTAGAGGTTGATGTTGTGATGGCTTACATCCCATCTCCGTTTCCGTACGCAATAGATATACAAGATCTAAAGATTCCAAAAATAATTTAAATGAGCACTTTTGAGTAACGAGTTCATGGTGTTATAAATGATACTAGAGTTGACCAGACCAATTACTAAGTAAAGGTGGATGTTGAGAGTTGCCATAAATTTAAAGTGGCATTTGAATTGTCAATTACAAAACCGTTGATCTTATTTGTAATTTATGTGATTATTTACTATTTAAATGAAGGAGTTTGTGATGACCTACATCTCAGGCTTATAGGAGTGTGTAAAATATCGGTTAAAAATTTTAACCGATTTTTTTAGTCAATTTTTTTTTACCATTTTGACCGAATTAGCCTAAGTATTTCGACATTAATCGATCGAATTAATTTTGATCGGTACGGTCGATGAATCGGTTAATCGATACTATTTATATAATTAAGTTTTTTAAATTTATTACATATTTAATTTATAATTATTTTTTTAATTTATTATATTATATTTATATTTAACATATTATTAATATTAATTAATTTTTTAATTGGTTAAATGATCGAAATAATTAAAAATAATTAATTATTAACCGATCGATTAATTGATATATCTTATTTGGTTAATTAATTTTATATCGATTAATTGAACAATTTTAATCGAAACGATCAGTGAATTAGCTTTAACCTAACTAAATATCCTTATCTCTCCATAAAAATCATGGTTTGTATGTGATACTGGCTTATTAGAAGTTTCCTCACTAATTAGGCAAATGATACAAATTAAGCTGTGATCAAGAAAATTGGACTTACAACAGAGCTTTCTTTAAAAATTCGCATCTAAATATCTGAAGTACTCAAAAAAATTGTGGCCTATATTGCTGGTTCAGGAACTTGATTTCTAGTGGATGTTCTTATTGATCATATGGTCAATCTTGATGACGCAGTTAAAAAAATCTGAATAATTATTATGTGGTGAAGATTCCACATAGTAAATAGACCCCTAACCCATTTAGCATGTTTCTCGTGTAAAGTTAAAAAAATGCAGCAAGACATGTGGCTTACCATTCATTTTTTGTTAGAAAGTACTTAAAGCGTGGATGTGTAGATTCTTGATCTAATTGGACCGAAGATAGAACGAGGAAAGAGATTTGTGGCCTATATTGACTAGGACAGATTCATATGATCATCGAGGCTTTTGATCCCGTGACAATCTTCCGGTCATGTTCTGAAACTCTACATGGTGGACCTGTTTGGGCATCATATTCTGTGAACTAGGTGCCCTGAGTGAAATGAGAAGAGTATTGATGAAATCAAAATGATAAGGAATTATTTTGGAGATTGATGTGATCAAAATTATTTGGTCGGATAAGAACTGGACACATGGAGTGTCATGTTGACCAGTTACCCCGAGTAGCGTAAAATTCAAGTTTACTTTGACCATGATGATGGATTCGTCGCCTTAAAGCCCGAAGATTCCATCATTGATGAAAAAACTCACAGGCAGAAGCTCCCATAGGTGATGCCAACAAAAAAGAGAAATGAGGGATCCAATGGAGGAATTCCAAAGAAAAAGCTAAACATAGAGAGCAAACACTCCAGAGATTACAAGAGAATCACATCGGTTCTCTATCTCTTTCTCTTTCTCTGACTTCGGTATCTCTCTAAACTTTTCCTTTACTTCATTTAATCGACTAACTTAATTATTGGAGGGTCCTCCCCGAAGCACCACACTCTAAGTGGCTTCCTTTGCAGGTGTGCAAGTTCTGAATGAACGTAATTACAAGAGCCAAGTTATCTCAAAGCTCCCATCTTCTTTAAATCCCTAGCCATCAAGCATCGTCTCCAGCTCGTTGAAGGTAAAAAAGACAGGGCTACTTTCATCATCTTTTTGGCACCAATAGATTGGTGTCATCCATGGGAAAGATAAATTCATTTCACGATGCCACTAAAAAAAGCCTCTAGCCCATCTCATCCTACGGTTTTTAATGCTGTAACCCATCTTATCCTACGGTTCCGAATACTGTAGCCTTGAAGTACTCCGTTTAGCCCCTCACAAAACCCCAACGAGTTAGCAAAATTTTAGGGTTCATGGTAAGTATGTCCAATCCAACCTCGTAAAAGTCAGTCTCATTGAGTACCTTACTGCCTTAGCAGAAGAATGAGGTGCAAAGAACTCAAATTCCGACGTGACCTCATGGTCCCCACGATCACACAAATGGAACCAAACCCGGCTTGGACCGAACCTACTAGGGTTCGTTGCCAAAAAGCCAGGATACTAGTTATCTCGGAAGATCAAGAAGAAATAGTCATCTCGACTCGAAGATCGAGAAGAAATAGTCACTTCGATCCAATACGAGCATCAACACACGCTTAACTACGAGTTAGGTGACCGAAGCGAAACTCGACACCTCCAAAACTTTCAAGCTTAACTCTCAAGCTAGTCCAAACCCTCTCCTAGCCTTTGACAAGGAGCAGTGATTTGTGAGCTACTCAAGAAGCTAAGATATGAGACAAATACATCATCATTGCTCTGAAGACTAGCAGTCTCAACATCTCAAACAAAACCATGTCTCCAAGGGATCCACTCTTCTAAGAAATCAAAGATATAATGAGTCTTGACAACTTTGAGATATTAAGAGATCGGGCCCTACACAGGAAAGTTCCATTGAGGATGTGAAGACCAACAACTCTCCAATTCTCACTCATGGACATTCACAGGCAAATTTGTGTTAACTCCCTTCACACGCTCTGAAGGAAATAGTACAGACCTAGCCTTGCATTCTTTCTCGAGGACGAAAAAATTCTTTCAAGGTTTGATTTAAGTGATATGCGACTTGCAACTCATCCCTTTGACATTTATGGGACAAGAGGAACGAGCTCAGGGTTTACTCATCTTTACTCAACAAGTTAATAAACCACCCCGAAAATACCTCACTAACCAAGGTAAAGAAGCTCGACCAAAAAATAGTCGTTAGACCCTTATCAACGGTTTTCGAATCT
Source organism: Bretschneidera sinensis (assembly GCA_023935145.1). NCBI lineage: Eukaryota > Viridiplantae > Streptophyta > Magnoliopsida > Brassicales > Akaniaceae > Bretschneidera > Bretschneidera sinensis. The sequence goes on along the minus strand of CM043697.1, from coordinate 99,267,833 downwards.
CAAGCTTCAGTCAAAACTTGCCCAATGAGTTCCCTAACAGACCTTTTCATCCAAGTAAATAAAGTTGCAGTAGCCAACACAAATCAAGCAAAAAGTCTAGAAAATATATTGACCTAGCTCACTCATCACTAAATACTTAAGATTTATCTAAGTAAGGTGAATAAAGCACCAAAGTCGAATTTAGTCTTAGTCTGGAGATCAAAGCACTATAAAGACTCATTGACACATGCGAAGACACTCAGCTTGAGCAAGAGGCCAAAGTCATACGCTTAGAGCAGAACTCTTGCACAAGTCCCCACTTAGTCCACTTGAAGTGTACATATTAAGAAACTGAAGAAAGAGACAAAAGCTCCGCTCAGACAAGCCTTCATTCAATCACTACTACTCCAGCCGAAACAGAGAAATTAAGATCAAAATACAAAGTCTTAACACTTGTAAATTTTTTTTTAAACTCTACTCAATAGAAGTAGTGAAAATGTAAAGGTAAGAGATATGAAATGAAAATATTTCATTTAAAAAAATATTTACTTCTAGAGGGCTTCAAGGTAAAAAGTTACAGGGAAAAGAAAAAAAAACTAAATTCTATCGTAAGACTACAGCTCCTAATCCATGATCTTTTTAGCTCGAACTCGGTCACCTCAGCCACTTCGGTCGCTCGTGCTACCTCAGCTACCTTTTCTTATGCCTCTCTTCATGCTTGCCCCTTGGAGGTCTTAAGGATTTTCACATTAGCCTAGTCTAGGTCAGGCCACTTCTTGGCATTAACTCCTTTGCTATATTGAAGTCCCCAGTATAAAACCCTGAAGCCTCCATTAGAATTTCTTGCCTGAATTCCTTAGAGTTACGATACTACTTTATAGTAGTGGCCTCAACCTGGACCAATTGAGTCCTCAGCTCACCCTTTATGCCTTGAAGATGGGTCACTTTAGCTCCAAGCTGGCTATCGATCCCATGAAGTCTGGAGATTTCAACCCCAAGTTGGTTTCCAACTTCTTGGAGCTTGGAAACCTTAACCTTCAAGTGTTCCACTTTTTCCCAGGCAGACATGTAATTAGCATTTGAAAAGGTCAAGGAGGCATGCAACTTCTCCTTATCGAGTTCAAGATCATTGGCTTGGCTGGAGAGGGCATCCAACTGTTCTTTGCCCTCATCCAACCGTCTCTTACGATCCTCTTCACTCTTTAGAAGTCCAATGATGGTATTGCTTATTTACTGCAGGGATGTGCTAAGAAAGTAGGCATGCATGCCAACATGTATAAAAAATAACTTAGTAAAAAAATACCAAATAAAATGATATAGAAGTCGAAACTTAAGACCTCATATCTTACCTCATAGTAGTGGTCTAGGGTGTTAGGCATCAACTGTTGAGGAGTCATCTCTTTCAGTAGGTCCGCATCTGGAGGCAAGACTAAGCCTTTGAGAAGCTAATGAATTACGCTCATGCCATCAAATGATGAATTCATGGGCTTCACCTTCCAGTTTAGTCTGTACATCCTAGAACTTGAACCCTTAGTAAAAATGGAGTTCTCAAGGGCAGTAGAAATAAAGGTGACTAGCATAATATGAAGAGCTAAAAAAAAGTTGCTTCTTCATTTCCAACCATCGCTTCAGTCCCCTGCAGGACCTCAGTCTCAAGCTTTGGCTCCTAAGTCAACTATCTCTCAACGGCATAATCCTTCGTCGCCAGCACCTCGGTCTGATGCACCTTGATTTGCTGCACTTCAGCCAGCTTCACCACAGTCTCCCTCACCTTAGGCTATTTCACCTCGGGCTGTTGGACTTGAGGCTCTTTCATCCTGGCCTTTTTTCTCCCCACAGAGTCAAAGAAAGTGGTATTTATGGACTTTTCTCTCTTCCTTCACGAGCCATCGTGGTGACTTCAACTGAGCTCAACATGGCGCCAGCTACAAAGAAAAATCACCAAGGTAAAAAAAATTAGAGAAACATGGGTTAAAAGTCAAGTTAGCAAAAAAATAAGTAAAAAAGTAAAAAATTGAAAAACACTCTTTGCTACCATCAGAAGAACTTGGGTCATGAAGACTAAGCTAATAGGTCCTCATCAGTTGTTCATTAGTAGGATCCTTATCAGACATTCTAGGTATGGCCTCTACGACCTTATTGAATGATCTTTGCCCCTCATCAATCAAGATCGAAGGCTCATTCTAATCAATAATATCTTTGGAGCTCTACTCCAACAATACTTGATAAGACTCTGGTCTATTCATGAAAGTTACCTCTCCTTCCAATATTTAATTGAGGAAAGTTGTCCAGAATCTTCATCTCGGTCCTTGGGTAGAAATTAAACCTCCCATTGTCAGAATGATTCTTAAAGGTGTAGAACCACTTGAACTTCTTCACATTTGATTTCTATCCCCTTTACTGTACCTGCCATGCTTTCTCAGAGTTAGCACAAACCCTATGACACTCCTCATCCTATTTGGGGAAAGCTGGGTAAGGGAGATTCCATAGTGGTTCACTATCTTCCTAACGCTAAGGTTAAAATGAAATCTTAACCCTACTTTCAAGTGGTTAAGATAATAGTAGAAAGAATATGACTCATCATCTCTCATAGAGGCACATGCCCTTTCCTCAGGCCTAAGATGCCTAACTCTCCATTAGGGAGGGACAAAGAACCTGGTGAGTATAGACTCAAGGTCAGACTTAGAGATTTGGCTGGGTATCCTCCTAGCCTAAAAACCTTTACTGGTGGAAAATACCGTAACCTCATGAAAAAAATGTTGCTCCCCTCCAAATACTATTTCCTGGCTCTTAGGATTAGCATCTATCTTCTCAACGTCCACCCTATTAGATCTACCAGAGCTAGAAGTAGACATGGTTAAAAAAGAAATGAGAAGAGGAAAGAAAACCTTACTAAAACGAAATTAAGGTTCATGCCATACAATTCCTATCGAAGTGGGGTTATGACTTCCGTTATAAGGATTGCAACTTCAACTGCACAATGCTTATCAAGCATGAATTAAGGCCTCCGAAACCACATAATTAGGAATTACGACTTCAGCCACATCACTCTTTTCAGGAGCTGACTATAGTCAACAATGCTTCTTGACATGGAATTAAGAGTTTTTGAAGATGTATAGTTCCATCTCGGTTCAAACAGGAACCAAGTTTTCAACAACATAATTCATACCATGGAAGAACCAAGGCTCTAACCACATAATTCCCATCAGGGAAGAATTAGAGCTTCAACCACGTAATTCCCCCAAGTTTGAACCATGACTTCCAACTAGAGCCATGACTTCGGCCCTATTAGAATAGCAAGAAATGCATGAGAAAGGATTTTACTCCCTTAAGAATCTCACCAAATCTTCCTAGGGAGTGAGGGGGGTATATGATGTGACCAAAATTATCTGGTCCAATAAGAGCAGGAAATGTGGAGCATCATATTGACAAGTTACCTCGGGCAGCGTAGGGACCAAACCTCTTTTTACTGTGATGATGGATTTGCTTCCCTAAAGCCTAAAGATTCCGTCCTTGATGAAATAAATCATAGGCAGAGGTCGCTTTTTGTAGGTGATGTCGCTTCCCACAAGTAGCGGTCGCTTTTCACAAGGCTCGAGACTCGGAAAGTCATATCCCAGCTAGAACCCATTTTGGAACTCCAGACACATGATCTCCAACTCCTATTAAAAGAAGCTCTAGCCCTTAAAACAAAGGGGGAAAATAAAGAAGGGATGGAAAATAGGAATCCCAAAAAAAAATAAAAAGCCAAACATAGAGAGCAAACATTCTAGAGATCACAAATAATCACCTTGGTTCCCTTTCTCTCTTTGTCACTCTGTCGCTTCTATATCTCTTTACACCTTTCTCTTACATTACTTCAGTACATCCACTGATTTAATCATCAGAGGGCCATCCCCGGAGCACCACGTTTTGGGTGGTTTCCCTTGTAGGTGTTCAAGTTCTGAATGAACGCGATTATAGAAGCTAGGTTATCTCAAAGCTCTCATCTTCTTCAAATCCTCAGCTATAAAGCATCGTCTCCATCTCATTGAAGGTAAAAAAAGGCAGGGCTACTTTTATGACAGATGCTTTGATAGATTCTCTGACACAATGACAGATGTTTCGACATTAACATCATATCCAATATGGAAAATTAGAAAGTTGTAGCCCAATGAACAATGATGAATACTAACTTTTTTTTTTGGTAGTAATAAGGCATATTTATAGCAGTACAATACCCAAGAACATGTGGCAATCGACTGGAGACCTTGTCTCTTGTGCATGATATTTTCAAATAGCGAACCCCTCTTGAGATATAATTTATTTGTCAAATACTTCGATGCATAGATGCTTTTGAGTTTATCCCAAACTAATTGTGTTCATAGCCTTTTTCTGAGTCAACTATCACTTTCTATCAGTCATCCCTTATGGATTTTCTTCTTTTAAAGCTTGATCAAGATCTTGTTGCACTAAAAGATCTTGAACTGTGCTCTGTCACAAAGTAATTTTTTTCATTAAATAAAAGAATCTTAAATTTATGTATATTTGTCAACATGGTGGCGCAGACACAGCAAATAGCAACGATGAATGTAATTTCTCCCAACAGGTCGGTCAATGCTCTTTTGGCAACAAACATAACCAAGCTGTGATACCACTTGTTAGGGTTTTAATCCATATACCCACAAGAAATAAAATCACACAATCACAAAGAGAAAATTAAATAAACACGAATACCAAAATTTGCATGATTTGACCTCAATACACCTCATCCACGACAACAAACTATACTAATACATCAATCACCATACAACTTTTTGGATGATAGAAAAGTTGTTACACTCTCAATTTGCACAATCCAAAAGTTCTGTTACATCCTCTCAAATAACTCAACCTTTAGTTATTTTAGTGCTACCAGACTTGAGATGGTTATAAATAAAAAATTCCTAGAGAGCATTTATAATAATTAGTATTCATATATTTTTTACACAAACGAAATGAGACTACAACTATTTACAAAAAAACATTTCTTTTTAACGTGAGATTTAAAGAGTATCTCAATAGATTATTTGCATTAAATGTACAAGAATGATAATGATTGTGTTATATCCTTATTATCATCTTTTCAATACTCAATTGAGGAATTTTTTTTTTTTTTTTTACATATTCCGGGCATAGGTTTAATATTCTTATAAAGAACATGTAGGAAATATTTCTCCAAATAGAAGTCATGACACCATTTACAGTAAGTATCTTAACACCTTTGTTTTTGAGAAAAAAAGTCAGCATGAACTCCATACTTGAGGACAAGCATAGCTGCCACCATATCTAAAAGTAAGATAATTTATAATTAATTATAATATAATACAAAGACACGTGTATTGTATGGTTGGGGTGCCCATCCTTTTCTAGAATCGTTTGCTGACCAAATGATATCTCCACAAATCCATAATACTGTATTGGTTGTTAAGACTTATTGATATAGTATTAGGCATCTGTTTGTGACTAATTAGTGGCCAGCATGCTCCATAGAAACATTGCCTACCAGAGAATTTTGTTTCCATTCCTCTTTACACAAAAGTTTACAAAGGTGTCCTAAAGTTACATGGGTGGATAATTCCCATTTGTTGATAGCCAGACAGATAGTAGGATATATGATCCTTCATGCCAGTAATCCTTATCTGTCCCCTTAAAACAGTAGTAATTAATTACCCTATAACTAGTAACCATGTATAGAGACATGAGAGACAATTTGATCTAATTTGTTTAGGTATGGAAAATATTTTTTATTTTTCTTTTAACACATTTTTGAATAATTATTTATACATTTTTAATATAATTTAAAAAATTATATTTTTCATTTTTCAACATAATTTAAAAAATAATAATTTTTTTTTGTTTTTCATTTTCAATATTATATTAAAAAATCATGTTTTTCAAATTTTATTAAAAATATATAAAATTTTGATTTTTTTTATAAAAAAAATAAAAAAGGTTTTTTTTTACAACTAAATAAACCCTAAAATTTAATATTTTTCAAACCTCCGAATCAAAATGGAACATAAGGACATTTAATGCAATGCCCATTAAATTGTTTTCTAGGTGAATCTAGCATGGCTGCTGAACAATTCGTAGAAAGACTAATTTTGTAGCTCATGCGTCAATTAGAGGGGCTAGGTCCTTTTTTATTATATGTTTAGATGAAGGAGACTCCGTATTTTGTCAATCTCTTAGTCCTTAAGGATATCGTGAAGTTTTTTTTTAAAAAAAAAAACATTTTAGTTTTCACCACCATCAATAAAAAAGAGGAAGAAGTGCATATATGATAATTGTGACAACCCATTATTTTATTAGAATGTGAACAAAGACGGATATATTGATTTTTGTGGCTTTGCTTCTGGCTTGTACCACTCATGACTTTAAAAAAAAGAGCTAAAGTTTTGTCAAGAATAATCTCATTTTCCCACAAGCCCAATCACAAACTACAAAGGCGCTCTAGAGATGACAGAAAATCTAGCTAGAAGAACAAGACGAAGAAAGGCTACATTTCTTTTTCTTTTTTCTTTTTTTTAATGAATATAATTAATAAATTAAAAAGAAAAAAAAAACCTACATCTCAATTGTAATAGCTTCCATGAGCAATTTCCTTGAACTCCTCATCAAGTAAGGACTCAACCTAAACATGAGGGTACAAAATTCCATCTCATCCAAAGCTCCATCTCCATTAAAATCCCCTTCTCTCAACATACACATCACCTCATCATCACTCATATCTTGCAGCCCAAGAAACTCGGCGTTTCCCTTCAAGCTCTCGAACGTTATCACAACTTTCTCTCCATCCATCAACATCTGAAATCCGTTACACAGTTCTTTTATGAATCTTTCGACACCTAATTTTTCAACCATTTCAGAGAAAAAATCATCGAATACAATATCACTTAGTAATACCATTCTTCAATAAACACGTTATCTTAATTTAAAAAAAAAATTAAAAAAAAAAATTTACAAAGTAATAAAATATAATGGTTTGATCAGGAAGGAAATTATGTTGTTACAAGACATAGATGGAAATGGGTATTTATAGTTATCATATTATAAATAAAATAAAGTCCTTAAGAGGAATGGGAAAAAAGTGTTTGGAGGAAGATTGTTAATAACAAGAAAGGTACAGCATTACAACTGAGTAAGAGGAAATTGTTAGAGAAGATTGGCTGTTTCATGCCAGCATTTTGTTGCATATAAATTCGTCGTCGTTTCGTCTGTGAAAGTGTTCTCTTTCCTCGAAGATGCATGGGAAGGTACCAATTTTAGTTCGTCATGGCAAGCATTTTTCTATATTATAAGGTAAAGTCGGGTTTTTTAAAACAATTTACCAAAAAAAACCTCCCCCAACAGACATTATTTTATAAAAATGAAATTTGAAAATAAAAATAGCACATATTAGACAAATGGATGCATTTGAGCTTAATTTATTTTTTGGGTGTGAACAATTAGATCAGCTATATATTAAATTATATGTTGAGAATGAGTGAGAAAGATTAAAGAGAAATGTAATGAGAATAGAATATCAGAGAAGGTTTTGCATTATATGTCAAATAATGATAGACTGAGTATATTAGTGTGGTATTATATTTGGGGTCAATTTTGTCTTCAATCAATTGGATTGTCCAGGAATCAAATGACATGCATCTTGATTGAAGGGAAAACATGAAAGGGCCCTTTGTGAGTTCCTTTCTCTTTGCACTTTTGTTCTCTTTTGGACAAATGGACAGAGACCCTTATAACTTCATCTCAGGAGCGCTGTTTGGTTTTATATTGGACAGGAAATGTAAGAATGGGTTAAAGAGTGCCTTGTTGATATACTAATGTCATATGCTGACCTTGTTAAACGTATTGCTTTGGCCTTTGGTTTGAGAAGAAAAAAAAATTGGAAAGGAAAAGAAACCAAAGAATAGGGGTGGCAATGGGTCGGCTCGGCCCATGGACCGGCATGGCTCGAAACCAATGAGGCACGATGCTATTGGATGGGCCATGTTAGACTTAATTTTTTAGACCCATGACACGACATGAAAAAAGGCATGACTGTAGGCCTAGTATAGCCTGGTACGACCTAGCACGACACGAGACATGGCTCAGCACGAATCGTAAGAATATAAACTGTGAACGGTTAAAATAATAATAATAATAATATTTTTGTCTTTTTAATTTTATAAATTTCTAAATTGTTTTTTATATTCCACTTATTTGTAAGTTATTTCATATTCTTTGTTTATTTTATATGTTGTTGTTTTTATAAATTATTTATTTGAAAGATTTTTTAAAGTTGTAATTTTTAACTTATTTGTTTATGCTGTTGTTTTTATTCGATTTCTAAGTTATTTGTAATATTTAACTTCACCAAAAAATGATTGTTTTTCTATATTATTATAAACATTTAATTCAATATTTATAATTTTCTTTTATTATTTTCAACAAAAAAAAACAAAAAAAAAAATCAATACATTCCTATGAGGTCCATGATCAGCACGACTCAATAGCCATGTGGACCTTGGACCGTGTCGGACTTAGGTTTTTAAAAAATTGGTATTGTACGAAAGAGAGAGAGACACAGTACAAAGGCACAGTGAGCCGTGGACCAATACGACACGACCCTTTACCACCCCTACCAAAAAAAGCAAATTAAAGATGGACTTTATTCTTATCCAAGCCCAAGGCAGTAGGCCTAAATTATGAAGGTACAAAAACCCGGCCTTAATAATACTTCAACTCAAATCCTTCGTTTTGACGTCACAACAGGCCTCACAAGGCAAATGGAATCGAGTGAAGCCGAAGGATAGTGATGCCTCAAGGCTTAAAGGAAACTAGGGTTAAACCCAGCAAGTCTGTCAGCACAGCTGTTTGCTTCTCTATGAACATGGCAGAGAGCGCATTTCCAATCCCTGTGACTGAGATCCCAACAGCTCTGCAGAAGAGCACAATTAGGATCTGGGTCGTCCAATCCCCTATGCTTCTTGTTCACTGTGTTCTAAATTCTAACGCGGATGAGAATATTAAGGAACGGAAAATTTTCATTCCTATTTTTCTTAATACTTTCTTAAAAAATTTGGATATTCTTAGAACAAATTGAAAAAAAAAAAGTTTTCCAAATCATACTAACAATGTCTAAATTGTTAAGTAAAACGGAGATGGAAATTTTCTAAAATTAAACACAACATAATCATTTTTGTGCCTTTCGCCCTGCTGTTCACCAGACTTTGCATTGACTTCAGGTAACTTGTACTCCGCGAAATTTCTTCAGTTTGATTCATTCATTCTGTTTTCACACCATGTCCACAATGTGATTGCTAGAGTTTTACATTGCAGTACTTCTACGTATCCTTATTTTTGTACTAGCATTTAGGTTTGAGATGCAAGGCTTTTTAGTTTTTATGTAAGTGTAATCAACTTTTCAATTTAACTAATCTTCAGGTCTAGGTCTTCGCCTTCACCGCACTCCCTCCTATGGAGTGCTCCTTTAGGGGATTTTATCAGAATAAAAATTCTTATCAATATCCATTGCTGATAAAACGGCGGTCTTTTTGATGCACCATCATTTTCTAAATTTATTTTGAAAGTCACTTGTAGGTAATATATTCGCTAGTCATAGGGTCACTGTTACTTATGTAGAATTTTGTGCCGATGATCCAATGATGAAAAGCCACTCCTTTGGGGACAATGTTTGAATAATAATGCAAGCCTTCAATGAACGATGACTTAATTTCCTGGTATTCATAAAAGTCAATTTAGGCTACTTTTATTTCATAAAAGTTTTCAGTTGAATTTGCATTCATCAATCATCATTTTATATTACTATCAAAGTAAAGGAGCAGACATATTTTTCTGCAGTCAAATAAAGGCCAATTCAATAAAATGGCTTTGAACAATGTACCATAAGGTCTTCATAGAAAAATCATGTTCGAGGAGATAAAATCTTTGTTATTGTAGAGCAGTCAATAATAGCATCTCAATTCCCTTCATTCTCATCAAAAGCAAGCCATTAACAAGCCATGGGACTTAGAAGCAGCATGTTTTCATTAGCTCTTTTTCTCTTACCAGTTTGTTTTTATTTAGAGTTATGCTCTGCTGTCGACACCATCACGCCATCTCAATTCATAAAGGATCCTGAAGCTATATTCTCCAGTGGAGGTATCTTCAAACTGGGATTCTTCAGTCCAGGCAATTCAAGCGATCGCTATGTAGGAATATGGTATAATGAGATTCCTGCAATGACTGTCATATGGGTAGCTAACAGAAATAAACCTCTTGAAGATTCCTCTGGGATTGTGACGATATCTGAGGATGGGAATCTTGTTGTTTTGAATGGGCAGAAAGAGATTGTTTGGTCATCAAATATTTCAAATCCTGGCACTAATTTAAGTGCTCAGCTTTTAGATAACGGAAACCTTGTCTTGAAAGATGACACAAATAGAAATAACAGATGGGAGAGCTTTCATAATATTTCTGATACATTTATGTCAAAGATGAGGATCAGCTCTAATGCAAGAACAGGTGAGAAATTACAGCTCACTTCATGGAAAAGCCCTTCTGATCCATCTGTCGGAAGCTTTTCTGCTGGCATCATTTCCCTCAACATTCCTGAGCTGTTTGTCTGGAATGCTAACAGGCCATATTGGCGTAGTGGACCATGGAATGGTCAGATCTTTATTGGAGTACACAATATGAAATCTGTTTACCGCAATGGATTCATTCTTGTAGATGACGGAAAAGGAACATTCTACCTATCTTATGTTTTGGCAAATGAATCTTTGTTGTCTAACCTTGTATTGAAGTCAGAAGGAACATTTGTAGAGACACACTGGGAGCGTGGGATGGAGGACTGGGAGGTTCGGTGGATGACTCCACAGACTCAGTGTGATGTTTATGGTAAGTGTGGGGCATTTGGAAACTGTGATGCACAGAAATCACCAATTTGCAGTTGCTTGAAAGGGTTTGAACCGAAGAATACAGAGGAGTGGAAGAATGGAAACTGGACTAGTGGATGTGTTCGGAGGAAACCATTGCAGTGTGAGAGGATAAGGAATGACAGTGAAGTGGGCAAAGAAGATGGATTTGTGAAGCTTGAAATGGTGAAAGTGCCTGACTTTGCAGAGTCATCTGCCCGCGATGATGAATGCAAAGACCAGTGCTTGAATAATTGTTCCTGTATAGCTTATGCATATTATAATGGCATTGGTTGTATGCTATGGAATAAAAACCTGTTTGACATACAGAAGTTTTCCAATGATGGGGCAGACCTTTACATCCGTGTGTCATATTCCGAACTGGGTAAGCCTATATAAACTGTTACAAGCTTATGCCTCAAACTGTTCCTGTTGTTGCTGTTATAACTTATTTACTGGTGTTTTCTTTTTCATCCCGTAAATGACAAAAAAATTGTCAACACGAATAGAACAAGGCTCCTAACTCTCGTAAGTACCATGCTTACATACCCCAGGTGGTAACCACTTCTCATAGACCAACTTCTCATCAATAATGCAATTCACAAACTCCATTTAAACTAGATGGAAAATTTTATCAATAACCACATTTCTGTATGTTCTTTGAATTCTTTCCTGCCAAATCAAATAAACTGTAATTTTCTTAGTTTAGATTTCAGGTCTTCTTCTCATAGATATCTGCATCTTAACCGCTGGTTTGAGGACATCTCTGCCTATTACACTGCAAAATACTTTGTCATGAGTAAAAGCAGACACAATCTGCAAAAATACCAACATCCCTGCAAATACTTTCTTTTTTCTATCTATGACTACTGATGACACACCACACATTGGTAACACAATGGAGAATATCTCAGAATATATGTAATTTCCAATGATCATTAAAGTAACATGAGCTAGTGCATTCTGAGCCCCGAGTATTTAATCTTCCCATAACAGCTAAATACTAAACCAAATAGCAGCTTTTAGAGTAAAAAAATCATCTGAATAAACTACTGGCAAGTTCCACTTGCTATCATTCCTGCCCTTGCCTGCTATAAGAAGAATTAGTTCAAATAATTTATTCTGTCTGTTTCGAGTGAAATTTTTTTTTATTATTTTTGGTTTGATTTGCAGATAAAAATAAAGACTTAAAAGCAGTCATCATTTCAGTTGTCATTATAGGAACAGTGACTATCGCCATTTGCACATTTTTCTCATGGAGATGGATAGCAAAACATAGAGGTATGTGCAGCAATTATATAATGTTTAGTTTGAAGTATTTGCAGTTTCCAAAAATACATTGCTCATTGTTATTTGATTCTAAATCAGCAAAGAAGGGAAAAAACGAAGAAATCTTGTTGTTCAATAGAGAAGAAACGTACCCAAAATTTGCGAGTGATATGGTGCTTGGACACAACGTGAATAAAGTCAAACTCCAGGAGCTACCTCTATTCAATTTTGGGGAACTAGCAACTGCAACAAACAACTTTAACCCAACCAATACGCTTGGGCAGGGTGGTTTTGGTCCAGTATACAGGGTAAGTTCTGCTGTCTATGAGTTTAATAGTCTACTGAAGAAATGGATAGTCATTGACTTGATATTTTTTTTCTAGGGAAAGTTGCAAGATGGGCGAGAAATAGCAGTGAAAAGACTCTCTAGAGCTTCTGGACAAGGACTAGAAGAATTCATGAATGAAGTGATGGTCATTTCTAAACTTCAACATCGGAACCTTGTTAGACTTTTTGGATGCTGTGTTGATGGAGAAGAAAAGATGCTGGTCTATGAATACATGCCAAACAAGAGCTTGGACACATTTCTCTTCGGTTAGATTGTGTTAATAATGCTCTTTATTTCCTTCCTTATTTCATCATCATATTCTGCATATCAATATTCTATCAGTTTACAAAGATATAGAATGAGAATGTATTCCTCAAATTAAGTCACTTGAAGCTGGAGGAACATTTTTTTTATTACCTTGAATGAAATTCTCAACATTTCGTTTATGATTTTCTGATGAAAATGCACTTAATTTTCCTCATCTCCTCTGGATACAATTGATTCAGATCCAATCAAGCATGAAAGCCTAAAATGGAGGAAACGCTTCAGCGTTATAGAAGGAATTGGTCGAGGTCTCCTTTACCTTCATAGAGATTCTAGATTAAGGATTGTTCATAGAGATCTTAAGGCAAGTAACATCTTATTAGATGAAGAATTAAATCCAAAAATTTCAGACTTTGGAATGGCAAGGATCTTTAGAGGTAATGAAGATCAAGCCAATACAAGAAGACTTGTTGGAACATAGTAAGTTTCCATTTCTTTGTAATCAGATTATAGTAAACCCCATTTGAGCTCAAAAGATATCATTTTTGTTTTAATGTTGAACTGCAGTGGCTACATGTCCCCTGAATATGCAATGGAAGGGCGTTTTTCGGAAAAATCTGATGTATTTAGCTTTGGGGTTTTGTTATTGGAGATTGTAAGTGGAAGAAGAAACATAAGCTTTTATAATGATGAGCATTCCTATGGCCTTTTAGGATATGTAAGTCTGTCTAACTCATAGCATTAGCTAAATACAGCTCCTTATTTCATTACCAGTAGTAAGATTAAACTTTGAATGTGTAGCAGCTCAAACTTTGGTTGTTTTCACTTTTCAGGCATGGAAATTATGGAATGAGGATAACATTGTAGCTCTAACAGATCCAGCCATCTTTGATCCATGCTTTGAGACAGAAATTCTAAGAAGCATACATGTGGGACTGTTGTGTGTACAACAATACGCGAAAGATAGGCCAACTGTGTCCACTGTGATTTCAATGCTAAATAGTGAGATTGTGGATCTCCCGACTCCAAACCAACCTGCATTCTTGGATAGAGAGTGTCCTCAACCGAGCCAAAAAAGGTGTTCTAATAACAATGTCACACTTACAATTGTTCAAGGCCGATAGTAAGCAAGTACAAGAGGTATAATTATTTAAAAGGCAAAGAAACTTATGTGCATCTGTGAGAGTACTTAGCTTGCAAGCCCTGGGGTTTCTGCACTTTTTTCATCAACTCATTGTGATAGTTAACTGTGAGAGCCCTTAAGTGATGGTTAACTTTTTCCATCAACACATTTTTTGGTATTGGAACACAGAAAGGCTTTTGTTTGCTGTTGTTTATTTAGTTTTTTGGCAGAGGCAATGGGACTTCTCTTGTCTACGAAAGCATGTTATTTATTTTTTATTATACCTGTTGGTCACACGTCCTTGATGGAACAAGCTGCTAAGTTGCTTTCCTTCTTCAAAGTTTCTGGAGGTAGGAGTTTTGCGGTCCCACTCTCCCAATGCCTTGACCAAAAGGACTTTGTCAGGTGCAAACGTCGGGTCCTTTTCCTCATACTTTGTAGTAACCATTTATACAATTTGCTATAATCTAAAGTCTATCATTAGGTCTTCACAGAACAGAATCCAATTCCCTTCTTTCTTATCAAGAACAAGGCATGAGACTTAGAAGCAACGCATTTTCATTAGCTCTTGCTCTCTTACCAATTTGTTTTTGTGTAGAATTTTGCAATGCTGTCAACAAATTCTCCAAGGACCCTGAAGCTATAATGTCCAGGGGAGGAATCTTCAAACTGGGATTCTTCAGTCCAAGCAAGTCAAGCCTTCGCTATGTAAGAATACGATATAATGAAATTCCTGTAGTGACTGTCATATGGGTAGCTAACAGAAATAAACCTCTTGAAGATTCCTATGAGATTTTGACGATATCTGAGGATGTGAATCTTGTCATTTTCAATGGGCAGAAAGACATTGTTTGGTCATCAAATATTTCAAATCCAGGGGCAAATTCAAGTGCTCAGCTTTTAGATACTCGAAACCTTGTCTTGACACAAATGTAAGTAGCAGATGGGAGGGCTTCCAAAATCTATCTGATACATTCTTGTTAAAAGTGAAATGAGCTCCAATGCAAGAACAAGTGAGAAAGTACAGCTCACATCATGAAAAAGCCCTTCCGATTCATCAATCAAAAACTTCTATGCTGGCATCAATGCTCATGTTAGGATTTTGGCTTAAATCCTTATAATGATGAATTCTAATTGATTTGAGAAAAGTAGTTTTTTATTTTAGGCTATTCTAGTAGGAGTTATACTTAGTTTCATATTAGATTATTCCTTGTATAAGTAGTAGTAGTTGTCTACTATGATTTTTTTTCCAATAGTATTAGGAAAATAAACTCTATATAAAGAGGGTCCTAGAGAAGGTTTGAGACATACTTATAATTCCAATATATATTGTAAATTAAAAGGATTTACAATTAGAGCTATTTTAAAAGCTTTGGGTGTATTGGGGATTTTGAGTTGTGAGGTTGTTCGGGTAATAATTTTGTTTTTCTTAAAGTTATTAAGAATTAATAAAGTTGTGAGTTTGTTGGTGGCATGGGCAAAGAGGTTGTCGAACCACGTTAAATTATTGTGTGCTTGATACTTGTTTGTTTAGTGCCTAAAATTTGAGTAAATAGATTTTAGAGGTAAAATCCCAACAAGTGGTATTAGAGATCGTTCATCAATTTGAAGAAGCTATCTGCCTGTTGTTATTTGTTACGTCTGTGCCACCATGTCAACATGTATACCTAAATTTGAGATTCATTTATTTAATGAAAAAAATAATTTTACTTTGTGGCAGAACACAAATCAAGATTTTTTGGTGCAACAAGATCTTGATTAGGCTTTAGAGGAAGAAAAGGTAAAAGGGGTGACTGATAGAAAGTGGCAATCGAGTTGAGTAAGAGGAAAGTTGTGAGCACAATTAGGTTGGCTCTTTCTCCCGAGATCAAGTATACTGTGTTGAAGGAAATTGCTCTGAAGGGTTTGTGGGATAAACTCGAGAGCATTTATGCGTCGAAGTTGTTGACCAACAGATTGTGTCTTAAGATGAATCTTTACTTTCTAAAGATGGAAGAAGGTACAAGTCTTCATAATCACTTGAATGAATTTAACAAGCCAATGTCTCAATTGTTGAATTCAAAAAAAAAAACATTGAAGTATGAGGAGAAGGCATTGCTCTTGTTATCATCCTTGAATTTTGCAAACAATATTGGTGGGCAAGTCGACATTGAGCTTAGATGATGTGACTGCACTCCTGCGTGAGAATGAGAGATTGATGGGAAACGAGGAATTGTCTAGTGGTAGTTAAGCACTTGCTTTGGAAATTTCTGATCGAGAAAAGAATCAATAGAGAACGAACAATGGTTCAAGGTGAAGATCTAAATCTAGGCCTAAAGATGACAATGAAGGAGTGCTTCTACTGTGGAGAGATATGACACATACAATATTATTGTAAGGCTATGAAGGATGATTTAAAAGAGTTGAAAATGATGAGTGGGAAGAAGAGTGATGATGGACATAGTAGTGAAAATGCTAATATCACCGAGGGAAATGATGAAGAGGTGTTAGCTTTTGAGCAAATTGAAAAAAAAAAAAAAAAAGTTGATGAAAGTAATATGGTGCTAATTGATTCGGCATCGTCAATTCGCATATTAAATAAGAAGAAATACTTTGATTGTATGAAGGAACCTACCCATATCACAATTGCTACCGCATGTGAGAAATACAAAGCAATTAATAGTGAATGAAGCTTAAGGTTGAAGCTCCATGATGGAAGCATGAAGACACTTGAGAAGCTAAAGTTTGCTTCCTCTCTCATCTCTTTGGGTGAGCTTGATAAGATGGGATACACATAGATTTCAGGCAATGGAGATATGTAAGTTTTTAATGGATCAAATATAATATTGGAGGCTGCTATGAACAAGAAGGGCTTGTATGTGTTGGATGAGAAGGTTTTGCATGAAAAATTAAGTGGAGGAGATAGAGAAAGACTAAAAGGAAGGATCACACCAACAAAGAAGAAAGTTAGATTTGTTGATGAGGTGTGGAGAATTTGTGCTAAAGTGGAGATTTGTTAGAATTTTGGCTCAAATCCTCACAATGAATAATTCTAATTGGTTTGGGAAAAGTAGTTTCCTATTTTTTAGTTGATTGTTCTAGTAAGAGCAGTACTAGTTTTCTATTAGATTGTTGCTTGTACAAATAGTAGTAGTAGTCTACTATGATGTTGTTGTTCTTTTCTTAATAGTATTAGGAAAATATCCTCTATATAAATGGGGTCCTAGAGAAGGTTTGAAGCATACTCATAATTCTAATATACATTGTAAATCAGAGGGATTTACAACTAGAGCTAGGTTGAGAGCTTTGGGTGTATGAGAGATTTTGGGTTGTGAGGTTGTTTCGGTAATAATTTTGTTTTTCCTAAAGTTGTTGTTAAGGATTAATAAAATTGTGACTTTGTTAGTGGCATAGACAAAGAGGTTGTTAAATTATTGTGTGCTTGATACTTGTTTATTTATTGCCTAAAATAAGTGGATTTTAGAGGTAAAATCCCAATAACTCTTAAATAACATTCCCCATGTTTTTGTTTGGAATGATAATAGGCCATATTGGCGTAGTGGTCCATGGAATGGTCAGATCTTTATTGGAAGACCCACTAAGAATTCTGTTTACATAAATGGATTTAATATTGTAGATGATAAAGAAGGAACATTTACCCTATTTGATGCTTTAGCAAACGAGTCTCTTTGGTCTATCTTTGTATTGAAGTCAGAAGGAACATTTGTACAGACATATTGGAAGGATGGGATGAAGGATTGGGGAGTACAGTGGATGACTCTGCTGACTGAGTGTGATGTTTATTGCAAGTGTGGGGCATTTGGAAACTGTGATGCAAAGAATTTACCAATTTACAGCTGATTGAAAGGGTTTGAACTGAAGAATACAGAGGAATGAAAGGGAGGAAACTGGACATGTTATTATTTTATTACTAAAATGTTGTGGATATTGTGCAATTATTTGTAGATAAATGAGTCTCACAGAGAGAGGCAGTTTCAGTGAGAAATAGACGTAGAAGTATGATGTGATAGTAATTATTTAAACGTTAGACTATATGTTATTATCCAGTTGTATAAGAGATAAATGTTTAAATATAAATGGGCTGATTATGCAGATAGAATACTTTTAGTAAATTAAATTCACTGAGCTTGTGAAGCTCATCCCTCATTATACAATGATTTCAAGTACTAGTCAGGACAAGTAATCTGGTGGGTTGAAAGTCAGACGAAAACATTTTCTGTAAGCCACGTACGTGTCAATATTCTCAGACAAATGAGAAAATGAAATAAATAAAATATTTATTTGTAAATATTCATGCATTTTGTTATTGTATATTATGTTAAGTAAATATCAGATTTATATACTTTCCCTGTTGAGGGTTAGGGATTAAAATAAAAAATTTTGTTAGTATTATATTTATTGTTGCATATATGTGTCGTGTTGGGATTCTCAAAGTGTGATGATACTGTTTCAGGGGTGGCTAACTCGGGATGAGTCGTTACAATAACATACAGCCAATGATATGCATAAGTTGTATAGGAACAATTATTCAAGAACTGGTCTTTGCATTTATCTTCAACGGCAGATGACCACTCTGAAAGTGCAAAGTCTGGCACTTTCACCATCTCTAGCTTCAAAAACCCATCTTCTTTGCTCACTTCGCGCCACTGCAATGGTTTCCTCCTAACACATCCACAATGCATGAATTATTATTATAGGAACGTCTTCCTACATGTCGACATGTTTTTATTATCTTAGATCAGCCCCCTCCCGGGTCTTTTCTTTCCAGCATATACTGGCTGTCACTGTATTTATTTCCAGCATATACCGGCTGTCACAGTGTCATTTTTATTTTAAGCATATACTGGCTGTCACGGTTTTTCAATTAGACCGGCCCCTTCACGGTTCTTTCGGTTCTTTTATTTAATGCATATGCATATGAGCAACTATATGAAATATGTATATGAACAGTAATATAACAATAACATGTATAAAAATATTTAAATTGACTACCCTGGTCATTCTCAATTTATCATTGAAATAAATTTTCCAAAATTTTTCTCCTCATATATCACATCCAGTGATTAATCATAACTCATCAAGAATTTTACTTATCTCTTTTATATTAAATCAGCTTATTATTTCACTAATTTATTCTCCTCATATATCACATAAATTTATTAATTAAGACTCGTCACGAATTTTATTTATCCCCTTTACTATTAAATTAACTTTTTATTCTAATAATATTTCTTTTCACATAATAATTTTCTACGTGTCCAATATTTATATCATACACTTCAATTTAATTTATCTACCACCAAAACAAAATCTAATAATTTATTTTAATATTTATTTTTTTACTATATATTTGATTTTTATTTAGATTATTTAAAGTAAATCCAATTTACCACGTAGCACTCAAAGCTACTCGTGGATCACCTCCTTGCTTTTCCCGTTCTTCTCCGAAATTTCCTCCGGTTGCTGATCGCTAACATCTGACATAATATTTTTATTCAATTTCTAATTATTTCTTCATAAACCACACCCTTTAAAAATTCTCACTTTGAATTCGGAGAAACTTCATGAATGCTAAAAATTCAAAAATAAACACTATATTATTACCTTCTACTTTTCTGATAGCTATTCATGACTCTCTATGAAATTCTGCTGTAAAATCTTTTAAAATTTTGTTCTTTCAATTTTATTTTAAATTTTCAAATGTTTAAAAAAATAGAATAATTTAAAAAAAAAAAAAAAAAAAACCTAAACGAATTGCAGTAAGTATAACTTTACGCTCATACAAGTGTATATATAGAGAGATTTGCTGCCCAAACTTTCCACCTCGGTGGTTCTATGTTAGCCATGTTTTGACATGTCTAACATGCATCAAAATCAAATGAACTTGATAGCTTGTGCTGTCACTTATTTATTTTTTTAAAAAAAAGCCTTTTCTTTACTTTTCTTTTCTTTTTTTTTCCTTCTTCCTTCTTCCTTCTTCTTTCTTCTGGGATATGAACGTCCCAGATTTTTTTTTGTTTGATTTTGATTTTTTTTAAAGATCACTTTATTCAATTTGGACTTTTCGCACTTAAATATATAAATATTATTTTAATTCTATATTTTATTTAAAGTATTTTTTTACTTTTATTTTACAATTACGATTATTACAGTTATGGACTAAAAAAACTATTTGACATACAGAAGTTATCAAGTGATGGGGCAGACCTTTACATTCGTGTGTCATATTTCGAACTGGGTAAGTTTATCTAAATCATTACAATGCCATGCCTCAAACTATCCTGATGTTGCTTCTATAATATGTTTAGTAGGCATTTGCTTTTTTCTTTTCTTTTTTTTTTTTCCATCCCGTAAATAAAAAAATGTTGTTAACACCAACTAAACAAAAGTATGTTCGAATTGGATTAGAAAATGTATGGGTATCCATTCGAATCATTTCATGCCAAATCTGATCAAATGCAGCTTGATAAGTAAATATTCTTAGTTCAGATTTGAAGTCATCCTTCTTCATAGGTGCTTCATTTTTAGCCTGAGTGCTGAATCTTCCCATAATAGCTAAGCAGAAAGCCAAATCATGCCCGAGAATTGTATTATCAAACCAGAAAAGTCATCTGAAAAACATTTTCAACAATCACATTCCAAACAGGCCCTAGTAAATTGCCTATACTTCTCAGGATTTTATTATCTTGTCCTTATAGCTTCGTTAGGCAAGAAATTCACAAGTACAGAGTTCTTAAGAATAAGAAAATAATATGAAAAACCACTGACCAGTTCCACTTATTGACTATAATCCCTGACCTATGCTGGCTTCTGAATAATTAAGTTAAAAATATTTATGCTACATGTTTTGGGCAGAATATTTTTTAGTTTTTGTTTCGATTTGCAGATAAAAAGAAAGAGTTAAAAACAGTTATCATTGTTACAGTCATTATAGGAATAGCCACCGTTGCCATTTTCACATTTTTCTCACGGAGATGGATAGCAATACATGACGTAATTTGTGCAGCAATTATATCACAATTTATTTTGAAGTATTTGTAGTTGCCATATATAGATACATTGCATATTGTTACTTGATTCTAAATCAGCAAGGAATGAAAAAAAGATGAGGAAATCTTATCGATCAATAGAGAAGAAACATATTCAAAATTTCTGAGTGATATTGTGCCAGGAGACAAGATGAATCAAGTCAAATTCCAGGAGCTACCACTATTCAATTATGGGAAACTAGCAACTGCAACAAACAGCTTTAACCCAAGCAATAAGCTTGGGCAGGGTGGTTTTGGTCCAGTATACAGGGTAACTTCTGCTGTCTAAGGGTTTAATAGTCCATTAATCAAATACATTGTCATTGACTCGACATTTCTTTACAGGCTAAGTTGAAAGAAGGGCAAGAAATAGCAGTGAAAAGACTCTCTAGAGCCTCTCTACAAGGACTGGAAGAATTTACAAATAAAGTGATGATTAAACTTCAACATTGAAATATTGTTAAACTTTTGGGCTGCTGTGTTGAAGGGAAAGAAAAGATGCTGGTCTACGAATACATGCCAAACAAGAGCTTGGACGCTTTTCTCTTTGGCTAGATTTCTTCTTTTCTTGTCTGAATCTCATAGTCTGCAGTTTAAGATCCTTACTCTCTGATAAAAATACACTTAATTTATGTGAACTCTTTTGGATAAAATTGATTTAGATCCAATCAAGCATGAAAGCCAAAATTGGAGGAAACACTTCAGCATTATAGAAGGAATTGGCGAGGTCTGCTTTACCTTCATAAGGATTCCAGATTAAGGATTATTCATAGAGATCTCATGGTAAGTAACATCTTGTGGGATGAAGAACTAAATCTGAAAATTTCAGACTTTGGAATGGCAGGGATCTTTGGAGGCAATGGAAATCAAGATTTGTTGGAACTAGTAAGTAGCCATTTCTTTGCTATCGTATCATAGTATACTGCATTTGAGCTCAAAAGTATATTTTCTTGAACCAAATTGGGATAGTTATAAACTTATAAATCTTAATTCTTAAAATAGGGTTGTTTTATACTTATTTATTAAAACTAGCTATCATGGAACGGGTTGCACATGATAAATTACATGTGCTTAATTTTTATATATTTTTGGTTTTAAGATTAAAGAATAATATAGTATGTAATATGTTTTAATTCCGATTAGAATGAAATAAATGCAATTATCAAAATTTTAAAAATATTAATATTATTTTAACATGAATAAATTTAATATGATGATGAATTTTTAATTATGAGAAATCTAATCATTTATTTATTTATTTTTGTTAAATTAGTATATCTAATTATATATAATTTTTTTGTGTGTGGAAAACTTGTTTATTAGTATTGGTTTTTTATCTCTTTTTTTTTTTGTAAATTATTTGTTTATATAAAGTCTCCAAACTTTTTATATTAAGAACCATTGATGTTATTGGAGTTTATACAAAGTCCAATATATTGATAAATTTATTAATGCAATAAAAATAAAATTAAAATAAAATTTAAGTTTTTTAATTGAATAATTATTAATATTTGTAAAATTAATAGATTTACTTACAAATTAATAAAAGTTTTACGGAAAAATTTGTTCAAAATGAGTATATTGTTTTAAGTTTTTGCAAATGACTCCCTAAAATTGAGTAAAATGTACAACTTGGTTATATCAAGAAAAGAAAGTATAATTTTATGGATTTAATTACAAGATAATTTATTGTTTGTATGTGGAATGCTTGTTTATATGCATAAAGTAATTTTTGAATTATTTGCTAAATAATTTTTTTATTTAAAGAATCATAATTCAATGAAAAAAATACTTAACCTAAAAACAATTATTATGTAAAGATATTTTTGTACCGCTAATGTTTAACACCACATTTGTATATTTATATAAGGTTTACATGAATTTAGTTGATTGACGCTTATAAAATTTGAAACTAGCAGCATTTACCCAAACTTGAAGGAAGTTGGTTGTCTAACTCATTTGCACTAAAAGAAAGCCATTAGAGTTTTAGTATAAAATTACACATATCATCTTTGTTGACCCTAAATTGATTTTAATAATGACAAAACAAAGTTAAATTGTTTTAACCAATTTATCTAAGTGTTTAAAATGTAAAGGTGCCATATACAAAGACAGCATGTGACATTGAAGAAGAGTACTTACTTGAGAAGATATGAACACCTCGGAAGAAGTTTGAAGACCAAGACTAGAAGCTCTTAAAGCAATTGATTAAAATTTAAATCTTTCCCTCAATTACCTAGCTTAATTGTGGCACATTTTGATTGCAAAATATTTTAGAAAAAATAATTTAAATTTATTTTTAAAGGATCAAATTGTTTCAAAACAAAAATATTGACTTTTGGATCAACCCAATCGATTGGGTCATTGGATTAGTCAACTAGAAAAAAGGGTCAGAAAATTCTACCCTTGACATAGTTGACTAGGTACAAGTCGACTAAAGCAAGTTTTCGTCGTCCAAATTGAATTCTTAAGTGATCCAGTCGACTGGACCAAGGGCCCAGTCGACTGGACATGTGTTTTTAACGGTTTTATCACGAAAACCAAGGCATGGGACAGAGCACCTCCAGTCGACTGGACATACATTTTAAACAATTTTATCATGAAAACCGAGGCGTGGGACAAAGTACAAAAGGCTCCTAATGGTTAGTTCTTGTATCGAATGGACATATGGCATTTGCCTATATATTCCCCTTTAAATGAGCATTTAGAACTAATTAATTAAGCAAAATCATTCAATCCATTCTAAAGCTCATTTTTACTTTTCAAAGCTTTCTAAAATCTTCTTAAGCCATTCTTAAAGATTTGATTATTGAAAAAGAGATATCATTAAGTTGTAATGCTTCAAAACACAATCTCTCTTGTAACATCCTTTTTTCTTTCTTCATCTTATTAAAAGAATTAGTGTAACTCCTGTGAGAGTTTGTAAGTGAGCTAGTGAGTGTTGGGTATATACACTTGGGTAACAAACTTAGGAATTTTGTGAAAAATGTTCAAGCAACACCCTTGAAGTTGCTTCGTTGTATTTGGTTTGTACAACACTCATGAAGTTTCTTGTTCGATTTAGTAGAAAGCTTCAAAGAGGATCATTGAAGAGAGTAGACGTAGGGTCTGAGAGATTTCGATATTGCTAAACCACTATAAATCGTGTTTGCATTTTCTTCTCCCTTACTCTTTTAATTTCCAACAATTTATTGTTTATATTATTGCTTGAATTAATTTGTTATAAACTTGTTTTTTGTGAAATTTTTTTTAAATATCCTAATTCACCCCTCTCTTAGGTTATTTCTTAGTTCACAATTTGGAAGAGTTCTAGATAGATTATTATCTCCCAAATGAATATGTTGTAGTGAAGACATGTTGAAGATAACTGAAGGTATAGGGCTATAAAGTTGGTTGTATAATACAATGAAGCACTTCAATTTAGAAAGGTAACTAACCTCAGATGAAATGGTCCCTTGACGAATAAAATAGCTGCTTAATAATTGTGTTAGGATTTTGACTCAAATCCTCATGGAAGAATTTAAAATAGTTTAGGAAAAGTGGATTTTTTTTAACATATTCCGGGCATAGGTTGACAATAGTACATTTGACTACAGTCACATCACTATCTACAGGAGTTGACTACAGTCAACAATTCTTCTTGACATGGAATTAAGAGTTTTCAAAGATGTATAGTTCCATCTCGGTTTAAACAGGGATCAAGTTTTCAACAACATCATTCATACCATGGAAGAACCAAGGCTCTGACCACATAATTCCCATCAGGGAAGAATTAGAGCTTCAACCACGCAATTCCCCCAGGTTAGAACCAAGACTTCCAATTAGAGCCATGACTTCGGCCCTATCAGAATAGCAAAAAATGCATGAGAAAGGCTTCTACTCCCTTAAAAATCTCACCAAATCTTTCTAGGGAGTAGGGGGCATATGATGTACCAAAATTATCAGGTCCAATAAGAACTGGACATGTGGAGCAACATATTAACCAGTTATCGCATGCAGCGTAGGGACTATACCTAATCTTACCATGATGATGGATTTTCTTCCCTAAAGCCTGAAGATTCTGTTCTTGATG
This sequence comes from Bretschneidera sinensis, assembly GCA_023935145.1. Lineage (NCBI taxonomy): Eukaryota > Viridiplantae > Streptophyta > Magnoliopsida > Brassicales > Akaniaceae > Bretschneidera > Bretschneidera sinensis. The sequence continues at coordinate 99,242,851 of CM043697.1, read as the reverse complement.
AAAGAAATCATAGTTAAAGGTCATTTTTCGTAGGCATATGTCACTTCCTGCAAGTATAAGTTGCTTCTCACAAGGCTCGAGGCTCGGAAAGTCATATCCTAGCTAGTACCCATTTTGGAACTCCAGACACATGATCTCCAACTCCTATTTAAAGAAGCTCTAGCCCTCAAAACAAAGGGGGAAAATGAAAAAAAGGGATGGAAAAGAGGAATCCCTAGAAAAAAGCCAAAAATAGAGAGCAAACATTCTAGAGATCACAAATAATCACCTTGGTTCCCTCTCTCTCTTTCTCATTCTCTCGCTTTGGTATCTCTCTAAACCTTTCTCTTACATTACTTAAGTACATCCACAGATTTAATCATCAGAGGGTCTTCCCCGAAGCATCACGTTCCGGGTGGCTTCCCTGTAGGTGTTCAAGTTTTGAATGAACGCGATTACAAAAGTTAGGTTATCTTAAAACTCTCATCTTCTTCAAATCCTCAGCCATAAAGCACCGTCTCCACCTCATCGAAGGTAAAAAAAGATAGGGCTACTTTTATGACAGATGCTCTGATAGATTCTCTAACACAATGACAGATGCTTCGACACTGACATCATATCCAATATGGAAAATTAGAAAGTTGTAGCCCAATGAACAATAATGAATAGTAACACATATTTTTTTTGTGTAGTAATGGGGCATATTTATAGCAGTACAATACCCTAGAACATGTGGCAATCGATGGGAGACCTTGTCTCTTGTGCATGATATTTTCAAATAGCGGACCCTTCTTGAGACATAATTTATTTGTCAAATACTTCGATGCATAGATGTTTTTGAGTTTATCCTACAAACATTTTGTTGTAGTTTCCTTCAATACATTATACTTGATCTCGGGAGCAAGACCCAAACTGATTGTGTTCATAGCCTTTCTCTGAGTCAACTATCACTTTCTATCAGTCATCCCTTATGGATTTTCTTCTTTTAAAGCTTGATCAAGATCTTTTTGCATTAAAAGATCTTGAACCGTACTCTACCACAAAGTAATTTTTTTTCATTAAATAAAGGAATTTCAAATTTAGGTATTAGTTTTCTCCCAACAGGTCGGGCAATGCTCTTTTGACAACAAATATAACCAAGTTGTGATACCACTTGTTAGGATATTAATCCACATACCCACAAGAAATAAAATCACGCAACCACAAAGAGAAAATTAAATAAACACAAATACCAAAATTTGCATGATTTGACCTCAATAGACCTCGTCCACGATAACAAACTATACTAATAAATCAATCACAATACAACTTTTTGGATGATAGAAAAGTTGTTACACTCTCAATTTGCACTATCTCAAAGCTTCGTTACACCCTCTCAAATAACTCAACCATTGGTTATTCTAGTGCTACCAGACTTGAGATAGTTATAAATAAAAGATTCCTAAAGAACATTTATAATAACTAGTATCATATCTTTTTGACACAAACGAAATGAGACTACAACTATTTATAATAATATTTTTTCTCAATGTGAGAGTTAGTGAGTATCTCAATAGATTATTTGCATTAAATGTACAAGAATGATAATGATCGTGTTATATCCTTATTATCATATTTTCAATACTAAATAGAGGAATTTTTTTTTTTTTTTTTTTACATATTCCAGGCATAGGTTTAATATTCTTATAAGGAACATGTAAGAAATATTTCTCCAAATAGAAGTCATGACACCATTTATAGCAAGTATCTTAACACCTTTGTTTTTGAGAAAAAAAGTCAGCATGAACTCCATACTAAGGACAAGCATGGCTGCCAATATATCTAAAAATAAGATAATTTATAATTAATTATAATATAATATAATACAAAGACACGTGTATTCTATGGTTGGGGTGCCCAAGAATAGCTGCCACTATATCTAAAAATAAGATAATTTATAATTAATTAAAATATAATATAATACAAAGACACGTGTATTGTATGGTTGGGGTGCCCCTCCTTTTCTAGAGTCGTTTTCTGACCAAAGGATATCTGTACAAATCCATAAATACTGTATTGGTTGTTAAGACTTATTGATTAGTGGCCAGCATGCTCCATTGAAACATTGCCAACCAGAGAATTTTGTTTCCATTCCTCTTTACACAAAAGTTTATAAAGGTGTCCTAAAGTTACATTGGTGGATAATTCCCATTTGTTGATAGCCAGACAGATAGTAGGATATATGATCCTTCATGCCAGTAATCCTTATCTGTCCCCTTAAAACAGTAGTAATTAATTACCCTGTAACTAGTAACCATGTATAGAGACATAAGAGACAATTGGATCTAATTTGTTTAAGTATGGAAAATATATATATTTTTTAAATTTTTCTTTAATATTTTTTGAATAATTATTTATATATTTTTAACACAATTTAAAAAATAATAGTTTTTTTTTATTTTCAATATTATATTAAAAAAATCGTGTTTTTCAAATTTTATTAAAAATATATAATTTTTTGATTTTTTTTTATAAAAAAATAAAAAAAAATGGTTTTTTAACAACTAAATAAACACTAAAATTTAATATTTTTCAAACCTCCGAATCAAAATGGAACATAAGGACATTAATGCAATGCCCATTAAATTGTTTTCTAGGTGAATCTAGCATGTTCGTAGTCATGTTCGTAGAGAGACTAATTTTTTATTATATGTTTAGATGAGGGAGAGTCCGTCTTTTTTTAATCTCTTAGTCCTTAAAGATATTTTGAAGTTTTTTCAAAAAAGAAAACATTTAAGTTTTCACTACCATCAATAAAAAAGAGAAGAAGTGCATATATGATAATTGTGACAACCCATTATTTTATTAGAACGTGAACAAAGACTAATTTTGTACTACTCATGACTTTAAAAACAAAGAGCTAAAGTTTTGTCAAGAATAATCTCATTTTCCCACAAGCTCAATCACAAACTACAAAGGCGCTAGAGAGATGACAGAAAATCTAGCTAGGAGAACAAGAAGAAGAAGGCATATATTTCCTTTATTTTTTCATTTTTAATGAATATAATTAAGAAATTAAAAGGAGAAAAAAAAAAAAAAACCTACATATCAATTGTAATAGCTTCTATCAGCAATTTCCTTGAACTCCTCGTTAAGTCAGGACTAAACCTAAACATGAGGGTACAAAATTCCATCTCCATTCAAATCCCTTTCTCTCGACATACACATCACCTCATCATCACTCATATCTTGCAGCCCAAGAAACTCTGTGTTTCCCTTCAAGCTGTCGAACGTTTTCACACCTTTCTCTCAATCCATCAACATCTGAAATCCGTTACACAACTCTTTCATGAATCCTTCAGCACCTAATTTCTCAACCATTCCGAGAAAAAAATCTTCGAATACAATATCACTTTGCGATGTCATTCTTCAATAAATACGTTATCCCAATTTTAAAAAAAAAAAGAAAATTTGCAAAGTAATAGAATATAATGGTTTGATCCAGAAAGAAATTAAATTGTTACAAGATATAGATGGAGATGGGTATTTATCGTTATCATATTATAAATAAAATAAAGGCCTTAAGAGGAACAGGGAAAAAAGTGTTTGGAGGAAAGATTGTTAACAACAAGGAAGGTACAGCATTACAGCTGGGTAAGAGGAAATTGTTAGAGAAGATTGGCTGTTTCATGCCGGCATTTTGCTGCATATAAATTCGTGGTCGTTTCGTCTGTGAAATTGTTCTCTTTCTTCGAAGATACATGGGAAGGTACCAATTTTAGTTCCTCATGGCAAGCATTTTCCTATATTATAAGGTAAAGTCTGGTTTTATAAAACTTCTTCTATTATGAGTTCTTTTCTCTTTCCACTTTTGTTCTCTTTTGGCCAAATGGACAGAGACCCTTATAACTTCATCTCAGGAGCGCTGTTTGGTTTTTTATTGGACAGGAATTGTAAGAATGGGTTAAAGAGTTCCTTGTTGATATACTAATGTCATATGCTGACCTTGTTAAACGTATTGCTTTGGCCTTTGGTTTGAGAAGACAAAAAGATTGGAAAGGAAAAGAAACCAAAGAATAGGGGTGGCAATAAGATGGCTTGACCAGCGGATCAGTATGGCTCGCAACCAATGAGGCACGATACTATTGGATGGGCCATGTTAGACCTACTTTTTTAGGCCCATGACACGACATGAAAGAAAGGCATGACAGTAGACCCAGCATAACCTAGTACGACCTAATATGACACGAAGCACGGCCCAGCACGAATCGCAAGAGTATAAACTGTGAACGGTTAAAATAATAATAATAATATTTTTTGTCTTTCTAATTTTATAAATTTATAAATTGTTTTTTATATTTCACTTATTTGTTAGTTATTTCATATTATTTATTTATTTTATATGTTGTTGTTTTTTTAAGTTATTTATTTGAAAGATTTTTTAAAGTTGTAATTTTTAACTTATTTGTTTATGCTCTTGTTTTTGTTCGATTTCTAAGTTATTTGTAATATTTAACTTCATCAATAAAATGATTATTTTTCTATATAATTATAAGCATTTAATTCAATATTTATAATTTTCTTTTACTATTTTCAACAAAAAGGAAAAAAAAATCAATATATACCTATGAAGTCTATGATTAGCACGACTCAATAGCCATGTGGACCTTGGACCATTTCAGACTTAGGTTTTAAAAAAATTGGTATGGCACGAAAGAGATGGAGGCACAATATGGCATGGTGCGACACACCAAGAAGGCACAGTGAGCCGTGGACCAGTACGGCATGGCCCACTACCACCCCTACCAAAGAAAGCAAATTAAAGATGGACTTTATTCTTAGCCAAGCCCAATGCAGCCAGTTTGGACATTGGCCTCACCTCAAGTAGTAGGCCTAAATTTTGAAGGTACAAAATACCCGGCCTTAATAGTACTTTAACTCAAATCCTTCGTTTTGACATCACAACAGGCCTCAAAAGGCAAAAGGAATCGAGTGAAGCCAAAGGATAGTGATGCCTCAAGGCTTAAAGGAAACTAGGGTCAAACCCAGCAAGTATGTCAACACAACTATTTGCTTCTCTATAAACATGGCAGAGAGCGCATTTCCAATCTCTGTGAATGAGATCCCAACAACTCTGCAAAAGTGCACAATTAGGATCTGGGTCGTCAAATCCCCTATGCTTCTCGTTCACTATTGATAGAGCCCACAACACCTATAACCAATAGACCGTGGACACGTGGAGTCACCTACAACCAATAAACCATCAACACGTGGAGCTACATGTCACCAATGGGCCGCTAAACACATGACCCGCTTTTAATTTTCGGCCAGAAGGCGCGTGGAGTGGGTAGGTCACGCAATCGTCACGTCAACGTGCAATTAACAGACTAAACCACACCTGAGCACGCGATCATCTGAGCACGCAATTGAGATCTCACTGCAGAAATACGGGATTACAAAGATTGTGCCATCCCTCCCACGTGGTCGACCTTGCCTCAGAAGACTATAAAATGTGTAAGGTATATGAATCCAATTCATCTTCTTCAATTTTACAAATTCACTCCACACTAACCAGAATTCTCCATTTTCTTATAACCTAGTATTGATAAGAGCGTTTGAGTGTCCCCAGAGGCCTTGCCCTTCTTTCTCTTCGGAGACTCTCTAGCTTACTATGTCTTTATAGATTCAAAGGTACTAACCTCCAAGTTAACGGCAGTTTCTCGGCATCAATAGATTGACACCGTTCGTGAGAAACCACTATCTCTTGCTAATAGCAAAAGTGAAGAAGTATAAAGAACTCGTCTGTTACCATGCCACCCAGAAACACCACGAAAAAAGGCAACAAAAGAGCCCCAACGGCGTGCTCCACCCTTATCTAGAGCCATATCCAAAGTCAACAATCCAGGTCAAAATTTCCCGTGATATCTGAGTGCATGACCCCTAGGTCAGACCGGCGACCTCCCATCGGAGAGCAACTCCCTCGCCACTTGGGAGTAGATTCCCCTGACCCTGGGTTGGATCGACGGTCTCCTATCGTTTGACTATCCCGGTGACCCAGTCTCAATTCCAAGAACTTTCTCGATTAATAGACAACTTAGCCGCAAAAGTCCTAAACAGGGGGCAACAACCCTCGCCTCCTCTCTCTCACAAAACTCCCGGACAAATGGAATCTTCCGGTAGTGAGGACCCCATTGACAGCTGTTCCACTGCCGAGTCTTCGCTACCCTATGTCGGTCAGTCTAAAGAAATTTCCTTCTCCAAAAGCAACCCTAACCTAGATAGATGAATCAAAGAAATGGGAGAAAAAATTGATAGAGCTCTCAAGCATTGAAGCCACAATATCTTGGATGAACTCAATGCCCAAGACCGTTCACACAGGATGTCTTCGAAACCCCACTTGCACCCAACTTCAGAATGCTACAAATAAAAGCATATGACGGTTCGCCAGACCCACTGGACCACTTGCAGCATTACAAAACAACCATGACGCTGCATCAACATTTTGACCCCATCATGTGTCGCACCTTCCCCTTAATGCTTAAGAAAGCAGCCGACATGTGGTATTCATGCTTGAAGCCAGGGAGTATCGACAACTTTAGGGAGCTTAGTTATGTCTTTGCCTCTCACTTTCTCAGCAGTAAGGGCCGAAGAAAACCTCTGAAAGCCTATTCAATATCATCCAACACTGAGATAAGAGGCTCCAGGCATACATATCCAGATTCAACACAGCTGCTTGGGAGATCTTGGACCTTGACCCTAATGTCTAGATGCTTGTGTTCAAAAACGGGCTGAGATCCGGGGTCTTTAGCTCCAAACTCACTAGGAGTCCATTTAAGGATATGAACGAGGTATTGGCTCGGGCCGAGAAGTACATGTTGGCAGAGGACAACCAAGCTTTTCGAAGAGAAAGAGAAAAAGAGAAAAGATGTCGACCCCCACAGAGGGACGGCCAAGAGGCCTCACCAAGAAAGCAAATACAAGCCCCAAACCCGGTTCGACAGCTTCACCCCCTTCAACGGATCCAGGACCAATATTCTAATGCAACTTCAGAACAGGTCAGTCTTCCAATGGCCTCCTAAACCGCAGTACCTTAGCGGAGATCAGAGAAAATGGTGCCAATTTCACAAGAACCACGGGCACGATATCGAGGAATGTCATAGTTTGAAGCTGTAAATTGAAGCCCTTATCAGCTAAGGGCACTTGAAGGAGTTTACTGGGTTTCGAGGAAGAGTGGCACCCATCCAAACAAGGGAAGTCTCTGTACACCCCTCACTTCCGCAACAGGAGAGGCAGGATCCTCAGAAAAACCCCAAGCCCGGGCAAGGGGGACCCGATCAGAGAAACCAAGAGGTAGCAGCGACTAGGATTATCAAAATGATCTACGGAGGCCCGACTGTTGAAAGAAGCTCAGGGCAGAGCAGTAAAGCATATACCAAAACTGTGGCCTCCGTCAGCGGTCCCCATAAACAGAGAAAGTAAAGCAAAGTAATTTTCTTCACGGATAATGATTTGGAGGGAGTATAGACCCCACACGACGATGCAGTGGTAGTCTTTCTCCTAGTAGCCAACCATAGAGTGAGGTGCATCTTGGAAGACAAAGGGAGTTCCACGGACATCCTATTCTATGATGCCTTCCAACGTATTCAACTAAAAGATAAGCAGCTAAAACCGACCCCCACTCCTCTCTACGATTTCGGTGGAACCCCAGTGTTCGCCCAAGGAAGCATAGTCTTCCTTGTCACCGCAGGAACAACACCATAAACAACTACTGTTCAAACTATGTTCATGGTTGTCAAGCAACCATCGTCTTACAATATGATCCTCGACCGACCTACTCTTAACAAACTAAAAGAAATTGTTTCCGCCTACCATCTGAAGGTCAAGTTCCCCACTGACAAAAGAGTGGGAATGGTCAGAGGGAACCAACAAGCCTCCCAGTCCTATTACCTAAGCCCCATAAAGGAAGGAAAGAAGATCGAAACCCTGCCCCTTGAAGTGGAAGACCTTAGGGATGAAGTGAAGACTCCAAAAAGGTAACCCATTGAGGAGCTGAATTCGGTCCCCGAGGACCCTTCTTGGATGGTTCAGATCAGATCCAATCTCACGAAAAGCCATAGGAACCCACTCCTCTCCCTTTTTAAAAAGAACCAAGACTTATCCACATGGATTGCCTCAGACATGCCCGGAATCGACCCCAAAACTATTGAACACCGATTGAACGTAGACCCAAAGCATAAACCCATCATTCAGAAAAAAAAAAATATTCACCCTGGAGTGACAAATCACCATCAAGACAGAGGTAGATAAGTTGTTTAAGGCCGGTTTCATCCGAGAATCAAATTACCCCGATTAGGTGTCCAATGTGGTAATGGTCCGAAAGGCCAACGGCAAGTGACGGATCTGCATTGACTTTACTGATCTAAATAAGGCCTGTCCAAATGATAGTTTCCCCTACCACGGATCGACCAGCTAGTGGACGCTACCTTTGGGCATGAGCTATTCACCTTCATAGACGCATATTCTGAGTATAACTAGATCCTTATGCACAAACCTGATCAATACAAAATTGCCTTTATCACCAGTCAAGGACTGTACTGCTACAAGGTCATGCCCTTCAAACTCAAAAACACTGACGCAACTTATCAAAGGTTAGTGAATAAGATCTTTCGAAATTAGATTTAGGCGGAACATGAAAGTCTATGTAGACGGTATATTGGTCAAGAGCACAAAAGTATGAAACAACGACTTCGACTTAGAAAAGGCATTTGAAGTGTTGTGCAGCCACAAGATAAGGCTAAACCTGAAGAAGTGTGCGTTCGGAGTAACCAGAGGAAAATTCTTGGGCTTCATGGTCACTGAAAGAAGAATAGAAGCCAGCTCAAAGAAAATAAAGATCATCCTCGATATGGCCCATCCCAAAACTATAAAGGAAGTTCAACGGCTCACCAGGTGAATAGTAGCCCTAAACCGCTTCATGTCCAAATTCGCAAAAAAAATGCCTCCCTTTCTTCAAGGCCATTAGGAAGGTGAAGGATTTTATCTAGACAGAAGATTGTCAGTAAGTGTTCGAAGAGCTAAAGAAATACTTGGGCTTGCCCCCACTTTTGCCCAAACCCCTTCCAAGCGAAAAGTTATTCTTGTACCTATCGGTTGGATAAGACGCCATAGCCTCCGTCTTGATCTAAGAAGAAGCAGGTATCCAAAAGCCTATCTACTATATCAGTAAGGTCCTCCATGAAGTAGAAGTAAGATATCTTTCGATAGAAAAGATAGCTTACGCCCTCATAGTGGCAGCATGAAAACTTCGATCGTACTTTCAAGCACATACTATCATCCTCTTGACGAGCCAGCCCCCGAGACAGGTTTTGCACAACCCAGATATCTTCGAGAGAATGGTCAAATGATATATGGAGCTTGGGGAATTTGACATTTGGTATCACCCTCAGAAGGCGATTAAGGGTCAAGCTCTCATTAATTTCATCATCGAAACAACCCTCACAATAGATCTAAACGAACGGTCCAATTCGAAACCAGATGAGCAAACTCCAAGACGGACCATTTATGTTGACGGATCATCGAACATTATTGGGAGTGGGGCAGACTTATCCTCTGTAGCCCAGATGGTTTCATCGTCGAATATGCTCTGATATTCGAGTTCAAAGCCTCCAACAACGAGGCAGAATACAAAGCTCTGCTTGCAAGTCTGAAACTAGCAAAAGCAGCGGCCGCCGAGACCTTGGACACGTACAGTGACTCAAAACTGGTGGTAAGTCAAATGACGGGAGAATTCGAGGCCCGAGGAGAAAAAAAACCTCTCGGTACCTTGGAAAGGCTAAGGAACTCGCCGCCAGGTTCAAAATGTTCTGAATAACCTACGTTCCACAGGTAGAGAATTCTAAAGCAAAAGCCTTGGCTCGGTTGGCCTCTTCTCGAAATTTCGAGCCAACTCAAGCCTTGTACCTCGAGACCCTCACCATCCCGAGCAATGATGAAACTCCAGTGCTGCTAGTGGTAGAAGAAGAAACATGGATAGATCCAATCCTCTAGTACTTGAAAGACGGGAAAACACCCAAGCAAAAAAAAGAAGCAAGGAAGCTCATCTTTTACACATCCCAATACATGATCATAGAAAGACAGTTGTATAAAAATGCCCTAACCATGCCTTACCTAAGGTATCTTAGTCTAATTGAAGCTGACTACGCTTTTCAGAAAGTCCACGAGGGGATATTCGAGAATCACCTCGGAGGCTGGCCCCTAGCCTTTAAAGTGCTTCGGTAGAGGTATTACTAGCACGGAATGAAGATAAACACTGTGGATTTGGTCCGAAAGTGCAAAAGATGCCCTGTCAACCGGCCAACATTCTCACCTCGATCACGAGCCCCCTCTTTTTTGCCATGTGGAGGATAGACATACTCGACCCCTTCATCGAAACCTTCGGACAAAGAAAACATCTCATAGTAGCCATCGACTACTTTACCAAGTGGGTTAAAGTAGAACCACTAGCCAGCATAACGAATCATCAGACTAGAAACTTTTTCTGAAAATTCATTGTGTGCTAGTTTGGCATACCTCGGGTGATGATCACTGATAACGGCAAACAATTTGATAGCACCCAATTTAAGATGTTATGCTAAAAACTCCACATTGAACATTGATTCTCATCTGTTAGGTACCCGCAGGCTAATGGCCAAGCCAAAGTGACCAATAAAATGCTTCTGCAAGGCATTCAGAGAAAACTTAACGAAGCAGATAAACGATGAACCGACTAGCTCCCCAACTTCCTCTAAGCGTATTGGATGACCGCTCGTACACCAATAGGGGAGGCCCTGTTTTTCATGGCAAACGGCTCGAAAGTAGTTATCCCCTTTGAATTCGAGGTACCCTCGTTACGCGTGCAACGCTTCGAATAAAATGACAACGAGAAGGGCTTACGGATGAATACCGACCTTATAGACGAAGCTCGAGACAAAGCCAAAATCTACCTAGCCTCGTATCAATAGAGGACAACCCAATACCATAACTCACAGGTGCGAAACAGAAACTTCAAGCTACACGACCTCGTCTTCTGAAAGAGTAAAGTGTCTCATCCCCGGGAAATGAGAAAGCTCGTTCCAAACTAGGAAGACACCTACCAGATCAAAAAGGTGTGTCGAGCTGGCACCTTAGAAGTTGAGGAGTTAAGTTTCAAGTCTATCCCGTGCACATGGAATGCGAAAAACCTCCAAAAGTTCTATTAGTAACCCGACTTTGGGCTTGACTCGCATTGACTCGTTGATATAAATTGTAAAAAGCGGAAAAGAAATAAGAAAGACCCAATTCAAAAAATTGAAGCTTCATTAAACAAGTAAGATTACAAAAAGGGTACTATCAACCTTAATATACAAAAAGACAAAAAAAAACTATCCCATTCTTCACGGGGAGGCTCGTCTTCAGGTGCTTCTCCGGACTCATCCCCTGCCTTCTCCTCAGCATCCCCGACACCAGTAGTAGCCTCCTCCTCTTTCTTCGAAGTCTCTAGCTCCAAACTAAAGAAATCAACTCCGAGGAAGAGGGCCCTAACTTTCTTCTTGGCTTCATAGAAGCCTTCAAAGAATTGTTGCCTAGTTTTTTACGCTAAAGCCTCACAAAAAAACTAAAAGTCCTTGAAAAAAGCCAAGGCCTCTTCCACGACCTTCTAAGCAGCCATAGTAGCCTTTTCTCTGGCCTTCCACTATGAGGAAAGGGTCATGTCCCTCTCAGCCTTGAAGGCATCCCTAACTGAGCGCAAGAAGTCCCTCGAATTGACCACCTCCTCCCGAGTTCTCTCAGCTACTTCCAAAGAAGACTGGAGTACTTGGACGAGCTCACGACTCTCGTCTAACTTTTGCTGGCACTTTCCCAACTTTTCTTTCGTATCCATACATCAGTGAGACAGCACGCCAAGGAGCACACTAGACTGAAATGAGTAAGGAAACTAGTTAGGGAAGAAAATAGTTAAAAAAAATAAGGAAAAAGGTTGGGGAAACTATTACCTGAGAGGTCAGGGCCTCAGCTGCAGAGCATAGCCTCTCGAAGGGTTTTCGAGAAAGTTCTAGCATATCACGGGGAGTGATCTTCATGATAAGGTGGTCTTGGGTTACCCGAGGGTGGGCAAAGATTGAATCATCAACCTTCAATGCCCACCAAGGAGTGACAGGAGGCACGGTTGCAAGAACCCCTCTGGATAAGGATGGGCCCTGAGAGGGCTCAACTGAAGGTTTCACCGGTAAAACCCTCGACTCTGGGGAAGGCCTCGGAGGGCTCTCTACCGCAAAAAGGACTAGAGAATATGCCAGAGCCCTCTTTTTCGAACCTTGGGTTGGCACCAAGTCTTTCCCTTAGGAGGCCCTCTTCTTCTCTTGGGTGATCTTCTTGGCCCTCTCATTTGCCTTGGCCGCCAACTCCATCTCTGTACAAAGGGGAAAGCATTAAATATCAAACTCAAAATATGAAAGAATGAAATAAAGATAAATGAAGAGACAAACATCAAGATTATCGTTCTTCAAACTTGCCACGGGGTAGCTGAGGCAAAGGCCGCGCCTTGCTAACTCTTCATTTTTATAAAGAACTTCAAATTCCAAGGGTACGGCCAGCATTACCCTCAGCGTCTCCTGCTCTCGGTGTAAGAGGTGCAACTTCTTATATTTGTCGACACGGTCTAGGCTCCAAGTGAGAGGGAATTGGAAGCTTTTGCCACTTCGAACGAAGAAAAATGATTTTTTCCATTTCTTGATCGAGGATGGCTTTCTCTTCAACACTTTCCTCTTAGCCCTCGAGTTGAGCACCACCCACATAATATGCCCATGCTTGCTTATTTGGAAGTGGGCTTTGAATATATTAATGTTCATCAGGCCTCCCACCTCCGTGCAAACGCCTATGAAGGCCATGATAAGGCGCACTGAATTGGGCACCAACTGGCACAGTGCTATACCAAAATATCTAAGCACTGTGCAAAAGAAAGAGTGGAGAGGAAACCTAAGCTCGGCCTTCATGTGCTTCTCGTAAATGCATAGCTGATAAGTGCTTAAACAATTATATTTAAACCACTTGCACTCCATTCACACATGCCAACCTGCACTCACAGCAGTCACACTCCTCGCCACCACCACACACGGCCATCGCTGACCACTACACGTAGCTGTTCGCCCCTACTCACCGTTAAGAGGTAATTTCGTATCCTTGTTTTGCCCATCACACCCGCACATGGTCACTACCCATCTCCCCCCCATTTCTGTTGTTTTTTTTTAGAAATAAATTTATGTATATTACTTGCTCTTGTGATCTGTGGTTAGTATTTGGTTGTTTTGCAGAGGGTTAGAACACTTTTGAGATTGTTGCCCCTTACTTGGGTTCAGAGTTACCCATCACCTATTCAACAAAAGTCCTAACTGAACTTCTAAGAGGCACGATCGAGCGCAAGAAAACTGTGATCAAGTGCAACAGCACAGTGCGATTAATCGTACCTTACTGTGAACGAGCGCACCATTGCTGCCTTTTGCTTCCAAGATGCCTAAGCACACTGCTTCTACATCTCACGCTTCAGGAAGTCGAGCCCAGTCTTCCCAACCCAGTTTTGAGTAGCGAGAGATCCTCTTTGAAACCACTTTTAACTATTGACAATGACTTCAAAAATTTTGAAGCCACTCAATGAGCCGTTCAAGAGTTCAAACGCCATGGGTTGAAAAAATTATTCAAGCCCATCACTTCTACCGCCTACACGAGGTTTATTGTGCAGTTCTATGAGAACCTATCCTTTGACTGTAGTAGGCAGGGTGTCTTATCTTCGTCTCTTCAAGGCAAGTACATTGATGTGACTTTGTCCAATATTGTTGCTGCCCCCAAATGCAATGATGAATATCTACCTGAGGGTGCACAGTTGGAAGAGCAGTCGAAACCCTTCTCCATTTCAGCTATCATTAAAGACATGTGTGCGGGGCAATATGCAAATAGACACAATAATGCTGGCAGTTAGTCTAAATTGCCTCCACAACTTTGCTTGTGGACTTTATCCTACAACGCAATGTGTGCCCCTTGGGACACAAGACTCAACGGCTTGACCAGTTCCTTCAAGCCTTGTATGCCTTTTACAAAGGCCATTGGTACTCCATCCTTTCGATCATCTAGAGTCAAATTCACAAATTTTAGGACCATGTGCATGCACGCCAAGTCACCACTACAAATGCATGGGGGCTCCCGTTCCCCTTTTTACTCACTTACATCTTCAAGAAAAAAGGAAGCAAGGGCACCTCCACAGATGGACCAGCTAGGGAGCACCCATTCTTTGGTAAGAACCAGTGGACTCAAAGCTAATCACGTATGCCAAAAGGATTTTAGGGGCCAGCACCTGCTGCTGATAGGGTAGAGGAGGACCATAGGGAGATCGAGGAACCTGCAGCTCGCCAGACTTAGGAGGAGGAACATGTTGACATGGGACACACGGAGTATCAATACCTATATGATGAGATGTCCTCTTTTCGGCATGAGGTAGCTGATATTAGACGGGAGGATTGGGAAGCTACGTGCCTACTTCATCAATGCATAGACGGGTTGGAAGCGCGCTTTGAGAGGCAAGAAGCGATGCTCCAGGCCATTCTAAATCAATTACCACCAGCTTTGGGGGCCTCGTCTTCCGCACCATATGGGGGACAGTAGTGAGCGATTGCACCGTCTGGCTGAAGAGGTAAAACTTAGCGTTCACGGGAGGCACCCCACAGCATATCCTCTATGTTTTTATTGTTTTTTTTTTATATTTCTCGTTATTTTTTATTTTTAGTACTTTCTGTTTTTCAGTATTACTTTAGTATTTATTTTTCATGGACAACACGTACTTCAGTTCAAGTTTGGGGTGTACTATGAGTCATGCCAGTCCAGCTAGTTCTCTATCTACCAGGTCAACTTTTTTTCATATTATTTACACATTGAAGACAATGTGTAATTTAAGTTTGGGGGTATGGGAGACACATTCACACACTTTGTCCCAGTTTGTTGTTATTTTGTTTTTCATTTTAAAGAGAAGATAAATGCATGCTCATGTTGTTCTGAAATTTAGGTTGATCTGAACAAATATTATGATGTGATTTCATTAGAGAGCTTAAAATCTTGAACACATGATCTGATGATAGAGTTTTAAAGTTTAGTTTCTTACTTTAGGCATTTGAGAATTCACATGTTTGATCTAATCTTACACAAGCACATTAGCATATAATTGTGTGAGGTATAACATGTGATTTTAATGTGTATGTTTCCATGGCTTAGATGTAACTGGATGACTTGTTGGATGGACACTTTGGCATAGAAAAGAAGAAAAAAAATATTTAGAAAAGAAAAAAAAAAGATTGCATAAAAAGAGAAAAATGCTCATCATTGATAAACTTTTCACTGAGTAACTGGACCTCTTGCCTCAGTAAGTAGTGAGTGTTTACATCAAAAGGTGAGAATTTCGATTGGTTGCATTAAGGCTAGTTTAGTTTCATAGGCTTTTTTACTCGAGTTATTAAATCCTTAGAGGTGTCTTTGCACCTAATGCCCTAAAACCATCTGGTTTGGTAGTCATTGACTCAACACTCGCTACATGGGTCAATTATAAGGTTTAAGGGAACTAAACATGGCAGAGCCTCATAATAAAAAAAAATAAAATAAAACTATGCCATTGTTGTTCATTCTGATAGGGAATTCAGTGAATCTTGAGACATGGAGACATTGCACATTGGAATTAATTGGAAGCTGAATATTTATGTGCTAGTCAAATTTACACTGATTCGAACTTGTGATGCCTTAGCCAGCCTCTTGTGAGTAATTAGATTTTAAAATTCCTATTCATTAAGAAGATAGGTTTATCTTTTTAAGCCTGCTTATGAATGAATATCATGGTTTTGTGTGATACTTAAATTTTTTGATACCATGAAGGATGGATTTATCTTTATGTTCTTTGTTTTTCATTTAGATTTTAGTTTCGTATTGCTTAGGGACTAGCAATATGTAAGTTTGGGGGTGTAATAAGTGCTTAAATAGTCATATTTAAGACCCTTAATTTATATTTGTTAAACTCTTAGTTTGTGTTATTTCATTCTATTTTATTTCCTTTCTGTGTTTTTCTAGAATTCTGGAGAAAAAAAAAGCATTATGGAATTATCTGGCTTAAAGAGCAAATCTGGGAAAAGCTGGAGTCTTCCTAGTGTGATCGAGCACAGAGACCTACAATTGAGCATAATAGCGCTCAAGCCCCCAAGCTAGGATCTAGTGCACCTGCACTCGCGCGCTCGAGAAGAAGGCTCGATCGCAACAGCGCATGAGCACACAATTCTGTGATTGAGCGAATACGCGCGTCAGTAAATACTAAAATGGTTGGTCCTATTTTAGAAAGAGTGTAAGGTTTTGTTTTACGAGTTTAAGGGTTTCCAGATGTTTCTAAACTCTATAAATAGGCCTGGAAACATAGAAATAAGAGGAGGGGGAAGAGATTTTACTGAAGAATTGACGACTCTTCTAGGAAGTATTTTCGGGTCTATTCTTCTCCTTCTATTTTATTTTATGAAGATGTTTAACATCAAACTCATGTGTAACTAAATTTCTAGTAGGGCTCGATTGAAACCCTGATTATGTTTTTTCATAATTTAATATTGTTGCCTTTGTGATAGTTATATTATGATACTTAACTGTATTAATACCTGTTTTCTTGAATTCCTCATATATGTTTGCCTGATCAACATGTACATGTTGTATGGATTAGTTAATTAAATCAATTTAGATGACCGAGTCCTGGGTTTAATAATAGTAATAAAAGAAATCCACGCTGGGTTCTTGAGTTAATCAACATGGGAAATCGAGAGTATATAACATGCCCTAGGTCCCGTGTGTTTGTCGATTTTCACAAATATTAGGCTTTCTTAAAGAACAACTTAGTATACACCATGCTAAATCTTTTAAGAAAGAAAAGAGTTAGAGTATATACCATGTCTAACTCATTGCTTAGGGAAATCAATAGCTTAAGCAGTATACACCATGCCCTTAGGTTGACAACAATAGGTATTCATAATATGATTAAAACATTGGCACACTGTTTTATTGGGAAAACATGATTAGTGGTGGATATCAAAGCCCTACACTTTTATCATTATCGAATTAAATTGACCTTTTCTTTCTATTGTTTTATATTGCGAAATTAGTTTTAAATCAAAATTTACCAATCCTTTTGGGAATGATCTCACACTTGCACACTATACTACTATGTTGACCTTGTGCACTTGCAAGAACTTTCAATTATTTCTTTATTAATTTAGGTAGATTTTTGCACAACAAGTTTTTGGCACTGTTTCCGGAGATTACGTTAAAATTCTGTTTAGAATTATTTTTTGTTTAGTTTTATTATTCTATTCTGTTTTATTTTTATCAAAAATCTAAATTTTTCCTTCTTTTTGTTTTTCTGTTCTTGCTTCAGGTTTGCGGCAGAGTAATTTCTGGCATTGCGATCAAGCACTGGCTTATAGTGTTCAAGCGCAGTTCTTGGAGCGATCTAGTGCAAGTCTAGAAACTACCCGAATAGCAGTACTGAAGCTGTTGCACTAAAGAGTTTCAGCTGATTCATGCAAGGGCTTCGATTTAGGAATCCAACCATCTTTTTACTCAATAGAGAGATTGAGCGGACCATTTGACAAAGGCCTAAAGATGACATTGAGAAGGAAAAAGAAGAATTCAAGGGAGAGGCACCGATGACAGAATAGCTTGACAACCAACCGCCATTAGAGCAAAGACCCATGAAGCAATCCTTTATCCCACAGAACCTCAACCAGCCCTCATGCATTACTTATCAACTGGAGGTAGAAGGCAATTACTACATATCCCCGCAGATACTCAATGCTTTGACTCACCTCAGAGGTACACCTATTGAGGATCCACACTTGCATCTTCAGGAATTCTTTGATCTCTGCAAGTTCCAGCACATCTAGAGCCCAGATCAAGAGGGAATTAGGTTACTTTTTTTTCCCCTTTTTCATTGAAAGATAATGCTAAGTTGTGGTACAATTCATTGCCTACAGTTTCTATCCATACTTGGGAAGAGCTATCCAGTAGGTTCTTAAAGAAGTTTTTCCCAACACAAAAGACAAGATAGATAAGGAAGGAGATTCATTTTTTTCCAACAGAGAGATGGAGACCTTTTCTTTGAAGTATGTTGACACTTCAATGAGCTGCTTCTTAAGTACTCTCATCACAATCTACCTCAAGATGAGCTGGTATAAGCTTTTTATGAAGGTCTGAGTGACATGAATAAAGTTATTGTGGATTCAGGTTATGGAGGTGTGCTGATGGAAAAGAGCAGTGAAGAAGCCATGGAGCTTTTTGAGACATTAAGTGAGCACACCCAACAATTCTCATCTCGATGAAGACCAGGAGTAAAGAGCAAAAGTATGTATGAAGTGACATTAAATGGTGGCTCTACAAATCAGATGGTTGCTATAGAAAGAAAGCTAGATATGATCGTAAAAGCCATGACTGCTCAGAACATCCCACCTAGTCTATAAGCCACACAACTCTAAGTATGTACTATATGTTCTCATTTTAATCACGCTACTAAGACTTTCCCTTTGTATTCATCTGCAAATTAAGAGCATGCAAACTATGTGGGACCGAACAACTATCCTCCTAAGATAATCCATATGCTAATACCTACAATCTAGGATGGCGAAACCACCCCAATTTCTCATGGAATAATAATCAGAATGCCTTGAACCTTCAAGGGTAGCAAATGAGCTCCCAACAAGCAGCCTAATCAGTTCCATAATCAAAGAAGAGTGACCTAGAGAGTATTGTAAGGCAATTAATAACTCAACAACAATAGTTGATGACTTCATAAGATCAATTTATGGCAGATGAAAGACAATTTTGGACTGAGCAAAGACAAACCACTGCAAAGCATGAGCAAGCTATTTAAAGAATAGAAGTACAAGTGGGGCAATTGGCTAAGGAGCTGAGTGGAAAAGGCAGGGTGAACTTACAGCCCAAACACTACCTAATGTAGGAGGACATCAACAACTAAAGGCCATTACAACTCTAAAAAAATGGTAAGATCATAGGAGCTGATGAACCTGCACAAGCATCTCTAGATAAAGTATCCACATCCAAGGTAAGAGAGATGGAGAAGGTGAATGCACCACCCTTCCCTCAAAGGTTAGTAAAGCCAAATAAAGAAAATAAATTGCTTGATATTTTTGAAACTTTGTGAAAAGTAGAGATAAACATTTCTTTATTAGATGCAATTCAACAAATTCCTGCATATGCTAAAATTTTGAAAGATTGTTGCACTCATAAAAGAAAGTTTCAGGAGCATGAAACAGTGGCTTTAACTGAAGAGGTAAGTGTGGTGTTGTTAAGGAAACTCCCACCAAAGCTAAAAGATCTAGGTAGTTTTACCATTCCTTACAGGATAGGTGACCAACTTTTTGAGCGTGCACTACTGGATCTAGGGGTGGGTGTCAATTTGCTGCTACACACTGTATTTGAAACATTGAGATTGGGGGAGCTTCAACCAACTTCCATTACCTTAAAATTAACAGACAAAAGCATCAAAAGACCAAAAGGTATTCTTGAGGATGTCTTAGTAAAGGTAGGTGAATTTATTTTATCTACTAATTTTATTGTATTAGATATGGAAGAATTTCCTATGCCATTGCCTTTGCCCATCGTCTTAGGAAAACCCTTTTATGAGAACTGTTGATACAAAAATTTGTGTGAAAAATGGTATTGTAAGTATGAAGGTAAATGGTAAGAAGATAGAATTCAAAATATTTGATGCATTAAAATTACCCCAAGATGATATGGAATGTTTTAATGTATATACGATGCAAAGTGTTGTTGAGCAAGCTTTTAAGGTCCATCACATTAATCCGTTGGAGACCACCCTCACCCATAGTTTCACAAGATTGGATATTGAGAAAGAATCTGAAGATGTTACTGATGACATCATTGAAGTTGTGCACCTCTTTGAGGCCTCTCCAAAGCATCTGAGTAAGTACACCCCTCCATTTGAACCTCTTGTGCCTACTAATGCTACTCTTCTCTCTTCTATTATCCAGGCACCAAATTTAGAATTGAAGTAGTTACCAGAGCATTTAACTTATGCTTATCTAAGAGAGAATAAGACACTACCTATGATAAGTACTTCCAATCTAAGTTTTGGGGAATAAGAAAAACTGTTGAGAGTTCTTAGAGAGCACAGAACTGCTATTAGATGGACCATTGCTGACATCAAGGGGATAAGTCTAGCCAAATGCATGCATCATATCTACCTTGAAGATGAAGTAAAGCCCACCCGGGATCCACAAAGAATACTCAACCCACACATGAGGGAGGTAGTGAAAGCGGAGGTATTAAAATTGTTGAATGTTGGCATTATCTACTCCGTCTTAGATAGTAAATTGGTAAGTCCAGTTCAAGTTGTTCCAAAGAAGAGTGGGATCACAATGATGAAAAATGAAGATGAGGAGCTAATACTTATAAGAATAACCACTTGTTAGAGGGTATGCATCGACTATAGAAGGCTGAACAAGGTGACCAGAAAATGTCATTTTCGCTTGTCCTTCATTGATCAGATGCTAGAAAAATTAGTGGGCTATAGTTATTATTGCTTCTTAGATGGGTATAGTGGTTACAACCATATTGCAATAGCACGAAAGGACCAAGACTAGACCACCTTCACATGTCCTTTTGGCACATTTGCTTACAAAAGGATGCCATTCGGATTATGCAATGCACCAGCCACCTTTCAAAGATGTATGATGAGCATTTTTTCCAACATGGTGGAAAAATTCATTGAGGTATTTATGGATGATTTTAGTGTTTTTGGTTCTAATTTTGATGAATGCCTCAATTATCTAAAGAGTATCATCAAGAGATATGAAGAATGCAACTTAGCTAAACTGGAAAAAAATGTCACTTTATGGTTCAACAAGGCATTGTGTTGGGTCATTCCATTTCCAACAAAGGTATTGAGGTGGGCAAAGCCAAGATCGACATTATTTCAAAACTACCCCCTTCTCTAATAGCCAAAGGTGTTAGAAGTTTCTTTTGACATGCTAGACTCTACAGAAGATTTATCAAGGACTTTTCTACGACCTCTAGACCCCACTGTGCACTGCTGGCCAAAGATGCCAAGTTTGAATGGACTGATGAATGTATGGAAGCTTTTAACACATTGACGAAATTGCTCACCTCTGCACCAATAATGATGGCACCTGATTGGAGTTTTCCATTTGAGCTGATGTGTGCTGCCAGTGACTTCGCCTTGGGAGTTGTCTTAGGCCAGAGAATCAATAAGGTACTTCATGCTATCTATTATGCTTTCAGAACTTTAAATGATGCTCAGCTAAATTATTCTACTACTGAGAAAGAATTGTTAGCTGCTATTTTTGCTTTGGAGAAGTTCAGATCATACATGATTGGCTCTAAGGTTATTGTGTTTACTGACCATGCTACTTTGAGATATTTGTTTGCTAAGAAAGGTGCAAAGCCTAGGTTGATCAAATGGGTACTCTTACTGTAAGAGTTTAACTTGGAGATCAGAGACAAGAAGGGCAGTGAGAATATAGTTGTAGATCACTTATCCTGGCTACCTCATGAAGAAGACAAAGATGAGCTATCTTTGAATGAGAATTTCCTTGATGAACAATTGTTCGCAATAGAGGTTACACTTCCATGATATGCTGATATTGTTAATTATATAACTACCAAGGTTTTTTCTTTAGGTATTTCTAGTCAAGAAAAGAAGCGATTGATGTCTATATCTCGACATTACCATTGGGATGACCCCTATCTGTTTAAATTTTGCCATAACCAAATCATCAGAAGGTGTGTATTAGAGAAAGAGCATTTGAGCTTATTGCAACATTGCCATCAGTTTGCTTGTGAAGGACGCTTTGGGGCCAAGAGAACAGCTCTTAAGGTATTACAATCAGGTTTTTATTGGCCTAATTTGTTTAAAGATGTCTTTTCATTTTGCAGCTCGTGTGATAGATGCTAGAGGACAAGTAACATCTCATCCAGAAATCAGATGCCATTACAAAATATTCATGTGGTAGAGCTCTTTGATGTATGGGGTATTGACTTCATAGGTCATTTTCCTAACTCATATGGCTATTTGTATCGTGGGTGTGGATTATATGTCTAAATAGGTCGAGGTTGTCCCCTCAAAGACTAATGATCACAAATTGGTTGTAAAGTTTTTGCAGTATAACATTTTTATTAGGTTTGGGACTCCAAAAGCAATAATCGGTGATGGAGGAAGCTACTTCCATAACCAGTCTTTTGCTTCCTTGATCAAGAAATATGGGATCACATATAAAGTTGGCACTCCATATCATCCTCAAAACAGTGGCCAAGTGGAGATAAGCAACCAAGAAATCAAAGGCATTCTGGAGAGGACCGTGAATCCTAGTAGGAAGGATTGGTCTCTGCGCCTAAATGATGCACTATGGGCATATAGGACGGCATATAAGACTCCATTGGGTATGTCTCCATATCGATTAGTCTTTAGGAAAACATGTCATCTACCAGTGGAGTTAGAGCATCAAGCATATTGGGCCATCAAGAAGTTCAACTTTGCCATGAAACAAACAGGTGATAAGAGAAAGCTGCACTTGAATGAGCTGGAAAAGTTGAGGCATGATGCATATGAGAACGCCAAGCTCTACAAGGAAAGAACCAAAGCATATCATGATAAACAGCTGGTTAAAAAGGAGTTTCATATGGAACAGAAGGTGTTGATAGACAATTCTCGATTAAAATTGTTCCCAGGAAAGCTTAAATCCCGATGGTCTGGTCCTTATATTATCACCAAGGTCTTTCCTCATGGCGCTTTGGAGGTTTATAGTTCTGACAGTAATCAAACATTCAAGGTGAATGGACACAGAGGAAAGCCATACTTTGAAATCAAATTGCTACCAAGAGATGAAGATTTGGCACTCCAGTTTGTCCAATATGCAGCAGCACCAAAATCACTTGAGCCACATGTGGTGGACTTCAAGTGTACCTTCCCAAAAGAGTAGCACTGAAGCTACTATGGAGAGCGCTTGACTGGTCCAGGTTTTGATAAATGTGTAGCTCAAGTGCCCCTATTGAGGTTAGTGGTACTAAGGCTATCGAGTGCGGTATACTTTTCTTCTTTACCTTTTATTGTTTTTCAAACTCTTTCTTACTTTTCCTTAGTTAATTTTTTTCTTACAGTTGTGCTCTGCATTCTGTTATAGTGATCGATCGCACTATGAATTGCGATTGATCGCACTATCATCATACACTAAACTGTATGCAAGTGCATCCATACATGCACACACCTAAGCATAAATGCGATTGATCGCACTTCACAGTGGGATCACGAACACTCGGGACAAAGAGTCACGTGACCTATTTTAGGTCATTTTCCCCCTTTGTCCCATCATTTTCACCTTTGCATTTCACTCACCCACACCACTTGTACTCCATTCGCATATGCCCACCTGCACTCACAGCAGTCACACTCCTCGCCACCACCACACACGGCCATCGCCAGCCACTATACTCAACCGTTCGCCCCTACTCACCGCTAAGAGGTAATTTTGTATCCTTGTTTTGCCCATCACACCCACACATGGTCACTACCTATCTTCCCCCCCTTCGGCCCATTTTTGTTGTTTTTTTAGAAATAAATTTGTGTATATTACTTGCTTTTGTGATCTGTGGTTGGTATTTGGTTGTTTTCCAAGGGGTTGGAACACTTTTGAGATTGTTTCCCCCTACTTGGGTTCAGAGTTACCCATCACCTGTTCGACAAAAGTCCTAACTGGACTTCCAAGAGGCGCGATCGAGGGCAAAAAAACTGTCAAATGCAACAGCACAGTGTGATCAATTGTACCTTACTGTGAATGAGCGAACCATTGCTGCCTTTTGCTTCCAAGATGCCTAAGCACACTGCTTCCACATCTCACGCTTCAGGAAGCCGAGCCCAGTCTTCCCGACCCAATTTTGAGTAGCGGGAGATTCTCTTTGAGACCACTTTTAACCATTGATGATGACTTCAAAAATTTTGAAGCCACTCAATGGGCCGTTCAAGAGTTCAAACGCCGTGGGTTGAAAAAACTATCCAAGCCCGTCACTTATACTGTCTACACAAGGTTTATTGTGCAGTTCTATAATAACCTATCCTTTGACTGCAGTAGGCAGGGTGTCTTATCTTCTTCTGTTAAAGGCAAGTACATTGATGTGACTTTGTCTGATATTGTTGCTGCCCTCAAATACAATGATGAATATCTACCTAAGGGCGCACAGTTGGAAGAGCAGCCGAAACCCATCTCCATTTCAGCTATCATTAAAGATATGTGTGCGGGGCAATATGCAAATAGACACAATAATGCTGGTAGTCGTTCCAAATTGCCTCCACAACTTTGCTTGTGGACTCTATCCTACAACGCAATGTGTGCCCCTTGGGACACAAGACTCAACGGCTTGACCAGTTCCTTCAAGTCTTATATGCCTTTTACAAAGGCCATTGGTACTCCATCCCTTCGATCATCTGGAGCCAAATTCATAAATTTTGGGACCATGTACATGCATGCCAAGTCACCATTGCAAATGCATAGGGGCTCCCGTTCCCGTTCTTACTCACTTACATCTTCAAAAAAAAGGGAATCAAGGGCACCTCCACTGATGGACCAGTTAGGGAGCACCCATCATTTGGCAAGAACTAGTGGACTCAAAGCCAATCACATATGCCAAGAGGACTTCGAGGGCCAGCACCTACTACTAATAGGGTAGAAGAGGACCCTAGAGAGACTGAGGAACCTGCAGCTCGCCAAACTTGGGAGGAGGAACATGTTGATATTGGACACACGGAGTATCAGTACCTATATGATGAGATGTCCTCTTTTCGGCATGAGCGAGTTGATATTATTCGGGAGGATCGGGAAGCTACGTGCCTAGTTTATCAGTGCATAGACGAGTTGGAAGTGTGCTTTGAGAGGGAAGAAGCAATGCTCCAGGCCAT
Source organism: Bretschneidera sinensis (assembly GCA_023935145.1). Lineage (NCBI taxonomy): Eukaryota > Viridiplantae > Streptophyta > Magnoliopsida > Brassicales > Akaniaceae > Bretschneidera > Bretschneidera sinensis. The sequence goes on along the minus strand of CM043697.1, from coordinate 99,217,869 downwards.
TCTAAATCGATTACCACCAGCTTCGGGGGCCTCGTCTTCCGCACCATATGGGGGACAGCAATGAGTGGTTGCACCATCTGGTTGAAGATGTAAAACTTAGCGCTCATAAGAGGCACCCCACAATATATCCTCTATGTTTTTATTTCTTTTTTTATATTTCTTGTTACTGTTTATTTTTAGTACTTTTTGTTTTCCAGTATTACTTTAGTATTTATTTTTCATGGACAACACGTACTTCAGTTCAAGTTTGGGGTGTACTATGAGCCATGCCAGTCCAGCTAGTTCTCTATCTCCCAGGTCAGCTCTTTTTATATTATTCACACATTGAGGACAATGTTTAATTTAAGTTTCGGGGTATGAGAGACACATTCACACACTTTGTCCCAGTTTGTTGTTGTTATTGTTTTTTATTTTATTTTAAAGAGAAGATAAATGCATGCTCATGTTGTTATGAATTTTTGGTTAATATGAACAAATATTATGATGTGATTTCATTAGAGAGCTTAAAATCTTGAACACATGATCTGATGATAGAGTTTTAAAGTTTAGTTTCTTACTTTAGGCGTTTGAGAATTCATATGTTTGATCTAATCTTATACGAGCACATTAGCACATAATTGTGTGAGGTATGAAATGTGATTTTAATGTGTATATTTTCATGGCTTAGATGTAACTGGATGACTTGTTGGATGGACACTTTGGCATAGAAAAGAAGAAAAAAAAAATATATAGAAAAGAAAAAAAAAGATTGCACAAAAAGAGAAAAATGCTCATCATTGATAAACTTTCCACTAAGTAACTGGACTTCTTGCCTCAGTAAGTAGTGAGTGTTCACGTCAAAAGGTTAGAATTTTGATTGGTTACATTAAGGCCAGTTTAGTTTCATAGCCTTTTTTGACTCGAGTTAGTAAATCCTTAGGGGTGTCTTTACACCTAATGCCCTAAAACTATCTGGTTTAGTAGTCATTGACTCAACACTCGCTACATGGGTCAATTAGAAAGTTTAAGGGAACTAAACATTGCAGAGCCTCATAATAAAAGAAAGAAGAAAATAAAATTACGCTATTATTGTTCATTCTGATGGGAAATTCAGTGAATCTTGAAACATAGAGACATTGCACATTGGAATTAGTTGGAAGCTTCATATTTATATGCTAGTCAACTTTACACTGATTTAAACTTGTGATGCCTTAGCCAGCCTCTTGTAAGTAATTAGATTTTAAAATTCCTATTCATTACGAAGATGTGTTTATTTTTTTAAGCTTGCTCATGAATGAATATCATGGTTTTGTGAGATACTTAAATTTTTGGATACCATAAAATATGGATTTATCTTTATGTTCTTTGTTTTTCATTTAGTTTTTAGTTTTATATTGCTAAGGGACTAGAAATATGTAAGTTTAGGGGAGTGATAAGTGCTTAAATATTCATATTTAAGACCCTTAATTTATATTTATTAAGCTTTTAGTTTGTGTTATTTCATTCTATTTTATTTCCTTTTTGTGTTTTCTGTGTTTTTCTACATTTCTGGAGAAAAGAAAGCATTATGGAATTATCTGGCTTAAAGAGAAAATCTAGGAAAAGCTGGAGTCTTCCTAGTGCGATTGAGCATAACAGCGCTCAAGCCCCCAAGCCAGGATCGAGCGCACCTGCGCTCGCGCGCACAAGAAGAAGGCTCGATCGCAACAGCGCATGAGCGCACAATTCTGTGATCGAGCGCACACGCGCGTCAGTAAATATTAAAATGGCTTATCCTATTTTAGAAAGAGTGTAGGGTTTTGTTTTACGAGTTTTAGGGTTTCCAGATGTTTCTAAACTCTATAAATAGGCCTGAAAACACAGAAATAAAGCGGGGGGGGGGGGGGGGGGGAGGAGATTTTACAGAATAATTGATGACTCTTCTAGGAAGTATTTTCGGGTCTATTCTTCTTCTTCTATTTTATTTTATGAAGATGTTTAACATCAAACTCATGTGTAACTAAATTGCTAGTAGGGCTCGATTGAAGCCCTGATTATGTTTTTTCATAATTTAATATTGTTGCCTTTGTGATAGTTATATTATGATACTTAACTTTATTAATGCCTATTTTCTTGAATTCCTCATATGTGTTTGCCTGATCAACATATGCATATGGTATGGATTAGTTAATTAAATCAATTTGGATGACCGAGTCCTAGGTTTAATAATAGTAACAAAAGAAATCCACACTGGGTTCTTAGGTTAATCAACATGGGAAATCGAGAGTATATAACATGCCCTAGGTCCCGTGTGTTTGTCGATTTTCACAGATATTAGGCTCTCTTAAAGAACAACTTAGTATACACCATGCTAAATCCTTTAAGAAAGAAAAAATTTAGAGTATACACCATGCCTAACTCATTGCTTAGGTAAATCAATAGCTTAAGGAGTATACGCCATGCCCTTAGGTTGACAACAATAGGTATTCATAATATGATTAAAACATTGGCACACTGTTTTATTGGGAAAACATGATTAGTGGTGGATATCAAAGCCCTACACTTTTATCATTATCGAATCAAATTCACTTTTTCTTTCTCTTGTTTTATATTGCGAAATTAGTTTTAAATCAACATTTACCAATCCCTGTGAGAATGATCTCTTACTTGCACACTATACTACTTTGTTGACCTTGTTCACTTGCAAGTAAAATGTTCAATTATTTGCTTATTAATTTAGGTAGATTTTTTCACAACAACAGGTTATGCAGTTCAGGAGAGCGTCACAAGCCCTCTCCCCACCCTCTGCTGTCCTGAAGGTGTACTATACTGAAATACAATAGACCTTGCTCATGACTTCCAGATCCTCCTTTCGCACAATGCTGGCCGCAGAGTTAGTCGTGCACGACCATTGCTCCCTCTCCTCGACCACCATATTCCCCCTTATCTTTGCCAGCATCTGGTTAGCCTAGTTCTCATCATCAAAAGAAGAGCTCTCCTCATTTTCTTCATCCTCCTCCCTAGGTATGAAGGCAACCAAAACGAGTGGGCCTTCTCGAGGAACGACCTCCACTGAGGATTCGTCATCACTGGAAGAGACACTTATGGCCTCCTCCAGTTCCCGTGATAGATTCCCACTATCTGCACTACTGCTCCTAACCCTAGGCTTATCTACCCTAGACATGGTAAGAGACAGAAAGACTCACCAAGAGATTGTTTGCGACTTGTGTATACGACCTCGGTTTCCTCGTCGCAAGCACACTTCCAACGATCACCACCCAACCTTGAGCTCTTCTGAGGACCTCGACCGACTCCGAGAAATCTCCTAAGATCTCTTTTCGAATTTCTAAACCAACTTCATGGGCTCTCAGAATTTCGTTCTTTCAAAAAGCTCAAAGTAAGGAAATAGGAAGTGAAGTGAGTAAAAGAAGGGAAGAAACCTCCTTTATATAGAGCTAAGGGCGTCAGGAACAAGGGGCATTAATTTCCCTACAGTTGAAGAGACGTGACCCTTGGTGTCACCAAGACACCGTTGCTCTCCCCAAGCATCTAACAGCTGTAAAGGTATGACCCCTCCTAAACCCTAGGCGCCGTTTACTCTCCTCTAAGAAAAAAGTGGGAAAATCAAATAAATGCACGCCACCATCAAAAAGTAGCTGCTCCCCATTTAATGCATCTGACACCCTAAAAAGAAAAAAACTCTAAAAGGCCCTAAGAGGCCCGAGAAGAAGAGCCCCTAAGGGGCCCAAGAAAAAGAGACCCTAAAGGCCCAAGAAGAAAAAGCCCTAAGTGACCTGAAGAGAAAAGCTCCAGAGGTGCCTATAGAGAAAAAGCCCAAGGTCATAAAGAGAAAAAAGCCCTATAAAGGGAGAACTCAAAAGGGAAGCCCAAAGGTCCACCAAGAACTCCAAATACGGATTTCTCAGCCCAAAGTCTTTAAGTCTGAGCATATGAGCTGCTTATTATATGCTCGAATTAAAATCTCTAAGTCCGAGCATATGAGCTACTTGTCATATACTCGGCCTAAAGCCTCCAAGACCGAGCATATGAGCTACTTGTCATATGCTCGGCCCAAAATCTCCAAGTCCGAGCATATAAGCTACTTGTCATATGCTCAGCCAAAATTTTTAAGTCCGAGCATATGAGCTGCTTGTCATATGCTCGACCTAAAGTCTCCAAGTCCGAGCATATGAGCTGCTTGTCATATGCTCGGCCCAAAATCTCCTAGTCTGAGCCAATGAGATGTTTGTCATATGCTCAGCCCAAAGTCTCCAAGTCCGAGCATATGAGCAGCTTGTCATATGCTCGGCCTAAATTCTCTAAGTCCGAGCATATGAGTTGTTTGTCATATGCTCGGGCCTAAAATCTCCAAGTTCAAGCATATGGGCTGCTTGTCACATGCTCGGCCTAAAGTCTCCAAGTCTGAGCATATGAGTTGCTTGTCATATGCTCGGCCCAAAATCTCCAAGTCCGAGCATATGAGCTATTTGTCATATGCTCAGCTCAAAATCTCCAAGTCTGACCATGCGTGTGAGCTGCTTGTCACATACTCGGTGTAAAATCTCCAAGTCCGAGCGTGTGAGCTGTTTGTCACATGCTCGACCCAAAATCTCAAAGTCCGAGAGTGTGAGTTGCCTGTCACATGCTCGGCCTAAAATCTCCAAGTCTGAGCGTGTGAGCTGCCTGTCACATGCTCGCCTAAAATCTCCAAGTCTGAGCGTGTGAGCTACTTGTCACATGTTCGGCCTAAAATCTCCAAGTCTGAGCATGTTAGTTGCTTGTCATATGCTCCGACCAAAGTCTCCAAGTCCGAGCATATGAGTTATGCTCGGCCTAAAATCTCCAAGCCCGAGGATATGGATCACATGTTCCCTAAGATTCTTATAAACGCTCATCACTCCTATGTACAAACACACGACCATGGGACAAAATCATGCCATACTTCCTTAAAGCACACGAGTGCTTGAGGAAGTGGGGGGCCTGTGATGGAGCTCACAACACCTACAGCCAATAGACCATCGACACGTGGAGCCACATGTTACCAATGGGCTGTTAAATACGTGGCCCACTTTCGTTTTACGGCCAGAAGGCATGTGGAGTGGGCAGGTCACGCAATCGTCACGTCAAAGCGCAATTAACGGACTAAATCACGCCTGAGCACGCGATCGCCTGAACACACAACCGAGATCTCACTGCAGAAATGCGGGATTACAGGGATTGAGCCATCCCTCCCACATGGTCAACCTTGCCTCAGAAGACTATAAAAGGTGTAAGGTATGTGAATCCAATCCATCTCCTTCAGTTTTACAAATTCACTACACACTAACCAGAACTCTCTATTTTCTCATAACTTCGTATTGATAAGAGCGTTTGAGTGTCCCTGGAGGCCTCGCCCCTATTTTCCCTTTAGAGACTCTCTAGCTTACCCTGTCTTACTTGTGTAGATTTAAAGGTGCTAACCTCCAAGTCAACGGCAGTTTCTCGACATCAACAATTGTGTTCTAAATTCTAACGCGGATGAGAATATTAAGGAACGGAAAATTTTCATTCCTATTTTTCTTAATACTTTCTTAAAAAATTTGAATATTCTTAGCACAAATTGAAAATAAAAATGTTGTTTTTCAAATCATGCTAACAAAGTCTAAATTGTTAAAAAAAATGGAGATAAAATTTTCTAAAATTAAACACACCATAATCATTTTTGTGCCTTTTGCGCCAACACACCAGACTTTGCATTGACTTCAGGTAACTTGTACTCCACGAAATTTCTTCAGTTTGATACATTCATTCTGTTTTCACACTGTCGACCATGTGATTGCTAGAGTTTTACATTGCACTACTTCTACTTATCCTTATTTTTGTACTAGCATTTAGGTTCAATTTGAGATGCAAGACTTTTTAGTTTTTATGGAAGTGTAATCAACTTTTCAATTTAATTAATCTTCAGGTCTGGGTCTTCGCCTTCACCGCACTCCCTCCTATGGAGTGCTCCTTTAGGGAATTTTATCATAAAAAAAAAAAAAAATTTCTTATCAATATCCATTGCTTATAAAACGGCGGTCTTTTTGATGCACCATCATTTTCTTGATTTTTTTTGAAAGTCACTTATAGGTAATATATTCGCTAGTCCTTTGGGCACAATGTTTGAATAATAATGCAAGCTTCAATGAACATGCCCGTAATTTCCTACCCATCTGGCCATCTCTCATGTCAATTTAGGCTACTTTTATTTCATAAAAGTTTTCAGTTGAATTTGCGTTCATCAATCATTATTTTATATTACTATAAAATAAAGTAGTAGGCATATTTTTCTGCAGTCAAATAAAGACCAATTCAATAAAATGGCTTTGAACAATGTACCATAAGGTCTTCGTAGAAAAATCATGTTAGAGGAGATAAAATCTTTGTTATTGTAGAGCAGTCAATAATAGCATCTCAATTCCCTTCATTCTCATCAAAAGCAAGCCATTAACAAGCCATGGGACTTGGAAGCAGCATGTTTTCATTAGCTCTTTTTCTCTTACCAGTTTGTTTTTGTTTAGAGTTATGCTCTGCTGTCGACACCATCACGCCATCACAATTCATCAAGGATCCTGAAGCTATATTCTCCAGTGGAGGTATCTTCAAACTGGGATTCTTCAGTCCAGGCAATTCAAGTGATCGCTATGTAGGAATATGGTATAATGAGATTCCTGCAATGACTGTCATTTGGGTAGCTAACAGAAATAAACCTCTTGAAGATTCCTCTGGGATTGTGACGATATCTGAGGATGGGAATCTTGTTGTTTTGAATGGGCAGAAAGAGATTGTTTGGTCATCAAATATTTCAAATCCTGGCACTAATTTAAGTGCTCAGCTTTTAGATACCGGAAACCTTGTCTTGAAAGATGACACAAATGGAAATAACAGATGGGAGAGCTTTGATAATATTTCTGATACATTCATGTCAAAGATGAGGATCAGCTCTAATGCAAGAACAGGTGAAAAAGTACAGGTCACTTCATGGAAAAGCCCTTCTGATCCATCTGTCGGAAGCTTTTCTGCTGGCATCATTTCCCTCAACATTCCTGAGCTGTTTGTCTGGAATGATAACAGGCCATATTGGCGTAGTGGACCATGGAATGGTCAGATCTTTATTGGAGTAGACAATATGAAATCTTTTTACCGCAATGGATTCAATCTTGTAGATGACGGAAAAGGAACATTCTACCTATCTTATGTTTTGGCAAATGAATCTTTGTTGTCTAACCTTGTAGTGAAGTCAGAAGGAACATTTGTACAGACATATTGGGAGCGTGGGATGGAGGACTGGGCGGTTTGGTGGATGACTCCACAGACTCAGTGTGATGTTTATGGTAAGTGTGGGGCATTTGGAAACTGTGATGCACAGAAATCACCAATTTGCAGCTGCTTGAAAGGGTTTGAACCGCAGAATACAGAGGAATGGAAGAATGGAAACTGGACTAGTGGATGTGTTCGGAGGAAACCATTGCAGTGTGAGAGGATAAGGAATGACAGCGAAGTGGGCAAAGAAGATGGATTTGTGAAGCTGGAAATGGTGAAAGTGCCTGACTTTGCAGAGTGGTCGTCTGCCCGCGATGATGAATGCAAAGACCAGTGCTTGATTAATTGTTCCTGTATAGCTTATGCATATCATAATGGCATTGGTTGTATGCTATGGAATAAAAACCTGTTTGACATACAGAAGTTTTCCAATGATGGGGCAGACCTTTACATCCGTGTGTCATATTCCGAACTGGGTAAGCCTATATAAACTGTTACAAGCTTATGCCTCAAACTGTTCCTGTTGTTGCTGTTATAACTTATTTACTAGAGTTTTCTTTTTCATCCCGTAAATGACAAAAATTGTCAACACGAATAGAATAAGGCTCCTAACTCTCGTAAGTACCATGCTTACATACCCCAGGTGGTAACCACTTCTCATAGACCAACTTCTCATCAATAATGCAATTCACAAACTTCATTTTAACATGATCATTAAAGTAACATAAGCTACTGCATTCTGAGCCCCGAGTGTTTAATCTTCCCATAACAGCTAAAAACTATACCAAATGGCAGCTTTTAGAGTAAAAAAATCATCTGAATAAACTACTGGCAAGTTCCACTTACTTTCATTCCTGCCCTTGCCTGCTATATGAAGAATTAGTTCAAATAATTTATTCTGTCGGTTTCGAGTGAAATTTTTTATTATTTTTGGTTTGATTTACAGATAAAAAGAAAGACTTAAAAGCAGTCATCATTTCAGTTGTCATTATAGGAACAATGACTATCGCCATTTGCACATTTTTCTCATGGAGATGGATAGCAGAACATAGAGGTATGTGCAGCAATTATATAATGGTTTAGTTTGAAGCATTTGCAGTTTCCAAAAATACATTGCTCATTGTTATTTGATTCTAAATCAGCAAAGAAGGGAAAAAACGAAGAAATCTTGTTGTTCAATAGAGAAGAAACGTACCCAACATTTTCGAGTGATATGGTGCTTGGACACAACGTGAATAAAGTCAAACTCCAGGAGCTACATCTATTCAATTTTGGGAAATTAGCAACTGCAACAAACAACTTTAACCCAACCAATACGCTTGGGCTGGGTGGTTTTGGTCCAGTATACAGGGTAAGTTCTGCTGTCTATGGGTTTAATAGTCTACTAAAGAAATGGATAGTCATTGACTTGATATTTTTTTCTAGGGAAAGTTGCAAGATGGGCGAGAAATAGCAGTGAAAAGACTCTCTAGAGCTTCTGGACAAGGACTAGAAGAATTTATGAATGAAGTGATGGTCATTTCTAAACTTCAACATCGGAATCTTGTTAGACTTTTTGGATGTTGTGTTGATGGAGAAGAAAAGATGCTGGTCTACGAATACATGCCAAACAAGAGCTTGGACACATTTCTCTTCGGTTAGATTGTGTTAATAATGCTCTTTATTTCCTTCCTTGTCTCATCATCATATTCTGCATATCAATATTCTATCAGTTTACAAAGATATAGAATGAGAATATATTCCTCAAATTAAGTCACTTGAAGCTGGAGGAACATTTTTTTTATTACCTTGAATGAAATTCTCAACATTTCGTTTATGATTTTCTGATGAAAATGCACTTAATTTTCCTCATCTCCTCTGGATACAATTGATTCAGATCCAATCAAGCATGAAAGCCTAAAATGGAGGAAACGCTTCAGCATTATAGAAGGAATTGGTCGAGGTCTCCTTTACCTTCATAGAGATTCTAGATTAAGGATTGTTCATAGAGATCTTAAGGCAAGTAACATCTTATTAGATGAAGAATTAAATCCAAAAATTTCAGACTTTGGAATGGCAAGGATCTTTAGAGGTAATGAAGATCAAGCCAATACAAGAAGACTTGTTGGAACATAGTAAGTTTCCATTTCTTTGTAATCAGATTATAGTAAACCCCATTTGAGCTCAAAAGATATCATTTTTGTTTTAATGTTGAACTGCAGTGGCTACATGTCCCCTGAATATGCAATGGAAGGGCGTTTTTCAGAAAAATCTGATGTATTTAGCTTTGGGGTTGTGTTATTGGAGATTGTAAGTGGAAGGAGAAGCACAAGCTTTTATAATGATGAGCATTCCTATAGCCTTTTAGGATATGTAAGTCTGTCTAACTCATAGCATTAACTAAATACGGCTCCTTATTTCATTACACTTAGTAAGATTAAACTTTCAATGTGTAGCAGCTCAAACTTTGGTTGTTTTCACTTTTCAGGCATGGAAATTATGGAATGAGGATAATGTTGTAGCTCTAACAGATCCAGCCATCTTTGATCCATGCTTTGAGACAGAAATTCTAAGAAGCATACATGTGGGACTGTTGTGTGTACAACAAAATGCAAAAGATAGGCCAACTGTGTCCACTGTGATTTCAATGCTAAGTAGTGAGATTGTGGATCTCCCTACTCCAAACCAACCTGCATTCTTGGATAGAGAGTGTCCTCAACCGAGCCAAAAAAGGTGTTCTAATAACAATGTCACTCTTACAATTGTTCAAGGCCGATAGCAAACAAGTACAAGAGGTATAATTATTTAAAAGGCAAAGAAACTTATGTACATCTGAGAGAGTACTTAGCTTGTAAGCCCTGGGGTTTCTGCACTTTTTTCATCAACTCATTGTGATAGTTAACTGTGAGAGCCCTTAACACATTTTGATATTAGTATTTCAGTCAGGTCATTTTCTGGTATTGGAACACAGAAAGGCTTTTGTTAGCTGTTGTTTATTAAGCATTTTTTTTTTGCTTAGGTGGTAGGACTTCTTTTGTTTCCTATCACTCTTTAAGCACGTGGAACTTATTGTTTTATAATTAGGCATGGTGGTAATCTCTAAACTGTATCATTGGGAGAAAATCTTGTCTAGATCAGGTTTAAGAAAGATGCATGACATCTCCTATCATTGGATGACATGAGAAGAGAAAAAAAAATATATCTATATTTTCCTCATCCAATAATAAAATATGATTTGTGCCATATATATCTTTCTTAATCTGATCTAGGTGAGAATTCGTCTACCAATTGGAATCTTGTGTAACACCTTTGCTCGTGTCGAAATGGTCCCACGTCCATTATGGAACAAGGTGCTAAGTAGCTTTCCTTCTTCACAGATTCTGGAGCTTGCTTTTTGGTTTTAGTAGTTTGCAGACCCACTTTGACATTAGTTTTTCAGTCAGGACATTTTCTGGTATTGGAACACAGAAAGGCTTTTGTTTGCTGTTGTTTATTTAGCGTTTTGTTTTTGGCAGAGGCAATAGGACTTCTCTTGTCTACCAAAGCATGTTATTTATTTTTTTATTATACCTGTTGGTCACACGTCCTTGATGGAACAAGCTGCTAAGTTGCTTTCCTTCTTCAAAGTTTCTGGAGGTAGGAGTTTTGCGGTCCCACTCTCCCAATGCCTTGACCAAAAGGACTTTGTCAGGTGCAAACGTCGGGTCCTTTTCCTCATGCTTTGTGGTAATCATTTATACAATTTGCTATAATCTAAAGTCTACCATGAGACTTAGAAGCAACGCATTTTCATTAGCTCTTGTTCTCTTACCAATTTGTTTTTGTCTAGAATTTTGCAATGCTGTCAACAAATTCATCAAGGACCCTGAAGCTATAATGTCCAGGGGAGGAATCTTCTAACTGGGATTCTTCAGTCCAAGCAAGTCAAGCCTTCGCTATGTAAGAATACGATATAATGAAATTCCTGTAGTGACTGTCATATGGGTAGCTAACAGAAATAAACCTCTTGAAGATTCCTATGAGAATTTGGCGATATCTGAAGATGGGAATCTTGTCATTTTCAATGGGCAGAAAGACATTGTTTGGTCATCAAATATTTCAAATCCAGGGACAAATTCAAGTGCTCAGCTTTTAGATAGTCGAAACCTTGTCTTGACACAAATGTAAGTAGCAGATGGGAGGGCTTCCAAAATCTATCTGATACATTCTCGTTAAAGATTAAATGAGCTCCAATGCAAGAACAAGAGAGAAAGTACAGCTCACATCATGAAAAAACCCTTCCAATTCATCAGTCAAAAACTTCTACGCTGACATCAATGCTCATGTTAGGATTTTGGCTCAAATCCTCCCAATGATGAATTCTAATTGGTTTAAGAAAAGTAGTTTCTTATTTTATAGTTGATTGTTCTAGTAGGAGTCATACTAGTTTCATATTAGATTATTCTTTGTACAAGTAGTAGTAGTTGTCTACTATGATGTTTTTTTTCGTAATAGTATTAGGAAAATAAACTCTATATAAAAGGGGTGTTAGAGAAGGTTTGAGACATACTTATAATTTCAATATATATTGTAAATTATAAGGATTTACAGTTAGAGCTATTTTAAAAGCTTTGGGTGTATTGGGGATTTTGAGTTGGGAGGTTGTCAGGGTAATAATTTTGTTTTTCCTAAAGTTGTTAAGAATTAATAAAGTTGTGAGTTTGTTGGTGGCATAGGCAAAGAGATTGTCAGACCACGTTAAATTATTGTGTGCTTGATACTTGTTTGTTTATTGCCTAAAATTTGAGTAAGTAGATTTTAGAGGTAAAATCCCAACAAGTGGTATCAGATATTGGTCATCAATTTGAAGAAGCTGTCTGCCTGTTGTTATTTGTTAGGTTTGTGCCATGATTCTGCCCAAAGTATAACGCGATAGTCATAGAACAGCTTTGGGGTGTTGATTCTACAGGGAAAAGCGATCTACAAAGAAAAGTGTAAACCTTAACACGAACGATAAGATCAAGTGAGAAAATTTGTATTTTGATAGTGAAGTAATATGAGAAAATTGTGTAAATAGATTTGAGAAATATAATAGAGAAACAACAAAGTTCCGGGAATTCTCCATAGGTTCGTTGCCTTATTCCAATCTTGATTCAATTGTTCTATCTCGATTACAAGTTTCACATCCCAAACAGGCAATCGACAAATATTCAACTAGAGCACATATAAACCTTAATGTAATTGATATGAAATACTTTTACTTTCGATTTAAGCACACATGACCTATCCTATAGATTTATCAAGAAACTACAATATATCTTAATGACAATATCGCATTAATGGACAAACCTAAAAGATAAATCTACTGGACTCAATCACATCCAATAATCTTGACATAAGAAGAGCACGACTAGACTTATATCAAAGATAAAGATACAATCACCGGATTAAGAGAAAATCTTCTAATTAGATTAACGAGTAAATCATAACAATGTTTTGATAATAATTCCAAACTACAACTGAATCAATAAAGGAAAATAAGAACAACTACACCTAGGGATTCATCCCTTCGCCTTGCTTGGAGATTATTTCGCCATGAAGTTCATGGTTGAACACTTTGATAGAGGAGAGTGTGGTAGCCTTCTTGAGCTTTTCAGACTTCAATGATGTCTTTTTCTTAAACTCTAAGTGATCTATTTATAATACAAAAGGTCCAATGATGTTTTAGGGTTTAAACAATCATTAAAGTCCTAATTAGATCATAACTCGGAGAAAGAGATCGTGTGGGCACCGCACCTCTCATTAGTCAGGGATTTCTTCTTGCTTCTGGAGGTCGTACCTCTCATCAGTCAGGGCCGCACCTCTCACTGAAGCTTCTTTCTTGCTCTTTGTCTAGATTCTGGAGGCTGAGGCTTGGATATTTTCAGGTCGAGGCGCACACACTCAAGGCTTGATTTTTCTTCATTTTCCTTTCACAACCATGCCTTCACTCCGGTAAACCTCGAGTCTTTGTGCTTCAAGTAATGATAACTTTTCCTCCTCTTTTGAACTTAAGGTACCTAAAGATGCACCAAAATAGATCAATGATCCAAGAATGACACTTTAGAGTTGTTAACATATAAAAGTGCAATTAAAACCTAGGTCAACCCTAAAATGCTAACAATTGAGTACTGTTAAGATGCATTTTATGACTTTCATCACAACCCCAAACTGGCTTATTGTTAGTCCCTAGCAATTTAAGTGAAAACAATAGATGAATTCTGTGGTAGGAATCAAAACAAAGTAAAACAATGCTAGTGTTAAACCAAGAGCAATTCACTTTTTGTCTCAGAAATTGCACATAATACACAATACATAGAATCATTAAATATCACTTAAGTCTAAAAGTAATTCAAGCATCAATCTTAAAATTTTTATCGACTCTTAACATCCATCTTACCACAATCCATTAATCCAAACACCCGGATGATTTTATGCATGACGTTCATGAATACAAGTCTTAGCCTTTAAAATATTTAATTTCCATGACATCAATCACAAAAACAAGCTCCATAGGCTCACTCTTCAAATCATTCTCCATTATTGTAGAAAAATCACACCACCTTGGATCAATAGGTCTTTAAATAAGCTTGTAATGTTAGATTAAAGTAAAGGTTAAGAAAGAATGAGAAGGATTCAACAAGTAAAAGAACTCAATCTCTTAGTTTTCAAACACAACCACTTTAGCAGTGGATAACCTTACTTCAACACCTAACTCTTTCAACTATTTTTCGAGCATTTTTCTCAATAAATCACCACTTTTTTTTTTTCTTTTTTTCTTTCTTTGCCATAATTCACTTCTTTTTTATTTTGGCATAAGACCATGCACCTCCTCTTTCATTCTTTTCTTTTCTTTTCTTTTCTTTTCTTTTTCTTTTTCACAAACCCCAACTTATCTCCTTTAATATGCTTGGGTTATGGTAGTAATATTTTTTTTTTCATATTTCCATCCTTACTTCTCTCAAGTGATTCTCAACAGATGTGTATAACTAAGTTCTTTTAAAAGAAGGGTAAGGATAAAATATTTTTTGGCTCATAAGGGTAAGTATATGGGTTTTTGAAAGAAACAGGCTCAAATTTTTTTTCAAGAAAAATGCTCAAACAGGTGACTAGTGATAGATATAGCAAGGATAAGTTTGCAAGGTTCAAACGGTCCAAAATGTCTATATCATATCCTAAGTAATGTGCATTCTAGTAATTTGCCTCAAGAGATTATCAAATAAGTTCTAGAGCTTGTCGAACCGTAAAAGTATTCACAAAGCAATCACATATAAAACTTCTCTAAATGTTTTAGACTAATCATTTAATCTTACCGCAAACTAGAATCTCAAACCAAATGAAGATTGACACTTAAACTATTCTCAAACCGAAGCAAGATTTAACTTCTTCTAAATGATGTATGCTATCTCAATTAAGCTTATATAATTGACATATTAATTAACTCTAAGGCTTAACACAAAGCTTGCTAAAAACAAACAAAAAGAGAAACTGATACCAAGCTGTTCAAAAAGAAATACGTTTCCTCCACCCCCAACTTAAAAATAGCATTGACCTCAATGTGAAAGAAAAGGTAAAGGAAACTCCCTTTGGAAGAAAAAATGCATAGAAGCTGAAAATTGTGCACCACTATTTGAACTGCATGTCGTGCTTCTTGATGAAATTTCAATCTATAACATGGAACAAAACAAACAAAAAAAAAAGCAACTGTGGTGTAACATTAAGATTCCCACCATATGTTAGGTTAACACATGAAATGGAAATAAATACTACAACAAAAATAAAGTACGAAAAGTAAAATAATGAAAAGGAATATAAAATAAATGTTAGTACAACTGCAAAATAAAATAAAAGTAGACAAACAAGAGATAACCCTAAACTAATCCTCTATGTCCTCATCCTCTTCTTCATTCCCTTCATTCTCTTCACCTTCCTCTGAAGTTGGATCAAAAGATGAACTTAGATATGGTGGCAAAGTGGGAAAGTTATCCATGTCACAACCAGTAGCAGAGGCAAGGTGTTGGTACATTTGACCAAAAGAAGAGTATACCCCTGCCTGATAATCGGCTTGCCTAGCCGAGAATCGTTCTTGACGATTAAACCTATCATGTAAGAACTTCTGATGCACGTCAAAACGACTCTCTAAACGCTCAAGGCGCTCAACAACAGTGAAATGCCAAGAGAGGAGAAGAGGGACGACTGTGATTGCTGCTCTCTCTCCCAGAGTTGGCGGTCTTGAGGCTTTAATCTGAGTTAGCATACCATCATCGATAGGTTTCTTGGGTTGTTGGGCTTCCTCATCAGGACTGTATTGGACTCCGGCTCGGATGCACAATTGAGTAATTAATGAAGGGAAGTATAATCCGAGCTTTTGTCTCACAATGTGTATGATAGAATTAAATATGATTTGGCCCACATCTATAGTCATGCCCATCAAAATAGCATAAATTAGGACAGCTCTCTCAACAGTAAGGTCATTATAGTGTGTAGCAGGCATCATCCTCTGATATGAAAAATATTGCCAAGCCCGAGCATTGGTATTTAGGGAAGTAGCGGGCAAGGTTATAAGGGTGTCACCTGTCATTTTCCATGTAGTGCCCAGAAGATAGAGAGTATTACAAATCTCTTCATAATTAATATTAGACTCATATGCATTATACTCACTGTTTTCTATGTCAAGTAGCCCATAGAATCTATTGATAGATGTGCTGCTAAAGGAAACTGTTTGTTTTTTCACCCTCACTTTACCATTACTATGCTCGTCTGCATTGGCGTAGAATTCTCTAACCACATTTATGAGGGAATGAGGTGGTGGTCTTGTAAACGTACCCCAATTCCTATCAATAATCATTCTAAACAAAGATAGGTTTCCCCTCTCTGTGATGTTGAATCCTCTCTCAAGAATGGGTTTTCTAGTCTGCATCATCCTAACATATCTCTCACTCGCCTCAAAACTAACAAATTTGCTCTCATCATACTCTTGATGTTGTTTCCCCCTTGGTCTCTTGGTCTTAGGTGCCATTTGAATCAAATATATAGAACAATAGACCTAATTCAAAATTAACTACCCAAACAACACAAATGAACAACAAAGAGAAGAAATTAATCGTACGTGATGCCCAAAAGTAGAGAGAAGAAAGACTACCTACCTATTTGAAATCTTCTTGAGGAACCCAAAGTCTTCTTAGAACCAAGCTTTATGGAGAAATTCCGAGCAAAATCTGCAATATTAGCGCTAAATCCTTCAAGAAATGATGTTAGAATCAATAAATTTTGAGTAAAAGTGAGTGGTTAAGTGAGGGATTGGAGCAAGGATGAGAGAAAAATGAGTGTGCTGGGTTTTTTTTGTAAGGGCAGAATTTAGGGGTTTAAAAGGGACAACTCTTGGGTGGGCGCTACAGCACAGGTTGGGGAGCACTACAGCGTGCGAGACAGGAGAGTGGCTAGGTGCTGCAGGGCCCACAAACAGGAGCAAAGCGCGGGCTGAGGGGTGTGCGCTGGGTGTTGGGGTGCGCAAGAGACTGGGCCTATGCGCACACTAGGCTGGTGCGCATGCTGGGGGGCGCGGCACTATGGGCCGGGCTGTAACGACCCATCAGGGTTGGCCACCCCCGAAACAGTGTCATCATATTTTGATAATCCCAGCACGATACATATATGCAACAATAAAAATAAATAACACCAAAAGAATTTTGCATAAATCCGATCTTTAAATATTCTATGCGACGTAAAATGCATGAATATTTACAAATAAATTTTTATTTTCATTTATCTCTTTAGTCTGAGGATGATGACACGCACGTGGCTTACAGAAACAGATTTCTTCTGAACTTCAACTCACTAAACTATTTGTCAAGCCTGCTACCTGAAAATCATTGTATAATGAGGAGTGAGCTTCACAAGCTCAGTAAATTAAATTTACTAAAAGTACTCATTTGTATAAATAGTTTTTTTAATATTTTAAATCAATTTATATCTCCTACACTTGATACTAGCACTCTAGTATCACTACCCATGTCATAACATCCATTCTCTATCATTCTCTTCCTCTTATTTATTGGTTCACCTCAATACCATCAATTATTTCATAATTTCCTCGCAATAAGGTTCACATCATAAGTCTACCATTTAGATAGTTCTTATCACCATAACAATAACACACCACACCTCAGTATTTCAATCATCCTATCATCATAACTGTCTCTTTCTGTGAGACTCAATCCTCTATAATTAAATTCACAATAATACACTACACCTTAGCATTTCAATAATTTTATCATCATAACTGTCTCTTTCTGTGAGACTCAACCATCTATAATTAAATTCACATCACATATCAGTATTTCAATAATGCAAGCAATAATTAAAACAGATGCAATGAAATGAATGCTTATGATGGGAACGTCTTCCCACCTATCAACAGGTTGTTATTATCTTAGACCAGCTACCTTCATGGTTCTTTCATTTTCATAATACTAGTTGCCTTCCTGGTTCTTTCATCTCTTCCTAGCTATCACAGGATTTATTTCTCAGCATATACCGACTGGCACGATTTTTCAATTAGATCGGCTGCTTTCCCAGTTCTTTTCTTGCTCATTTAATGCATATGCATATGAACAATAATATCAAATGAACATATGAACAGTAGCATATAAACAACATAATTTTAAAACAATTAGATTGGCATTCCTGATCATTCTCAAATTTACATAAAATTTTTCACTAAGACTCTCTCATCCCAAATCTCATCAAACCATCCGTCAAAATTTGTCAAGATTCACTAAAATTTATCTCCTCAAAAAGTCATATCAAAATCTCAACCATAGCTCATCAAAAATTCCACTTCTCACTTTTATTATTAAATCAACTCATTTTTCTAATAATATTTCTTCTCACATAATAATTTTTTGCGATTCCAACATTTATACCATATCTATCCACCCAAAGATTTATCTACCACCCAATCATACTTTAATAATTAAATTTAATATTATCACCAAATAATTGATTTTTACTTAGACTATTGAAAGTAAATCTAACTCACCCCGTAGCTCTTAAAGCTACCCATGGGTTACCTCATTGCATTTCCTGTTTCTCTTAGAAATTCCCCCGATTATAGATCGTTAACACCTGATATTATATTTATATAAATTTTCTAATTTATTCTTCAATTTGATATAAACTATACACTTTGAAAATTCCCACTTTGCATTCAGGGAAACTTCGTAAATGTCATAAATTCAAAAATAACCATTATGTTATTACCTTCTGTTTTTCTGATAGCTTTTCGTGATTCTCTATGAAATTCCGCAAAAAACCCCTTCAAAATTTTGCTCTTTCAGCATTTCTTTAAGTCCCCAAGTGATTTGAGAAAACAAGAAATTGAAAGGAACTATGTGAAATTTGTAAACAAATCTGAGGTTGTGGGACCCTTCAAAATATATGTTTACTGCCCCAAAAATCTCGGCAACTCACCAATTTGCAAGCACAAACAGTACCCCCCCCCCCCCCCCCCCCGATTCTCCTTTTGCCACGACACTAAAATGTGTCAACTTACCATTTCCTTCATTTTGGCATGGCAGCAGGTTTTGCCACCTGCTGCCCCTTTTTTTGACTGTGTTTTTTTTTTTTACCTTTTTTTCCTTTTTTTTCTTATTATTTCTTCTTGGCTTCTCCTATCCGGACGTTGTCCAAATTTTTTTTCTTTTAATGACGTCCACGTCCCAATTTTTTTTCAAAAGAATTATTTTATTCAATACTAAATCATTCACGTAACTATATCATTTAAACTTCATGTCATATTTATTAAATTACTTATTTACCATTACTTTACAAATACAGGTATTACAAATCTACCCACCTTACAAAAAATTTGTCCCTGAAATTTCCTTATCTAACTCTATAAATAAATGTGAATAATATTTCTTCATACTTGTCTCACACTTTCACTTAATCTCTTCAACATCCTTATTCCGTCACAGAACTTAAACATTATTTTATTACACAAGACTTGTTCTTTTTGTCTAAAATTCTCATACTGGTATAAAAAAACCAAACTTTCTGAATTTCTATAGCTTAGCTCGAACTATTATATTATTCATCATGTAAACATTTTCTTAAAAGTGAAACATAAAATATGTTATGCCACTGCTTCAACTCTGGAGGCAAATCCAAACTATTCACAACTAATCCAACTTTCTCAACCACCTCACAGGGTCCCACAACCTCAGATTTAACTTTCTTTCCCTGTTTAAATCGTAATAAAATCGCAATACACCTTTTCATTGATATATCTTTCAATACACCCAATCACTTACTTAAAATTTAAGAGATCTCTTTTTATTATTAGCATAGTTATTCGGTCTACTATGTGCTGCTTTACGGGTCTCTCAAACCAGTTTGATTCTTTTAGCTGTTAACTCAATGATTGATGGACCAGATATATTTCTCTATCTCATTTCTTCCTAGTATATAAGAGTTCTACACCTCCTACCATACAATGTCTCAATTAGTTCCATCCAATACAAATTTGATACTACGCTTAATGGTGCTCCATACAACCTCACAAATCTCAGCTACACCATTCTTCAATCCTGACCACCAGAAATTTCGTCTTCATCCTCTATACATCTTATTGTTACTTGATTGCATCGAATCTACATCATCATGTGCCTTCCTCATTCTCTCCTTCCTCAACTTCGCATTATTGGGAACACAACTCCAATATCCAATACTAAAATACCCTAATTCCAAATTTTGAACTCAAAATGCTTTTTAGTAAGCACTCAATGCTTAATCTTTTCTATCTCTTTATCTTTACCTTGCATCTCTAAAGTATTTTACTATGAATGACTGTACAAGCATTTTATTCTCATTTCTCTAAATCTCTCATCAATTTCACATCAGGGCTCCCACTAGCAGTTAACTTTATTGTAGACTTTCTACTCAATGTATCAACTATCACCTTCGTATTTTCTAGATGATAGTGAATTGTACAATCATCGTTACTAATCAACTTCATTTACCATCTCTGCCTCCAATTCAACTCCCTTTAGATAGGTAAGTATGTTCAACTTTTATAACCCATAACTATCTCACAAGTGGCTCAATACAGATGATGTCTTCAATATTTAAAGTAAACACTATACCAGCGGGAAATTTCTTATCATGAATCCTCAATTGCCTAGAAGTATAGCCCACAACTTTCTTATGTTACACATATCCCAATCATTGATGTGACGTATCACTATACACCATAAATCCTTCATCACCAGAAAGAACCACCAATACTGGAGCTGTAGTTAATTTCTACTTTAGTAATTGAAATTTTTTTCTCATACTTCCCTTACCATACAAATCTCACCTCTTTCATGATCAGTATATTCAACAGTATTACATAAAAATTTCTAAAAGAATCTTTTATAATAACCTGCTAACCTTAATAAGATTTTATTCTTAGTTACATTAGTTGGTTTCTCCCAACTTAGCATTATCTCAACCTTTTGTGGATCAACTGTTATGCCATTTTTGAATATTACAGGTTTTAAGAAAGTTATTTCATTCAACCAACATTCACACTTAGAGAATTTATCTCATACAATCTCTTTCTCCTCAAAATCTCCAACACAATTTCTAAATGTTTTACCTGCTTTTCCTTAGTCTTAAAATACACCAAAATGTTATCAATGAATACAACCACAAGATTATCAAGAAATGGTTCAAACATTTTATTTATCTAGTCCATAAATGTTTCGGAACACTATTTAATCCAAATGTGATCATAAGAAACTTATGACTATAACGTGTCCTAAAAGCAATCTTAGGCATGTCTCCATTCTCTATCTTCAATTGGTGATAACTTGATCTCAGGTTCATCTTAGAAAACACTTTCACTCCTTACACTGTTCAAACCCTTTATTTATCCTGGGAAAATATATTTGTTCTTATTCAACTATCTGTAGTCTATACACACTCTTATCGTTCAATCTTCCTTCTTCACTAACAATATATGACTCCCCAAATATATTAGGTCAGATAAATTGTTTATCCACAAATTCTTAAAATGGTAGTTCAACTTTCTCAATTCAGCTGACGTCATTCTGTAGGATGCTATTAAATATATGCGATGATCTTGGTATCACATCAATAGAAAATTTAATCTCCCTATTTAGAGGCAACCTAGGCAACTCATCAAGAAATTATCTTAGAATAATCTTTCACCACTAAGATTTATTCTAACTTCCTATCTTCCTTTCTAGGATCCATTATGTATGCTAAATACTCCTCACAACCTTTCTTCAATCATCTCCTAGTGGTCAGAGAAAAATAGGATAGTTTGAGAGTATTTTCTGTTCTCTCTGAAAGTTAAACTTCTTATGTCCATATTTTGAACACTATCTTTTTTTTGGGACAATCAATCCAAGCATAATACGTCGACAATCAATTCATTCTCAACATTAAATGAAATTGTATATTCAAAGATAATAAATCCGCTTCAGCTTTTTTTTTTCTATCACTGATACGAATCAAACAACCTTTGTAAGCATTTATGATTATCACTCTATCTCTAGTGGAAACTTCAATAGAAATATTTTGCACCTAAGGACTACTACATAATTCAATAAATTTCATATGAATACTTGATGCAAAAGAATGGGTTGCATCAAGGTCAACCAACATTG
Source organism: Bretschneidera sinensis (assembly GCA_023935145.1). Classification (NCBI taxonomy): domain Eukaryota; kingdom Viridiplantae; phylum Streptophyta; class Magnoliopsida; order Brassicales; family Akaniaceae; genus Bretschneidera; species Bretschneidera sinensis. The sequence goes on along the minus strand of CM043697.1, from coordinate 99,195,952 downwards.
ACATGTCCACCTCCTCCACACATAAAGCATTTCAAATTTTGACAATTCTGGAATAAATATCTCATCTGAATATATTTGTAACAAACTTTTGTATCCCAATCATACATCAGATTGCCACTTCCCCTTGGTGGAATACTTACTCCCTCTGCCTTGACTAACATGTCTCATAAATCTAAGAGTCCCACCAATAGCATTCCGAGCTACATAAATAATAAATCTTGTTTTCCTCTGACTCTGTACTTCAATTTCCTATGACAAGGAATGCCACATTTGGGGTGGTCTCTCACCATGTACACTCATACTACCACTACCTCTATAACTTTTATGTTTAAGCCTTTTTAACTATTTTATTTATTTATATATTTATTTATTTTAAACTCTATCACATCTTTCTCAATCTGAAATGGTATATCCACCAATCTGACATAATTCATATGTCTCATTTACGATAGTATTGATCAAACCATAAAACATAATTCATTTACACTTCTTCTCCTTTAGATATACCATTTTCATTTCAAACCTCAACAAAGCCACAAATCTCCTATCATACTAAGCCACAGTCAATCCATTTGCCTCAAATAAATAGAACCTCTATCTTTTTGGACTCTAAAGATCTAAAGAAAATATTTATCAAAGAAAACCTCCTTAAACCTATTTCAGGTTAATGGTTTATCAATATCTACACTTACTTTGGGAAGAATATCTTTCCATCATTCTAGGGCCTCTCTCTCTAATTTGAACATAGTAAAGACAACTCACCGCCTGTCAGTCATTGGTAAAATATCAAATAAATCTCTCTATATATTTTTCCCAAAACTCATGCGTAAAAAGATTCATAGATCCTTTAAACCACAAGACATTCAGCTTAATTATATCTCCTTGCATCTCAAACATAAACTCACTTTTCTCAATTTTTAAATGTCTACCATTATTGGATTAACAACATCAAGCACTGTTTTAGCCTACTCATCAAGTCTATGTTATAAGCTATCAACTCTATCATCTGTTACATTCATTTTCTCAAGATCATGTCATTTGTTACATTCATTTTCTCAAGATCATGTGCAAGAGCTTATCTTAGCTCATCTCTTTTAACTTCACATTCTCTCACACCTTTACTAATATTAATTATATTACTAATATAAATCATACTATCAACATATTTCCTTCTAGGAACCACAGATTCAGACTCAACCTCGACTTGTCAAAAATATTGGGGCCTACCACCCCCTCTCAAATCAACAGCTCTAACTCTAGCTCTAGCACATCAACGTGTCATCCTCAGACTATTCATTATAATTTATTTTAATCTTCCACTTTCTTAATTTTTATGTAGTCTATAGAATCTTAAAAACCTAATGCTCTGATACCAAAATTGTAACGACTCATCCCGAGTTGGCTACCATCGAAATGGTGTCATTACATTTTGAGAATCCCAACATGACACATATATGCAACAATAAAAATAAATAACACAAAAAGAATTTTACATCAATCTAATATTTAAATATTCTATGCGACGTAAAATGCATGAATATTTACAAATAAATTTTTATTTTCATTTATCTCTTTAGTCTGAGGATGATGACACGCACGTGTCTTACAGAAACCGATTTCTTCTGAACTTCAACTCACCAAACTATTTGTCAAGCCTGCTACCTGAAAATCATTGTACAATGAGGAGTGAACTTCACAAGCTCAGTGAATTAAATTTACTAAAAGTACTCATTTGTATAAACAGTCTTTTAATATTTTAAATCAATTTATATCTCCTACACTTGACACTAGCACTCTACTATCACTACCCATGTCATAACATCCATTCTCTATCATTTTTTTCCTCTTATTTATTAGGTCACCTCAATACCATCAATTATTTCATAATTTCCTCGCAATGAGGTTCATATCATAAGTCTACTATTTAGATAGTTCTTATCACCATAACAATAACACACCACACCTCAGCATTTCAATCATCTTATCGTCATAACTGTCTCTTTCTGTGAGACTCAATCATCTATAATTAAATTCACAATAATACACTCCATCTCAGTATTTCAATAATCTTATCATCATAACTATCTCTTTCTGTGAGACTCAACCATCTATAATTAAATTCACATCACACATCAGTATTTCAATGATACAAAAATAATTAAAACAGATGCAATGAAATGAATGCTTATGATGGGAACGTCTTCCCACCTGTCAACAGTTTGTTATTATCTTAGATCTGCTGCCTTCTTGGTTCTTTCATTTTCATTTAGAATGATTGTCTTCCCGGTTCTTTCATTTTCATAAGACCGACTGTCTTCCCGTTTCTTTCAGCTCTTTCCGACTGCCACGGAATTTATTTCTCAACATATACCGGCTAGCACGGTTTTTCAATTAGACCGGCTGCCTTCTCGATTTTTTTTTCCTCATTTAATGCATATGAATATGAATAATGATACCAAATGAACAGTAACATAAAAAAACATAATTTTAAAACAATTAGATTGGCATTCCTGATCATTCTCAAATTTATATAAAATTTTCCACTAAGACTCTCTCATCCTAAATCTCATCAAATCATCCATCAAAGTTTGTTAAGCTCCACTAAAATTTATCTCCTCGAAAATTCATATCAAAATCTCAACTATAGCTCATCAAGAATTCCACTTCTCACTTTTATTATTAAATCAACTCATTTTTCTAAAAATATTTCTTCTCACATAATAATTTTCTACGTTTCCAACATTTATACCATATCTATCCACCCAAAGATTTATCTACCACCCAATCATACTTTAATAATTAAATTTAATATTATCACCAAATAATTGATTTTTACTTAGACTACTTAAAGTAAATCCAACTCACCTCATAGCTCTTAAAGCTACCCGTGGGTCACCTCCTTTCATTTCTTGTTTCTCTCAGAAATCCCCCCAGTTGTAGATCGTCAATACCTGACATCATATTTATATAAATTTTCTAATTTATTCTTCAATTTGATATAAACCGCACACTTTGAAAATTCCCACTTTGCATTCAGGGAAACTTCATAAATGTCAGAAATTCAAAAATAACCATTATGTTATTACTTTATATTTTTGATAGCTTTCTGTGATTCTCTATGAAATTTCGCAGAAAACTCCTTCAAAATTTTGCTCTTTCAGCATTTCTTTAAGTCCCCAAGTGATTTGAGAAAACAAGAAATTGAAAGGAGCTATGTGAAATCTGTAAACAAATTTCACAGAGTTGTATATATATACATGTTTGTTGCCCCAAAAAATCTCAGTAACTCACCAATTTGCAAGCACCAACAGTAGTCCCCCCCTTCCAATTCTCCTATTGCCACGACACTAAAATGTGTCAACTTACCATTTCCTTCATTTTGGCCTCTTTTTTTTTTTACTTTTTTACTTTTTTTTGTTTGACTTTTTTTTCTTTTTCTTTCTCCTTGGCTTCTCCCACCTTCTGGACATTGTCCAAATTTTTTCTTTTATTTTCTTTTCTTTTAATGACGTCCACATCTTAATTTTTTTTTTCAAAAGAATTATTTTATTCAATACTAAATCTTTCACATAACTATATCATTAAAACTTCGTGTCATTTTTATTAAAATACTTATTTATCATTACTTTACAAATACGGGTATTAGACGGGCCTAAGCGCGACCTGGCTTGCTTTCTACAAAAGAAAACTTGTTTATTCCCCATGAAAAAAAAATAAATCTAGCCAAATAACATGAAGAAAAATAAATAAATAATCTCGAAGCTAAAAATTAGATTAAAAAAACTAAAAGTTAAAATTAAAAGAAACTTAAAACAAAACAAATAAAAACAAAGGAAAAATAAACAAAAACATAAATAAAAACATACTTTTATGGTGTAGTCAAGGTGAATAGACTGGGTCCACAAGTGGAATGTCTTTCACTTCTGGATCTTGCCTATCAATTAAGATTTTAAGGCATTGACCATTGACTTTCAAGATCCGACCATCTCTAGTATCCTCTATTTCGACCGCCCCATTTGCAAAAACATTTTTCACTACAAAAGGACCAGTCTACCTCAACCAAAGTTTTCCAGGATGCTTATGGACTCTAGAATCATATAAGAACACCCGATTATTTGGTTTAAATGTTTTCCTCAAAATATTTTTATCATGACACACTTTCATCTTCGCCTTATAAATTCTAGAGTTCTCATAAGCATCATTTCTTAACTCCTCTAACTCGGTCAACTGATATTTCCTAAGCTTACTTGCTTCTCCTATGTCAAAATTAAAAGACTTGATGGCCCAATAAGCTCGATGCTCGAGCTTTACAAGTAAATGGCAAGGCTTTCCAAAAACAAGCCTATAAGGTAACATACCTAAGGGGGTTTTGAAAGCTGTACGGTAGGCCCAAAGTGCATCAACTAGTCTTAAAGACCAATCCTTGCGATCCGAGTTGAACGTTGTTTCTAAAATTTACTTGATTTCCCTATTTGCAAGTTCTACTTGTCCACTAGTCTGAGGATGGTAAGCTGTAGAAATTTTATGTAACACCCTATATTTTCTCATCAAAGCTTCAAAAGAACGGTTGCAAAAATGTGTACCTTGATCATTGATTATAGCATGTGGTGTACCAAATCGGGATAACACATTTTCTTTGAGAAATTTAATTACTATTCTATTATCATTGCTTTAGCAAGCTACTGCCTCTACCCATTTGGATACATAATCTATTGCCACAATGATATATTGGCATCTAAAGGGAGGAAATAATCCCATAAAATCAATGCCCCAACAATCAAAGATTTCAATAACTAAAATTGGGTTTAAGGGCATCATATTACGACGAGACACAGCTCTTAACTTTTGACACTTTTCACATGAGCGACAATAGATGTTTGCATCTTTAAACAAGGTAGGCCAATAAAATCCACACCGTAAAATTTTTGCAGCGGTTTTCTTCATTGAAAAGTGGCCTCCACATGCTTGGGAATGACAAAATTCCAAGATGCTGGCAATCTCTTTATTAGGATGCAACGCCTTAGAATTTGATCAGGGCAGTACTTGAAAAGACAGGGTCATCCCAATACAAATTATGTACCTCATTCAAGAACTTCTTCTTGTCTTGAGCACTCCAATCAATTGGTATCTCACCGGTAGCCAAATAATTCACAATATGAGCAAACCATGGTAAGGAAGTAACAGAGAGTAATTGCTTATCGGGAAAATCATCCTTGATTGGCATGTTGTCAGAGGTGTCCTCAAATGTGAACCTTAAGAGATGGTCCGCTACCACATTCTCTACTCCTTTCTTGTCCTTGATGGTGATGTCAAATTCTTGCAAGAGTAAAATCCACCGTATCAGTCGTGCCTTAGCATCCTTTTTTGTAAGAAGGTACTTAAGGGCTGTATAATCTGTAAAAATAAGAATAAAAGAACCAATTAAATAAACACAAAACTTTTCCAAAGCAAATACTACAGCTAGCAATTCTTTTTCAGTGGTGGAGTAGTTTATTTGAGCACTATTTAAAGTTTTACTAGCATAGTAAATGACATAAGGTTTCCCCTCTCTTCATTGTCCCAGAACAGCACCTACAGCATAGTCACTAGCATCACACATGATTTCAAAGGGTAAAGTCCAATCAGGTGATTGCATTATAGGTGCTGAAGTAAGCTTGCCAATCAGTATTTTAAAGGCCTCTTGACAAGCTTGAGTCCACTCAAATGGGACATCTTTAACTATGAGGGCACCTAGTGGTCTAAATATGTTGGAAAAGTTTTATATGAACCTCCTATAAAAACTAGCATGACCAAGGAAAGATCTTACATCCTTTACTGTCTTAGGTGTGAGCAATTTAGAGATTAATTCAATCTTAGATTGATCAACCTCTATTCCCTAAAAGAAACAATATTCCCTAAGACAATACCGGATGGTACTATGAAATGGAATTTTTCTCAATTTAAGACTAATTCCTTTTCCTCACAACGAATCAACACTCTTTCTAAATTCATTAAAAATGCATCAAATGAAGATCCAAAAACAGTTAGGTCATCCATAAAAACCTCCATGCAATTTTCAACAATGTCACTTAAAATGCTCATCATGCAACATTGAAAAGTGGCAGGGGCATTACACAATCCAAATGGCATTCTAAAAAAAGCATAAGTGCCAAAAGGACAAGTGAAAGTGGTTTTATCCTAGTCTTCTAATGCATTTTCAATTTGATAATAACTAGAATAACCATCCAAGAAACAGTAAAACAGATGACCAGCTACATACTTAATAATTTGATTGATAAAAGGGAGTGGAAAATGATCTTTTCGGGTGGCAGCATTTAATTTTCTATAATCAATACACATACGCCACCCAATCACAAGTTTTGTAAGGACTAACTCTCCTAGGTCATTTTTTACTACAGTGACTCCAGACTTTTTAGGAACGATTTGTGTAGGACTTACCCATTTACTATCAGCTATGGGATATATAATTCCCACATATAATAATTTCAACACTTTATTTTTCACTGCTTTTTTCATAGTGGGGTTAAGCTTACATTGAGGATCTTTATGAAGACTAGTTCCTTCATCCAAATTTATCTTATGAGAACATATCAGGGGATTAATTCCTTTTATATCAGCCATGCTCCAACCTAAGGCTAATTTATGTGCATTTAAGGTCCAAATTAATTTCTCACCTTGAGACTCAGACAATTCAGATGAGATAATAACAGGAAAAGTATCACCAGGACCGAGAAAAACATGCTTTAAACCCTTAGGTAGTGGCTTCAATTCGACTTTAGGTGCTTCCACACTTGAGGGGATTTGTTTCTCACTTCTTTCGAGCAGCTCCTCAAACTTTGGTTGCCATGCTCGAGTGCCATAATCCTGAGATTTATCAAAAATAGCACAAATATCAATTATATCAATTTTATCATTAATATAATCAATCTCGTAATTATCAAGGAAATATTCAATATGATCAAAGTCATGAGCTATGAAAATTCCCCTATCAATGAGTGACTCGATCGTGTATAAGTGGTGGTTCTCGTCCTCATCTTCGGGCTGTTTTGCAACATTGAAGACGTTCACCTCGAGGGTCATGTTTCTAAAGGACAGCTTTATGAGTCCATTCCTACAATTAATTAGTGCATTTGCAGTAGCGAGGAAAGGTCTACCCAAAATGAAAGGAATTTTAGAGTTAGTGTCAACAGTAGATGTGGATTAGGAAATCAACAGGATAATAAAATTTATCAATTTGAATGAGAACATCCTCTACCACACCTCGGGGTACTTTGACTGAACGATCAGCCAATTGTAATACCACAGTAATTGGTTTAATTTCTCCCAAACCCAGCTGTAAATAAATAGAAAATGGCATCAGATTTATACTAGTTCCTAAATCTAATAAGGCTTGTCCAACCTCTTGATTTCTAATGCTACATGCAATGGTTGGATAGCCAGGATCCTTGTATTTTGGGGGAATTCTTTGCTCAATTAAAGCACTAACTTATTCCATTAGGAATGATATTTTCATCACATGGTGCTTCCTCTTAATTATACACAAATCCTTGAGAACCTTTGCATAAGTAGGAACTTGTTTAATCACATGCAAAAGTGAAAGATTCAGTTTTATTTGCCTTAGATTCTCTAGGATTTCATTATTTAGCTCCAGATTTTTCTTGTTTGATTTTAAGATTTGTGGGAATGGTGCTTTAATAGGGCTCTTGGTAACCTCAGGGTCCTTGGGCAGTTCGGTATCACTACTACCTTGACCCTTTTCCACATCCTCGGATTTGGTCGTTGTTGGGATGTGTAATGACTTACCACTTCTTGTCACAATGGCATTCACATTTTTCAGATTTGTTTGTGCCATGTGTTGACCATAGGGTGTGGACTGAGCTTGGGAAGAGAACTTACCTCACTCAGTCACACTTAAGGAGCCCAATAATTTAGACACTTGGCTCCTTATTTCCTTATTTTCTTTTACAACCTGTGTGATTAATGCTTAACACCTTTGATTTGTCTTACCCTATACCTCAATAAAAACATTTAAAATGTCTTCTAAAGAAGTCTTAGAGGATGATGGTGCATGATATGGTGCAGGGTATAATCTAGGGGGTTGTGCAAGCTGCTGATTTTCAGACTTCCACCTGAAGTTTGGGTGATTTTGCCATCCCGGATTAGGTGTTAGAGAAGAGTTCTAGAGGCTTCTTGTACATACCTAAGGCACTATATTGTTCCTCATGCATCCCTGTCATATCTATGAATTTGGGGCATTCTTGAGCGAGATAATCTACCCCGCCACACACAAAACATGGTTCCGAATATTCGGTATGATTAACCACGTGTGTTAGCTTTGAGCCTTTAGTCTTTAATGCATCTAACTCCCTAATGAGCATTTTAACCTTAGCCTTTAGGTTGTCTTCTTTCCTAAGATGGTATATTCCACCACTACTTGGGTTTCTTATAGGTCGTGACCTACTTGTTCTTTCAGTAGTACTAGGCCTAGTCCAAGTGTGAGCTTTTTCAGTAAGCTCGTTAAGGTATTCTATGGCCCCATCAAGATCTTTTTGTAGAAATTCACCATTATACATCATCTCTATGAATTGGGGCTCCCTATAGGTAAGTCCCTCATAAAAGTAGCTCACTAAGCGCCAGCTCTCATACCCATAGTGAGGACACATACTTAATAACTCCTTAAATTTCTCCCAAAACTAATACAATGTCTCATTATCCTTTTGTGCAAAGGTGGAGATTTGCCTTTTTAAAGCATTGGTCTTATGATGAGGGAAGTATTTATTAAAGAAGACCTGGGTCATCTTATTCTATGTCCCAATAGATCGTGGTCTCAACGAGTATAGCCAACTCTTAGCTTTATCCTTCAAAGAGAAAGGAAAAAACTTGAGCCTCACAATATCATCAGTTGTATCTTGACTACGAAAAGTCATAACTACTTCCTCAAACTCCCTAATGTGTACATATGGGTTTTTGTTTTCCAAGCCATGAAATGTAGGGAGTAATTGAATCATCCCTGTTTTAAATTCTTAATGGTGAGTGTTGGCTGGAAACATGATGCATGATGGTGTGGCTATTCGGCTATAATGTAAATAATCTTTAAGTGTCCTAGCAACATTCTCATTAGGGTTTTCAGCCATGTTAACAAAGTTTTCTAAATTCTCGTTCAGGTGTACACTTGGGTTTAATCTAGGCGAGGTCTCACTAACGAACGTGGAAGGAAAGATTAGCTCTACTTCAAGTCCTTTAATGAATCTACCTCGCGAATCTCTTGGTCTAAGCATAAACCAAATGAGTTAAAAGGAAATAAATAAAACAGAACAAATAAAAAATCAAAAAATAAAAAACTTAAAGAAAAAGAACAATAGTACCGTCTTGTCTTAGAGTTAACAATCTTCCTTGTATGTAAGCACGTTTTCCTCGACAACAGTGCCAAAATTTGATTACGCCCAAAGTATAACGTGGTACTTGTAGCACAGCATTGGGGTGTCGATTCCATAAGGAAAAGGGATCTACAAAGAAAAGTGTAAACCTTAACATGAACGATAAGATCAAGTGAGAAAATTTGTGTTTTGATAGTGAAGTAATATGAAAAAATTGTGTAAATAGATTTGAGAAATATAATAGAGAAACAACAAGGTTCCAGGAATCCTCCCTAGGTTCGTTGCTTTATTCTAATCTTGATTCAATTGTTCTATTTCGATTGCAAGTTTCATATCCCAAACAGGCAATCGGTAAATATTCAACTAAAGCACATATGAACCTTAATGTAATTGATATGAATTACTCTTACTTTCGATTTAAGCACACATGACCTATCCCATAGATTTATCAAGAAACGATAATATATCTTAATGACAATATCGCAATAATGGACAAACCTAAAAGATAAATCTACCAGACTTAATCACATCCAACAATCTTGATATAAGAAGAGCATGACTAAACTTATATGAAAGATAAAGATACAATCATTGGATTAAGAGAAAATCTTCTAATTAGATTAACGAGTAAATCATAACAATTTTTGATAATAATTCCAAACTACAACTGAATCAATAAAGGAAAACAAGAACAACTACACCTAGGGATTCATCCCTTTGCCTTGCTTGGATATTAGTTCTCCATGAAGTTCATGGTTGAACGCTTTGATGGAGGAGAGTGTGGTAGCCTTCTTGAGCTTTCCAGACTTCAATGATGTTCTTTTCTTAAACCTTAAGTGATATATTTATAATACAAAAGATCCAAGGGTATTTTAGGGTTTAAACATTCATTAAAGTCCTAATTAGGTCATAACTCGAAGAAAGGGATCGTGTGGGCGTCGCACCTCTCATCAGTGGGCTTTCTTCTTGCTTTTGGGTGCCGCACCTCTCATTAGTGGGCGTCATACCTCTCATCAGTTAGGGCTTTCTTCTTGCTTTGGGAAGTCGCAGCTCTCATCAGTCAGGGCCGCATCTCTCACTGAAGCTTCTTTTTTTATCTTTTGGCTTGGTTCTGGAGGCCAAGGCTTAAATATTTTCAGGCCACAGCGCACACACTCAAGGCTTGATTTTTCTTCATTTGCCTTTCACAACCATGCCTTCACAACGGTATGCCTCAAGTCTTTGTGCTTCAAGCAACAATAACTTTTCCTCATCTTTTGAACTTAAGGTACTTGAAAATACACCGAAATAGATCAATGATCCAAGAATGACACTTTAGAGTTGTTAACGTATAAAAGTGAAATTAAAACCTAGGTCAACCCTAAAATGCTAACAATTGAGTACTGTTAAGATGCATTTTATGACTCTCATCATGCCACCATGTCAACATGTATAACTAAATTTGAGATTCATTTATTTAACGAAAAATAATAATTTTACTTTGTGGAAGAGCGCAAATCAAGATCTTTTGGTAGAACGAGATCTTGATCAGGCTTTAGAGGAAGAAAAGGTGTAAGGGGTAACTGATAGAATGTGGTAGTCGAGTCAAGTAAGAGAAAAGCTGTGTGCACAATCAGGTTAGCTCTTTCTCCCGAGATCAAATATACTGTGTTGAAGGAAACTGCTCCGAAGGGTTTATGGGATAAACTCGAGACCATTTATGCATTGAAGTCGTTGACCAATATATTGTGTCTTAAGTTGAATATCTACTTTCTAAAGATAGAAGAAGGTATAAGTCTTCATAATCACTTGAATGAATTTAACAAGCTAGTGTCTCAATTGTTGAATTCAAAAAAAAAAACATTGAAGTATAAGGAGAAGGCATTTCTCTTGTTATCATCCTTGCCCAAATCTTGCAAACAATATTGGTGGGCAAGTCAACATTGAGCTTAGATGATGTGACTGCACTCCTGCGTGAGAATGAGAGATTGATGGGAAACAAGGAATTTTCTAGTGGTTGTTAAGCACTTGCTTTGGAGATTTCTGATCGATGAAGGAGTCAATAGAGAGCGAACAATGGTTCAAGGTGGAGATCTAAGTCTAGGCCTAGAGATGACAATGAAAGAGTGCTTCTACTATAGAGAAATATGACACATAAAATATTATTGTAAGGTTAGGAATGATGATTTAAAAGAGTTGAAAATGTTGAATGGGAAGAAGAGTGATGATGGACATAGTAGTGAAAGTGCTAAAATCACCAAGGGAAATGACGAAGAGGTGCTAGCTTTTGAGCAAACTGAAAAAAAAAAAAAAAAAAAAAAAAAAAAAAAACCTGATGAAAGTAATATAGTGCTACTTGATTTGGTGTCCTCCATTCGCATATTAAATAAGAAGAAATACTTTGATTGTATGAAGGAACCTACCCATGTCATAATTGCTACCGCATGTGAGAAATACAAAATAATTGATACTGAAGGAAGCTTAAGGTTGAAGCTCCATGATGGAAGTGTGAAGACACTTGAGGAGCTAAAGTTTGCTTCCTCTCTCACTACGAATATCATCTCTTTGGGAGAGCTTGATAAGATGGGATACACATAGATTTCATGCAATAGAGAGATGCAAGTTCTTAATGGATCAAATATAGTGCTGGAGGCTACTAAGAACAAGAAGGGCTTGTATGTGTTGGATGATAAGGTTTTGCTTGAAAAATTAAGTGGAGGATATAGAGAAGGACAAAGGATCGTACCAACAAAGAAAAAAGTTAGATTTGTTGATGAGGTGTGAAGAATTTGAGCCAAGGTGGAGATTTATTAGGATTTTGGCTCAAATCCTCACAAGGAATAATTCTAATTGGTTTGGGAAAAATAGTTTTCTTATTTTTAGTTAGTTGTTCTAGTAGGAGTAGTACTAGTTTCCTATTAGATTGTTACTTGTACAAGTAGCAGTAATAGTCTACTATGATGTTGTTGTTCTTTTCTTAATAGTATCAGGAAAATATCCTCTATATAAATGGGGTCTTAGAGAAGGTTTGAAGCATACTCATAATTCTAATATACATTGTAAATCATAGGGATTTACAACTAGAGCTAGGTTGAGAGCTTTGGGTGTATGAGAGATTTTGGGTTGTGAGGTTGTTACGGTAATAATTTTGTTTTTCCTAAAGTTGTTAAGGATTAATAAAATTATGAATTTGTTGGTGGCATAGACAAAGAGGTTGTTAAATTATTATGTGTTTGATACTTGTTTGTTTATTACCTAAAATAAGTGGATTTTAGCGGTAAAATCCTAACAACTCTCAACAACATTCCCTATGTTTTCGTTTGGAATGATAATAGGCCGTATTGGCGTGGTGGTCCATGGAATGGTCAGATCTTTATTAGAAGACCCGCTAAGAATTCTATTTATATCAATGGTTTCAATCTTGTAGATGATGAAAAATGAACATTTACCCTATCTGATGCTTTAGCAAACGAGTCTGTTTTATCTATCTTTGTATTGAAGTCAAAAGGAACATTTGTATAGACATATCGGAAGGATAGGATGAAGGATTGGGGATTTCAGTGGATGACTTTGCTGACTGAGTGTGATGTTTATTGCAAGTGTGGGGCATTTGGAAACTGTGATGTAAAGAATTTACCAATTTGCAGCTGCATGAAAGGGTTTGAACCGAAAAATACATAGGAATGAAAGGGAGGAAACTGGATTAGTGGATGTGTTAGGAGGAAACCATTGTACTGGCAGCGAAGTGAGCAAAGAAGATGGGTTTTTGAAGCTAGAGATGGTGAAAGTGCCAAACTTTGCACTTTCAGAGTGGTCCTTTGCCGTTGAAGATAAATGCAAAGACCAGTTCTTGCATAATTGTTCCTGTACAGCTTATGCATATCATTGGCTGTATGTAATGGACTAAAAAATTATTTGACATACAAAAGTTATCAAGTGATGGGGTAGACCTTTACATTCGTGTGTCATATTCTGAACTGGGTAAGTTTATCTAAACCATTATAAGGTCATGCCTCAAACTATCCTGATGTTGCTTCTATAACATGTTTAGTAGGCATTTGCTTTTTCTTTTTTCTTTTTTTTCCATCTCGTAAATCAAAAAATGTTATTAACACTAACTAAACAAAAGTATGTTCGAATTGGATTAGAAAATGTATGGGTATTCATTCGAATCATTTCATGCCAAATCTGATCAAATGCAGCTTGATAAGTGTTGACCCTTATCTAAATTTTAATAATGACAAAACACTACTCTAATTGTACTAACAATTTTATCTAAGTGTTTAAACGATAAAAGCATTCAGCAAAGAATCAAGATGCAAGAACTCAACCTGTATCAGGCACAAAGTCAAGTCAAAAGATATTGTATAGGCATTTAGGTATTGAAACAAACTGTAAATCTCTTGTGTTCAAATAAGTAGCTTGTCTTATGGCTCTTTTTATAAAAACATTTGGACAAAACTATTTATTCAAACTCTTCTAAGTCAAAAACATTTTTTAACATGAAAAACTAGGTTGAAGGGTAACCCAGTCAACTGGCTTCTTATACCAGTCGACTAGGATATGGAACAGAATGTCCCTAGTCGACTGGGTGATCTATACCAGTCGACTAGAAACTAGGACAGTGAGTTCCCAGTCGACTGGTACTCTCTCACAGCCTAAATGTGAACTTTTTCACTTGACCCAGTCGACTGATAATTCAAAAAAATGACTGTTTGAGATGCCAGACTTGAGCATTTAATGCACCAAACCTACCAAGTCAATGTCTAACGGCCATATTAATTCAAGGCTATATAAACCCACTTTAATGAGCATTTAAAACAAGGAGATCACACATTCAATTAATACTTTGTTCATTAATAAACAAAAGCTTTGAAAAATTTACTGTTGAGCCATTCTTCAAGCTTTACTTTGAAAGAGAGATATTGTTCATTTGTGAAAGCATTCATTGCTATCTCTCTACCATTTACTTTACAGCAACTCATATTTATTGTAAAGGGATTAACTTCCGCAAGGAAGAGATTAGCTTCCGAGAGGAAGGGATTATTTGTAAGGTTTGTACAACACCCGTGAAGTTATACAACTAAAAGTTTTAGTAGATCACTTCAAGGTGGTTCCTTGAAGAGAGTGGACGTAGGGTCAGAACAAATCCGATCTTGCCAAGCCACTATAAACTGAGTTTGTATTTTCTCTTCCTTAAACTCTTTTAATTAAAGCACATTACTTGTTTATATGTTTCTGCATTTAACTATTTTTATAAACTTGTAAGTAGTTAGCGAAAGTTTTTAAAAACCCAATTCACCCCCCTCTTGGGTTGGAACCTCAGTCTACAGTTGGTATCAGAGCTAGGTTCTCAAATTCAGGGTTAAAATCCTTGAGTTGATCTGATGGCATCAAATAACTATTCTTAGGGACATTCCTACACTAGACCTCCCTTGTTCAATGGCTCCAACTACAATTATTGGAAAAACAGGATGAAAATCTTTGTCGAAGGACAAGATTATAATCTATGGAGAGTTATTGAGGAAGGACCTAGAATTTTTACAAAGGAAATAACTATTGGAGAAATCAATCATACAATGCCTAAACTCAAAACTAAGTTCAATGACGAGGATTGTAGAACGATTTCTCTAAATAGTAGAGCCACAAGTATTTTACATTGTGCTTTAGATATTTCTGAATATAATAAAATCTCCGCATGTGTTTTGGCTAAGGAGATATGGGATAAATTGCAAGTTACATATGAAGGAACTAGCAAAGTTAAAAAATCAAAAATCTATACGTATGAAGGAACTAGCGAAGTTACGTATGAATCTTTCAAAATGTCTTTTAACGAAACAATTTCTTAAACGCACTTTCACAACTATTGTTAACGGTTTGAAGCTTCTTGGCAAGAATATTGAAGAGTTTGATCTAACAAGAAAAATCTTAAGATCTTTGCCACCCACTTGGAAAGCAAAGAAGACGGCCATCATGGAGGCCAAAGATCTCGACAAACTTGATGTTGAAACACTTCTTGGATCACTATTGACATATGAGATGAAAGAAATAAATCTTATTGTCAATGATGATGAGAAGAAGAAAAAAAGTGATTGCTCTCAAAGCCTCTATGAGCAACAAAGAAGAAGAAACGGAAGAAGAGGTGGAGAGCAGTGAAGAAGATGGTGATGGCTTTAATCACCAAAAGGTTTCACAAATTCTTAAAGAAAAGCAAGAAACCATACACAAAGGATCCCACTTCAAAAAGGAACGACTTGTGTGTTATGGATGCAAAAAACCTGGTCATATCAAGGCCGATTGTACAACAGCAAGCAAATCATATAAGAGCTTTAAAAAGAAAGCTATGATTGTAACCACTTTTTTTTATGACGAAGAAGAAGACTCCTCGGATAAAGAGATCAGATACGAGGAGATTGCCAACCAATGTCTTATGGCAATTGACGACGAAAATGAGATATGTCTCCACACCAAAGAAAAAGGTAACTATTAGTACCTTGATAGTGGATGCTCATAGCATATGACCAGTGATAGAAATGTATTTAAAGAGCTAACTCTAAGAGATGGCGGATATGTCACCATTGGAGACAACACAAAAATAAAGATCATTGGGCATGAAAAAGTTGGTAATAATTTCTCAACCCTTGATAATGTATTATTTATGCAAGGCTTTAAATCAAATTTATTAAGTATTAGTCAACTATGTGACAAAGGCAACAAAGTAATATTTGAAACCTCTCATTGTCTAATTATAGACATCAAGAGTAACAAGATCAAGTTTGTTGGCCAAAGACACGAAAATGTCTATATAGTTGATTTAAAATCCTTGCATTCGGAAAATGAAAAATGTTTTCCTGCATTTAGTGAAAACACATGGCTATGGCATAGAAGGCTTGGTCATGTGAACATGGATTTGCTTAAAATCATTTCAAGAAAAGATTTAGTCATTGGACTTCCCAA
The DNA here is from genome assembly GCA_023935145.1 of Bretschneidera sinensis. Taxonomy (NCBI): domain Eukaryota; kingdom Viridiplantae; phylum Streptophyta; class Magnoliopsida; order Brassicales; family Akaniaceae; genus Bretschneidera; species Bretschneidera sinensis. The sequence goes on along the minus strand of CM043697.1, from coordinate 99,179,639 downwards.
AATCAAATTTGAAAAAGATAAAGTGTGTGATGCTTGTCAAATGGGAAAACAAACTAGAATTTCTTCAAAATCAAAAAAGATGGTCTCAACTACTAGGCCATTGGAACTTTTGCATATGGACTTATTTGGTCTAATAATTACCATTAGTCTAGGTAGCCATCAATATTCTCTTATATTGTTGATGACTATTCAAAATATACTTTTGTTATCTTTATTGCTTACAAGGATGAAGCTTACATATGATTTGAAAACTTTTGCAAAAAGATTCAAAATGAAAAAAGAATATATATCTCAAGCATTAGAAGTGATTATGCAAAATAATTTGAAAACCGAAGCTTTTCAAAATTTTGTGATAAAAATGGAATTGATCACAACTTTTCAGCTCCTAGAACTCCTCAATAAAATGGAGTTATTGAGAGGAAAAACAGAGTTCTAAAAGAATTTGCAAGAACAATGCTTTTGTGAAAATAGCTTACCAAAATACTTTTGGGCGGAAGTGGTAAACACCTCTTGCTATATCTTGAATAGAATTTTAATTAGGCCTAAGCTTAACAAAACTCCATATGAATTATGGAAAGGTAGAAAGCCTAATATCTCTTATTTTTGTACCTTTGGTTGTAAATGATTTATCCTAAATAACAATAAAACTAACTTGGGTAAATTTGACTCAAAGACTGATGAAGGGATATTCTTAGGATATTCAACCTCTAGTAAAGCTTATAGAGTCTTCAACAAGAGAACACTACTGGTAGAAGAATCAGTACATGTAGCCCTTGATGAGTCTAACACAATTAGTAGTAGAGAAGTTTCTTTCAATGATGATGCAGATTTCATTCCAAGAATGGAAACACCTACTCCCATTGTTGACCCAACAGAGAGCCTATCTGAAACAAATCAAGAGATAGAAGCTCTCGAATTGGACCAATCATCCACAAGTCAACAAGAGGATAGTCTTCCCAAAGATTGGAGGTATGTAAATCATCAACAAATCAATCAAGTGATTGGTGATCCTTCACAAGGGGTAAGAACTCGTTCCTCTATTAAAAATATTTGCAACTATGTAGCCTATTTGTCTCAAATAGAACCTAAAACATTTGTAGAAGCCGAAAAGGATATTGATTGGATAAATGCCATGCAAGAAGAAATAAATCAATTTGAAGGAAACAATGTATGAAATCTAGTTCCTAGACCAAGGAATCATACAATAATAGGAACTAAATGGGTATTTAGAAATAAGATGAATGAAAATAGTTTAGTGAGTAGAAACAATGCTAGACTAATTGCTAAGAGATATAATCAAGAAGAAGGAATAGATTTTGATGAGACCTATGCTCCTGTAGCAAGATTAGAAGCTATTCAAATGTTATTAGCCTTTGCATGCTTTAACAAGTTTAAATTATTTCAAATGGATGTAAAAAGTGTTTTTTTAAATGGTTTTATAGAAGAAGAAGTATATATATTTCTAAAGCTCTATATGGGTTAAAGCAAGCTCCAAGAGCATGGTATGAAAGACTAAGTAAATTTTTGATTGACAATAATTTTACAAGAGGAAAAATAGACACAATCTTCTTCATAAAAACTCATAAAAAGGACACTTTACTAGTTCAAATATATGTTGATGATATCATATTTGGTGCTACTACTGAATCTATGTGTCAAGAGTTTGTCAAGTGCATGCAAGGTGAATTTGAAATGAGCATGATGGGAGAGCTCATCTATTTCCTTGGACTTCAAATCAAACAATTGAAAGGAGAGATCTTCATTAATCAATCAAAATACACCAAAGACCTATTAAAAAGGTTCGGGATAGAAAGCTCAAAGTCACTTGGTACTCCTATGAGCACAACTACAAAACTTAACCTTGATGAAGGAGGTAAGTGTGTAGACACTAAAACTTATAGAAGAATGATGGATTTTTACTTTACGTAACTGCATGTAGACCTAATATAATGTTCAGTGTATACATGTGTGCTAGATTTCATGCTAATCCTAAGGAATCACATGTAATTGCAGTAAAAAGAATCCTTAGATATCTATAAGGGACTCAAACCCTAGGATTATTGTACTCTAGAGATTCATCTTTTGAGCTTGTACGATATTCAGATGCTGATTTTGCGAGGTGTAAGTTAAATAGAAAAAGCACTAATGGAACATGCAAATTCTTAGGTACAATGTTAAACTCTTGGTTTTCCAAGAAACAAAACTCGGTTGCACTATCAACTGCCGATGTGGAATGCGTAGCAGCGAGAAGTTGTTGTGTCCAAGTGTTGTGGATGAAACAATAACTAGAAGACTATGGCATGAACTTTAAAATTATCCCAGTACATTATGATAATATAAGTGCTATCAACTTAATCAAACACCCTATTTAGCACTCTAAAACCAAACACATAAAAATTAGACATCATTTCTTAAGAGATCATACTAAAAAATGTGATATAAGACTAGAATTCATTCTTTCAGAAAATCAAATAGCTGACATTCTTACAAAACCTTTAAGTGAAGCTAGTTTTTTGTAAAATTGGACTGTTGATGGGATTATTAGACTATGATAAACTGTATGTTTGATTGCGTCATCATTCATCATTTGCATACTTGACATCTAGTGAATGAGTATTAAACCTTATTTAATATTTTCCTCACTCAAGATGGAAAAGATAAACAAATTTCGTGCTAAGACTCTAAATTGGAAGTTTTTTTTTGGGGTTCAGTTAACTGGTAAGTTAATCCCAATTGACTGGTATCACACTACCTCTTTGTCCAGTCGACTGCTCCATGTACCCAGTCGACTAGTAGAACAAGACCCTGTTTAGAGCTAAATTTTTGAATTTTTGGTAACTACCCAGTCGATTGGTATGGATAACCTAGTCGACTGGTATATCTCTGCCAGATTACCCAGTTAACTAGTGTTCGGATCTAGTTAACTGGTATGTTAAACATTCTTAAATCTAAGAAGGACCCAATCAAGTGGTGCCCTAACCCAGTCAACTGGTATCACGATTCTATAAATAATCTCTTCAGATTTTTCAGTTTTCACGCCATTTTTGAAAACCCTAAGCTTTTTCTCTCTAGAAAATCTCCTCTTTTTTACCAAAATCTCATAAAACACCCCATAGAATCCTTGATCCCATCCCCCATAACCTTTATTTCAACTTTCCACGGTTGAAATTTCCATTTTCCCCAAAATCTCTCACTCTCCCCAAAAACACCTATTTTCCAAAATGTCTGAGAGAATAAGAATCAAAACCACTGTTGGAAGGCCTCACGTGCCTACTAGGCCACGATCCAAGAAATTCATGACATCGAACACCAAAGGAAAGGGAATGGCGGGCTCCTCTAGCAAAAAGGCAAAGATAGAGCTCGACGACTCCCTGTTTTGGAGTCCAGCCACCAAAGAGAGGTATAACTCTATCATTCGTAATAAGAAGATCATGACGGGTAGATTCATTGACTCTGAATCTATTCCTCATGCTAACTTTGGCATACTACCTCCCTTTAAGGTAGTGCACTTGACCCCATTAGTCAGGATTCACCAAAAATACTACCCACACCTGATTCACCAGTTCTACCCGAACTTGGTGAAACCTAGTCCACTAGCTCTTCGGTTCAGAACCAATGTGATGGGTGTGGAGTTTGAGGTCAACACTGACCTCCTGGTGAGCATACTGGGGATCCCTATGTGAGGGATCCAATGGAGTCTGGATGAATAGCTAGACAACTTCGACTACAAGGAGGCATATCAGATCGTTAGGGGTGACCCTAACTATATCTTTCGGCCCACTACATTTCACACATGTAGTGACATGCCCCTCGATTCGAAGTTGTTCAATCTCATTGTGAGTTGGACCATCCATCCATGTCTTGAGAGTCAGGGTTATCTTTCGAATATATATAGTATTGATTTGGTGTCTTAAAACTGGACCACTTCAATATCTACCCCCTACTGCTCACCAACATGATAAATGGTGAAGCTAGTGACTCCGGGTGCCTTCCCTATAGGACGCTCATCACCCTTATCCTCCAGCACTTTCGGGTTCCTCTTACTGCCTCTGAGGCTCAGGACATCAACCCCAAGGATATCATCAACGTCTCTTCTCTGAAGAAGATGGGGTGCACTGTCTGAGATGGAATGATCTACTCCAAGGAAAGGAAGAACGTAAGGATTAGAGAAGATGACAGTAGTGAGGAAGATGTCGAGGGTCCAGGTGATGTAGCCCCTACCACTACTATGGACACTGATGACCGAGCACCACCGCACGGTGGTTCTAGTACTAGTCCAGCTAGATACGATGATCTACTCCAGACCATATTGAGCCTCTAGCTATCCATGTAGTTCGGGTTCCAGAGCTTGAGCTCTTCTGCTGATGCCATGCATCATGACCTCCGCTCCCTTAAAGATGACTTCGAGCTGCATCGATAGCATACATAGGGCTCATTGGCAGAGCTTTAGGATCTTATACGAGACGACTCTGATTCTCCTGCTCGCTAAGTTGCCTGCTGTTATCTTTTCAATTGTATATATAGCTTTTAGTTGTTCTTGGCACGAACATTTATCACATTATCATACATTTCAGTTTTTATTTTCGGCTCCTAGAAGCTTATGATGTATTGATATTTGGATTTATTTGACTATATTTCATGATTACCTTATGATTCATATACTTGCTTTACTTTTCCACATTTTGATTACTTAATTTAAATCCTTTTTTTACTCGAAAATATGCTTTAACTACTTATACTAGTGTGGAAACTTTCGGTTCTTCCCAAGAAGTCTTCCTAACTCCGAATTATGCCTAGTTTTCTCATACAAGTTTGTTTATGCATAATCTTACTGTCCATAGTATCTATGTTGCTTATTTTTTAGGTTAGCACCCATTTTTCTGTTGTTGTCAAAACGGGGGAGAAAAATGAGAAAACAGAGAAATATAATTGTAAACTTTAAATAGAGCATAGATTTAGGAGAAGCATTACTCCAAAGAACTTATTGAATATAAGACTATGTTGAGTTGCTTGGTTGGGTTGATTATAAACTGTTTTGAATTGTTTTACAGGTTGGTTTTATTCAAAAAAAAAAACAGAAGAAACTCTGCCAATTTTTTCTAAAATCTCAACACTTAGTTTTTAAAACTATTTTCACTCATTAGTTTTGTCATCATCAAAAAGGGAGAGATTGTTAACCTTTATCTAAATTTTAATAATGACAAAACACTACTTTAATTATACTAACAGTTTTATCTGAGTGTTAAAACGATAAAAGCATTCAGCAAAGAATCAAGATGCAACAACTCAACCCGTATCAGGCACAAAGTCAAGACAGAAGATATAGTATAGGCAATAAGATATTGAAACAAACTGTAAATCGCTTGTGTTTAAGTAAGTAGCTTGTCTTATGGCTATTTTTTTAAAAGCATTTTGAAAAACTATTTATTCAAGCTCTTCTAAGTCAAAAACATTTTTTAACATGAAAAATTGGGTTGAAGGGCAACCCAGTCGACTAGTTCCTTATACCAATCGACTGGGATATGGAACAAAATGTCCCCAGTCGACTGGGTGATCTATACCAGTTGACTGGTGCTTTGGACCCAGTCGATTAATACTCTCCCATAGCCTAAAAGTGAACTTTTTCACTTGACCTAGTCGATTGGTACTAAGACCCAGTCGACTCGTAATTTGAAAAATATGACCGTTTGAGAAGCCAGACTTGAGCATTTAATGCACCAAACCTACTAAGTCAGTGTCTAATGGCCATATTAATTCAAGGCTATATAAACCCACTTCAATGAGCATTTAAAACAAGGAGAACACACATTCAATCAATACTTTGCTCATTAATACACAAAAGCTTTGAAAAATTTATTGTTGAGCCATTCTTCAAGCTTTGCTTTGAAAGAGAGATATTGTTCATTTGTAAAAGCATTCATTGATATATCTCTATCATTTACTTTACAGCAACTCATATTTATTGTAAAGGGATTAACTTCCGCAAGGAAGGGATTAGCTTCCGAGAGGAAAAGATTAGCTTCCGAGAGGAAGGGATTGTTTGTAAGATTTGTACAACACCTATGAAGTTGTAAGACTAAAAGTTTTAGTGGATCACTTCAAGGAGGTTCCTTGAAGAGAGTGGACGTAAGGTCGAAACGAATCCGATATTTACCGGAGGTTCCTTGAAGAGAGTGAACGTAGGGTCGGAACGAATCCGATATTTACCGAACCACTATAAACTGAGTTTGCATTTTCTCTTCCTTAAACTCTTTTACTTAAAACACATTACTTGTTTATACGCTTGTATATTTAACTGTTTTTATAACTTGCAAGTAATTAGCGAAAGTTTTTAAAAACCTAATTCACTCTCTCTTGAGTTGGAACCTCAGTCTACAATAAGTAAATATTATTAGTTCAGATTTGAAGTCATCCTTCTTCATAGGTGCTTCATTTTTAGCCTGAGTGCTGAATCTTCCCATAATAGCTAAGCAGAAAGCAAAAGCATGTCCGAGAATTGTATTATCAAACCAGAAAAGTCATCTGAAAAACACTGGCCAATTCCACTTATTGACTATAATCCCTGATCTATGCTGGCTTCTGAATAATTAAGTTAAAAATATTTATACTGCATGTTTTGGGCAGAATTTTTTTCAGTTTTTGTTTCGATTTGCCGATAAAAAGAAAGAGTTAAAAACAGTTATCATTGTTACAGTCATTATTTGCCATTTTCACATTTTTCTCACGGAGATGACGTAATTTGTGCAGCAATTATATCACAATTTATTTTGAAGTATTTGTAGTTGCCATATATAGATACATTGCATATTGTTACTTGATTCTAAATCAGCAAGGAATTAAAAAAAAAATGAGGAAATCGTATCGATCAATAGAGAAGAAACATATTCAAAATTTCTGAGTGATATTGTGCCAGGAGACAAGATGAATCAAGTCAAATTCCAGGAGCTACCACTAATCAATTTTTGGAAACTAGCAACTGCAACAGCCAGCTTTAACCCAAGCAATAAGCTTGGGCAGGGTGGTTTTGGTCCAGTATACATGGTAACTTCTGCTGTTTAAGGGTTTAATAGTCCATTAATCAAATACATTGACTTGACATTTCTTTACAGGCTAAGTTGCAAGAAGGGCCAGAAATAGCAGTGAAAAGACTCTCTAGAGCCTCTCTACAAGGACTGGAAGAATTTACAAATGAAGTGATGATTAAACTTCAACATTGAAATATTGTTAAACTTTTCGGCTGCTGTGTTGAAGGGAAAGAAAAGATGCTGGTCTACGAATACATGCCAAACAAGAGCTTGGACGCTTTTCTCTTTGGCTAGTTTTCTTCGTTTCTTGTCTGAATCTCATAGTCTGCAGTTTAAGATCCTTACTCTCTGATAAAAATACACTTAATTTATGTAAACTCTTTTGGATAAAATTGATTTAGATCCAATCAAGCATGAAAGCCAAAATTGGAGGAAACATTTCAGCATTATAGAAGGAATTGGCGAGGTCTGCTTTACCTTCATAAGGATTCGAGATTAAGGATTATTCATAGAGATCTCATGGTAAGTAACATCTTGTTGGATGAAGAGCTAAATCTGAAAATTTCAGACTTTGGAATGGCAGGGATCTTTGGAGGCAATGGAAATCAAAATTTGTTGGAACTAGTAAGTAGCCATTTCTTTGATGTCATATCATAGTATACTGCATTTGAGCTCAAAAGTATATTTTCTTGAACCAAATTGGGATAGTTATAAATCTTAATTTTTAAAATTGGGTTGTTTTATACTTATTTATTAAAACTAGCTATCATGGAATGGGTTGCACATGATAAATGACATGTGCTTAATTTTTATATATTTTTGATTTTAAGATTAAAGAATAATATAGTATATAATATGTTTTAATTCCGATTAGAACGAAATAAATGCAATTATCAAAATTTTAAAAATATTAATATTATTTTAACATGAATAAATTTAATATGATGATGAATTTATTATTATGAGAAATCTAATCATTTATTTATTTTTGTTAAATTAGCATATCTAATTATATATAATTTTTTTTTGTGTGGAAAACTTGTTTATTAGTACTGACTTTTTCTCCTTTTTTTTTTGTAAATTATTTGTTTGTATACAGTCTCCAAACTTTATATATTGAGAACCATTGATGTTATTGGAGTTTATACAAAATCTAATATATTGATAAATTTATTAATGCAACAAAAATATAATTAAAATTAAAAAAATAAAGTTTTTTAATTGAATAATTATTAATATTTGTAAAATAAATAGATTTACTTACAAATTAATAAAAATTTTACGGAAAAATTTGTTCAAGAGAAGCACATTGTTTTAGGTTTTTGCAAATGACTCGCTAAAATTGAGTAAAATGTACAACTTGGTTATATCAAGAAAAGAAAGTATAATTTTAGGATTTAATTACAACATAATTTATTGTTTGTACGTGGTATGCTTGTTTATTTGCATAAAGTAATTTTTGAATTATTTGCTAAATAATTTTTATATAAAGAATCCTATTTCGAATAAAAAAAAATTAACCTAAAAACAATTATTATGTAAAGATATTTTTGTCCCGCTAATGTTTAACACCACATTTGTATATTTATATAGGGCTTACATGAATTTAGTTGATCGGCGCTCATAAAATTTGAAGCTGGTAGCATTTACCCAAACTTTAAGAAAGTTGGTTGTATAACTCATTTGCACTAAAAGAAAGCCATTCAAGTTTTAGTAGAAAATTACACATATCATCTGTGTTGACCCTAAATTGATTTTAATAATGACAAAACAAAGTTAAATTGTTCTAACCAATTTATCTAAATGTTTAAAATGTAAATGTGTCATATACAAAGACAACACGTGACATTGAAGAAGAGTACGTACTTGAGAAGATACAAACACACCTTGGAAGAAACCTGAAGACCAAGATTAGAAGCTCTTAAGGCAATTGATTAAAATTTAAATCTTTCCCTCAATTACCTAGCTTAATCGTGGCTTATTTTGATTGCAAAATTATTTTTAAAAAAATAATTTAAATTGATTTTTAAAGGTTCAAATTGACTTTTGAGTCAACCCAATCGACTGGGTCATTGGACAAGTCAACTGGAAAAAAGGGTCAGAAAATTCTGCCCTTGACATAGTTGACTAGGTACCAATCGACTGAAGCAAGTTTTCATTGTCCAAATTGAATTCTTAAGTGATCCAGTCAACTGGACCAAGGGCCCAGTTGACTAAACATGCGTTTTTAACAATTTTATCACGAAAACCAAGGCGTGGGATAGGGCACCTTCGGTCGACTGGACATACATTTTTAGCAGTTTTATCACGAAAACCAAGGCGTGGGACAAAGTTCAAAAGGCTCATAATGGTTAGTTCTTGTATCGAATGGACATATGAACATTTGCCTATATATACCCCTTCAAATGAGCATTTAGAACTAATTAATTAAGCAAAATCATTCAATCTCTTCTAAAGCTCATTTTTACTTTTCAAAGCTTTCTAAAATCTTCATAAGCCATTCTTAAAACTTTGATTATTCAAAGAGGGATATTATTAAGTTGTAATGCTTCAAAACACAATCTCTCTTGTAACATTCTTTTTCTTTCTTCATCTTATTAAAAGAGTTAGTGTAACTCTTGTGAGAGTTTGTAAGTGAGCTAGTGAGTATTGGGTATATACACTTAGGTAACAAAATTAGGACTCTTGTGAAAAAGGTTCAAGCAACACCCTTGAAGTTGATTGGCTGTATTCAGTTTGAGCAACACCCGTGAAGTTTCTTGTTCGATTTAGTATAAAGCTTTAATGAGAAGAGAGATTTTTTAAATTGTTTAACCACTATAAATCGTGTTTGCATTTTCTTCTCCCTTACTCTTTTAATTTCCAACAATTTATTGTTTATATTATTGCTTGAATTAATTTGTTGTAAACTTGTTTTTTTGTGCAAAAAGTTTTAAAAAGCCTAATTCACCCCCCCCCCCCCCCCCCCCTCTTAGATTATTTCTTAGTTCACAATCTGGAAAAGTGAATATGTTATCTCCCAAATGAATATGTTGTAGTGAAGACATGTTGAAGATAGTTGAAGGTATGGGGCCATAAAGTTGGTTGTATGATACAATGAACCACTTCAGTTTAGAAAGGTAACTAACCTCATATCAAAAGGTCCCTTGATGAATAAAATTGCTGCTTAATAATTGTGTTAGGATTTTAGCTCAAATTCTCACACGGATGAATTTAAATTAGTTTAGGAAAAGTTTAATTTCGTATTTTATAGTTGCTTGTTCTTGTAGTAGTAATAGTTTCCTATTAGATTGTTACTTGTTGAAGTAGTAGCAGTAGTTTACTATAATATTGTTATTTTCCTAGTAGTATTAGGAAAATATCTTCTATATAAAGGAAGTCATAGAGAAGTTTTGAGATACACTCATAATTCCAATATACATTGCAAATAAGAGGGATTTACAACTAGAGCTAGGTTGAGAGCTTTGGGTGTATTGAAGATATTGGGTTATGAAGTTGACAGAGTAATAACTTTGTTTTTTATAAAGTTGTGATTAAGGATTAATAAAGTTGTGTGTTTGTTGGTGGTGTAGGCAAAGATGTTGTTAAACCACGTTAAATTGTTGTGCTTGATATTTATTTATTTATTTACCTATTTAATTATTGTAAGTTTTAGTAGGTGGATATTTTAGGGGGAAAATGTTAACAAGTGGTATCATAGCTTGGTTATCTATTTGGAAAAGCTGCCTACATCGTTGCTATTTGTTGCGTCTATGCCACCATGTCGACATGTATATCTAAATTTGAGATTTCTTTACTTAATAAAATAAATAATTTTACTTTATGGCAAAGTACAGTTCAAGATCTTTCAGTGCAACAAGATCTTGATCAGGCTTTAGTATAAGAAAAGCCAAAAAAAAATAACTGATAGAAAGTGACAATCGATTTAGAGGAAGGTTGTGAGCACAATCATGTTGGATCTTGCTCCCGAGATCAAGTATACTGTGTTGAAGGAAACTACTTCCAAAGGTTTGTGGAATAAGCTCGAGAGTATCAATGCGTCAAAATCTTTGACCAACAGATTGTGTCTCAAAATGAACCTCTACTCTCTAAATATGAAAGAAGGTACAAGTCTTCATGATCATTTGAATGAATTTAACAAGCTAGTATCTCAATTGTTGAGTGCAGAAGAAACATTGATGGATGAGAAGAAAGCATTATTGCTCTTGTTATCATCTTTACCAAAATCTTACAAACCATTGGTGCAAACAATATTGGTAGGAAAGTCGACATTGAGTTTAAATGATGTGATTACATGTGAGAATGAGAAGTTGATGAGAAACGAAAGCTTGGTTAGTGGTAGTTAAGCGCTTATTGTAGAGAATTATAATCGGAAAAAGAGTCAACGAAGAGCGAATAATGGCTTAAGATAAAAATTTAAATCCAAACCTAGAGGTATCAGTGAAAATGAATGTTTTTACTGTGGATAGATAAGACATATATGATATTATTATCAAGTCATGAAAAATAGCTTTAAAAGGTTGCAAAGGATGAGCAGGAAGAACTGGATATATAGTTGACCGTGCTTCACACGGAATAGTGAGAACCATAAAAATTATATTATTTTTCGATGCAACTTTGTATAGAAATTTATAGTTCAAAAAGTAGTGCTTACTGCATAAATCCAAAATGTTAAATATGACAACGAGAGAAGAAATATTTTCTAAATCTATTGAAAGTACTTGTGATCAGCTCAAATATTTAAAAATGAATAAAATAACATTTTTTTAGTAGCTCACTTAATTCATTCAAGTGGAGTCTCTGCCTGAAAGAAAAGTCAAGAAAATTGAAGAAGATCGGAGGAAAAGAGTAAACACTCTCAATCTTTTAAGCTGAAACACGCCGATGGGGCGTGCCACATTCTGACTCTCACAGTCATGCATCAGAGAAAATGACCGAATGAAAATGACTTATGCTGACATTACTTCATAAGAAAATCTCATCCTCAACCAAGACTATGTATCACTGAGACTACACTATGACAGAAAAGAACATTTTTCTTTATAAATAACTGAATAAAACATGTGGAGCCGAAAATTATGTAATCTTATCAACAAAAACAAACATGCCAGTGTAAGGATTTACAAGCCACAGCGTGCACCACGCATCAATAAAAGATTGATTCTTTCACACAGTTTTTCTAGCGCAAGAATATCACTCTAATGGATTATTTGAAAAGGAAATTAATTTGAACAGCGAAACCTCCACAGATACATTTAAGTCTTTTTTTCATGAAATTTATTTAATTCCAAAATGGGTGAATATGATTTCAGCAAAGCTAATTGTAACAGATGTATAGAAAGCTAATGGTTATGCTTCTGCAATATACACTTGCCAATAATTAGAAGACTAAAAGAAGTAAACGATAAAGAAAAACATAAAAACTCAGTTGTCATTTCCAATATGAATGAATTTATTACCTCTATCATTTGTCCACTTTAAAAACTCTTAAATTACCATTATACTATTTTAAGAGATAGAAAGTAAATTCAGAAAAAGTTTATATATTAAATAAATTTATTTTTTTAAAGTAAATTATAATTTGATGAGCTGCAACAATAATTATTATGTTTTTTTTTTAAAATGACTTTTTATACATATGAACAGATTAATTGTTATCTTCACCCAATGATGTTTTACATAATAACATATATATATGTATATATATATTAAAGATTGTGGAAAGCAACTCTAAGAGACTTGGACAGTCGACTATCCAAAATACACAGTCGACTGTCAGTTTTAGAAAACTTAAATTTTTAAATCAGTTTTTGATAGAAATGAGTTTTCGAATTACCAAAACATTTTCTAAAAGAGTTTTCATTTTAGAGAAATGAAAAGTGAAAAACAACTCTAAGAGAAATGTTTTTATTTTCGTTTAATACAAGGGTCATAATAGTCTCCATATATAAGAAGACATTCTCTAGGTGATAATTTCTTATAGCCTTGAGAAAATTATAGAACATCTCATTAATGAGAGTATCACATTCAAGATCTAATATCACTACACATGATCTGACCTTAGCAAAAATCTCAAGAATTGAGATCCTTTTCATATACGATCGACTAGACTAGTTAACTAGATTTTCAAACGACATAATCAACTAAAAGATATCATTCATTTATTCATCATCATAAGGGGTGTCTGGTGCAATTATTATTATTATTTCACTGATACAAGCAACATCCGCAATTTTCACATCAATATGTGAATGCCTGAAAAGCTGGTCAACAACTAAAACTTTGTTAAAACAAAGAAAGTGTAGTTTGTAGCAATGTAAAAGGTGATTGTGTTACTTTTAAAAGACATAGTGTAATTTGGTCAAGAAGACAAAGGAGTTTATGAACTGAAGAATGAGGACTTGTAAGCTTATATCGAATTTCAGTGAGTTGTTGGTCAAACTCGAAAGTAGACAACATACTTCTAATTTAAATAAATTAAAAATAGAAAAAAAAACATAAATAAAAAAATTCTTCGTTTTTTTTTCCTTTTTTGCTTTTTTTTTTTTACAGGAAAAAGTAAATATAACTAAACAAAATAAACTCTTTTTGGTCAAGCAGAGACAAAAATTAGAACTAGAACAACGCATTGTTGTTGTTGACGGCAATGCACGATCGACGGTCGTAACGGTGTTGGATGGGGTTAGGATTCTAGGGTTCAACTCATCCAAAGCCGACAGACAAGGTAACGATGCTGGATCAGTGCGAAATTCAACGAATTTTAAAAATCTGAAACTTCTGTCTCATGCCTCTAATGAAGTCATTAGTGGTGATTCCGACGATGGATGGGTCGAACCTTCGAGGGTTTGGTTGCTTACTCAAGACTTTCTCAGAGATGGCACCTAACGGTGCTTCTGGAAAACCCCCAGGGAAGAAGATCAATGACAATGGTGGTTGTGATGGTTTTTATGAATTTCGATCGTTTTCCGACAGAATCTCGATGAGTGGTGAGCACGGATAGATAGATTGGTAGATTCTGCATCAAGGTTAGATTCTAGTAGAGAGGTTTTCCGAAGGTGGACAGAGATGATGGTCGGCGGTGGCCGACTGTAGACCTGTACAAGCCCAAGAAGGGTGTGAATTAGGTGTTAAAACTTTTTGCAATTAACAAACAAGTTTTAACAATTTAATCAATTAAAGCAAACAACAAATAAATTGCTTGAAATTAAAAGAGCAAAGGAAGATAATATGAAAAATTCATTTATAGTGTTTCGGAAATATTGGAATCACTTCGACCCTACGTCCACTCTTTTTAAGGAACCTCATTGAAGCAATCCACTAATGATAGTCAAGCAACTTCATGGATGTTGCCCAAACCTTACAAATATCTCTTCCACAATGAAGTGTTTAATGCATAAACACTCTAAGAGTTACTTCAACACTCTCTTTACAATGATTGATATTGATTGTAAAAGATAAGAAAAGATATAGTAATAAATACTTTACAAGATGAAGATGATCTCTTTTTTAAGAACAAAGCTTGATGAATGGCTTAAAATAAAATTTTCAAAACTTTCAAGAGTATTAATGAGCTATATCAAAAATTGATTGTTCTAACTTGTTTGAAATGCTCATTAATGAGGGAATTTTTTTTTTTTTTTTTTTTTTAGTGTTGGCTTCATATGACCATTAGAAAAAAGTTGGGGTTGTCCAAATCTCGCGTCTAAATTTTGAAAACTAACCATTTTTCACAATAGGACAATCGATTGTGTAAAATGGATAATCGAATGTCCTTTCTTGAATTTGAAATTCTAGGTTTGAAATGTTTTGGACAGTTGACTATCTAAATAGCCAGTTGACTGTGAAACTCTTTATCTCTTTTACAGTTGATGATTCATTTTGTTTTCAAAATGGTCAGTTACAGAGACTTGGACAGTCGACTATCCAAAATGCACAGTCGACTATTAGTTTTAGAAAACTTAGATTTTTAAATCAGTTTTTGATAGAAATGACTTTTCGAATGACCAAAACATTTTTTAAAAGAGTTTTTAAGCCATGTTCAAGCTAACAAAATTAAAGATAGGTTTACATATAAAAGTAAACTACCTTAGAGCCTAAACTTGGTCTTCGGTCTACTTTCGAGTGTCTCTCAAGTAAGATCTCTTCTTCCTTATGCTTGAATTTCGTCTTGATTTTGGGTTGGATGCTTCGACTTAATTAAAAACACTTAGTTAAAGCTTTTAGCACAGTTAAATTAATGTTTTGTCATAATTAAAATCAAATAAGAGTCAATAATCTCTCCATTTTTGAAGATAACGAAACTAAATAGAGAAAAACAGTTTTAATAACTAAGTGTTGGGCTTTTACAAAAAACGGACATAGTCTCCTCTATTTTTAGGATAAAATCAACCTGTAAAATATTAAAAAATCCTAACCAAGTATGTATATTAACTTTTAAGCAATTCTAGCAAGTTCTAAGCAAGAATGGAGCAACGCTCCCCCTAAATCTATCCATACAAACAAGGTTATAAATTGTCCTCTTTTTGTCTTTTTCTCCCCTTTTTTGTCAACAACATAAAAGGGATGAGGAACCAAACTAAGACAAACATTCAGATCAAGATAAACATTAGAATTTGAAGATAGAGAAGGCATTTCAAATAATCAAACAAGAAAGTTAAAAAAAAATGTGCAGAAATACCGATAAGCATTAGTAATTGTTATAGATAGCAAAATAAGCACTTCTATCCTAACAGATAGAAGGATTGATGAACATGCATGCAAAAAGTTAACTAAATACAGATACGGAAAGACCTCCCAAGAAGAATAAAAAAACTGATATATATATATAACAAGTCTAGCAATAGTGTGATGAACAAATAAAGAGATAAATAGTCAAACACATCAAAATACATAAGAAGCTTAGGTTCCCATGAACCTAGCAAAATATCTTAGTATAATAAACAAGCACCATGTCATGCAGTCAATAAGAATGTAGTAAAGAAAATGAAATAGTAAAAGTACATGTCCTTGCAAAAACCATCAAAATCTGGGATATGGAATGAAAATAGAAATCATAAACAGAGCTGATAAGTGATATGCTATCAAGGAGTATCGCTAGAAGGTCGACGGTGAATCTTGTCTCTCAAATCACTCATCTGATCCCTGATGACCTCAAACTCATCCTCAATGATGTTAAATCGAGCATTCATTATGAGTGAAAGGGAGGACAACTCCTCCTTCAGATCTCGAAAACCACCTAGTATGGATGTATTATAATCCAATGAATTGGAACTGCTAGCACCAACACCAACAGCTCTTTCAACCTTTGGCTCATCATTCGCTTCTATGTCCTCATCGGCTGGAGTAACTCCTTCAGGTTTTCTCCTCCAAACCTTTTGAGTTGGATCATAAATGGAATTTGCGATGTGTCCCTAAGTATTGTCCACCAGCTGGACCAACTTCATCTTGTTGAGGGTCGACTTATTGAAGATATCAGTCATGGGTAACTCCATATTTTCTTCCCTAACAAGAAAAACTCCATAATACTTCAAGATCCTAGTAATAAGCATCTCGAATGGCTAACCACCCAACTCCTTCTTTTAGCCCTCAGTCATCTTAGCCAGTATAAAACTATAAAGGTTATACCAACTCCCATTCATCAAATGTCATAGGATGTATACATCTATCTGGCTTAGATATGTATAACTCCCTTTCCTAAGAGATATGAAATATCCAATAATCAGATGAATGACACGACTGATTATGGTTAGAGCATTAGCATCCTTAAATATGTACTGAAGGTATATGTGGGGTCACCTCTGAGGATTTTAAAGGCTCATTGTTTGTCAAAATCCTCAGCCTAGTTGAATGTATCTATCCACTCACGACCACCCTTGGGTATTTGTAAAATATCAAACAGAACATTCGAATTAACCAGTATTGTCTTCCCTTTAACAAATGCATTGAATGATAACCCAGCAGAAGAAGTTGTCTCAAGATTTTCATAAAATAATCTAATCAACTTAGGGTATGTAATCTTAGAGATAGTGACTATGGGTTTCCAACCAACAGTAGCAAAATAGTGTTCAATATCCATATAATTCTCTCTAAGGTTTTGAAAATCTACCAACCAAGTCATAATTATCTCTTTTCTAGAAATATGGTTGTCATATAGTGATTTTGCAGTAGTATTAAGGAAGAGATTTGGGATTCACCATCACTTTCTGATACTTGTGCCCTCTTGCGCCATCGCCACCCTTCTTAGAGCTTGAAACATGTATTGTTTTAGGAATTTTGTACTGTATAAGTGTTCAAAAGGTGGAGAGAAAGTGTTTTTATGAAGGAAATTGGTATGATTTGGGATTGATTTGGTGAAAATTTGAAGAAAATTAAGAGAGAAAAAATGGAGGTGCGGCTAAGGTTTGAGATTTAGGGGTTTTGAAGGTTGAAGATGAAGTGCATATATATATATTCTCAATTGGATAATCGAATGTCTAAAATAGGCAGTCGATTATCCTTTTTAATTTAAAGGACCACGTAAAGGAGGCTTGAAGGATAGTCGTCTGTGTATATGTATAGTCGACTTTTAAAGTCCCTACCCCTTAGATAGTTGACTGTCTAAAATACACAGTTGACTGTTTAAAGTTCTAATTTTGGACAGTGAAGAAGGGTTCTAAAGCCCAGTCGACTATGCATATAAACAATCGACTATTAAAGTCTTTCTTCCTTGAACAGTCGACTGTCAAATATGCACAATCGACTTTGCAGAGCCCATAACTTGAATTTTTAAGAGAGTTTTGCAAGAATTGACTGCTCTATACTATTTTTGAGTGAGAGAAAATTAAATTGATAATTAATACTCATTCACTCAAAAGTAATTATGCATACGATGAATGTAAATACAATGACACACACACACATTCATAGTTTATCAATCCCATTAACAGTCTAACTTTACAAAAACTTTCTTTATTCAAAGTTTTTGTAAGAATGTCAGCAATCTGGTCTCTTATAAAGTGATGTCTTCTCTCAATATATTTGGTTCTAGAATGCTGAATTGAGTTTTTTGTCAAGTTGATAACACTAGTATTGTCACAATGAATTGGAATATTTTTAAAACAGATGTCATAATCTTCTAGTTGTTGTTTCATCCATAAAACTTGTGCATAACAACTACCAGCGACTACATATTTCACTTCGGTGGTTGATAGTGCAACTAAATTTTGTTTCTTTGAAAACCAAGAAGTTAGCATAGCACCTAAAAATTGGTATGTTCCACTAGTGATTTTATAACTAATTTACAACCCACAAAATCAGCATTTGAGTGCTTAACAAGCTCAAAAGTTGATTTTCTAGAATACCATAAGCCTAAATTTTGAGTACCTTGCAAATATCTTAAAATTCTTTTAACAACAGCAACATTAGATTACTTAGGATTAGCTTGGAATCTAGCACACATGCATACACTAAACATTATATCGGGTCTACTTTCAATTAGATATAGTAAAGCCCCTATCATGCTTATATAAGTTTTAATGTCTACACACTTACCTCCTTCATCTAAGTCAAGTTTTGTAAAGGTGCTCATAGGAGTTCCAAGAGACTTTGAGTTCTCCACCCCAAACCTCTTTAGCAAGTCCTTAGTATATTTGGATTGATTGATGAAGATGTCTCCTTTCAATTTTTTGATTTGAAGTCCAAGGAAGTATGTAAGCTCTTTCATCATACTCATCTCAAATTCACCTTACATACACTTAGTAAATTCTTGACACAGAGATTCATTAGAGACGTCAAATATAATATCATCAACATATATTTGGACTAAGAGTGTATTATGTTTATGAGTTTTTGTAAAAAGAGTTGTATCTGTTTTTCCTTTTGTAAAACCATTTTCAAGTAAAGATTTATTTAACCTTTCATACCATGCACTTGGAGCTTATTTCAACCCATAGAGAGTTTTAGAAAGCTTGTAAACAAGGTTTGGAAGGTTAGGATCTTCAAAATCAAGAGGTTATTCAACATGAACCTCTTCTTCTATAAAGCCATTTAAAAATGTATTTTTCACATCTATTTGAAATAGTTTAAACTTTTTAAAGCATGCAAAGGTTAGCAACATATGAATAGTTTCTAATCTAGCTACAGGGGCATAAGTTTCATCAAAGTCTATTTCTTCTTCTTGATTGTAACCCTTAGCAACAAGTCTAGCCTTGTTCCTAGTTACAATCCCATTTTCATCCATTTTGTTTCCATAAACCCATTTAGTTCCCATGAGGGTATGATTCTTTGGTCTAGGAATTAAAGTTCACACTTTATTTCTTTCAAATTGATTTAACTCTTCTTACATATTATTTATCCAATCAACATCCTTTTCGACTTCTACAAAAGTATTAGGTTCTACTTGGGATAAATAAGCTACACAATTGCAAATATTTCTCATAAAAGATCGATACTTACCCCTTATGAAGGATCACCAATCACTTGATCGATTGGATGATAATTTACATACCTGATAGGAGCTTAAATATTCATATTTAAGCCCCTTAATTTACATTTGTTAAGTTCTTTATCTATATGTTTTAGTCTATTTTACTTCACTTTTGTGTTTTACACGTTTTTATAGGGTCTTGGAGAAAAAGAAGCATTTTTGGCACTTAAAGGAATAAATCTGGAAATCCTAGAGCAGCTGCTGGCTAAATTGCGATCGAGTGCACTCCTCTGTGTGATCGAGTGCAGCATTGCGATCGAGTGCACTACATATGCGATCGAGCGCACATGTATGGGCATGAACAGTAAACTGCAGAACCCTGTTTTGGAAATAACCCTATTTTGGAAATAAAGGAGTTTTGCGTTTTAGGAAAGTTTAGGAACTCATGAGCCGATTAGGACTTCTCAAAGACCTATAAATACACTTGTAAATCACACACAAAAGGCATCACCTCTTGGAGGGATCACTTCTTAGATCCATTCTTTTATCTTTTACTTTAGCTTGGAGAAGGAGACCATGGAGCGGAATTGGCGACTCTTCTCTCGGGTTTCTTCTTTCCTTTTTATTTTATTATGTGTAATTAAATTCTTAGTAGGGCTTGGTTGAAGCCCTAATTATGTTTACTCAATAAATTTAGTATTGGTGCCTTGCGATATTTATGTTGTGTTGCTTAAACTTGATTAATACCCGCTTTTATTTAAATTCCTCATATGTATATGTCTGATCAATATGTGCATGTGGTATGGACTTGTTAGTTAGATCAATTTGGATGACCATGTACTGGGTCTAACATTAGTAACAAGGGATATCTTATCTGGATGCCCATGTTAATCAACATGGGAAACCGGGAGTAGATACCATGCCCTAGGTCTCATGTGGTTGTCGATTTCCATAGTACTTATGTTTTCTTAAGGAACAACTCAAGCAGATACCATGCTGAATCCCTTAAGGAAGAAAAGAGTTAGAGTAGATATCATGCCTAACTCGTTGCTTAGGGAAATCAATAGCTTAAGGAGTAGATACCATGCCCTTAGGTTGGCAACCAGTAGGTATACATGGCATGAATAAAGCATTGGCATACTGTTATATTGTGGTAGCATAATTAGTGGTGGATATCAAGTCCCTACGCCTTTATCCTTAGTATTTTATCTATATTATTTCTCAACACTTTTATTATTTCTATCATTTTATATTGCGAATATAATTCTAAATTGAACTTTACCAATCCCTGTGGAGATGATTTTGCATTCGCACACTATACTGCACTGTTGACCTTATGCACTTGCAAGTAAAACAAGTGCGATTATTTACTTATTTATTTAGGTGGATAAACGCACAACAAGTTTTTGGCGCCGTTGCTGGGGATTGTGCTAAATTTCTTTTTGGAATTATTTTCGTTAGTTTTTTTTATTATTTATTCTATTTTATTTTGTTCTGTTTTATTTTTATTTTTATCAAAAATCAGATTTATTCCTCCTTTTCGTTTTCTGTTCAGGTGTGCAGAGGAGGAGTTTCTGTCCTCATTGCGATCGAGCGCAGTGCCTTGTGCGATCGAGCACAAGTCTGCGATCGAGCGTAGTTCAGTGTGCGCTCGAGCGCAAATAGTCCAAAGACTACCCAAGCAGTAGTACTGAAGTTGTTGTACTAAGGTATTCCTGCTGATTCATGCAAGGGCTTCGAGTGAGGAACCCAACCATCTTTTCACTTGATACAGAAAGTGAGCAGATCATTCGAAAGAGGCCTAGAAACAACTTCGAAGAGAGAGAAGAAGAATTTGAGGGTGAAGCACCAATGGAACAGCTTTACAACCAACTGCCACCAAAACGGAGACCTATGAAGCAATCCTTCATTCCACAGAACCTCAACCATCCTTTATGCATTGCATATCAACCTAAGGTGGAAGAAAATTATTACATATCTCTGGAGATACTTAGTGCCTTGACTCATTTTAGGGGTACACCTGCTGAGGATCCACACTTGCACCTTCGAGAATTCTGTGATCTCTGCAAGTTCCAGTATATTCGGGGCCTAGATCAAGAGGGAATCAGGTTAATTCTTTTTCCTTTTTCATTAAAAGATAATGCTAAAATGTGGTATCATTTATTGCCTACAGATTCCATCCATACTTGGGAAGAGCTATCCAATAGATTTCTAAGGAAATTTTTTTCAGCCCAAAAGACAAGGCAGATGAGGAAGGAGATTCAATCCTTCCAACAGAGGGATGGAGACCTTTTCTTCGAGGAATGGGGACACTTTAATGAGCTGCTACTCAAATGTCCATATCACAACTTACCTCAAGATGAGCTGGTACTAGCTTTCTATGAAGGTTTGAGTGGTATAAATCAAGGTATAGTGGATTCCGGTTGTGGAGGTGTGCTGATGGAGAAGACTAGTGAAGAAGCCATGGAGCTGTTTGAGACATTAAGTGAGCACACCAAACAATTCTCCTCGAAAGGTAGACAAGGAATTAAAAGCAAGAGTATGTATGAGGCGAGCTTCAATGATGGATCTTCAAATCAGATGGCTGCTATGGAAAGAAAGCTAGACATGCTCATAAAAGCCATGACTGATCAGAACAACTTATGTAGTCCACAGGCTACACAACGTCAGGTATGTGCTATATGCTCTCATTTTGATCATAATACTTATTCTTGTCCTCTGTATTCAACTATAGATCAAGAACAAGCAAATTATGAGGGACCGAACAGCGCATATGCAAATACCTACAATCTTGGATGGAAGAACCACCCCAATCTCTCATGGAGCAACATTCAAAATGCTTTGAATCTTCAAGGACAGCAACGACACTTCCAACCAGCAGCCCTACCAGTGTTGGAATCATAAAATAGTGACCTAGAGAATCTTATGAGGCAACTGATGACTTCACAAGAACAGTTTATGATTAAGCAACGACAAACCACTACAAAACATGAGCAAGCCATTCAAAGACTCGAGGAACAAATGGGGCAATTGGCTAAGGAGCTAAGTGAAAGAAAGTTGGGTGAACTTCCAGTCCAACCACTACCTACTCCAAGAGGACATCAGCAACTAAATGCCGTGACAACTCTAACAAATGGTAAGATCATTAAAACTGATGAGCCTACACAAGCATCCATATCCAAAGTCCATCACGTTGATCCAATAGAAACTGTTCTTATCTATAGTGTCCCAAGATCGGATATTGAGCCCAAATGCAAGGATGTTACTGATGACATCATTGACACTATGCACCTCCTTGAGGCCTTTCCAAAGCATCCAAGTAAGTACACCGATCCATTTGACCATCATGTGCCTACTAATATTATTTTCCCTTCTATTGTACAGGCACCTAACTTGGAATTCAAGCAGTTGTCAGAGCACTTACCGTATGCTTATATAGGAGAGAATAAGACATTTCCTATGCTAGCTGCTGCCACTCGTAGTTTTGGGGAAAAATAAGGCTTGGTCCGGCTGAAGACGTTAAACTTAGCGCTCATGGGAGGCACCCCACAGCTTATCCTTTTATTTTTATTATTTTACGTATTTATTGTTATTTATTTATTTTTATTACTTCTTGTTTTCCCGTATTACGTCAGTTTTTATTTTTTAGGGACAATGTGTGCATCCGTTCAAGTTTGGGGGTACGCTATGAGCCATGCCAACCTAGCTAGTTCTCCATCTCCCAGGTCAGCTCTTTCCTTGTTATTCACACATTGGAGACAATGTATAATTTAAGTTTGGGGGTATGGGAGACACATTCACACACATCTTGTCCCAGTTTTTTTTGTTTTGTTGTTTTTCATAGATAAATACATGTTCATTCCGTTCCAAAATTTTTGGGTGTTCTAAACAAACAATACGATTTGACTTCATAAGTGAGCTTAACACCTTGAACATATGGGCCAATAATTAAGTTTTGAACCATAATCACTTTCTTTTAGGCATTTAAGGATTCACAAGTTCGACTTAAACTAAACATGAGCACATTAGCACATAGTTGTGTGGGGTATAACATGTAATTTTGATTTGTATGTTTCTTTTGCTTGACTGTGAACCAGATGACCTATTAGATTAACGCAGTGGCATAAGAAAATAAAAAAAGTTCATTATTGCTCAAAAAGAAAAGAAAAAAAATGCTCCTAAAGATCATTAAAAAGAACTTTCCATTAAGTAACTGGCCCTCTTGCCTCAGAAAGCAGTGAGTGTCACGTTAAAAGGTGGAATATTTTGATCGGTAGCATTAAGATCAGTTAGTTTCGTAGCCTTTTTGACTCGAGTTAGTAAGCCCTTAGGGGTGTTTCTACACCTAATGCCCTAAAACCATCTGGTTTGGGAGTCATTGGCTAAACGCTCGTTACACGAGTCAAATAGAAAGCTTAAGGGAACTAACTTGGCAAAAATCTCACAAATAAAAGAAAAGAAGAAAATCTATGCCATCTTTGTTGATTCTAATAGAAAATTTGGTGAATCTTGAGTCATCGAAACACTAGACATTAGAATTATTTGGAAACCCAATCTTTTATGTGCTAGTCCACCACACACTCAGTTAAACTTGTGATCTCTTAACCTGCCTCATGAAAGTGATTTGCATTCAAAACTCGTATTCATTGCAAAGATGTGTTTATACTTGTTAAGCTTGCTCATGAATGCGCATCATAGTTTTGTGTGAAACCTAAACTTTTGTTGGACACCATGAGCATTGGATTTATCTTTGCGTCTTTGTTTTTCATTTAGTTTTTGGTTTTGTATTGCTAAGGGACTAGCAATATGTAAGTTTGAGGGTGTGATAGGAGCTTAAATATTCATATTTAAGCCCCTTAATTTACATTTGTTAAGTTCTTTATCTATATGTTTTAGTCTATTTTACTTCACTTTTGTGTTTTACACATTTTTATAGGGTCTTGGAGAAAAAGAAGCATCTTTGGCACTTAAAAGAATAAATCTGGAAATCCTAGAGCAGCTGCTGGCTAAATTGCGATCGAGCGCACTCCTCTGTGTGATCGAGCGCAGCATTGCGATCGAGCGCACCACATACACGATCGAGCGCACATGTATGGGCGTGAACAGTAAACTGCAAAACCCTGTTTTGGAAATAACCCTATTTTGGAAATAAAGGAGTTTTGCGTTTTAGGAAAGTTTAGGAACTCATGAGCCGATTAGGACTTCTCAAAGACCTATAAATACACTTGTAAATCACACACAAAAGGCATCACCTCTTGGGGGGATCACTTCTTAGATCCATTCTTTTATCTTTTGCTTTAGCTTGGAGAAGGAGACCGTGGAGCGGAATTGACGACTCTTTTCTCGGGTTTCTTCTTTCCTTTTTATTTTATTATGTGTAATTAAATTCTTAGTAGGGCTTGGTTGAAGCCCTAATTATGTTTACTCAATAAATTTAGTATTGGTGCCTTGCGATATTTATGTTGTGTTGCTTAAACTTGATTAATACCCGCTTTTGTTTAAATTCCTCATATGTATATGTCTGATCAATATGTGCATGTGGTATGGACTTGTTAGTTAGATCAATTTGGATGACCGAGTCCTGGGTCTAACATTAGTAACAAGGGATATCTTATCCGGATACCCGGGTTAATCAACATGGGAAACCGGGAGTAGATACCATGCCCTAGGTCTCATGTGGTTGTCTATTTCCATAGTACTTATGTTTTCTTAAGGAACAACTCAAGCAGATACCATGCTGAATCCCTTAAGGAAGAAAAAAGTTAGAGTAGATACCATGCCTAACTCATTGCTTAGGGAAATCAATAGCTTAAGGAGTAGATACCATGCCCTTAGGTTGGCAACCAGTAGGTATACATGGCATGAATAAAGCATTGGCATACTGTTATATTGTGGTAGCATAATTAGTGGTGGATATCAAGTCCCTACGCCTTTATCCTTAGTATTTTATCTTTATTATTTCTCAACACTTTTATTATTTCTATCATTTTATATTACGAATATAATTCTAAATTGAACTTTACCAATCCCTGTGGAGATGATCTTGCATTCGCACACTATACTACACTGTTGACTTTGTGCACTTGCAAGTAAAACAAGTGCGATTATTTACTTATTTATTTAGGTGGATAAACGCACAACAATACCTCCAATCTTTGGGAAGTTCATTTCCTTGATGACTTGTGGAAGGTTGATCAAGATTAGGAGCGACTAACACTTGATTTGTTTGAAGTTGACTTTCTTTAGGGTCAACAATGGGAGTAGATGTATCCACTCTTAGAATAAAATCTATATCATCATCAAGAGATACTATTCTACTATTAATTGGGTTATATTCATCAAAAGTAACATGTACGGATTCTTCAATCACTGGAGTTCTTTTGTTAAAGACTCTGTAAGCTTTATTAGAGGTTGAATATCCCTTTATTGGTCTTAGATTCAAATTCACCTAAATTAGTTTTATTGTTATTTAGGACGAAACACTTTTAACCAATAGCACGAAAATAATAGATATTAGGCTTTTTGCATTTCCATAGTACATATAGAGTTTTGTCAAGTATAGACCTAATTAATACTCTATTTAAAACATAATAAGGTATTTTGGTAAACTATTTTCACAAAGCATGGTTCTTGCAAATTCTTCTAGAATTCTATTTTTCCTTTTAACCACACCATTTTGTTAAGGAGTTCTAGAGGCTGAAAACTTGTGATAAATTCCATTTTCATCACAAAATTTTGAAAAACTTTGGTTTTCAAATTCTTTTTCATAATCACTTCTAATACTTGAAATAGAAATTCCTTTTTCATTTTGGATTTTCTTGCAAAAGTTCACAAAACCATTAAAGGCTTTATCCTTATAAGTAATAAAAAAAAGGTATATCTTGAATAATCATAAAATATAACAAGAACATATCGATGGTCACCTAGACTAATGGTGCTTATTGGACCAAACAAGTCCATATGTAAAAGCTCTAATGGTCTAGAGGCTGAAATTGCCTTTTTGAAATTAAAAAATACTCTTGTTTCTTTCCCCATTTGACAAGCATCGCAAAACTTTGTCTTTTTCAAATTTGATTTTGGAAAGGCCAATAACTAAATCTTTTCTTAAAATTATTTTAATTAAATCCATGTTTACATGGCCAAGCCTTCTATGCTAGAGCCATGGGCTTTCACTAAAAAGGAAAAAACATTTTTCACTTTCCAAAGGTAAAGATTTTAAATCAACTAGATGGATATTATCATGTCTATGGCCAACAAACTTATTCTTGTTACTCTTGATGTCTATTACTAGATAATGAGAGGATTCAAATATAACTTTGTTGCCTTTGTCACATGATTGACTAATACTAAGTAAATTTGGCTTAAGGCCTTGCACATATAAAACATGGTCAATGGTTGAAAAATCTTTACCCACTTGGCCATGCTCGATAATCTTTATCTTGGTGTTATCTCCAATGGTGATGTGCCTACTATCCCTTATAGTTAGCTCCTTGAACATAATTTGATCACCGGTCATATGTTTTGAGCATCTATTATCAAGGTACCAATAGTTACCTTTCTCTTTGGTGTGGAAACATATCTATATTATACATGGATACACAATAGCACTCTTAGGTACCCAAAATTTTTTGGGTCCTTTGGGGTTAGTCCTAGAAAATATGACTCCTTTAGGGACCCAAACTTTCATAACATTATAAGGTGCTTTATAATTGTATACATGTTGATGATGCATGATCCTAGGATGATAGTCATAGAACTTTCTAGGATGTCTTGAATATGCATGCTTATTATTCCTTGGATGAGCATTCCTAGGATACATGTTTCTAGCATAGGAGTTATGAACATACATGTTATCTCTAGGATATGCATTTTAGTTATTTCTTGGATATGTATTCCTAGCATGTGCATTTCTTTAATGTCTATTCCTAGCATGTGCATTTCTAGGATGAGCATACATATGTGCATAAGTATTTTTAGGATTTCTATTTCTAGCATATGCATTTGAATTGAAATTTTTTTTCTTAGGCTTACTAGTATTTTTACATTTTTTTTTTAACTTCACTAGTGCCCTCATAAGTAATTTGAAATTTGTCTCATATTTCTTTAGCCGAAATACATGCTGTAATTTTATTGTATTCATTTATATCTAAAGCACAATGTAATATACTAGTAGCTCTACTATTGAGAGACATCATTCTACAATCTCATTCATCAAACTGCGATATAAGCTTAGGCAATGTACGAGTGATTTCTTCAATAGTTATTTTCTTAGTAGTAAATCTAGGTCCTTCTTCAATGATTCTCCACAAATTATAATCTTGTCCTTCAACAAAGATTTTCATTCTATTTTCCAATAATTATAATTTGTGTCATTGAACAAAAGAGGTCTAGTATAGGAATGACCTTAGATATAACCATTTGAAGTCATAGAATCAACTCAAGGATTTTAAGTGTAAAATTGAGCACGTGGCTTTAATACCAATTGTAGACCGAGGTACAAATCCAAGATGGGGTGATTTGGTTTTTAAAACTTTTTGTAATTAACAAAGAAGTTTTAATAATCTAATCCATTAAAGCAAACAACAAATAAATTGTTTGAAATTAAAGGAGTAAAGGAAAAGAATATGCAAACTCCAATTATAGTGGTTTAGCAATATCGGAATCACTCCGACCCTACGTCTAATCTCTTCAAGAAACCTCCTTGAAGCAATCCATTAATGATAGTCAAGCAATTTCACGGGTATTGCCTAAACCTTACAAATATCTCTTTCACAAGGAAGTGTTTACTGCCTAAACATTCTAAGAGTTACTTCAACTCTTTCTCTTTATAATGATTGATATTGATTGTAAAAGAAAAGAAGAGATATAGCATTAAATACTTTAAAATATGAAGATGATATCTCTTTTAAGAAAAAAACTTGATGAATAGCTCAAAAAAAATTTCAAAGCTTTCAAAAGTATTAATGAGCTATATCGGAAATTGATTGTTCTAACTTGTTATAAATGCTCATTAATGTGGGGATTTTATAGTCTTGGCTTCATATGGTCATTAGACACAAGTTAGGGTGGTTTGGAGCATTAAATACTCAAGTCATGCGTCCAGATTTTGAAAACTAGTCGTTTTTCGCGATAGGACAGTCAACTGTGTAAAATGAACAATCTAATGCAGTGTTATGAAATGCGAATTTGGGGCGCGCCCCAGGCATTTTCGGGCTAAAACGCCCCAGGGCATGAATCCTGGGGTGAAAGTATCACAGGGCGGTCATTTTTCCGATCTAGAAAAACAGTGTATGCCTTTGACACCCCAAGCGTCTGGGCATACACCTAATGCATTTTTTTTTTAATTCTACAACCGATCTACGATCGCATTTCAAGGCCAATTTGGTGATCATGTCGAATCGAGAGAAGAGAGAAAGGACCATAGGGAGCAGATCTGATTGGGCGTTGAGAGAGAGGCAGTGAAGACTCTGTCCCTCGATCCTGAGCCGCTGCAGGCACACTGGAGAATCCGCAAGACTCTTCAGTTCCCTCAGCTTGCATCGAGGAGATTAGAGGCGTTGATTTGGGCTTTGATCGATGGCTGTGGTTGGTCTTGCAACGGCTCGAGATTACAGCCATCGAAGCTAACTGGCCCATCCACGAAGGCCAATAGAAACGGACGGCTAAGATGTGCGACCACAGGTTCTTTATTCGGTGCACCACCGTAGTTGAGCTTTGAAATAGCTATATAAATCTAAACGGAGACTTTGTTCTCTCTGGTGTCTTCAAAATGCCCAGAGACAGACTTGAAATCGGATTTCGTTTGGCTTTTGTTTCCTTTGAATAAAATTAAAACTTGGAGAAAATATGCAGAGAGAGCAACTTCACGTACTTGTCATCATGAGCCCTACCCGGATTTTCAGCCAAGTCAGTCTAAAAATATCTAATCAGAGTTCCATTTCATCAGGCTTTACTTTCAATGATCAGACTGGTTTTTATTTGACTATTTGTTTGATATTTGTTCTCAGACAATCTTGTATTTGACTATTTGACTAATAAATAGTATTTACAGCACATTGTTTGATATTTGTGATTAAAATATTGTGCTACCAGATGTGATTAAATTTTTCATCAAATTATTTAATATTTGTGTAAAAATGTTTTGATAAGTATTTATTTATAGGTCTTAAATTAGTAAAGTTTTTTTATAATTAATTTATTTATATTATTTTAATTTTTTAATATTTTTATAATATAATTAATATTATTTTATTCAAAACACCCCAATGTTTCAAAAAGCTTACGCCCCAACACCTCAAGGCTTATGCCTCGCCTCATTGAGACAAAACATCTCGCCCAACGCCCTCGCCTCTAAAAACATTGATCGAATATCCACTCTTGAATTTGAAATTCTGGGTTTGAAATATTTTGGGCAGTCGACTGTGAAAATCTCAGTATCTTTCACAATCAACTATCCATTTTGTTTTCAAATTGATCAGTTACAGAGACTTTGACAGTCAACTGTCCAAAATGCACAATCAATTGTTAGTTTTAGAAAATTTAGATTTTTAAATCAGTTTTTGACAGAAATGAGTTTTCAAATGACCAAAACATTTTCTAAAAGAGTTTTTGAGCCGTGTTCAAGCTAAGAAACTTAAGGAGAGATTTATATATAAAAGTAAACTACCTTAGAACCTAAACTTGGTCTTCGGTCTTCTTTCAAGTGTCTCTCAAGTATGATCTTTTCTTCCTAATGCTTAAATTTCGTCTTTATTTTGAGTTGGATGCTTCGACTTAGATAAAAAGACTTAGTTAAAACTATTAGCACAATTAAAGTAATTTTTTATCATAATTAAAATAAAATACAACTCAACACCGACGATGTTAGATCTAGCTGAAAATTTGAGGTTTTGGTCGCGAGGTTTGACTGAGGCTGGTGGTATGGGTGGTGTTGGCTTGAAGTCAGCGAAAAATGGCAAATCCACTCAAATCTCACTATCAAGGCTACTATTTGTTGTTTTACTGAGTTGATTCTAAGGGTTGTTTGGCAGATGCAATGTAATTTGGGTGTTTGTTTAGGCTCTAATAACAAACTGATATAGAACAAAAAAAAATAAAAACTATGCTACCTTGGAAGTTGAGTTAAATTGGGCTATATTCAATTTTTCAAAATCTGATTTTTATTCTTTCAAAGCTATTTGATCTACTCTTTTTGACAGAAATTTTAAGAAGCATAAATGTTCTGTTAAAGATGTCACTGTTACAATGGTTCAAGGCCGATGGCAAGCAAGTGCTAGAGATATTTTGTTACTCCAGTTCAAATCTCAAAATTGAATTCTTTAGTTATATATCATCAGATAAATATTTTGAGGGTAAAGAAATCTATTTACATTGACCGAATTTCATAACCTGAGTTCTTTGTTATAATAAATTTTATTAATATTAAAATGAGTAAGGATCTTTTGACACCGTAGTAAGAAAATTTTATTTTACATTAATTTATAATTTTTTGTATAATCTTTATTTTACGATGTTGACAATTGGATTTAATTTTGTATTTGTATAGATCATACATGCAAAATTTCATCAATAAGAAATTTTATTTATATTGCTAAATTTGATTAGTTTAAGAGTTAAATTTAATGAGTTATATAGATAAAATGTTTATATATATTTGATCGATGTGAAATTTTATATATATGATTTATGTGAATAGGTGATTAAATATTTTCAAATTCAAAATAGATGATTAAATCAAACAATCAATTTTGAAGAAAAAAAATTATTTGAAAAAATTATGGAGTGATGAAAGATATCTTTATTCTTACATCTTATGTCAATTGATCCATGCTCATATCAATTATTTAAAAATAAAAAATTATTAACATAATAATAATAATCAATCAAATATTTAAATAAAGTAAAATTATTGCACAAGAAATAATAAAAAAATTTTCTTGCATTTATAACCTTTTCTTAACTTTTTTTTTTCTTTTTCTTGATTTTTTTGTCTCTCTTAATCCTTCTCGGGAGATTTTCGTTGAATCCGTTTAAAAGCAGTTGCGTTTTTTTCCTCCTTGCTCCTTAGGCTTTTTGTATTCTAGAATTGTACTATATTTGTGTGAGAGTTTGATGCATAGTGTGGCTGAGGAAAAATTTATTCCCTGAGATAGAGGGAGTTGTCAATCATAATACTCCATTTGTCTCGTAATTTTAAACACTTATCATTTTTTTTATTTAAGCTCGATTTTAATTATTATATATATGTTATTTTAAAAATATAAAAAATATATTTTTTAGAAAATTTTAAACTCTATTTACGTATATATGAACAAAAATTAAATTTTTTTAATGATTTAACAATAGAAAAAAATTATTCATTTAATTGACTAAATAGTAAACGTGACAAAAATTATAGAACAGAAAGAGTATATATTTAGACTTTAATATAATGTTTAGCACAGCTCGTATCTCGTAGGCTCATATTTAATTATAATATATATTTAGACTTTAATATAATGTTTTAACTGATTATTTTATCGGTGTTTTAACTTAGTTAAAATAAGTATGAGTTTCTCTAGGATGTTTGAACATTTTGAATTTTAATATTTGAGATACGTTTGAATTTAAATACGCTAAATTCATGTTTTAAAATTCTATTTGTCATATTTAGCATTTGAAATGAAATAATATAACACAAAAATCTAGCCTGCTCAAAGCCTACCCAACCCAACTCAATCCAATCTAACATATTCAATTTGATTTTGATTTTACAAGTCAACCTGAATCTAACTTGATTTTTCATGAGTTAAAATAGGATTGAGATTTTCATAACCTGTCATAAGTTGGGTTGGGTTAAAGTTAAAAGTATATTGTCACGACTTAAGTTAAGGTTGACCTCTAACCTGACCTAACCCAATCCGTGCACAACTCTAATCATAATCGAGCCCTTGAAATTAAGACTAGGCCTTCAATGGAAGCTGTCAAGGTCCGGTTGCTCAACAAAAGTGTATTTTAGATCAGATTATTTTTTTATGATTTCTAGAATTTTCTCCAAAGTCATTGGTAAAGGTAAAAAAAATTCTTGCTTACACAGTATCATGAGAAATACATGGCACAATGGTCCATTAACCCTTAAATGAAAATAAAATATATTTTTTCTCTATTTTCTTATACCATTTAACGGTAAGATAGATTTTTGTGTCACGTATCTAAAGACACTGTAACAAACAAAAAAATTCTCCTTTAAAGTCACTGATACTATACGTGGAATTTTGTGTCGATGATCCAAGGATGAAAAGTTACAATCTTCGAATTAATAATGCAAGCTTGAAGGAAGGACTATCCTGGTATGTATGTATGTATGTATGTATGCAGCTCTCTTCCACTAGTTACATGAATAGCTACTGTTAGAAAATAAAGAGAGATTGGAGAAGAAACTCTTGTATTATTGATCTATTATGAAAAACGAATACAAGCCTATATATAGAGGTAAAATATAAAACCTAATAGAAATAGGAAACCTAGGGTTATAATAAATTAGGAAATTAGGAAACTAAACTAATTAAGGAACTAATACATATAAAAACTAGGAAACCAAAATTGCAATAGGAATATAAAATATCATATATGTTAACAGCCCATCTCAAACTCAAGGTGGTAAAGTGGATGTCAACTTGAGTTTGCAAACCGAATCAAAGAAGCATCGAGAAGAACAAATTTCGATGAAAAACTTTGCAGGTTGATGCCAAACTTTGATGAAGAACTCTGCAGAAGTAACTCCCCCCCTCCCCCGCCCCCCTACATGCAAGCTCACCTCCTTGCATGTGTCCTCGTAGTATTCATGAAGGAACTTGAAAGCTAATGTCACAGAACATGTGACAGGTAGGGACCTAGAGCGGAATCACTAGTGACAAGCAAGGACCCAGAGCGGAATCACGAGTGACATGCAAGGACCTGGAGCTAACTCACGCGTGATAGGCAAGGATCTGAAGCGGAATCACGGGTGACATGCATGGACTCGGAGCGAAATCACGGGTGATAGGCAAGGACCCGGAGTGGAATCACGAGTGATAACTTGGAAGGACCCGGAGCGAAATCACTGGTGATAACTTGGTAAGACCTAGAGCGAAACCGTAGGTCGTAGGTCATAGATTGGTAGAACCAAGAACGTAATCACGGGTTTAAGAGCAGATATAGTAGACTAGAAACAGGTCATCGGGCTTGATCTGGTCAAAGTTTTTCGGTGTATACTTATTTGCATTGATAAAAAAAAATCTAAAAGATTATAAAAGTATAGAACAAGAAAGAAAAAGGGTTATGTCTAGACGAAAGGCGTTAAGCTGCCCACCAAAATTGCGGAAGCTCAAAAGACAACTCTCAAAACAAGATCAATAGCTCTGATACCATGTTAGAAAATAAAGAAAGATTGAAGAAAAAACTCTTGTATTATTGATCTATTATGAAAAACAAATACAAACTTATATATAGAGGTAAAATATAAAATCTAATAGAAATAAGAAACTTAAGATTATAATAATTTAGAAGATTGAAAAACTAAACTAATTAAAAAAACTAATACATATGAAACTAAAATACTAATATTATAATAAAAATAAAAAATATCATATATATTAACAGCTACTTCCCTAGAAAACCTATCTTTCACTTAAATGAGACATTTCGGCGATTTTATACAGCTCACCATTTCCCTGTGCTGTACATTTTCTACTTTCTTTTTCTACCTACGTTTTCACTTTTTGCCTCGTGTTCTTTTCTCCTTCTTTTCGTTCTTCTCCCATCCTTCTTCTATGCAGGCGATTTTATAGTTGTCAAAAGCGTAGCATCTAAGCCTAAGCTGCCCACTTCTTTTTTTTTTTTTTTTCTTTCTAACGTTTTCGGAGATAAAACTAAAATTTACGCTCGATATAATTAAGTATTTCTCAGATAACGAAATGATAATACTATAAATTATTTTTTATGGTAATTACATAAATTCCAAAAAATTTATTAATAATAATAATTAAATAATAAATATTCAAAAAAAATAAATAACTGAAGCTACCATTCAAATTTTTTATGATTCCATTCTTTGTGAATGCCGCTGGCGATTTATCTTTTCAATTTTGAATTTTGAATAGTCTTTATTTTAGTGCTCATTTGAACTGTTTAATAAATATTTATTATTGTTCTTATCAGCATGTCTTTAAAAGGAAGCACCCTAATGACCTGTCATTTTATAAACTAACTTGGACGCCTTTACTATAGGAAAACAGTGAAGAGTTTCAAACTTTCAAAGAGAAAGTCAATGGCACGGGGCTGCTCAATTTTTTTGACCCTTACCAAACCAATTGTAATGATTTATCGAATCTTAATAAATTTTAAAAGTTATCATTTTAGTATTTTTTTTATAAAAAAATGGATTTTCATCTAACCATAACAACACATTCAGCCAT
Source organism: Bretschneidera sinensis (assembly GCA_023935145.1). Lineage (NCBI taxonomy): Eukaryota > Viridiplantae > Streptophyta > Magnoliopsida > Brassicales > Akaniaceae > Bretschneidera > Bretschneidera sinensis. The sequence goes on along the minus strand of CM043697.1, from coordinate 99,144,777 downwards.
TGAACCTTTTATTTTGAATTTTACTCATTTATTTTGGGTCTGTGATCCATGGATGAAAAGTCACAATCTTCGAATTAATAATGCAAGCTTGAAGGAAGGACTATCCTGATATATATGTATGTATGTATGCAGCCCTCTTCCACGAGTTACATGAATAGCTACTGTCCTAGAAAACTAATCTTTCACTATAAACGAGACATTACGGTGTGTTGATGCCAGAAATTGTTGCTGCTGACATGGTGCTGATGTGGTCTGGGAGCTGACGTAGCCTGCACAAGCAACAGTGGTGAACTAAAGACCCTTGGAATGAGGGGATGGGGAGACCTCCGAGGGCACTCCGATGGTCAAGTTAGAACTTGAGGTAGAGCGAAACCGAGCACTTAAGTTTAAAGCAATTCAAGTGTGTAGAAACAGAAGTGTGTGAAATCTTAGAAGCGAACTCCATACCTCTGCCTTCTTATAGTCCCTTGAGTTGGTGTGGCCCATGTGGGGGGTATGGGCTTGCTCATACCGTTTCTGCTCACAGAGGTTAGGTTCTAACGGCATGTCTCAGGACGAAGAGTGTGTCAGGGTGATAACGTGTTACAGGGGAGTTAGGACTGCTAACCACGCTTTGACGTGGCAAAGATATGACCTGTCCACTCCACGTATGCTTTATCACGCTGAGGGAGCTCGGCGCATGTTGTTGCCCTGTGGGTGATATCTGGGCCCATGTGTAGTTTTATTAGGCCGTCTTTCATCAAATCAGGGTGTTAGCTGGGCTGGAGAATTCACTAGGCTGGAGCACTTTGTTGGGCCTGAGAGTTCACTAGGTCGGAGTATTTTAAGTCACATCACAGGCCCCCCCACTTCCTTGAGTACATTTATGTGCTTAAGGAAGTATTATGTGGCAGAGGCTTTCAATGAAGGTTCGTGTTAGGCGTGAATAGAGTTGAGGAGGCACACAGTGATCTGTGGGCACGTGAGTTAAACTCGCTTTGAATGGCTGACCTTGGGAACAGGTTTGTCATCCTTGAGAAGCAAAAAATTGTTTGGAGGAGTGTGAGTGGCCTTGAAATCTTAAAGGTCTTCTTTTTTCTGCGTTTTGCATTAAATTCTCTCGTTGAACGTGTTTTTCCTTCTTATAAAAATGGGTCTCTGACATCTTTCCTTTTAAACTGAAAAGTGTTTAGTTTTTTTTTTAAGAGTTGAGAGGAGTTCGGCCTTACTTTCTAACTGAGAGGTCATGCACTGACTTAGAAAATTCTGATTGTAGTGATCCCGGAGAGGGAGGGGAGTCAGCAATTCATCGAGTGATTTATGGAAGCTAAGAGAGAAGAATGGCCTACTCTGGAAGGGGGATGTTGCCCAACGAGTAAGGACCTATTCTTGATTCCAAGCGAGAGCCAGAACCTCTTTTAGATTCCGAGCGGGTGCAAGGACCTCTTCCAGATTCAGAGCATGAGCGGTTGAGAAGGTCCCCCGGGCCTGAGGCTGCTCGTGGTAGGAAGGAGCATTCAGGCTCAGGAGGAAGCCCAAGGAAAACTAAGAGGCTGGGGCAGCTCGTGTACTGGATTGCCTAAAAAGCTTGGTGTCTTGGTTTTCCCTTTGTACTTCGAGGCCGTTAGGACCCCATTTTTTTTGTGCTTCGAGGTCGTTAGCTGTAACTTCTTAAATTAATAAAATATCTTTCTTTCAATCTTTGCTTCGCATGATATCCTAGTTATTTTCACTTGTTTCAATAAAACGGACCTGATTTCGTGCGAAATCTAGGGGAAGTTCCAAATGCTTGGACTAAGAGAGGTCTTGACGAGCATTTGACAACCGTCTCGCAAAGCAGCTCAAACCCTCGGACTTTGGAGAAACTTAGCCGAGCGTTTGTAAAGCAGCTCAAATGCTCGGACTTTGGAGAAACTTGGCCGAGCATTTGCAAAGTAGCTCAAACGCTCGGACTTATGGAGAGACTTGGCCAAGCATTTGCAAAGCAGCTCAAACGCTCGGACTTTGGAGAAACTTGGCCGAGCATTTGCAAAGCAGCTCAAACGCTCGGACTTATGGAGAAACTTGGCCGAGCGTTTGCAAAGCAGCTCAAACACTCGGACTTTGGAGAAACTTGGCCAAATGTTTGCAAAGCAGCTCAAACACTTGGACTTTGGAGAAACTTGGTCGAGCGATCAAGACTTGGAGAATTGTGTTCATGGGGGTTTCTTCTGTTTTGCGCATATGGACTTTTTCTTTGCTTTGGGCCTATTTTATCTCAAGCCCATGGGTTCTTCTCTTTCAGGTGCAATAAGTGATGGCGGCTATCATTGAATGGCAGTGCATTGGGCATAGCAAATGGCATGTTTTAGTGACAGCTGGCACCTTGTTGTATGGAAACGGTGCCTAAGGGACAGCAGAGGGTGCATCATTTCATCTGACATGTTGAGTTAATGCCTCTCGTTTTCGCTGCCACAGTCTTTATATAAGAGAGTTCCCCCTCATTTCAATCCTTACTTGCATTTTCGAGAGATCTTGAGAGCACAAGTTCAGCAGGAGATAGTTTGAGAGCGCTTGGCCTTCTTAGGAGTCTTCCTCGAAAGCTTTTCTAGGTGAGTAAGATATCCGATGGTAACGACACTAGTGGGGCTCTGTCAAGGGATTTAGGGGAAGCAATGGGTGTTTCCCCTAATGGAAAAGTCTCTTCTCGAGAGATGGCCCTTAGGGGTGGGGGTCTTGCCCTCGTTCCTTACAAAGAGGTGGAGAGGAGAGCGAGGATGGAGAGTCATCCGGAGAGGAGAATGTTCGGGTGTCAATGATCATTAGGGATGATGTCATAGACACTGAGAGGGAGGAATGGACGTTCGAAGCGAACTTTATTCCAAGTGTGGTGGAGGAGGCTAGTCTCGCGAGGAAGAGGATTAAGTATAGAAACCCTCTAAATTATCATATGAGGGTTCCGGATGGTGGGGAGAGGTCTTACGATGCCCTTCTGAGCCAGGTGCCTTACGAGCTGTGTGTTTACGAACATAAGCTTAAAGCTAGGTGTAGGCTTCCTCTTCACCCGTTCTTCTGCTTAGTGCTTAGATACTTCGGTATCGCACTGAGTCGGTTGGTGCCCAACTCAGTCCGGCTGATCTTGGCATTCATCGCCATGTGCCAGGAGGTGGGAGAGGTGATGAACATTAATGTGTTCAAGGCCCACTTCCAACTAGCCCGGCTCGATCATTTTGGGTGGGTTATCGTCAGCTCGAGGCAGTGGAAGAAGGTATTGAAGGAGAAGCCTTCTTCCATACAGAGGTGGAAGGGGGGTTTTTTCTTTCTACGGAGTGATGAGAGCTTCGACGTCTCCCTCAATTAGAGTCAAGAGTGTGTTGGAAACTGCAAGAGGCTGCACCTCCTGCACCAAGAGCAAGAGACGTTGAAGGCGATGTTAGCCGAGCCTTTGGATATCGAGGTGCTTGGAGATAGTGAAGAACTCCACAGGCGCAGCCTGTGTCCTCCCAGCCTCCCCTCGAGCCTCGAGCATGGTAGCCCTTAGTTTTTTAGTCCACAAAAATTTTATTTTTCTTTCCAAGTCATTAATGCTTCATTCTTTGTACAGATATGGAGATGGCTGCGAGAGCTAGACACATGGCTCGTGAAAGGAGGGTAACCTTGGAAGCTAGTGGTTTCGAACAGGGACAACAAAAGAAAAAAGCTAAAGCCTCAACTATGGCCCCATTGCCGATGCATAGTTCCCTGAGGCCCCCGGTTTCTGAAGAGCGGGCGGATCTGGCCGTGTCTACTCCTCATCCGGGGCCATCTTTGTCCAGGGAAAGGTCTGAGTTGGCTATCCCTTTCATGCCACAGTGGGCCTTAAGGGTGAATGACTTCGTGTTTGCCCATCCGAAGATCGCTCGTGAGCACCTTGTGCTGGGGATCCCTACTCGAGACATGATGGAGGTTTCGGCAAAGCCCATCGAGGTGCTCTGCTCGGCCTCAGAGGTCAGTTTGTCCCAAGTAATGCTTCTTCTACCTTCTGTTAGCTCATATATGTCAACTGTTTTTTGATAAGGTTGTTTTTTTTTTTGACTTAGGTAGAAGTCCTTGTCGGAATGCTTTCTCGGCGTACTATTGATATGACGAACCGTTTGGCCAAAGCTGAGTACAAATTGAAGGAATCTTAGGGCTTAGTCCATGACCTATCTTGTGCTCTCAAAGTGGCGGAGCAAGCTAAGGTAGATGCCATCTTTGAGAGGGACCACCAATGCTAGGCTGAGGATGCCCTTAGGGAAGAGATGGACCTGATCTAGTCCGAGCTGAGGGAGTTCTGGAAGAAGGCAGTGGAGAGGGACCTGATCAAATTCGTGCTAGATGAGGTCCGCCGTCGGGTTGTGGAGAAGGAGGAATCCTTGCTAGAGAAGGAAGCCGCCCAGTACCTTGAAGGTTTTAATGAAGCCAAAAGAAGGGTTGCGTCCCTTTTTCCATAGGTGTACTTTTCTGGCCTTGACTTAAGGGCTGACTCAGGAGAGTCTGATGCTGCTGCTGCTTCTGGAGGGGGCATAGAGGATACTGATACAGCTGGTGTTCAGGAGGGGCCAGGGAGCAAGACCTAGCCAGCATGAGAGGGCAAGGCCAGGGAGGCAGAAGATGGCAAGATCCAGGAAGCTGAGGGGGGCGAGGTTCGAGCGGAGGAGGGGGGTGAGGGAGAGGCCCCTAAGGTCCCTGCTTCTCTAGAATAGCCTCATTTTTTTGTATCCAAGGCCGACAGCGCTTAAGTTTTGTACTTCCTTTCTACCTTAATAAAATTTTGAAATTTTAACTTTGAACTTTATTAATCTTTTTTTTTTATATATTTTATTGATAAAATCTATGGAGATTCTCCGTGTTCCAAGTGCGTGGGATAGGTTTGTCATCCAACTCCTCGAGCTCATAGGCACCAACCCGGCAAACCCTTCGGATTTGGTACGGACCTTCCCAATTTGAAACGAGTTTCCCTGTATGGCGAGGACAAGACACCTCGCTCTTCTGAAGGACGAGGTCATGCAGCTTGAAGTCCTTATGCCGAACTCGAGAGTTATAGTATCGGGCGACTCTCTGCTGGTAGGCAGCTAGGCGGATTTGGGCTTTGTCTCGGGCTTCGTCGACTAGATTAACATTCATTCGCAATCTCTCTTCATTGTCACTTGGTTCAAATCATTGCACATGCATTGATGAAACTCTAATTTTGAGGGGAATAACGGCCTCTGATCCGTACGTCATGAAGAATGGAGTTTCTCCCGTCGGCGTTTGTACAGTTGTTCGATAAGCCTAGAGATATTGGAGAGCTGGTCAACCCACTGCTTATCTGCTTCGTTAAGCCTCTTTTTGATTCCTTGAAGAAGCGTCATGTTTGTCACATCGGGCTAGCCATTGGCTTGTGGATACCCAATAGACGAGAACCGGTGCTCGATGTGGAGGTCATCACAAAATGTCTTGAACCGAGAGCTATCCAGTTACTTCCCGTTGTTAGTGATCAATACCCGAGGAATCCTGAATCGACATACAATTGACTTCCAAACGAAATTTTGGGTTTGGTGGTCTGTGATGCTGGCCAGGGGCTCTGCCTCAACCTACTTAGTGAAGTAATCGATGGCCACGATGAGGTGCTTCTTTTGCCTGGTAGTCGTGGAGAAAGGGCCAAGGATGTCCATCCCCCACATAGCGAAGGGGATAGGACTAGTGATGGAGATAAGAGGGTTAGCAGGTTGGTGCAATATTGGAGAGTATCATTGACAATTCTCACATTTCTTGACTAAGTCGGCCGCATCATCTTTCATTTTGGGCCAATAATACCTTTGGCAGAGAACCTTAAAAGCTAGGGCTCGGGCTCTTAAGTGATTCTCGCATATTCCTTTATGGACTTCTCGGAGGGCGTAGTCAACCTCTCGCAATCCAAGGCACCTTAGATAAAGTTAGGTTTCTGCTCGGGTACTACACCATCCTTCAAAGACTGGAGGATTAGATCCATCTATGTCTCTTCTTCTTCCACTGGTAGGACATGAGCTTTATCTATACTTAGAGTGGAGAGGGTTTCCAAGTAAACAGCTTGGGTCTTCTCCAGGTGTCGAGAGGAGGTGAGGTTGGCCAGAGCATCTGCCCTGGAGTTTTCAGTTCGTGGGATCTGAGTTATACGGAATGTCTTGAAATCTATGGCGAGTTTCTTTACTTTTTGGAGATATTGGGTGAGTTTCTTTTCCCGAGCCTTGAACTCTCCTGTTATCTGACTTACTACCAATTGTGAGTCACTAAATGCGTCCAGAACCTCGACAGCTAATGCTTTGGCCAATCTCACACCAACTAGTAGGGCTTTATACTCCGCCTCATTATTGGAGGTCTTGAACTCAAACCTTAAAGCATATTTGATTGCAAAACCTTTTGGACTACAGAGAATGAGTCCTGCCCCACTTTCAAGTGAATTCTAGGATCTATCTACATTGAAAGTCCACCCTGGAGGGGGCCTATTATTCACTAATGTTGTAGACTCGTCCGGATCTATGGGCAGGGTTGTCTCCATGATGAAGTCGGCCAAAACTTGGCCCTTGATCGCCTGTCATGGCCGGTAGTGGATGTCGAATTCTCCCAGCTCTACTACCCATTTTACCATTCTCCCAAAGATACTCGGATTATGCAAGACCTATCTTAGGGGCTGATCTGTTAGGAGGATGATAGTGTGCGCTTGAAAATAGCGGCCACTACGAGGGCGTAGGCCATCTTTTGAATAGAATGATACCTTATCTCTACTTCATGGAGAATTCTACTAACATAGTAGATGGACTTTTGGATGCCCGCTTCTTCCCGGACAAGGATAGAGGCCACAGTGCTTTGCCCGACTGATAAATACAGGAATAGCTCCTCACCTGGGAGTGGCTTGGTCAAAAGTGGGGGTGAACTCAGATACTTCTTCAAATTTTCGAAAGCTTCCTTGCAACCCTCGGACCAAGAGAAGTCTTTTACCTTCTTGATGGCCTTAAAGAAAAGCAAACAATTTTCTACGGACTTGGACATGAATTGGTTCAGGGTTGTGACTCTGCTGGTGAGCCACTAGACTTCTTTCACGGATTTATGAGGGGTCATATCAAGGATGGCCCTTAATTTCTCCACGTTGACTTCTATCCCCCTTTGGGTGACCATGAACCCTAGGAATTTCCCTCTGTTACCCCAAACGCACACTTAGACGGATTCAGCCTCATGTTATGTTTACGTAGTACTCCGAATGCTTCTTCTAAATTAGAACTGTGTTTCTGAGCTTCTGTGCTTTTGACCAGCATGTCGTCTACATAAACCTCCATGTCCTTTCATATCTGCTCCTTGAAGATTTTGTTCACCAACCTCTGATAGGTCGCTCTAGTGTTCTTGAGCCCGAAGAGCATAACCTTGTAGCAGTATAGCCTTCGATCAATGACAAAGGCAGTCTTGTCTTGGTCAGGTCTATGCATGAAGATCTGATTGTAGCAGGAGTGCACGTCCATGAAATAAAGAAGTTCATGCCCTAAGGTGGCGTCCACTATCTGGTTAACCCGAGGGAGAGAAAAGCTTCCCTTTCAGAAAGCTTTGTTTAAATTGGTGAAGTCGATACAAATACGCCACTTGCCACTGGCTTTTCGGACCATTACTACATTAGACTCCCATTCAGGGTACCTTGTCTCTCTAACGAAACCGGCTTCCAATAATTTATCTACTTCAGTGTTGATAGCAACTTGGCGTTCTGGGGCAAAGGTCTTCTTTTTTTTAATGATCAGCTTGCACTTAGGGTCCACATTCAGTCGGTGTTCAATGGTTCCAGGGTTAATCCTTGGCATGTCTGATGCTGACCAGACGAACAGGTCTTTGTTTTTTCGGAGAAGGGAGATGAGCTCTTTCTTGTGCTTTTCAGAGAGGTTTGCGCTTATCTGGACGGTTCGGATGGGGTCTTCCCCAAGGAGTACTGGAGTCAATTCCTCCGTAGGTCATCCTCTCAGGGTTTTCATTTCATCTTTGAGATCTTTCACCTCAAGAGGCAATGCCTCAGTCTTTTTTCCTTCATTGACTGCGTTCAGATAGCAGGCTCGGGAAACTTTCTAATCTCCTCTGATCACTCTCACACCCTCACTGGTGGAAAATTTGACTTTTAGGTGATAGGTGGAGACAACGGCTCTCAGTTTGTTGAGGGTGGGTTAGCTGATGATCATATTATTGGAGAAGGGCTACTTGACTACAAGGAAAGTGGTCTGTACTGTGGATGTCCTTGGTGTTGTTCCTGTAGCTATTGGGAGGACTATGCTTCCTTCGACGAACACTTGAGATCTATCAAAGCCGTAGAGGAGGGCCAGGGCTGGCTTTAAGTGCCCATCCTTTAGCTGCATGCATTGGAAAGCATCATAAAATAATATGTCCGCTGAGCTTCCATTGTCAATCAGGACCCACAGTATTTCATGGTTGGCTACCAGGAGAGAGATTATCACTGTATCGTCATGAGGAGTTTGCACGTCCTCCAAGTCATCTTCTGTAAAGAAGATTACTAACTCGGTTCTCCTTCTCTTGTGAGGGCCACTAAAGGAGGCTACGGCCTTGGAGTATGCCTTACTGCTCTGCCCTGAACTACCGCACGCAGTTGGGCCTCCGCAAATTGTTTTGATAATTCGGGTGGTGGTGGCCACCTCTTGCTTTTTCTGACTAGGCTCTGCTTGCTTAGTCTTGGGGTTCCTTTAAGGGTCCCATCGCTCTTGTTGTTGGTGATAAGGATGCCCAGCATCTTTCCTTAACGGAGCAGGTACATCCCTCCTCTGAGGCTCAGTAAACTCCTTTAAGTATCCCCGGTTGATAAGAACTTTGATATGCTCTTTCAGGTCATGGCATTCCTCAGTGTCGTGACTGTAGTTTTTGTGGAACCAGCACCATCGCCTCTGATCCCAACCGAGATGCGACTTCCTAGGGGGCCACTAGATAACAGACTTATTTTGAAGCTGTATGAGGACATTGGTCCTAGTTGCATTGAGAGGAGTGAAGTCGTCAACTCGGGGGTGGGGTCTATACCTGTTCTCCTGGTGGGGTCTCTTGACTACTCATTTCTGGGGGTTGGGGTCTTTCATCTTCTTCTCTGTTTCTCCCTCCCATTCTCTTCTGAAAGCTTGGTCATCCTCTGTCAGCATGTACTTCTTAGCTCGGGCCAGGATCTCATTCATGTCTTTGGGCGAGAGCCGAGTGAGCTTGGAGCTGAAGATACCAGACCTCAATCTATTCTTAAACGCCATTACTTGGACATTCGGGTAGAGGTCAGGAATGTCCCATACCGCTGTATTGAACTGGGATATGTAGGCCCGAAGCCTCTCCCCTCGATGCTGTATAATATTGAAGAGGCTCTTTGAAATTTTCTTGGGCCCCTTATTATTGAGAAAATGTAAGGCAAAGGCATAACTGAGTTCTTTAAAATTACTTATGCTTCCTGGTTTTAAATGCGAGTACCAAGTACCCGCGGCCTTCTCGAGAGTTAAAGGGAAGGTATGACACATGACAGGGTCGGAATGTCGGTGCAGCATCATAGTAGTTTTGTAGTGCTGTAGGTGGTCCAGGGGGTATGCAGAGCCATCGTACATTCTAACTTGAGGCATCCTGAATTTAAGTGGAAGCGGGGTCTCGAGAACATCTTCCGTGAATGGAGGGTCTTGGATGCTGAGCTCATCCATAATACTGAGATTTTTGTGCCTCAAAGTCAAGTTTATCTTTTCTTCCATTTCTTCGAACCGTCTATCTAAGTTGAAGTTGCTTTTTGAGGAGAAGCTCTCCTTAGATCGACTGCAATGCAGCGAGAGCACAGTAGGGGGCTGGTCATAGGTCGGGTCACCTCTGTCGGATGACTCTGCTTGCTCTAAACTTGGTGAGGAGAGAAGGAAGGTTGCTGACCTCCTCCCCAAACTTGAGCCGCTAGGTTGGCTATCATCTTGAAGAGCTCCTGGAACTGAGCTTGAGTCACTGGGGCTTAAAGGTGTGCAGCTACTTCCTCGTAATTAGGAGAGTCGGTTTTGGAGAGATGAGGGCGCTGCTCTCTGGCATGGGGCCTACTACTCGATTCAAGGGTGGCATGCTCAGGGATTGTGGGGAACCTAGGTCCAGATTGGTGACTGCGAGCGCTGCCTCGAATAGGAGCTGAGTATGTTGTTAGGGCTTCCTTGTCGGTCCTTTTGGTACTGCTTCTTGGTGGCATCGTGATAGATGAGTTCTTTTTGTACTTCTTCGCTTTCACTTTAGCGAGAGATTGTGGTTTCCTACAGACGGCGCCAATCTATTGATGCCAAAAATTGTTGCTGCTGACATAGTGCTTACATGGTCTAGAAGCTGACGTGGTCTGCACAAGCAACAGTGGTGAACTAAAGACCCTCGAAAGGATGGGAGGGGGAGACCTTTGAGGGCACTCCGATGGTCAAGTTAGAACTTGAGGTAGGGCGAAACCGAGCGCTTAAGTTTAAAGCAATTCAAGTGTGTAGAAATAGAAGTGTGTGAAATCTTGGAAGTGAACTCCATACTTATGCCTTCTTATAGTCCCTTGAGTTGGTGTGGCCCATGTAGGGGGTATGGGCTTACCCATACCATTTCTGCTCATAGAGGTTAGGTTCTAATGGCGTGTCTTAGGACGATGAGTGTGTCAGGATGATAACGTGTTACAGGGGAGTTAGGGCTGCTAACCACGCATTGACGTGGCAAAGGTATGACCTATCCACTCCACGTGTGCTTTATCACGCTAAAGGAGTTCGGCGCGTATTGTTGCCCTATGAGTGATATCTGGGCCCATGTATAGTTTTATTGGGCCATCCTTCATCAGATCATGGTGTTACCTGGGCCGGAGAATTCACTGGGCCGAAATACTTTACTAGGTCTGAGAGTTCATTGGGTCGGAGTATTTTGAACAACATCACGATGATTTTATACAGCTCATCAATTCTCTTTGCTCTCCATTTTCTCCTTCTTTTTCTACCTACGATTTCACTATTTGCCTCCTGTTCTTTTCTCCTTCTTTGCTTACTTCTCCCATCCTTCTTCTATGCAGGCGATTTTATAGGCGTCAAAAGCGTAGCATCAAAGCCTAAGCCGCCCACTTCTTTCTTTTGTTTTCCTCTTTTTTCTTTCTATTTTTTTTGGCCCACTCTCTTTCTTTTTCTAATATTTTTTTTTGTTTACTGTATTCTTCTAATTAACAAGTCATGGGTTCAGCTCTTCTTCTCTTACCATATTGTTTTCACTTTTTGTCTCCTGTGCATCTAAGCCTAAGCTGCCCACTTCTTTCTTTTGTTTTCCTTTTTTTCTTCCTTTTTTTTTTGCCCTCTCTCTTTCTTTTTCTAATATCGAATCCCCTTAATTCTCGTCAAGAGCAAGCCATTAATTAACGAGCAAGCCATTAATTAACGAGTCATGGGTTCAGCTCTTCTTCTCTTAATATATTGTTTTTGTTTAGAGCTTTGCACTGGCGTCGACACCATCACATCATCTCAATTCATCGAGGACCCTGAAGCTATAACCTCTCGTGGAGGTATCTTCAAATTGGGATTCTTCAGTCCTGTCAATTCAAGCTATCGCTATGTAGGAATATGGTATAATGAAATTCCTGTAGTGACTGTCATATGGGTTTCTAACAGAAATAAACCTCTAGAAGATTTCTCTGGGATTATGACGATATCTGAGGATGGAAATCTTGTTATTTTGAATGGGCAGAAAGAGATTCTTTGGTCATCAAATATTTCAAATTCAAGGATTAATTCAAGCGCTCAGCTTTTAGATACTGGAAACCTTGTCTTGAAAGATGACACAATGGAATTGGCATATGGGAGAGCTTCCAAATTCTATCTGATTCATACTCATCAAAGATGAAGATTAGCTCTAATGCAAGAACAGGCGAGAGAGTACAGATCACGTCATGGAAAAGCCCTTCTGATCCATCTGTCGGGGGCTTCTCTGCTGGCATCAATCCTCTCAACATTCCCGACGTTTTCATTTGGAATGATAGTAGGCCATATTGGCGGAGTGGTCCATGGAATGGTGATGTCTTTATTGGGGTACCCGATATGAATTCTGTTTACCTTGATGGGTCAAACTTGTAAAGGATGAAGAAGGGACATATTACCTATCTTATGTGTATGAAAGGAGGTTTCAGACTTTGTATTGAAGTCAGATGGATCTTTAGAACAGGTATATTGGGATGATGGGAAGGACGACTGAGCGATTGATTGGAAAGTTCCACAAACTGAGTGTGATGTTTCTGGGAAGTGTGGGACATTCGGAAACTGTGATGCGCAAAATTCACCAATTTGCAGCTGCTTGAAAGGGTTTGAACCAAAGAATACAGACGAATGGAATAGAAGAAACTGGACTAGTGGATGTTTTAGGAGGAAACTGTTGCAGTGTGAGAGGATAAGCAATGGTGGAGAAGTGGGAAAAGAAGATGGGTTTTTGAAGCTGGAGATGGTGAAAGTGCCAAACTTTGCAGAGCTGTCTTCTGCCCTCGAAGATAAATGCAAAGACCAGTGCTTGAATAATTGTTCCTGTAGGGCTTATGCATATGATAATGGCATTAGTTGTATGTTATGGAATAAAAACCTATTTGACATACAGAAGTTTTCCAGTAATGGGGCAGACCTTTACATTCGTTTGGCATATTCCGAACTGGGTAAGTTTCTAACTTTACAAGCTTAGGCCTCAAACTATCCTGCTATTGCTCCTATAATTTGTTTCTTAGGCATTTTATTGTGCTTTCGTTTTTCTTTTCATCCTGTGAATTACAAGATTTAATTACCACCAAAGGAACAAGGCCTCAATGGTAGTCGACTTGTATGTACCATTATTACATACGATGCCCCAGTTGGTTACCATTTCCCAGAGACCATCTTTATTCTCATCAATAATACAATTAACAGACTTCATCAGCTCATCTTAACATGTATATTTTGATTCGAATAAAGAAAATCTGCGGATAAACTGATTTCTCTAAAATCTTCAAATTCTTTCATGCCAAATCTGATAAACAGCAGCTTGAAATGTAAAATCTCTGTTTTTTGCACTGCAAAATCCTTTTCCAATTGTTACGAGTATAAGCACAACCAGAGAAAGGTGGTTCATAGTTTACAGACATAATCTGCAGAGGTACTTCTCAAGATTCCATGTCCTTATAGCTTCATTAGGCACGAAATTCTCAGATATATAAATATTTTGAGTAAGAAAATCATCTGAAAAAACCAGTGCCCAGTTCCACTTATTGACTATCATTCCTGTTGTTGCTTGCTTTCTAAAGACTTGAGTCCAAATAAATTATGCTGTCTGTTTTGACTTGAAAATTCTTATTATTTTTTGTTTCATTTGCAGATAATAAGAAAGAGATAAAAATAGTCATCATTCCGGTTGTGATTATTGGAATAGTGACCGTTTCCATATGCACCTTTTTCTCATTGAGATGGATAGCAAAACGTAGAGGTAATAAGTACAGCAATTTATCACAGTTTCGTTTAAAGTATTTATAGTTGCCAGAGATAAATTGTTCCTTGATTCTATATTAGAAGAAATCCTACCGTTCGATAGAGGGGTAGCTTATTCAAATTCGAGTGATATTCGGCTTGGAGATAATATGAAGCAAGTTAAACTCCAGGAGCTACCACTTTTCAATTTTGAGAAACTAGCAACTGCAACAAACAACTTTAACCCAAGCAATAAGCTTGGGCAGGGTGGTTTTGGTCCAGTATACAGGGTAACTTCTGCTGTCTAAGGGTTTAATAGTCTACTAATCAAATACATAGTCATTGACTTGATATTTCTTTCCAGGGAAAGTTGCAAGATGGGTGAGAAATAGCAGTTAAAAGACTCTCTAGAGCCTCTGGACAAGGACTGGAAGAATTTATGAATGAAGTGATGGTGATTTCTAAACTTCAGCATCGAAATCTTGTTAGACTTTTCGGCTGCTGTGTTGAAGGAGAAGAAAAGATGCTGGTCTATGAATACATGCCAAACAAGAGCTTGGACGCTTTTCTCTTTGGTTAGATTTCTTTTCTTCTTCTTTTTTGTCTGAATCTCGTAGTCTGAAGTTTAATATCCTTACTCTCTGAGGAAGATACAATAACTTTCTGTCAACTCTTTCAGATACAATTGATTTAGACCCAATCATGCATGAAAGCCTAAATTGGAGGAAACGCTTCACCATCATCAAAGGAATTAGTGGAGGTCTCCTTTACCTTCATAGGGAATCCAGATTAAGGATTATTCATAGAGATCTTAAGGCAAGTAACATCTTGTTGGATGAAGAACTAAATCCAAAAATTTCAGACTTCGGAATGGCAAGGATCTTTGGAGGTAATGTAGATCAAGCCAATACAAGAAGAGTTGTTGGAACATAGTAAGTTTCCATTTCTTTGTAATCAGATTATAACAAACCCCATTTGAGCTGAAAAGATACCGTTTTGGTTTTAATGATGAACTGCAGCGGCTATATGTCCCCTGAATAAGCAATGGAGAGGCGTTTTTCAGAGAAATCTGATGTATTTAGCTTTGGAGTTTTGTTATTGGAGATTGTAAGCAGAAGGAGAAGCACAAGCTTTTATAATGATGAGCAGCCTTTTAGCCTTCTAGGATATGTAAGTCTGTCTAACTCATAGCATTAATTAAATACAGCTCCTTATTTCATTACCAGTAAGATTAAACTTGGGTTGTTTTCACTTTCAGGCATGGAAATTATGGAACGAGGATAATTTTGTAGCTCTAACAGATCAAGCCATCTTTGATCCATGCTTTCAGACAGAAATTTTAAGAAGCATACATGTGGGACTGTTGTGCGTACAACAGTGTACGAAAGATAGGCCAGCTGTGTCCACTGTGATTTCAATGCTTAATAGTGAGATTGTTGATCTTCCTACTCCAACCCAACCTGCATTCACCGAAAGGTGGATTCCCTTAGATACCAGGTCTGCTCAACTGAGCCAAAATAAATGTTCTACGAACGATGTCACTGTTACAATGGTTCAAGGCCGATAGCAAGCAAGTGTTACAGTTACAAATTTCTTTATTTGCTATACCAGTTTAAATCTCAAAAACCATATTGTTTAGTTATATATTATGATAAAAGTATTTTGAAGGTAAAGAAATATATGTACATAGTCCGAATTTGATACCTTGAGTACTTGGCTTGTAAGCTCTTGGGTTCCTGCACAGTATTCATCAACTCATTGTTATATTTAACTTGGGCAGAGCCTTCTGCACATTTTGACAGAAGTATTTCTGTCAGGGCATTTTCTGGTATTGGAACACAAGAAGGCTTCTGTTAGCTGTTGTTTTTTAAGCACTTCTTTTTCTTAGGCAATAGGACTTCTCTTTTCATCAATAGTTTTTAAAAGTCTTTAAGCAATTAGCTTTAAGGTTACTTGAATCATTTTCTAGGTTGTTAATCCAATGAATTTGTCCTCTTGCTGCATTATTATCCTTATTTTCAATGGCGAAGTCGTTAGGCGAGAAGTTTTGCTTTAATGAGGCGAGACATACACCTCGAAATGTTGGAGCGTAAACTTTTTGAAATGTTAGGGTGTTTCGAAATTCTAATCAAATAATAATAATAAATAACTAATAAAAATAAAATAAAATAAAATAATTTAAATTAATTATTTAAATTAACTGTAGAGTATATAAATTATTTTTATATTGTTATAACTTGTAAGCAATTAATTAAATAGTTTGTAGTTATTATTAAATCAGATAACATGTAATAAATATTTATGAAGCACAATTTTATATATATATTTGAAGAAGGAAACACAATTATACTACAACAAGAATAACTAAAGCATAAAATATTACATATCGAAACGTTTTGTCAACGTCTCACCTCTCAATGAGTCCAAAAAAAAAAAAATACTTATTATAACATATATGATATGATGGCTAAGATTAATTTTCCAAATCAACCAATAAACTTTAATAGCTGACATCATCACCTTAATGCATGGCAAGTACAAATTAAGTACACTTGAAGCGTTTACTGATTCATTCTCTTTCCTTAATTTACTCGTTCATGTCAAGAGAAAGTAATATGTTATTAATCTAAAGTCTAAACCTTTTCTCAACAACCCTTTTTTAGATTCTTTTTTCACCGTTCGTTTTGACATCCATAGCCATTGAGTTTTTTAACAGATCGAGACCACATAATCTGACTAATTTCACATTAAAAAGGAAAAATCTTAGAGGTGCAAATTAACACTGTTCACATGCTCACATTTCTCAACATTAAGGGCATGTTTGAAAACCCACTTTAAAAAAAAAGTTGGCTTTAAGCCCATTTAAAGTGGGTTCTCATGCACTAAGAAGGTTTAAGTCTCATGTTCTTTTATAATCAAGGCTTAATATATGACCCAGATTGACCAGAGAGGACCCATTGATTCCTTCTTGGGTCAAGGACACGCGTTATGCTCCAAAATCCAGTGCATGAACATTTCCTACTCGTTTCGTCATTAAAAAAAGGTTGACTTGATAATTAAACTGTTCTCTACTTTGTTATTTTTGTTTAAGGGATAATTGTATTAGTGGTTCTTGAATTACTTGTACCTAGCATTTACACCCTCAATCTTCTAATTTTACACAAGGGTCCTCAATCCTTTAAAGGTTAAATTCAATTTTCTAGCCCACGATTATGTCTAAAATCATTAGCAACATTAACTTTTGAATCGAGAGAAACTTCACTAGCATTTTTTGAAAAGTTTCATTGGTAACATTAGAATTTTTTTTATACATTTATACGGACATTATCAATAAAATTCTATAAAATTACATGTAAAGTTTTCACTTGATGTAAACATGACATATCACACTGAGTGCACGTCATGTTTACGCAGATAAAGATTTTGGATGAAATCTTGAGATAGAGAAATGATTGCTAATTGTGCACACCTCACATCAGATTGGTAAATTAAGGGTTTAAATGTTAGACACTAATAGTTTAGGGACCCTAATGCAATTATCTTTCTTTTTAATTAATAAGAGTATGTTTGGTACAAATGGATTTAATAAAATTTATTTACAATTTTATATGTTATCATGAAAAACTAATAAATTATAAAATTGAGTTAACTTATTATGAATTCTGTCAAAATTGATTAAATTTACAAATAAATTTCAACACAACAAGAGCAAAATATTATGTTGACCAAAATACTATTTTTTTTTCTCTTTTTCCCTCCCTCAATTCCTCTCCCTCTCGTTTTAAGTTCTTCATTTTCCAAAAATTTTAAATATATATATGAGAATCCAATGGAATCGTGCAATTTAATATAAAAAATGTCAAACATAAAAATGAAACTCATTTCAATTCTTTTCTAAATGAATTATTTTTTTAATTAATTTAAAAGTAAAATAAATTTATTTTTAATTTGACTCCATAAAGTCAGATTACAATAGTTTGAGTTGTCAATAACACAAAACTTGAAGTAGGTGTGAAGATTAAATAACAATTGTAGCATTCAAACATAATAACACAAAACTTGAAGAAGGTGTGAAGATTAAATAACAATTGTAGCATTCAAACATGATTTAAATGCTTTAGAAAAAAATGGCATTTGACAAGAAACTTAGATTAGTTTTTTTTAAAACCTAATTTGTTCTTATAATGACCTACATTCAATAATTTAATGGGTAAATCTTGGTTTATATATAAGCTCTAATGATCTAAAAAACAACTTAAGGAAATATTTTTTGAGATGAGATTGTCATGTTACAAATGGTATCAGAGCTAACCAAACCCATTACCACGTGGATGTGTGATGTTTGAAATTCTCAATAGGTCGAAACCATTGGTTAATTTAATTTGTAATGTGTGTGATTGTGTCCACTCACAAACGTCTAAACATAAAGAGTTTGTAATAACTCACATCTCACGTCTATTTGTAGCATAATGGACAAGTCATGGTTTATATGCAAGTGGCAAAGATATAAAACCTCAAATCATGCCACCATTTTTTGAAGAAAAAAAATCAGAGGGTTCTTCTAGGGGTGTTTTATATATAAAGTCAATGATTTCAATAAAAACTTAATCTAACACTTTTAAGTGATAAGATCAAGGTGTTACAATTTTGCAGTAACTGTATAAGAAATCAACAATGCAATAACTTTGAGTGTAGGGTGCAACAAACTATGTTGAAGTAAATTAACGTTTATCATCATGGTGGAAAACGATCATTGCTACTGATTTTGAAAATGTCTTTACAAGGTTTTCAATAAAGAGTAGGATGATTTAAAGAGAATAATGAAACTTGCTAAATGTAGTAGTAACTCTTTCTTACGTTTACTTCTTTATTTTTGTTGGGCTTTTGGTCCAGCCCATGGACCATGAAAAAAAAACGAAAGGAAAAAAAAACATGCAGCACTTTAATTTGCTTTGATAGCCTTCATCAATTGGTAAAAATGTTTTACAAACATAGGAGATAATGAATTGCGGCCAGCAAAACTAAGAGTATTAGTTGTACACGGAAATCCAGATCGAACATAAATTCTTCTGCTGTGCTTATAAAAAGGCGTTGTGATATTTTATTTTGGATTAAAAAAAAAGTTAGTTACATATCATACAGTGGTGCGGTATAGAGGAAGAATTCTTGGTTGCACGAGTCAAATTTTAAGATTTACAATAAATTTGATTAGTAATTTCGAGGATTTTATTAATAATGTTTAACTTATATAGTTATTATTATTAATAAAATTTTAAAAAATTATCAATCAAGTTTTCATTGATGCAAATCAAAAGTATGACATACACAATTTTCATTATTAATGAAGTTTCAAAATAATATCAGTCAAGTTTTTATTAATATAAATCTCTTAAATTGCACTCGATGCAATCAAGAATTTTTCGATACAAAGAGGTATTGTGTGCCGTTTGAGTAAGAGTAAAGAAAAGAAGAAGATATATATATATATATATATATATATATATATTATCAAGAGAGTAAAAGAAAGAAAAATGATACAATGGTCTGAAAAACAGAGATCTCTCCAATTTTAGCAATTGGTTTTACATCAATGAGTTTTTCTTAGAGAGGTAATTTTGCATTGTTACCAAATTATTGTGGGTCTAAATTTTGAGCATATGCATAATGGAGTTGATATTTTGCTCCGTGGTTTTTCTTTCTCCACTTGAGGTTTTCCATGTAAATTCTTGTGTTTTTTATTGATTACTTTATTTCGTTTGTTATTCTATTTCCACAAGTAATTTCATAGTTATTATATTTAATTCGTGATTTTTGGTAAAATTATAGTACTTGGTTAACTGTTGGGGGTATTTTTCCCAACAAATTTAAGTTTACTTCGGAATCATTTTCTAAGTTAACTAAAGCCCCAAAAAACAATATCCTTTGCTTCTGAACTTTTTCCATGCAGCCTAGGGCATGTTTGGATAGAATTTTCGAAAACTTTTTTTTATATTTGGCAAACAATTTTCAAAAGTAATTTTCTAAACCAATTTTCAAAAACTCAAAATTGATGTTTTTTGACATAATTTTTGAAAAATAGCCCTAAAATCAGTGTTCACTTCTCTGTTTCATTCTTCTTCTATGATATATAAAAAATATTAAAATTAAAAAATAAAATAATAGTAATTATTTTAAAATATTTAGTAAATATGAGAAATAAAATTAATATAGATTTTAAATTTAAACTCAAAACTAAAAATAATTACAATGTGTGTCAAAACAATTTTCAAAATAAAATTATCTAAACAACATTTCATTATTTTCTGTTTTTGAAACAGTTTTTGAGTTACAGTTATCCAAACAGAAAACATCAGAAAACTATTTTCAGTTTTTATTTTCGAAAACAGTTTATCGAAAACTGAAAACTGTTACCCAAACATGCCCCTAGATAGATTATTATCTCCCAAATGAATATGTTGTAGTGAAGACATGTTGAAGATAGCTGAAGGTATGGGGCCAAAAAGTTGGTTGTATGATACAACGAACCATTTCAGTTTAGAAAGGTAACTAACCTCAGATGAAATGGTCCCTTGATGAATAAAATTGCTGCTTAATAATTGTGTTAGGATTTTGGCTCAAATCCTCACATGGAAGAATTTAAATTAGTTTAGGAAAAGTTTAATCTCGTATTTTGTAGTTATTTGTTCTAGTAGTAGTAATAGTTTCCTATTAGATTGTTACTTATTAAAGTAGTAGCAGTAGTTTACTACAATATTTTTATTTTCATAGTAGTATTAGGAAAATATCCTCTATATAAAGGAAGTCATAGAGAAGTTTTGAGATATACTTATAATTCCAATATACATTGTAAATAAGAGGGATTTACAACTAGAGCTAGGTTGAGAGCTTTGGCTGTATTGAAGATTTTGGGTTATGAAGTTGACAGAGTAATAACTTTGTTTTTTCTGAAGTTGTGATTAAGGATTAATAAAGTCGTGTGTTTGTTGGTGGTGTAGGCAAAGAGGTTGCTGAACCACATTAAATTATTGTGCTTGATATTTATTTATTTATTTACCTATTTAATTATTGTAAGTTTGAGTAGGTGGATATTTTAGAGAAAAAATGTTAACAAGTGGTATCATAGCCTAGTTATCTATTTGGAAAAGTTGCCTACGTCGTTTCTATTTGTTGCATTTGTGCCACCATGTCGATATATATATTTAAATTTGAGATTTTTTTACTTAATGGAAGAAATAATTTTACTTTATGGCAAAGTACAGTTCAAGATCTTTTAGTGCAACAAGATCTTGATCAGGCTTTAGTAGAAGAAAAACCAGAAAAAAAAAATGACTGATAGAAAGTGACAATCGATTCAAAGGAAGGCTGTGAGCACAATCAGGTTGGATCTTGGTCCCGAGATCAAGTATACTATGTTGAATGAAACTATTTCCAAAGGTTTGTGGAATAAGCTTGAGAGTATCTATGCGTCAAAGTCTTTGACCAACAGATTGTGTCTCAAGATGAACCTCTACTCTCTAAATATGGAAGAAGGCACAAGTTTTCATGATCATTTGAATGAATTTAACAAGCTAGTGTCTCAATTGTTGAATGCAGAAGAAACATTGATGGATGAGAAGAAAGCATTGCTCTTGTTATCATCTTTACTAAAATCTTACAAACCATTGGTGCAAACAATGTTGATAGGCAAGTCGACATTGAGTTTAGATGATGTGATCACATGTGAGAATGAGAAGTTGATGAAAAACGAAAGCTTAGTTAATGGTAGTCAAACGCTTGCTGTGGAGAATTCTAATCGGGAAAGGAGTCAACGGAGAGCGAATAATGGCTTAAGGTAGAGATTTAAATCCAAACCTAAAGATGACAGTGAGAATGGATATTTATATTGTGGAGAGATAATATATATATGTATATATATATATGTATATATATATATGATATTATTATAAGGTCATGAAAAATGGTTTTAAAAGATTGCGAAGGATACATGGGAAGAACTAGATATATAGTTGACCGTGCTTCACACGGAATAGTGACTACCATAAAAATTATATCATTTTTCTATGCAACTTTGTATAGAAATTTATAGCTCAAAAGTAGTGCTTACTGCATAAATCCAAAATGTTAAATATGACAAAGAGAGAAGAAATATTTTCTAAATCTATTGAAAGTACTTGTGAGCAGCTCAAATATTTAGAAGTGAATAAAATAACATTTTTTTTAGTAGCTCACTTAATTCATTCAAGTGGAGTCTCTCCCTGAAAGAGAAGTCAAGAAAATTGAAAAAGATTGGAGGAAAAGAGAAAACACTCTCAATCTTTTTAAGTTGAAACACGCCGATGGGGCGTGCCACATTCTGACTCTCACAGTCATGCGCGCATCCGAGGAAATGACCGAAGGAAAATAACTTATGCTGACACTATTTCATAAGAAAATCTCATCTCCACCCAATACAATGTGTCATTGAGACTACACTATAATAGAATAGAACATTTTTTTTATAAATAGTTGAATAAAACATGTGGAGCCAAAAATTATGTAATCTTATCAACAAAAACAAACATGCCAGTGTAAGGATTTGCAAGCCAATCATTAATTAGTTCATCACAAAACATGCAGATAAGGTGTGCCACAGCGAGCACCACGCATCAATAAAAGATTGATTCTTTCACAGTAATTTTAAGGCAAGAATATCAACTCTTTTTTCGGCTTATTAGTTCCAAAAGATGAAAGACTTCTAATTATTTTTCTTCTTTTTTATATTTTTTTCTTTTTAATCCTTAAGTCAAGAAAACGAAATGCAAAATGGCAAATAGCAAAGAAAAAATAGAAACGTGTGTTTACGTACTGCTCTAGAAGTAATGCTTTGGTTTAAGGTTTTCGTTTTCCATGCTTTTGCTTTTAAAAAAGAAGTATTAGCCTTGAAAATATATGTTGAAAAGGTTTGTAATCAACCTATTGTCATTGTTTATTTTGGACAATAAATGAATTGATCAATTTCTCTACCGAACACAAGGACATTGTCTAAACACACATCTTCCTCTCTTTTTTTATTGTATGCTTTTTAATTTCATTATTTTTTTTCTTATTTTTTGGCTTTTTGACCTGACATTTAAAATATTTTTTTAATTAATTATAGTGTTATAATAAATAAATTTTTAATTAGACCGAATTTAAAATTAATGTTTTAGATTCGTCATAAACTCTTGGTAATTTTGTAAGACTTTATTAGTAATATTATTTTTTGGATATTACACTTACACTAACGTTCTAAGTAAAATTTTACAAAATTACCAATAAAATTTCGATCGAATCTAAAAAATTAATTTTAAACCTATCTAACCAATTTTTTATCATTACAATAACATTTTATCATTTAAAACTACGAATAAGCTTGATTGCTTGAATATCATTTGTCTTTCCCTGACTATTTAGGGATAAAGTTCATCTATGATTAGGCTTTAGTGTAACCTTTATCTACAGTGGGGTAGCACTCAATAAAGTTTTTTTTTAAGCATAATTCATTATACTTTTGCTATCTATAGAACGAAGCTTTAGAGACTTCAAAAGAAAACAAAATTAAATTAGAAGACTATTAACTTCAGGTCTAAAAGAAGTAAACGATAAAGAAAAACATCAAAACTCAGTTGTCATTTCAATGAATGAATTTATTAACTCTATCATTTGTCCACTTTAAAAACTCTTAAATTACCATTATACTATTTTAAGAGATAAAAAGTAAATTCAGGAAACGTTGTGTACCAATTAAGTTTATGTATTAAATAAATGTATTTTTTTTAAAGTAAATTATAATTTGATAAGCTGCAACAATAATTATTATGTTTTCTTAAAATATGACTTTTTATTCGTAGCAAAAATAAATGAAACGAATGGATTAATTGTTATCTTCACCCAATGATGTTTTACATAATGACATGACTAAAGCTATATATATATATATATATATATATATATATATATATAAAGATTGTGGAAAGCAACTCTAAGAGAAATGATTTTATTTTTTTTAATACAAGGGTTATAATAGTCTCTATATATAAGAAGACATTCTCTAGGTGATAATTTCTTATAGCATTGAGAAAATTCTATAACATCTCATTAATGAGAGTATCATATTCAAGATCCAATATCACTACACATGATCTGACCTTAGCAACAATCTCAAGAATTGAGATCCTTTTCATATACGATTGACTAGACTTGTTAACTAGATTTTCAAACGACATAATCAATTGAAAGATATCATTCATTTGTTCATCATCATAAGGGGTGTCTGGTGCAATTATTATTATTATTTCATTGATACAAGCAACATCTGTAATTTTTACATCAATATGTGAATGCCTGAAAAGCTGGTCAACAACTAAAACTTTGTTGAAACAAAGAAAGTGTAGTTTGCAGCAATGTAAAAGGTGGTTGTGTTACTTTTAAAAGACATAGTGTAATTTGGTCAATAAGACAAAGGAGTTTATGAACCGAAGAATGAGGACTTGCAAGCTTATACCGAATTTCAGTGAGTTATTGGTCAAACTCCAAAATAGACAACATACTTCTAATTTAAATAAATTAAAAATAGAAACAAAACATGAAAAAAAAAACTTTTTCCTTGTCTTTTTTTTTTCTTTTTTTGCTTACTTTTTTTACAAAAAAAAGTAAATATAACTAAACAATATAAACTCTCTTTGATCAAACAGAGACAAAAATTAGAACTAGAACAACGCGTCGTGGTTGTTGACTGTGATGAACGATCGGTGGTCATAACGGCGCTGGATGGGGTTAGGATTCTAGGGTTCAACTTGTCCAAAGCCAACAAACAAGGTAACGGTGCTGGATCAGTGCAAAATTCACCGAATTTTGCAAATCTGAAACTTCTCTCATGCCTCTAATAAAATCATTAGTGGTGATTACGATGGATGGGTCAGATCTTCAAGGGTTTGGTTGCCTACTCGAGACATTCTCAGGGGTGGCAATTAACGGTACTCCTAGAAAACCACCAGGAAAGGAGATCAACGGCAATGGTGGTTGTGGAGATTTTTTTATGAATTTCGATCGTTTTCCAACGGAATCTTGGTGAGTGGTGAGCATGGATGGGTAGATTGGTAGATTCCGCATCAAGGTTAGATTCTACTGGAGAGGTTTTTCGAAGGTGGACAGATATAGTGGTTGGCGGTGGCCGACTATAGACCTAAATACAAACCCAAGAGGGTGTGAAATGGGTTTTAAAACTTTTTGCAATTAACAAACAAGTTTTAACAATTTAATCAATTAAAGAAAACAACAAATAAATTGCTTGAAATTAAAGGAGCAAAAGAAGAGAATATGCAAAATTTATTTATAGTGTTTCAGCAATATTGGAATCACTTTGACCCTACTTCCACTCTTTTCAAGGAACCTCATTGAAGCAATCCATTAATGATAGTCAAGCAACTTCACAGATGTTGCCCAAACCTTACAAATATCTTTTCCACAAAGAAGTGTTTAATGCATAAACACTCCAAGAGTTACTTTAACTCTTTCTCTTTACAATGATTGATATTGATTGTAAAAAAAAAAAAAAAAGATATAGTAATAATTACTTTACAAGATGAAGATGATCTCTTTTTTAAGAACAAAGCTTGATGAATGGCTTAAAATAAAATTTTCAAAACTTTCATGAATATTAATGAGCTATATCGAAAATTATTGTTCTAACTTGTTTGAAAAGCTCATTAATGAGGGTTTTCGTTTTATAGTGTTGGCTTCATATGGCCGTTAGAAAAAAGTTGAGGTGGTTTGGAGCATTAAATGCTTAAATCTCGCGTCTAGATTTTGAAAACTAACCATTTTTCACGATAGGACAATCGACTGTGTAAAATGGACAGTCAAATATCCTCTCTTGAATTTGAAATTTTGGGTTTGAAATGTTTTGGACAGTTGACTGTGAAACTCTTTATCTCTTTAACAGTTGACGATTCATTTTCTTTTCAAAATGGTTAGTTACAGAGACTTGGACAGTCGACTGTCCAAAATGCACAGTCGACTGTGAGTTTTAGAAAACATAGATTTTTAAATCAGTTTTTGACAAAAATGAGTTTTCGAATGACCAAAACATTTTCTAAAAGATTGTTCAATTTAGAGAAATGCACAGTGGAAAACAACTCTAAGAGAAATGTTTTCATTTTGTTTTAATACAATGGTCATAATAGTCTCCATAGATAAGAATACATTCTCTAGGTGATAATTTCTTATAGCCTTGAGAAAATTCTAGAATATCTCATTAAGGAGAGTATCACATTCAAGATCCAATATCACTACACATGATCTGACCTTAGCAACAATCTCAAGAATTGAGATCCTTTTCATAAATGATCAACTAGACTTGTTAACTTGATTTTCAAACAACATAATCAACTTAAAGATATCATTCAATTATTATTATTATTTCACTGATACAAGCAACATCCGTAATTTTCACATCAATATGTGAATGCTTGAAAAGCTGGTCAACAACTAAAACTTTGTTAAAACATAGAAAGTGTAGTTTGCAGCAATGTAAAAGGTGATTGTGTTACTGTTGACCCTCATCTATATTTTAATGATGACAAAACACAACTTTTTTATACTAACGATGCTATCTAAGTGTATTAAGAAATAAGAGCATTCAACTAAGGATCAAGGTGCAAGAACTCAACCCGAATCAAACATCAAGTGAAGACAGAAGAATTAGAATAGGTCTATGGTATTAAAACAAGTTGTAAGTCTCACTTGTTCAGGTAATTAGCTTGTCCAATGGCTCTTTTTGAAAAAGTATTTTAACATAACCTTTTAAACAAACGTTTTTAAAGTTAAAATCTATTCAACACATGAAAATTGGGTTGTTAAAGCAACCCAGTCGACTGGGTACCTATACCAGTCTTCTGGTATAAAGGTTAGTATGTTCCCAGTCGATTGGATGCTTCATACCAGTCGATTGGTGTTTTGGTCATAGATTTCCCAGTCGACTGGTAAGACATATCCAGTCAACTGGTAATCTGAGCAAAAGGTTCCCAGTCGACTGGTAAGACATACCCAATCGACTGGTACCTTCAACAGCTTTAAAGATGTGATTTTTAAAGAGGACCCAGTCGATTGGCACTAAGACCTAGTCGACTGATAATTCAAAAAATATGATCGTTGAGACGCAAGATTTCAGCACAACTTGCTCCAAAATTGACAAAATCAGTTACAAACAGGCATATTATATAAAGGCTATATAAACTCACTCTATTAAGCATTTTAAAATAGAGTTTTACACATTCAAACAAATTTTTACTCATTGATACTAAAAAAGTTTTGAAAAATTGAATGTTGAGCCATTCTTTAAGTTTTACCTAGAAAGAGAGATATTATTCAGTTGTATAAGCTTTATTTGTTGTCTCTCTACTATTTTCTTTACAGTATTTATTGTAAAGGGATTTGCTTCCCGACGGAAGGGATTTGCTTCTGAAAAGAAGGGGTTTCCTTTCGAGAGGAAGGGATTGTAAGGTTTGTGCAACACCCGTGAAGTTGCACGACTAAGGTTCTTAGTGGATTACTTCAAGGAGGTTCCTTGAAGAAAGTGGACGTAGGGTCGGAACTATTCCGATATTGCCGAACCACTATAAACTGAGTTTGCATCCTCTATTCCTTAAATTCTTTATTTACAGCACATATTACTTGTTTATTTGCTTGTTATAGTATCTCTTTTATAAACTTGTGTTTTAATCCGCAAAAAGTTTTTAAAACCCAATCCACCCCCCTCTTAGGTTGAAACCTCAGTCTACAATTGGTATCAGAGCCTCGTTCTCAATTTTAGGCTTAATATCCTTGAGCTGATCCGATGGCAACAAATAGCTATTCTGAGGGATACTCATATACTAGACCTCCTTTGTCCAATGGCTCCAATTATAACTATTGGAAAAACAGGATGAAAATTTTTGTTGAATGACAAGATTATAATCTATAGAGAGTCATTGAAGATGGACCTAGAATTCCATCAAAGGAAATCACTATTAGAGAAATCAATCATACAATGCCTAAACTCAAAACTGAGTACAATGAGGAGGATTGTAGAATGAATTCTTTCAATAGTAGAGCAACAAGTATCTTACATTGTGCTTTAGTTATATCTGAATACAATAAAATCTCTGTATGTGTTTCAGCTAAGGAAATATGGGATAAATTACAAGTTACATATGAATGAACTAGTGAGGTTAAAAAATAAAAAATCTATATGCTAGTATCTGAATATAAATCTTTTAGAATGTCTCATAATGAAACAATTTCTCAAATGCACTCACGTTTCACAACTATTGTTAATGGTTAAAGCTTCTTGGTAGGAACGTTGAGGAATTTGAATTGACAAGAAAAATCCTAGGTCTTTTCCATCCACATGGAAAGCAAAGAAGACCGCTATCACGGAGGCCAAAGATCTTGATAAACTTGATGTTGAGACACTCCTTGGGTCATTGTTGACATATGAAATGGAGGAAATGAATCCCATTGTCAATGATGATGAGAAGAAAAAGAAAGTGATTGCTCTCAAAGCCTCTACATACAACAGAAAAGAGGAATCTGAAGAAGAGGTGGATAACAGCGAAGAAGATGGTGAGATGGCTTTAATCACCAAGCAGTTTCAAAGATTCTTAAAGAAAAGCAAGAAACCATACACAAAGGATCCCATGTCAAAAAGGGAACCACTTGTGTGCTATGGATGCAAGAAGCCCGGTCATATCAAGGCCGATTGTATGGCTACGAGCAAACCATACAAGAGCTTCAGAAGAAGGCTATGATTGCAACCACTTAGAGTAATGACGAAAAAGAAGAAGATTCCTCATATAAAGAAGTCAGATATGAGGAAATTTCCAACTTATGCCTTATGGAAATTGATGATGAAAATGAGGTATTATCTTCTCTCTCTTCTAAAAATAACATTGTTAGCAGTAGTGAAGAATTGTTAGAAATGAAATGCATGATGAATTTGTATACCCAAGACTTACACACTGCACAAGCATATTCTAGGAATTATTATCATAATTATTCTAGAAATTGTATGCATACTCATGATAATGCAAGCATGTATCCTAGGAATCATCACCATACATTTTCTGGAAATGACATGTATATTCATATTCCTCACAATAGAAACATGTATCCTAGGAATACCTATCCTAAGCATTATAGACATGCACAACTAAAGACTCCTAGAAAATTCAATAATTATCATCCTAGAATTGTGCATTATCAACATGTCTATAGATTACCATATGTTGTTAAGAAAGAATAGGTCCCAAAAGGAACCGTATTTTCAAGGACTAACCCCAAAGGACCCAAGAAAATTTGGGTACCTAAAAATACCATTGTGTATCCTTGTGTGATGTAGATATGTATCCACACCAAAGAAAAAGGTAACTGTTGGTACCTTGATAGTGTATGCTCAAAACACATGACCGGTGATAAAAGTGTATTCAATGAGCTAACTCTAAGAGATTGTGGACTTATCACCATTGGAGACAACACAAAAATAAAGACCATCGGGCATGAAAAAATTGGTAATGATTTCTCAACCATAGATAATGTATTGCTAGTATAAGGCCTTCAGCCAAATTTACTAAGTATTAGTCAACTTTATGACAAAGGCAACAAAGTCACATTTGAGACCTCTCATTGTCTAGTTATAGACATCAAGAGTAACAAGATCAAATTTGTTGGCCATAGACATGAAAATGTCTATATAGTTGATTTGAAATCCCTGCATTCCGAAAATGAAAAATATTTTCCTGCCATTAATGAATATCCAAGGCTATGGCATAGAAGGCTTGATCATGTGAACATGAACTTGCTGAAAATCATTCCAAGAAAAGATTTAGTCATTAGACTTCCCAAAATCAATTTTGAAAAAGACAAAGTATGTGATGCTTGTCAAATGGGAAAACAAACTAGGATTTCTTTTAAATCAAAGAATATAGTCTCAACTACTAGACCATTAGAACTTTTGCATATGGACTTATTTGGTCCAATTAGTACCACTAGTTTAGGTAGCCATCAATATTCTCTTGTTATTGTTAATGACTATTCAAGATATACATTTGTTATCTTTATTGCTTACAAGGATGAAGCTTTCAAAGGATTTGAAAACTTTTGCAAAAAGGTTCAAAATGAAAAGGGGATTTGTATTTCAAGCATTAGAAGTGATCATAGAAAAGAATTTGAAAACCAAAGTTTTTCAAAATTTTGTGATGAAAATGGAATTGATCACAACTTTTCAGCTCCTAGAACTCCTCAGCAAAATGGAGTTGTTGAGATGAAAAATAGAGTTCTAGAAGAATTTTCAAGAACAATGCTTTGTGAAAATAATTTACTAAATTACTTTTGGGCTGAAGCGGTAAACACCTCTTGCTATATCTTAAATAGAATTTTAATTAGGTCTATGCTTGACAAAACTCCGTATGAATTATGGAAAGGTAGAAAGCCTAATATCTCATATTTTCTCACTTTTAGTTGTAAATACTTCATCCTAAACAACAATAAAACTAACTTGGGGGTAAATTTGACTCTAAGATTGATGAAGGGGTATTTTTAGGATATTCAACCTCTAGTAAGGCTTATAAAGTCTTCAACAAGAGAACTCTAGTGGTAGAAGAATTCGTACATGTAACTCTTGATGAGTCTAACCCAATTAGTAGTAGAGAAGTTTCTTTTAATGATGATGCAGATTTTATTCTAAGAACGGAAACTCCTACTCCCATTGTTGACCCAAAGGAGAGTCCACCTCAAACAAATGGAGAGATGGAAACTCTTAAAGTAGACCAACCATCTACAAGTCGACAAGAGGATAGTCTTCTCAAAGATTGGAGGTATGTAAATTATCACCTGATTGATCAAGTGATTGGTGATCCTTCACAAAGGGTAAGAACTCGTTCCTCTATTAGAAATATTTGCAATTATGTAGCTTATTTGTCTCAAATAGAACCTAAGTCATTTATAAAAGCTAAAAAGGATAATGATTGGATAATTGCAATACAAGAAGAAATAAATCAATTTGAAAGGAATAATGTATGAAATCTAGTTCCTAGACCTAAGAATCATTCAATAATTGGAACTAAATGGGTATTTAGAAATAAGATGAATGAAAATGGAATAGTAACTAGAAATAAGGCTAGACTAGTTACTAAGGGATATAATCAAGAAGAAGGAATAGACTTTGATGAGACCTATGATCCCATAGCTAGATTAGAAGCTACATGAATGTTATTAGCCTTTGCATGCTTTAATAAGTTTAAGTTGTTTCAAATGGATGTAAAAATTGCTTTCTTAAATGACTTTATAGAAGAAGAGGTTTATGTTGAGCAACCTCTTGGATTTAAGAATTCTAGTATTCCAAATCATGTCTACAAGATTTCTAAAGCTCTACATGGGTTGAAGCAAGCTCCAAGGGCATGGTATGAAAGATTAAGTAAATTTTTGATTGACAATAACTTTGTGAGAGGTAAAGTAGACACAACCCTCTTCACAAAGACACATATAAATGACACTTTACTAGTTCAAATATATGTTGATTATATTATATTTGGTGCTACTACTGAATCTATGTGTCAAGAGTTTGCCAAGTGCATGCAAGGTGAATTTGAAATGAGCATGATGGGAAAGCTTACCTATTTCCTTGGACTTCAAATAAAATAACTAAAATGAGGCATGTTCATCAATCAATCAAAGTACACTAAGGACCTATTAAAGAGGTTCGAGATGGAACGCTCAAAGCCACTTGGAACACCCATGAGCACTACGATAAAACTTGATCTTGATGAAGGAGGTAAATATGTGGATACCAAATATTATAGAAGCATGATAAGAGCTTTACTTTATTTGACTGCAAGTAGACCTGATTTAATGTTTAGTGTATGCATGTGTGCTAGATTTCAAGCTAATCCTAAGGAATCACATGTAGTTGCAGTAAAAAGAATCCTTAGATATCTACAAGGAACTCAAACCATAGGATTATGGTACTCTAGAGATTCATCTTTTGAGCTTGTAGGATATTCATATGCTGATTTTGCTGGATGTTAGTTAGATTGAAAAAGCACAAGCGGAACATGCCAATTCTTAGGTGTAATGTTTACCTCTTGGTTTTCCAAGAAACAAAATTTCGTTGCACTATCAACCGCCGAGGCGGAATATGTAACAGCTGGAAGTTGTTGTGCTCAAGTATTATGGATAAAACAATAACTAGAAGACTATGGCATGATCTTTAATAGTATCCTAATTCATTTTGACAATACTAGTGCGATCAACCTAACTAAGAATCCTATTCAGCACTCTAGAACTAAACACATAGAAATTAGACACCATTTCTTAAGAGACCATGCTAATAAAGGTGATATAAGACTAGAATTCATACCTTCATAAGATCAAATAGCTGACATTCTTACAAAACCTCTAAGTGAAGCTAGCTTCTGTAAAATTAGACTATTAATGGGATTGTTGGATTATGATAAACTAAATGTCTAATTGCTTTATCATTCATCATTATGCATATTTGACATATAGTGAATAAGTCTTAATCCTTGTTTAATATCTCTCCCACACAAGATGGCATAGATAAACATATTTCATGTTAAAACTCAAAACTGAAAATTTTCTCAAGAGTTCAGTCGACCAGTAAATCTATCCCAGTCAACTGGAAAGTCACTGCCCAATTTCTCAGTCGACTGGTAAGTCAATACCAGTCGACTAGTTCAACTAGACCTTATTTAGAACCAAAATTTTGAAATTCAATTATCACCCTATTCAACTGGTATCTCTCTGCCTATTCTTCCAGTCGACTGGTACCCTGACCTAGTCAACTGGTATGCAAAACTGTTCATCTTTACGAAGGACCCAGTTGACTGGTATAGCGATTCTATAAATAGTCTCTTCATTTTTTTTCTTCAGATTTTCACGCCATTTTAAAAAACACTAGCTTTCTCTCTCTACAAAATCTCGCCATTTTGATACAAAAACCTTCAAAACACTACCTAAAGACATTGATCTACTCATCCCAAACATCTATTTCAACTTTCTACGATTAAAATCTCTCATTTCCTTTTAAAACCACTTTTACCCAAAAACTCCATTTCTACCAAAATATCCGAAAGAATCGAGATAAAGACCACCGTTGGGGGACTTCATGCGCCTACAAGGCTAAGGTCTACCAAATCCACACTTTGGAGTCACGGGGTAAAGGAGTGGCTGACTCATCCAGCAAAAAGCCCAGAACAGAGCTTAACGACACTCTGTTCTCCAGCCCACAAAGGCCAGGTATAATTCCGTTATCCGTCACAACAAAATCACGACGGGTAGAGTTGTCAATTTTGACTCTATTCCTCATGGTAATTTTGACATATTACCTGCCTTCGAGGCCATACACTTAACCCCACTGGTCAAGGTACATGAGAAGTACTACCCCAAACTGATTCACCAATTCTATGCGAACTTGGTAAAACCCAATCCATTGGCTCTGAGGTTCAGAACTAGTGTCATGGGTGTGGAGTTTAAGATCAATACTAACCTCTTGATGAGTATTTTGAGGATCTCTGTGGGAGGGATCCAATGGAGTCTAGATGGATGGCCAGACAATTTTGAGGTTGAGGAGGCATGTCAGATAGTTAGGGGCGACCCTAACTATGTGTACCGACCCACTACATTTCATACATGTAGTGACATGCCTCTAGACTCAAAATTATTCAACCTCATCGTGATTTGGACTATCCACCTACGCCCGCACACAGCGTGCATACTACCCGCACACTTCATGCACACAATGCGCACAGCCCGCACACTGCACGCACTGCCCGAACACTACACACACACTTCACGCACACAATGCGCACAACCCGTCCACATCGCGCACACTGCCCGCACAGCATGCACACAACACATCTAGGAAGTCGGGGGTATCTATCTAAAATAGATACAATATTGATTTGGTGCCTTAAAACTGGGCACCACCTCAATATATACTCCCTGCTGCTCGCTAACATGATAAATGGCGAAACGAGTGACTCTGGCTGTCTTCCCTATGGGATGCTTATCATGCTCATACTCCAGCACTTCCGAGTGTCTCTCCCTGCTTCTAAGGCTCAGGATATCGGGCCAAAGAAAATCATCAATGTCTCATCACTGAAGAATATGGGATACACTGTCTATGACAACTTCATCTACTCCAAGGTCGGGAAGCACATTCGGATTGGAGAGGATGACAGTAGTGATGATGAGGATGTTGTTGCTGCTGATATGGATACGGATGCCCGAGCACCTTCTCTGGGTGACTTGAATGCTGGTCAGGTTGGGTATGGCAATCTACTTCAGGCTATCACGAGCCTCTAGCTGACTATGCAGTCCGGATTCCAAACTTTGAGCTCTTCCATTGAGACTCTTCGGGGTGACTTTGAGCTGCACCGAGAGTTCCCTGGCTGAGATTCGAGATCTCATTCGTGATGGCTCGGACTCTCCCACTCCATGAGTCACTTTCCTATCTTTCTTTTGATGTACTTGATCTAGACCTTTTTATTGTTCTTAGCATGAACATATCTTCATGTAGTTTCTTTATTTTGTACTTCTGTTTCGGCTCTATGAAGCCTACCTTGTATAGACTTTTACTCTATGTATATGATTATGACTTATGTTTATACTTTGATATACTTCATGTGCTTCTTTTACATATGTCTGCATGCTTTATAATTCCTTAAATTCAAATATATGAATTAAAACTGCTTCTGCTTGTATGGAAACTTTCGGTTCTTTTCGGGAAGTCTTCCAAACTCTGAATGATGTCAAATTTTCTCATACAAGTTTTTTTATACATACTCTTGATGACTATAGTAGCTCTATAGCTTATTTTTTTAGTTTCCTTCTCCCTTTTCTGTTGTTGTCAAAATAGGGGAGAAAATGAGAAAAATAAGTGTAAACTCAAGATAATGCATAGATTTAGGGGGAGAATTGCTCCAAAGATATTGAAATATGATTATATATGTTATCTTGGTTGGTTGAGTTGTATATGAACTGCATTTCATCATTTTTCAAGTTAGTTTTATTCAAAAAACAGAGGAGACTCTGCCCCATTTTCCAAAAAAAAAAAAATCAACACTTAGTTTCTTAACTGTTTTTATTTATCATAAGTTTTATCATCATCAAAAAAGGGGAGATTGTTGACCCTCACCTATATTTTAATGATGAAAAAACACAACTTTTTTTATACTAATGATGCTATCCAAGTGTATTAAGCAATTAGAGCATTCAACCAATGATCAAGGTGCAATAACTCAACCCGAATCAAACATCAAGTGAAGACAGAAGAACTAGAATAGGTCTATGGGAAATCTCTTGTCCAATGGCTCTTTTTGAAAAAGCATTTTAATATAACCTTTTAAACAAACGTTTTTAAAGTTAAAATCTATTCAACACATGAAAACTGGGTTGTTCAAGCAACCCAGTCGACTGGGTACCTATACCATTCTTCTAGTATAAAGGTCAATATGTTCCCAGTCGACTGGATGCTTCATACCAGTCGACTGGTGTTTTGGTCAGAGATTTCCCAGTCGATTGGTAAGACATACCAAGTCGACTGGTACCTTCAACAGCCTTAAAGATGTGATTTTTAAAGAGGACCCAGTCGATTGGTACCAAGACCTAGTCGACTGGGAATTCAAAAAATATGACCGTTGAGACGCGAGATTTCAGCACAACTTGCTCCAAAATTGAAAAAATCAGTTACAAACAGGCATATTACATAAAGGTTATATAAACTCACTCTATTAAGCATTTTAAAACAGAGCTTTACACATTCAAACAAGTTTTTACTCATTGATACTCAAAAAGCTTTGAAAAATTGAATATTGAGCCATTCTTCAAGCTTTACCTAGAAAAAGAGATATTATTCAGTTGTATAAGCTTCATTTGTTGTCTCTTAAATGTTTTCTTTACAGTATTTATTGTAAAGGGATTTGTTTTCAGAAGGAAGGGATTTGCTTCCGAAAGGAAGGGGTTTTGCTTCCGAAAAAAAGGGGTATCCTTCCGAGAAGAAGGGATTGTAAGGTTTGTGCAATACCCGTGAAGTTGCATGACTAAGGTTCTTAGTGGATTACTTCAATGGGGTTCCTTGAAGAGAGTGGACGTAGGGGTCGGAATGATTCCGATATTGCCGAACCACTATATACTGAGTTTGCATCCTGTATTCCTTAAACTCTTTATTTACAACATATATTACTTATTTATATGCTTGTTGTGGTATCTCTTTTATAAACTTGTGTTTTAATCTGCAAAAAAATTTTAAAACCCAATTCACCCCCCTCTTGGGTTGAAACCTCAGTCAACAGTTACTTTTAAAAGACACGGTGTAATTTGGTCAATAAGACAAAGGAGTTTATGAACCGAAGAATGAGGACTTGTAAGCTTATACCGAATTTCAGAGAGTTATTGGTCAAACTCAAAAATAGACAACATACTTCTAATTTAAATAAATAAAAATCGAAACAAAACATAAAAGAAAAAACTTTTTCTTCATCTTTTTTTTTTGTTTATTTTTTCACAAAAAAGTAAATATAACTAAACAATATAAACTCTCTTTCGTCAAACAGAGACAAAAATTAGAACTAGAATAATGCGTCGTGGTTGTTGACGATGATGCATGACCGACGATCGTAACGGCGCTGGAAAGGGTTAGGATTCTAGGTTTCAACTCGTCCAAAGCCGACAAGCAAGGTAACGGTGTTGGATCAGTGCGAAATTCATCAAATTTTGCAAATCTGAAACTTGTCTCGTGCCTCTAATAAAGTCATTAGTGGTGATTCCAACGATGGATAAGTCGAATCTTCAAGGGTTTGGTTGCCTGCTCGAGACATTCTCAGGGGTGGCAACTAACGATGCTCCTGGAAAACCTCCAGGGAAGGAGATAAACAACAATGGTGGTTGTGGTGGTTTTTATGAAATGCAATCATTTTTCGACGGAATCTCGATGAGTGGTGAGCATGGCTGGGTTCCGCATTAAGGTTAGATTCTAATGGAGAGGTTTTTCAAAAGTGGACAGAGATGGTGGTCGACGGTGGTCGACTATAGACCTAGGTACAAACCCAAGAGTGCGATGAATTGGGTTTTAAAACTTTTTGCAATTAATAAACAAGTTTTAAAAATTTAATCAATTAATGCAAACAACAAATAAATTGCTTGAAATTAAAGGAGCAAAGGAAGAGAATATGAAAAATTCATTTGTAGTGTTTCGGCAATATTGGAATCACTTCGACCCTATGTCCACTCTTTTCAAGGAACTTGCTTGAAGCAATTCACTAATGATAGCCAAGCAACTTCACGGATGTTACCTAAATCTTACAAATATATCTTCCACAAGGAAATGTTTAATGTATAAACACTCCAAGAGTTACTTCAATTCTTTCTCTATATAATGATTGATATTGATTGTAAAAGAAAAGAAAAGAAAAGATATAGTAATAAATGCTTTACAAGATGAAGGTGATCCCTGTTTTTAGAATAAAGCTTGATGAATGACTTCAAAGAAAATTTTGAAAACTTTTAAGAGTATTAATTAGCTATATCAAAAATTGATTGCTCTAACTTGTTTGAAAAGCTCATTAATGAGGGAGTTTTTTTTATAGTGTTGGCTTCATATGGCCGTTCGAAAAAAGTTGGGGTGGTTTGGAGCGTTAAATGCTCAAATCTCGCGTCTAGATTTTGAAAACTACCATTTTTCGTGATAGGACAATTGTCTATGTAAAATGGACAGTCGAGTGTCCTCTCTTGAATTAGCAGTCGACTGTGCTGGATCAGTGCGAAATTCACCGAATTTTTCAAATATGAAACCTCTGTCTCGTGCCTCTAATGAAGTCGTTAGTGGTGATTCTGGCAATTGTTGGGTCAGATTATCAAGGGTTTGGTTGCCTGCTCGAGACATTCTCAGGGGTGGCAACTAACGGTGCTCCTGCAAAACCTCTAGGGAAGGAGATAAATGACAATAGTGGTTGTGGTGGTTTTTATGAATTTCGATCGTTTTTCGACGGAATCTCGGTGAGTGGTGAGCATGGCTGGGTAGATTGGTAGATTTCGCATTAAGGTTAGATTCTAGTGGAGAGGTTTTTCGAAGCGGATAGAGATGGTGGTCGGCGATGGCCGACTATAGACCTAGGTACAAACCCAAGAGTGGGATGAATTGGGTTTTAAAACTTTTTGCATAATAAACAAGTTTTAAAATTTTAATCAATTAATGCAAACAACAAATAAATTGTTGAAATTAAAGGATCAAAGGAAGAGAATATGCAAAATTCATTTGTAGCGTTTTGGCAATATTGGAATCACTTCGACCCTACATCCACTCTTTTCAAGGAACCTCCTTGAAGCAATCCACTAATGATAGTCAAGCAACTTCACGGATGTTATCCAAATCTTACAAATATCTCTTACACAAGGAAATGTTTAATGTATAAACACTCCAAGAGTTACTTCAACTCTTTCTCTATATAATGATTAATATTGATTGTAAAAGAAAAGAAAAGATATAGTAATAAATACTTTACAAGATAAAGATGATCATTTTTTTAAGAATAAAGCTTGATGAATGACTTCAAAGAAAATTTTCAAAACTTTAAAGAGTATTGATTAGCTATATCAAAAATTGATTCCTCTAACTTGTTTGAAAAGCTCATTAATGAGGGGTTTTTTTTTATAGTGTTGGCTTCATATGGCCGTTAGAAAAAAGTTGGGGTGGTTTGGAGCATTAAATGCTCAAATCTCGCGTCTAGATTTTGAAAACTAACAGTTTTCGTGATAGGACAATCGACTGTGTAAAATGGACAGTCGAATGTCCTCTCTTGAATTTGAAATTCTGGGCTTGAAATGTTTTGGACAGTCGACTATCTAAATGGGCAGTCGACTGTGAAACTCTGTATCTCTTTCATAGTCGACGATTGATTTTGTTTTCAAAATGGTCAGTTACAGTCGACTGTCCAAAACGCACAGTAGACTGTCAGTTTTAGAAAACTTAGATTTTTAAATCAGTTTTTAAATGACCAAAACATTTTCTAAAAGAGTTTTCATTTTAGAGAAATGTACAGTGGAAAACAACTCTGAGAGAAATGTTTTCATCTTTTTATAATACAAGAGTAATAATAGTCTCCATAGATAAGAAGACATTCTCTAGGTGATAATTTCTTATAGCCTTGAAAAAATTCTAGAACACCTCATTAATGAGAGTATCACATTCAAGATCCAATATCACAACACATGATCTGACCTTAGCAACGATCTCAAGAATTGAGATCCTTTTCATATACGATCGACTAGACTTGTTAACTAGATTTTCAAACGACCTAATCAACTAAAAGATATCATCCATTTGTTCATCATCATAAGGGGCGCCTGGTGCAATTATTATATTATTTCACTAATACAAGCAACATCCGTAATTTTCACATCAATATGTGAATGCTTGAAAAGCTAGTCAACAATTAAAACTTTGTTTCAACAAAGAAAGTGTAGTTTGCAGCAATGTAAAAGGTGATTGTGTTACTTTTAAAAGACATAGTGTAATTTGGTCAAGAAGACAAAAGAGTCTATGAACCGAAGAATGAGGACTCATAAGCTTATACCGAATTTCAGTGAGTTGTTGGTCAAACTCAAACATAGACAACATACTTCTCATTTAAATAAATTAAAAATATAAACAAAACATGAAAAAACAAAACTTTTTCTTCGTCTTCTTTTTTTCTTTTCTTTTTTTACAAAAAAAGTAAATATAACTAAACAATATAAACTCTCTTTCGTCTAACAGAGAGAAAAATTAGAACTAGAACAATGTGTCATGGTTATTGATGGCGATGCACGACCAACAGTCGTAACGGCGTTGGATGGGGTTAGGATTCTAGGTTTAAACTCATCCAAAGCCGACAAACAAGGTAACGGTGCTGGATCAGTGCGAAATTCATTGAATTTTGCAAATATGAAACTTCTGTCTCGTGCCTCTAATGAAGTTATTAGTGGTGATTCTGGTGATGGATGGGTCGGATCTTCAAGGGTTTGGTTTCCTACTCAAGATATTCTCAGGGGTGGCAACTAACGGTGCTATTGGGAAACTACCAGGGAAGGAGATCAACGACAATAGTGGTTGTGGTGATTTTTATGAATTTCGATCGTTTTCCGACGAAATCTCGGTGAGTGGTGAGCACAGATGGGTAGATTAGTAGATTCTGCATCCGGTTAGATCCTAGTGGAGAGGTTTTCTGAAGGTGGACAGAGATGGTTGTTGGTAGTGGCCAACTATAGACCTAGGTACAAACCCAAAAGGGGGGCGAATTGGGTTTTAAAACTTTTTGCAATTAACAAACAAGTTTTAACAATTTAATCAATTAAGCAAACAATAAATAAATTGCTTGAAATTAAATGAGCAAAGGAAGAGAATATAAAAAATTCATTTATAGTGTTTCAGCAATATTGGAATCACTTCAACCCTACGTCCACCTTTTCAAGGAACCTCATTGAAGCAATCTACTAATAATAGTCAAGTAACTTCACGGATGTTGCCCAAACCTTACAAATACCTATTCCACAAGGAAGTGTTTAATGCATAAATACTCTAAGAGTTACTTCAACTCTTTCTTTTTACAATGATTGATATTGATTGTAGAATAAAGGAAAAGATATAGTAATAAATACTTTACAAGATGAAGATGATCTCTTTTTTAAGAACAAAGCTTGATGAATGGCTTAAAAGAAAATTTTCAAAACTTTCAAGAGTATTAATGAGCTCTATCAAAAATTGATTGTTCTAACTTGTTTGAAATGCTCATTAATGAGGGGATTTTTTTTTATACTGTTGGCTTCATATGGCCATTAGAAAAAATTTGGGGTGGTTTGGAGCATTAAATGCTCAAATCTCGCGTCTAGATTTTGAAAACTAACCATTTTTTGCGATAGGACAATCAACTGTGTAAAATAGACAGTCAAATGTCCTCTCTTGAATTTGAAATTCTGGGTTTGAAATGTTGACTGTCTAAACAGGCAGTCGATTGTAAAACTCTTTATAACTTTCACAGTCAATGATTCATTTTGTTTTCAAAATGGTCAGTTACAGAGAGTTGGACAGTCGACTTTCCAAAATGCACAGTCGACTGTCAGTTTTAGAAAATTTATATTTTTAAATCAGTTTTTGACAGGGATGAGTTTTTGAATGACCAAAACATTTTCTAAAAGAGTTATTGAGCCGTGTTTAAGCTAAGAAACTTAATGAGAGATTTACATATAAAAGTAAACTACCTTAGAACCTAAACTTAGTGTCTCTCAAGTAAGATCTCTTCTTCTTTATACTTGATTTTCGTCTTGATTTTGGGTGGATGCTTCGACTTAATTAAAAACACTTAGTTAAAGCTTTTAGCACAGTTAAATTAATGTTTTGTCATAATTAAAATCAAGTAAGGATCAACAATCTCCCCATTTTTTAAGATGACGAAACTAAATAGAGAAAAACAATTTTAATAACTAAGTGTTGGGCTTTTACATAAAAACAGACAGAGTCTCCTCTGTTTTTATGATAAAACCAACCTGTAAAATCTTTAAAAAAAAATCTTAACCAAGCATGTATATTAACTTTTAAGCAATTCTAGCAAGTTCTAAGTAAGAATGGAGCAATGCCTCTAAATTTATCCATACAAACAATGTTATAAATTGTCCTCTTTTTGTCATTTTCTCCCCCTTTTTGTCAACAGCATAAAAGGGATGAGGAATTGATGAGTCTTAAATATTGCATATTTTAGACCCTTAACTTATATTTGTTATGCTCTTAGTTAGTATTATTTTACTTTATTTTACGTTTTTCTTGTGTTTTGTGTGTTTTTACAGCTTTGTGGAGAAAATGAAGCATCTCAGGTTGATTTGAAGCTTCTGGAGACATTGCGCTCGATCGCAACAGATATGCGATCGAGCGCACCAGCGCTCGACCGCACCTGCCTATGAACGAGCGCAAGGTCAACATCCCGCATCGAAATATTTGAAGTTCAGTGCATCTGCGCTCGATCGCATCAGACATGCGATCGAGCGCACATGAGATCGTGCG
Organism: Bretschneidera sinensis; assembly: GCA_023935145.1. Classification (NCBI taxonomy): domain Eukaryota; kingdom Viridiplantae; phylum Streptophyta; class Magnoliopsida; order Brassicales; family Akaniaceae; genus Bretschneidera; species Bretschneidera sinensis. The sequence goes on along the minus strand of CM043697.1, from coordinate 99,103,275 downwards.
CACAAGACATGCGATCGATCGTACCTGCGATCGATCGCACCACACTGCGATCGAGCGCACACGGGCCAGTATCCCACATCGTTTCTGAAAGCCACATTACTCCGGGTCTTCTCCTATATAAGCACCATCTGGCTTCATAATCCAGGGTACAATTCCTGAGCCACTTTGGTGTTTACCGGTGGACGTCCGCTAGCATTCTGGTGGATTCCGAAGGCATTGCTACCACGAGGGGAAGCACCGCCCGTCAGCGAGTGGAATTTCTCCCATGTAAAGTTGTTTATTTATTTCTTTATATTCAGTTGTTTTAGTATAAATATTTTGTCAATTATTTGAGTTAATCTTATAATTGATTGAGTTTAAATTGTCTGTTGGATTTTCTTTGTGTTTCATCTAATGGATACATTGAATGCTTTTCGATTAAATTGGATTCCCTTTGTGATTTGTTAAGAGCGGATACATCGGGTGCTTTTGGTTTAGTTGGGATATTCTTTGTTTTTTGTCTTATAGTTGGATTCATAGAATGTTTTGATAGGCTATATTTTTAGAACATGTACGCTTAACTTCGGTGGGGTGGATTCGGAAACCTTAGTGCTTTTTATTAGTTTTTAAATCAATTTAATTTAGTTTTAATTTATTTTGCAATATCATTCTGAAATTTGGAACTAGGTTAAAATAGAGTTAGTTTAGATTAAAAATTATATTTTCACAATGCAATTCCCTGTGGATTCGACCTCGCACTTGCACAACACTATATTGCAAAACGACTCGTGCGCTTGCGAGTAATTTAAAACTCACAACAAGTTTTTGGCGCCGTTGCCGGGGAATTGTTTTGTTTGTGAAAATTTTTGGTCTGAATTGATTTTATTTTTCTACTAGTTAATTTAATTTTTTTTTTTTTAAAAAAAAAAATTTATTCTGTTGCTTCTGCTGGTTAGTATCTCATTATTTTTCTGATAGTGTATGCTTGGTCGGAGATCCTTGAACTTAGATTTGACACATTTAGATCCCGACTTAGAAAGAACTCTTAGGAGGCAGAAAAGAGCACTAGTTGAGAGAGAGACTGTTGAGATGGGAGAAAATTTTAATCATCCTGAACATGTAGAGCAACCTAGAGCTTGGAACGTGGACTCCACTACATCCCTTAGGGATTTGTTCGCACCCGTTGCGACTAACTCATCTTCCTGCATAGTGTTGCCACCAACCAATGCCACACACTTTGATTTGAAGCCACATGTTATCCAACTCCTACCCTCATTCCATGGCTTAGATCTTGAAAATCCTTATAGTCATGTGAAGAAGTTCAAAGACATTTGTGCTACATTCAAATTCCAGAACTTCTCTGAGGAGTCAGTCCATCTTCGACTCTTCCCTTTCTTCCTTCACGATAGAGCTAGGGCGTGGTTGGATTCCAACACGTCCGGGTCTATTACATCTTGGGAAAACCTGCTTAGCAAATTTTACCATAAGTTTTTCCCAATGTCTAGAGTGAATGAGTGCCGAAAGGAGATTAGCTCTTTCACTCAGGACGAGGATGAGAAGTTCTCTGAACGCTGGGAGCGCTTTAAAGAGTTACTGATCAGATGCCCTCCACATGGATATGAGAAGTGGAGACTCGTTCAATTCTTTTACCAAGGGTTGACTCAACCCAACCGTAGTATGATCGAGTCTATGAATGGGGGGGCATTCTTGAGTCTGACAGGAGACGAAGCCTATATGGCGTTGGACAAGTTGTCCGACAACTCACAACAGTGGGATTTTTCAAGCTGTCGAGATAAGTCCATTCGTGCTCCTAAGAGGGGAGGCATCTATGAGGTCAGAGAAGACGCTGATTTGAGGATAAAGTTAGATGCCCTCACCAAGAAGATTGACGCTCTCACTGTGAGCCAATCCATCAATGCTGCCAACACATTCAATGTTGAAAGCTGTTCCATCTGTGCTAGTCCCATGCATCTAGCACATAATTGCCCATCAATGCCGGCTTGTGCCGAGTATCCTATGGAACAAGTAAATGCTTTCAATGACTTTCGAAGGTAGTCAAATGGATCGTACTCCGAGACGTACAATCCAGGGTGGCGGAACCACCCAAATTTTTCATGGAGACAGAACCAACCAATGAATCAGGGAGGATCCTCTCATCATGCTCAAAATCAATATCCTCCCGGATTTGCCCCACAAATTCTTAATCATGGTCGTTCTGCCCATCCAGCACCTTCACTTGCTTACCATGCACCCGCTCAAACACCAGCGCCAGTTTCACAGTCGCTTGAGGACACCCTCAAGGAATTCATGAAGGCGACTAGCCAAAATATGAGCGATGTGAGGAGTGCAACAATGGTAAACACCCAAGCAATTGCCAAGCTGGAGAGTCAAATAGGGCAAATTGCAAGTCACTTGGGTGAGAGAGAGAAAGGAAAATTCCCCAGTCAGCCCGTGCAAAACCCAAAAGGACAATTTATGGTTGAGAGTTCATCAACTCCTACGCACGGGGAGGAACAAGTACAGTCGATTGTCACACTGAGGTCTGGGAGACAAGTGGACAATCGAGTGGAAGAGAGCCCTACTATGCAGCAAGGGCAAGGGAGTGGCAACACAGAGAAGAGAGATGCTGAGCCATCTACAGCCACACCTACTGAGAAAGACCCTCCTAGATCGTTTGTACCTAGAGCGCCCTACCCCGAGAGATTACAGGCGCCCAAGAAAGGAGGGAAGTATGAGGAAATTCTGGAGGTATTTAAGCAACACCAAATCAATATCCCATTTTTGGATACCATCCATCAAGTGCCATCATATGCTAAGTTTTTAAAAGACTTGGTCACTATCAAGAGGAGGACGAATGTCCCAAAGAAGGCATTTTTGACCGAGCAGGTCAGTTCAATCCTTCAGTGCAAGCTACCCATCAAGTATAAGGACCCGGGGTGTCCTACCATCTCTTGCACGATAGGAGTCAGCCATATTGAGAGGGCCCTTTTAGATCTAGAGGCCAGTGTGAATCTTCTACCCTACTCAGTCTATGTGCAATTGGGGTTAGGAGAATTGAAGCCCACATCCACGACGCTTCAATTGGCTGACAGGTCAGTGAAAAGACTACGGGGGATAGTTGAGGATGTTTTGATAAAAGTGGATAAGTTCTATTTCCCCGTGGATTTTATTGTGCTTGACACAGAGCCGGTTCAGAATGTAGGGATTCAAATACCGGTGATTCTAGGGCGCCCATTCTTAGCCACGGCTAACGCCCTAATCAATTGTAGGACAGGGATGATGAAGATCTCCTTCGGAAATATGACAGTGGAGTTGAACATTTTTGATATCACTAGGAAACCACTGGAATATGATGAAATGAGATATGTGTGCTTAATAGAGGAGATTCTTGAGGATACTGTGGATGAATCAAGCATTGAGGATCCCATGGAGGCATGCTTCGCTCACTTTGGAGAGGACTTGGGTTTAGATAAGTTACTTCCTCGAGTAAATGCCATTTTGGAGTCTGATCCTCAAGAAAGCAAGAAGGAGGAGGAGAATGTGTCACCCGAACCTCAACAGAAGGAACTTAAGCCTTTACCGGATAATCTTAAGTATAAGTTCCTGGGTCCAGCATACTGTTTGCCTGTGATAATAGCTTCAGATTTGGGAGAGGTTCAAGAGGAGAAATTATTAGATATTTTAAGAGAGCACAAGAAAGCTATTGGCTGGACCATTGAGGATATTAAGGGAATCAGCCCCTCGGTGGTGATGCACAGGATACATGTGGAGAAAGATGCTAAGCCATCGAGGGAGCCGCAAAGAAGGCTCAACCTTGCTATGCAAGAGGTTGTGAGGGCAGAGGTTATTAAGCTGTTAGATGCAGGGATCATTTATCCCATCTCTGATAGCAAGTGGGTGAGCCTCATTCATGTCGTGCCCAAGCGAGCTGGGTTAACGGTAGTAAAGAATAAGGACGACGAGTTGGTGCCAACTCGTGTGTAGTCTGGGTGGAGAGTGTGTATAGATTACCGTAAGCTGAACAGTGCCACAAGGAAGGATCACTTTCCACTTCCATTTATTAATCAAATGGTGGAGCGTTTGGCTGGGCACGAGTATTATTGCTTTTTGGATGGTTATTCTGGATATAACCAGGTCCCCGTGGACCCCAAAGATCAGGAGAAGACGACATTTACCTATCCTTTTGGGACCTTCGCCTACCGTCGCATGCTCTTTGGGTTATGCAATGCACCCGCCACTTTTCAGCGGTGCATGGTCAGTATATTCTCTGACATGGTAGAGCGGTTCTTGGAGATTTTCATGGACGACTTCTCCATCTTCGGTTCAACATTTGAGGAGTGCCTGCACCGTCTCTCTTTGGTTTTGGTACGGTGCAAGGAGAAGAACCTGGTGCTTAATTGGGAGAAGTGCCATTTTATGGTCAAGCAAGGAATTGTACTGGGGCATATCATATCTCATCGAGGGATTGAGGTCGACAAAGCGAAGGTGGATTTGATTTCCAGCCTTCCACCCCCACGTACGGTGAAAGAGGTTCGATCTTTTCTGGGCCATGCAGGTTTCTATAGGCGATTTATCCAGAATTTCAGCAAGATCGCCAGGCCCTTGTGCAAGTTGTTGCAAAAAGATGCCACATTTCTATTTGATGAGGATTGTAAGAAAGCATTTGGGGATCTGAAGGAAATTCTGACGTCCACACCCATTATTCAGCCACCTAACTGGGGTGTGCCTTTTGAGATTATGTGTGATGCATCAGACTATGCTGTTGGAGCTCTTTTGGGGCAGCGTGTTGATAAACTTCCCCATGCTATCTATTACGCAAGTCGAACTCTAAACGACGCACAACTCAATTATTCTACCACTGAGAAGGAGTTGCTTGCAGTCGTTTTTGCACTAGACAAGTTCAGATCCTACTTGTTAGGATCTAAAGTCATTATCTACTCGGACCATGCTGCATTGAAGTATATTTTCTCTAAAAAAGATGCTAAATCTCGTCTTATCCGATGGATCTTGCTACTTCAAGAGTTCGACATTGAGATTCGTGATAAGAAAGGTTCGAAAAATGTGGTGGCGGACCATTTATCTAGATTGATTGTGGAATTCAGTGAGGCTGCCACTCCCATTTCTGAGACCTTTCCTGATGAGCAATTGATGCACATTACTCACAGTCCCGCACCATGGTTTGCTGACATAGTGAACTATCTTGTCACCGGACACATGCCCTTGCATTGGGGGAGGCAAGATAAATCAAAATTTTTGGCCATGGTAAAACACTTTTTCTGGGACGATCCTTACCTGTTCAAGTATTGTCCTGATCAGATCATTAGACGATGTATTCCTGAGCATGACCAATCTAATGTCATCGCCTTTTGTCATGATCATGCATATGGAGGCCATTTTAGTGCTAAAAAGACCGCTGCAAAGATTTTGCAGTGTGGATTTTATTGGCCTACCCTGTTTCGGGACTCTCACACCTACTGTATATCTTGTGAGCGTTGCCAAAAGCTAGGGAGTCTTTCTAGGAGAAATATGATGCCCCTCAACCCTATTCTGATTGTTGAGATTTTTGATTTGTGGGGCATTGATTTCATGGGACCATTCCCAAACTCCTTTGGCTACTTATACATTCTAGTTGCTGTGGACTATCTGTCCAAGTGGGTGGAGGCCGTTGCGTGCAAGACCAATGACCACAGAGTTGTGGTCCAGTTCTTGAAAGACACTATTTTTGCTCGTTTTGGTACGCCTCGAGCAATCATAAGTGATGGAGGTAAGCACTTTTGCAACAAGATCTTTAAGCAGTTGATGAAGAAATATTGTATCACGCACAAAGTTGCCACCCCATATCACCCACATACGAGTGGTCAAGTGGAAATTTCAAATCACGAGATCAAACATATTTTGGAAAAGACTGTGAACCCTACTAGAAAGGATTGGTCTCTGCGATTGACGGATGCACTGTGGGCATATCGGACAGCCTTCAAGACGCCAATTGGCATGTCTCCCTATCACATTGTATACGGAAAGGCATGTCACCTTCCGGTTGAATTAGAGCATCGTGCGTATTGGGCTGTCAAGCAACTAAATTTTAATCTTTCCAAGGCTAGCTCACAACGAAAGCTCCAACTCAATGAATTGGAGGAGCTGCGGAATGATGCATATGAGTGTGCCCGATCATACAAAGCACAAATGAAGAAGACTCATGACCAAAATATTTTGAGACGAGCTTTTGAGCCGGGTCAGAGAGTTCTTCTTTATAATTCGCGCCTGTATCTTTTTCCAGGCAAGCTCAAATCCCGATGGTCAGGCCCATTCATTATTCGATTGGTTTTTCCTCATGGGGCCATCGAGATTGAGGATCCTAAGAATGGTAATACTTTCAAGGTAAATGAACAGAGGCTAAAACTATTCTTAGAGTTGAGGAGTCCGGACATTGAGACGATACTGTTGGAGGATCCTAGTTACTCAGATTGAGTGTAGTATTCTAGGGAGAGTCTGGTTGAAGACGTAAAACTTAGCGCTCATGGGAGGCACCCCACAGCTTATCTTTTCTTTTATTTATTTATTATTTCGTATTTTTATGATTAATGTTTGTTTCTAGTATTTTTTTTGTTTTTCAGTTTTTATTTTTCAGGGACAAAGCGTACTTCAGTTCAAGTTTGGGGGTATGCTATGAGCCATACCAGTCCAGATAGTTCTCCATATCTCAGGTCAGCTCTTTCCATATTAGTCACACATTGGGGTCAATGTGTAATTTAAGTTTGGGAGTATGGGAGACACATCACACACTTTGTCCTAATTTGTTGTCTTTTCGTCATAGAGATAAATGCATGCTCATGTTATCGTGAAATTTTGGTTGATCTAAACATTTTCTGTGATGTGATGTCATTGGTAAGCTTAACATTTTGAACACATGATCTGGTGATAAATTTTTAAAATTTAGTTACTTACTTTAGGCATTTTGAGAATTCACATGTTTGATCTAATCTCACACGAGCACATTAGCACAAATTATGTGAGGTATGACATGTGATTTTAATGTGTATTTTTCCTTATCTTAACTGAAACTGGATGACTTGTTGGATGAACTCTTGGGCATAGGAAAATATAAAATATATATATATATATAAATTTTTTTTTACAACTTTCCGCTGAGTAACTGGACCTCTTGCCTCAATAAGCAGTGAGTGTTCACGTCAAAATGTGGAATTTTGCTTGGTAATATTAAGGTCGGTTTAATTTCGTAGCCTTTTTGACTCGAGTTAGTAAGTCCTTAGGGGTGTCTTTACACCTAATGCCCTAAAACCACCTGGTTTGGGAGTCATTGACTTAACACTCGCTACATGGGTCAATTAGAAAGCTCAAGGGAACTATACATAGCCGTGCCTTAATAATAAAAAAAATAAAATAAAATAAAAACTATGCCTTTTCGTTCATTTTTTATGGGAAATTCGGTGAATCTTGAGACATGGAGACCTTACACATTAGAGTTACTTGGAAGCTTCATTTTTATATGCTAATTCACCTTACACTGATTCAAGCTTGTGATGCCTTATCCTGCCTTTTGTAAGTAATTAGATTTTAACATTTCTATTCGTTGCGAAGATGGGTTTACCTTTCTAAGCTTGCTTATGAATGAATATCATGGTGATGTGTGCTCCTTAAATTTTTGGATACCATGAGTGATGACTTTATCTTTATGTTCTTTGTTTTTCATTGAGTCTTTTATTTTGTTTTGCTAAGGGACTAGCAAAATATAAGTTTGAGGGTATTTGATGAGTCTTAAATATTGCATATTTTAGACCCTTAACTTATATTTGTTATGCTCTTAGTTAGTATTATTTTACTTTATTTTACGTTTTTCTTGTGTTTTGTGTGTTTTTACAGCTTTGTGGAGAAAATGAAGCATTTCAGGTTGATTTGAAGCTTCTGGAGACATTGCACTCGATCACAACAGATATGCGATCGAGCGCACCAGTGCTCGAGCGCACCTGCCTATGAACGAGCGCAAGGTCAACATCCCACATCGAAATATTTGAAGTTCAGTGCATCTGCGCTCGATCGCATCAGACATGTGATCGAGCGCACATGAGATCGTGCGCACAAGACATGCGATCGATCGTACCTGCGATCGATCGTACCTGCGATCGATCGCACCACACTGCGATCGAGCGCACACGGGCCAGTATCCCACATCGTTTCTGAAAGCCACATTACTCCGGGTCTTCTCCTATATAAGCACCATCTGGCTTCATAATCCAGGGTACAATACCTGAGCCACTTTGGTGTTTACCGGTGGACGTCTGTTAGCATTCTGGTGGATCCCGAAGGCATTGCTACCACGAGGGGAAGCGTCGCCCGTCAGCGAGTGGAATTTCTCCCATGTAAAGTTGTTTATTTATTTCTTTATATTCAGTTGTTTTAGTTTAAATGTTTAGCACTTTTTATTATAGTTTTATAGTAATGAGTGGCTAGACTCTTCAGCTAAGGTTGAAGATGAAGCCCCGCCGTTGTTTGGCGTAGTAGTTCAGATTTGCTTGTACAAATCTGACAATTTTTAGTATAAATGTTCTGTCAATTATTTGAGTTAATCTTATAATTGATTGAGTTTAAATTGTCTGTTGGATTTTCTTTGTGTTTCATCTGATGGATACATTGAATGCTTTTCGATTAAATTAGATTCCCTTTGTGATTTGTTAAGAGCGGATACATCGGGTGCTTTTGGTTTAGTTGGGATATTCTTTGTTTTTTGTTTTATAGTTGGATTCATAGAATGCTTTGATAGGCTATATTTTTAGAACACGTATGCTTAACTTCGGTGGGGTGGATTCGAAAACCTTAGTGCTTTTTATTAGTTTTTAAATCAATTTAATTTAGTTTTAATTTATTTTGCAATATCATTATGAAATTTGGAACTAGGTTAAAATAGAGTTAGTTTAGATTAAAAATTATATTTTCACAACGCAATTCCCTGTGGATTCGACCTCGCACTTGCACAACACTATATTGCAAAACGACTCGTGCGCTTGCGAGTAATTTAAAACTCATAACAGGAACCAAGCTAAGATAGACATTCAAATCAATATAAATATTATAATTTGAAGATAGAGAAGGCATTTCAAATAATCAAACAAGAAAGCTAAAAAAATGAGCAGAAATGCCGAAAAAATGCCAATAAGCCTTAGTAATTGTTATAGATAGCAAAATAAACATTTCTGTCATAATAGATAAAAAGATTATGCTAAAATGAACATGCATGCAAAAAATTAGCTAAATACAGATACAGAAAGACCTCTCGAGAAGAATAAGAAAACTAATATATATGGCTAACAAGTCCAGCAACAATATGATGAACAAATAAAGAGATAAATAGTCAAACACATCAAAATACATAAGAAGCTTAAGTTCCTATGAACCTAGCAAAATATCTCAGTATAATAAACAAGCACCATGTCATGCAGTCAATAAGAATGAAATAGTAAAAGTACATGTCCTTACAAAAACTGTCAAAGTCTAGGATATGGAATGAAAATAGAAATCATAAATAGGGCTGATAAATGATATGCTATCAAGGAGTATCGCTAAAAGGTCGACGGTGAATCTTGTCTCTCAAATCACTCATCTGATCCCTGATGACCTTAAACTCATCCTCAATGATGTTAAATCGAGCATTCATTGTGAGTGAAAGGGAAGACATCTCGTCCTTGAGATCTCGGAAAGCAGCTTACATGGATGTATTATAATCCGATGAACTGGAACTACTAGCACCAACACCAACAGCTCTTTCAACCTTTGGCTTATCATTCGCTTCCATGTCCTCATCAACTAGAGTAACTCCATCAGGTTTTCTTCTCCAAACCTTTTAAGCTGGATCATAAATGGCATTTGCGATGCATTCTCATGTGTTGTCCACCAGCTGGACCAACTTCATCTTGCTGAGGGTCAACTTATTGAAGATATCAGTAATGGGTAACTCTATATTTTCTTCCCCAACTGAAAAACTCCATAATACTTCAAGATCCTGGTAATAAGCATCCTAAATGGCAGACCACTCAACTTCTTCTTTGTGCCCTCAATAATCTTAGCTGATATAAAACTATAGAGGTTATACCAAATCCCATTTATCAAATTTCATAGGATATATACATCTAACTGGCTCAGATATGTATAACTTCCTTTCCTAAGAGATATGAAATATCCAATAATCAAATGAATGACATGACTGATTATGGTTAGAGCATTAGCATCCTTAAAATTATACTAAAGGTATAGGTAAGGTCACACCTCTAAGGATTCTAAAAGCTCCTTGTTTGTCAAAATCCTCAACCCAGTTGAATGTATCTATCCACTCATGACCACCCTTGGGTATTTGTAAAATATCAAACAGAACATTCGAATTAACCAGTATTGTCTTCCTATTAACAAATGTATTGAATGATAACCCAGTGGAAGAAGTTGTCTCAAGATTTTCATAAAATAATCTAATCAACTTAGGGTATGTAATCTTAGAGATAGTAACTATGGGTTTTTAACCAACAATAGCAAAATAGTGTCCAATATCCACATAATTCTCTCTAAGGTTTTGAAAATATACCAGCCAAACCATAATTATCTCTTTTCTAGAAATATGGTTGTCATACCATGATTTTGCAGTAGTATTGAGGAAGAGATTGGGATTCACCATCACTTTCTAATACTTGTGCCCTCTTGCACCATCGCCGCCCTTCTTAGAGCTTGAAAAATGTACTGTTTTAGGAATTTTGTACTGTTTGAGTGTTCAAAAAGTGGAGAGAATGTGTTTTTATAAAGGACATTGGTGGGATTTGGGACTGATTTGGTGAAAATTTGAAGAAAATTAAGAGAGAAAAAAATAGAGGTGCAGCTAAGGTTTGAGATTTGGGGGTTTTGAAGGTTGAAGATGAAGTGCATATATATATATATATATATATATATATATATATATATATATATATATATATGTGATTGGACAATCGAATGTCTAAAATAGGCAGTCAATTGTCCTTTTTAATTCAAAGGATCGGGTAAAGCATGCTTAAAGGATAGTCGCCTGTGTATATCGACAGTCGGCTGTTAAAGTCTCTGCCCCTTAGATAGTTGACTGTGTAAAATACACAGTCAACTGTGTAAAGTTCTAATTTTGGATGGTGAAAAAGGGTTTTAAAGCCCACTTGACTATGCATATGGAAAATCGACTAGTAAAGTCTCAGTTCCTTGAACAGTCGACTGTCAAATATGCACAATCGACTTTACAAAGCCCAGAACTTGAATTTTTAAGAGAGTTTTGAAGAATTAACTACTTTATACTATTTTTGAGTGAGAAAACATTAAATTGATAATTAATACTCATTCACTCAAAAGCAATTATGCATATGATGAATGTAAATGCAATTACACATACACGCATTCATAGTTTATCAATCCCATTAACAGTCTAACTTTACAAAAACTTTCTTTATTCAAAGGTTTTGTAAGAATGTCAGCAATTTGATCTCTTATAAAGTGATGTCTTGTCTCAATATGTTTGGTTCTAGAATGTTGAATTGAGTTTTTTTGTCAAGTTGATAGCACTAGTATTGTCACAATGAATTGGAATATTTTTAAAACAGATGTCAGAATCTTCTAGTTGTTGTTTCATCCATAAAACTTGTGCACAACAACTACCAACAACTACATATTCCACATCGGCGGTTGATAATGCAACTAAATTTTGTTTCTTTGAAAACCAAGAAGTTATCATAGCACCTAGAAATTGGTATGTTCCACTGGTGATTTTTTATCTAACTTACAACCTGCAAAATCAGTATTCGAGTACCTAACAAGCTCAAAAGTTGATTTTTTAGAATACCATAAGCCTAAATTTTGAGTACCTTGCAAATATCTTAAAATTCTTTTAACAACAGCAACATTAGATTACTTAGGATTAGCTTAGAATCTAGCACACATGCATACACTAATTATATCGGGTCTACTTACAGTTAGATATAGTAAAGCCCATATCATGCTTCTATAAGTTTTAATGTCTACACACTTACATCCTTCATCCAAGTCAAGTTTTGTAGAGGTGCTCATAGGAGTTTCAAGAGACTTTGAGCTCTCCACCCCAAACCTCTTTAGCAAGTCCTTAGTATATTTGGATTGATTGATGAAGATGCCTCCTTTCAATTGTTTAATTTGAAGTCCAAGGAAGTATGTAAGCTCTTTCATCATACTCATCTCAAATTCACCTTACATACACTTAATAAATTCTTGACACATAGATTCATTAGAGACACCAAGTATAATATCATCAACATATATTTAGGCTAAGAGTGTCTTATGTTTATGAGTTTTTGTAAAAAGAGTTGTATCCATTTTTCCTTTTGTAAAGCCATTTTTAAGTAAAAATTTACTTAACCTTTTATACCATGCTCTTGGAGCTTGTTTCAACCCATAAAGAGTTTTAGAAAGCCTATAAACATAGTTTGGAAGGTTAGGATCTTCAAAACCAAGAGGTTATTCAACATGAACCTCTTCTTCTATAAAGCCATTTAAAAATATATTTTTCACATCCATTTGAAACAGTTTAAACTTTTTAAAGCATGCAAAGGTTAGCAACATATGAATAGTTTCTAATCTAGCTACATGAGCATAGTTTTCATCAAAGTCTATTTCTTCTTCTTGATTGTAACCCTTAGCAACAAGTCTAGCCTTGTTCCTAGTTACAATTCCATTTTCATCCATTTTGTTTCTATAAACTCATTTAGTTCCTATGAGAGTATGATTTTTTGGTCTAAGAATTAAAGTTCACACTTTATTTCTTTCAAATTGATTTAACTCTTCTTGAATAGTATTTATCCAATCAACATCCTTTTCGGTTTCTACAAAAGTATTAGGTTCTACTTGGGATAAATAAGCTACACAATTGCAAATATTTCTTATAAAAGATCGATATCTTACCCCTTATGAAGGATCATCAATCACTTGATCGATTGGATGATAATTTACATACCTCAAATCTTTGGGAAGTTCATTTCATTGATGACTTGTGGAAGGTTGATCAAGATTGGGAGTGGCTAACACTTGATTTGTTTGAAGTTGACTTTCTTTAGGGTCAACAACGGGAGTAGATATATCCATTCTTGGAATAAAATCTGCATCATCATCAAGAGATACTATTCTACTACTAATTAGGTTATATTCATCAAAAGCAACATATACAGATTCATCAACCACTAGAGTTCTTTTGTTAAAGACTCTATAAGCTTTACTAGAGGTTGAATATCCCTTCATCGATCTTAGAGTCAAATTCACCTAAATTAGTTTTATTGTTATTTAGGATGAAACACTTGCAACCAACAGCATGAAAATAAGAGATATTAGATTTTCTGCATTTCCATAGTTCATATAGAGTTTTATCAAGCATAGACCTAATTAATACTCTATTTAAAATATAACAAGGTATTTTGGTAAACTATTTTCACAAAGCATGGTTCTTACAAATTCTTCTAGAATTCTATTTTTCCTTTTAACCACACCATTTTGTTGAAGAGTTCTAGAGGCTAAAAAATTGTGATCAATTCCATTTTCATCATAAAATTTTGAAAAACTTTAGTTTTCAAATTCTTTTCCATAATCACTTCTAATACTTGAAATAAAAATTCATTTTTTGTTTTGAACCTTCTTGCAAAAGTTTACAAAACCTTTAAAGGCTTTATCCTTATAAGCAAAAAAAATAAAAATGAAAGGTATATCTTGAATAATCATAAACTACAACAAGAAAATATTGATGGGCACCTAGACTAATGGTGCTTATTGGACCAAACAAGTCCTTATGTAAAAGCTTTAATGGTCTAGAGGTTGAAATTACCTTTTTGGATTTAAAAGATACTCTTGTTTGTTTCCCTATTTGACAAGCATCATAAAATTTTGTCTTTTTCAAATTTTATTTTGGGAAGGCCAATAACTAAATCTTTTCTTAAAATAATTTTAAGTAAATCCATGTTGACATGGTCAATCCTTCTATGCCATAGCCATTGATTTTCACTAAAAATGGGAAAACATTTTTCATTTTCCGAAGGTAAAGATTTTAAATCAACTAGATAGATATTATCATATCTATGACCAACAAACTTAATCTTGTTACTCTTAATGTCTATTACTAGACAATGAGAGGATTCAAATATAACTTTGTTTCCTTTGTCACATGATTAACTAATACAAAGTAAATTTCGCTTAAGGCCTTCTATATATAAAACATGGTCAATGGTTGCAGAATTTTTACCCACTTTGTCATGCCCGATAATTTTTATCTTAGTGTTATCTTCAATGGTGACGTGTCCGCTATCCCTTAGAGTTAGCTCATTGAACATACTTTGATCATCAGTCATGTGTTTTGAGCATCTATTATCAAGGTACCAATAGTTACCTTTCTCTTTAGTATTGAGACATATCTACATTATACATGGATACACAATAGCACTCTTAGGTACCCAAATTTTTTTGGGTCCTTTTGGGTTAGTCCTAGAAAATACGGCTCCTTTAAGGACCCATACTTTCGTAACATTATAAGGTGCTCCATAATTGTATTCATGTTAATGATGCATGATCCTATGATGATAGTCATAGAAGTTTCTAGGATGTCTTTAATATGTATGCCTATTATTCCTTGGATGAGCATTCCTAGGATACATGTTTCTAGCATAGGAGTTATGAACATACATGTTATCTCTAGGATATGCATGATAGTTATTTCTTGGATATGAATTCCTAGCATGTGCATTTCATAAATGTGTATTCCTAGCATGTGCATTTCTAGGATGAGCATACATATGTGCATAAGTATTTTTAGGATTTATATTTCTAGCATATGCATTTGAATTGAAATTAGTGTTCTTAAGCTTACTAGCATTTATTTATTTTTTTTAACTTCACTAGTGCCCTCATAAGTAATTTGAAATTTGTCTCATATTTCTTTAGCCGAAATGCATGCTGAAATTTTATTGTATTCATTTATTTCTAAAGCACAATGTAATATACTAGTATCTCTACTATTTAGAGACATCATTCTACAATCCCATTCATCAAACTGCGATTTGAGCTTAGGCAATGTACGAGTGATTTCTTTAATAGTTATTTTCTTAGTAGTAAATCTAGATCCTTCTTCAATGATTCTCCACAAATTATAATCTTATCCTTCAACAAAGATTTTCATTCTATTTTTCAATAAATTATAATTTGTGTCATTGAACAAATGAGGTCTAGTATATGAATGACCTTTGGTATAACCATTTGAAGCCATAGGATCAACTCAAGGATTATAAGCCTAAAATTGAGCACATGGCTCTAATACCAATTGTAGACCGAGGTACAAATCCAAGATGGGGTGAATTGGTTTTTAAAACATTTTATAATTAACAAACAAGCTTCAACAATTTAATCAATTAAAGTAAACAACAAATAAATTATTTGAAATTAATGGAGTAAAGGAAGAGAATATGCAAACTCCGTTTATAGTGGTTCAACAATAGCTAAATCACTCCGACCCTATGTCTATTCTCTTCAAGGAACCTCCTTGAAGCAATCCACTAATAATAGTCAAGTAACTTCACGGGTATTACCCAAACCTTACAAATATCTCTTTCACAATGAACTGTTTAATGCTTAAACACTCTAAGAGTTACTTCAACTCTTTCTCTTTATAATGATTGATATTGATTGTAAAAGAAAAGAAGAGATATAGCAATAAATACTTTAAAATATGAAGATAATCTCTCATTTAAGAACAAAACTTGATGAATGGCTCAAAAAAAAATTTCAAAACTTTCAAGAGTATTAATGAGCTATATCAGAAATTGATTGTTCCAACTTGTTAGAAATGCTCATT
Source organism: Bretschneidera sinensis (assembly GCA_023935145.1). Lineage (NCBI taxonomy): Eukaryota > Viridiplantae > Streptophyta > Magnoliopsida > Brassicales > Akaniaceae > Bretschneidera > Bretschneidera sinensis. The sequence continues at coordinate 99,087,419 of CM043697.1, read as the reverse complement.
AATGTGGGGATTTTATAGGCTTGGCTTCATATGGTCGTTAGATACAAGTTAGGGTGGTTTGGAGTATTAAATACTCAAGTTATACGTCCAAATTTTGAAAACTAGTCGTTTTTCGCAATAGGACAGTCAACTGTGTAAAATGAACATCCTCTCTTGAATTTGAAATTCTGGGTTTGAAATATTTTGGACAGTCGACTGTGAAAATCTCTGTCTCTTTCACAATCGACTATCCTTTTTTTTTTCAAATTGGTCAGTTATAGAGACTTTGATGGTTGACAGTCCAAAATGCATAGTCGATTGTCAGTTTTAGAAAACTTAGATTTTTAAATCAGTTTTTGACAGAAATGAGTTTTCAAATGACCAAAACATTTTCTAAAAGAGTTTTTGAGTCGCGTTCTAGCTAAGAAACTTAAAGAAAGATTTATATATAAAAGTAAACTACCTTAGAACCTAAACTTGGTCCTCGTTCTTCTTTCAAGTGTCTCTCAAGTACGATCTCTTCTTCTTAATGATTGAATTTCGTCTTGATTTTGAGTTGGATGCTTCGACTTAGTTAAAACTGTTGGCACAATTAAAGTAATGTTTTGTCATAATTAAAATAAAATACAAGTCAACACCGACGATGTCAGATCTAGCCGAAAATTTGAGGCTTTGGTCGTGAGGTTTGTCCGAGGCTGATGATATGGGTGGTGCTGGCTTGAAGTCAGTGGAAAATGGAAAATTCACTCAAATCTCACTGTCAAGGCTACTATTTGTTGTTTTACTGATTTGATTCTAGGGGTTGTTTGGCATATGCAATGTAATTTGGGTGTTTGTTTAGGCTCTAATACCAAACTGAAAAATAATGAAGAAATAGAAACCATGTTATCTTGGAGACCGAGAGAAATCGAACAATATTCAATTTCCAAAATCTGATTTTTATTCTTTCAAAGCTATTTTGATCCAATATTTTTTGACAGAAATTTTAAGTAGCATACATGTGGGACTATTGTGTGTACAACAATACGCAGAAGATAGGCCAACTGTGTCCACTATGATTTCAATGCTTAATAGTGAGATTGTGGATCTTCCTACTCCAAACCAACCTGCATTCACTTAAAGGCGGATTATTGTCTTAGATGAAGAGCCTCCTCAACTGAGCCAAAATAAATGTTCTGTTAATGATGTCACTATTACAATGGTTCAAGGCCGATAGCATCCAAGTGCTAGAGATATTTTGTTACTCCAGTTCAAATCTCAAAATTGAATTCTTTAGTTATATATCATCTGATAAATATTTTGAGGGTAAAGAAATCTATATACATTGACCGAATTTGATACCCTGAGTTCTTTGTTATAATAAAATTTATTTATTAAAATTGGTAAGGATAGTTTGACACCGTGGTAAGAAAAACTTATTTTACATCAATTTATAATTTTTTGTATAATCTTTATTTTACGATGTTGACAATTGGATTTAATTTTGTATTTGTATAGATCATACATGTAAAATTTCATCGATAAAATATTTCATTTATATTGCAAAAATTGATTAGTGTAAGGGTTAAATTTAATGAGTTATATAGATAAAATGTTTATGCATATTTGATAAATGCGAAATTTTGCATGTATGATTTATGTGAATAGGTGATTAAATCTTTTTGAATTCAAAAGAGATGATTAAATCAAACGGTTAATTTTAAAAAAAATTATTTAAAAAATTATAGAATGGTGTAAGATATCGTTATTTTTACATCTTATGTCAATTGATCATTGTTCATATCAATTATTTAAAAAGTAAAAATATTATTAACATAATAATAACAATCAATCAAATATTTAAATAAAGTAAAATTACTGCACAAGAAATAAAAAAAAAAAGTAAAATTTTTCTTGCCTTTTTACCCTTTTCTTAACTTTTTTTTTCTTCATTTTTTTGTCTCACTTAATCCTTCTCGGGAGATTTTCGTTGAATCCGTTTAAAAGCAGTTGCGCTTTTTTCCTCCTTGCCTCTTAGGCTTTTTGTATTCTAGAATTTGATGCAGAGTGTGGCCGAGGAAAAATTTATTCTCTGAGATAGAGTGAGTTGTCAATTATAATATTCTATTTGTCCCAAAGTTTTAATAATTTATCACTTTTTTACTTAAATTTAATTTTAATTATTATATATATATATATATTATTTTTAAAATATAAAAATATATTTTTTAAAAATTTTAAACTCTTTTTATGTACATATGAACAAAAATTAAATTTTCTTAATGATTTAACAATAGAAAAAAATTATTCATTTAATTGACTAAATAGTAAATGTGACAAAAATTATAAAACAGAAAGAGTATATATTTAAACTTTAATATAATGTTTAGCACAACTCGTAACTTGTAGACTCATATTTAATTATAATATATATTTAGACTTTAATATAATACTTTGACAGATTACTTTATCGGTTTTTTAACTTAGCTAAAATAAGTATGAGTTTCTGTAGGATGTTTGAACAATTGAAATTTTAATATTTGAGATATATTTGAATCTAAATACGTTAAATTCATGTTTTGAAATTTTATTTGTCATATATAGCATTTGAAATGAAATAATATAACATAAAAATCTAGCTCGATCGGAGCATACCCAACCCAACTCAATCCAATCTAAAATATTCAATTTGATTTTGATTTTACAAGTCAACCTGAACCTAACTCGATTTTTCATGAGTTAAAATATGATTGAGATTTTCATAACCTATCATAAATTGGGTTGGGTTAAAGTTGAAAGTATATTGTCACGACTTAAGTTAAAATTGACCTCTAACCTGACCTAACACAATCCATGCACAACCCTAATCATAATTGAGCCCTTGAAATTAAGACTAGGCCTTCAATAGAAGCCATCAAGGTCCGGTTGCTCAACAAAAGTGTATTTTAGGTCAGATTATTTTTGTATGATTGCTAGAATTTTCTCCAAAGTCATTGTTAATGGGAAATAAAATTATTTAGCACAGTATCATGATAAATAGATGACACAATGGTCTATCTTATATTTAAATAAAAATAATATTTTTTTTTTACGTTATTTAACAATAAAATAAATTTTTATATGATGTATCTTTAAAATTACTGGACCAAACAAAAACTTTTAAAATCAAAAACTTTTGCTTCAAAGTCACTGATACTACACGTGGAATTTTGTGTAGGTGATCCAATGATGAAAAGTCACAACCTTCGAATTAATAATGCCAGCTAGAAGGAAGGACTATCCTGGTAAGTATGTATGTATGCAGCTCTCTTCCACGAGTTACATGAATAGCTACTTTCCTAGAAAACCCATCTTTCACCATAAATGAGACTTTACGTTGATTTTATACAGCTCACCGATTCTCTTTGCTCTCTATTTTCTCCATTCTTTTTCCACCTACGTTTTCACTTTTTGTCTCCTGTTCTTTTCTCCTCCTTTTCGTTCTTCTCCCGTCTTTCTTCTGTGCAGGCGATTTTATAGGCGTCAAAAGCGTAGCATCTAAGCCTAAGCCGCCCACTTCTTTCTTTTGTTTTCCTTTTTTACTTTCTATTTTTTTTGCCCACTCTCTTTCTTTTTCTAAAATAACATCATCCAATCCCCTTAATTCTCGTCAAGAGCAAGCCATTAATTAACAAGTCATGGGACTCAGAAACAGCACGGTTTTTTCAGCTCTTCTTCTCTTACTATATTGTTTTTGTTTAGAGCTTTGCACTGGCGTCGACACCATCACATCATCTCAATTCATCAAGGACCCAGAAGCTATAACCTCTCGTGGAGGTATCTTCAAATTGGGATTCTTCAGTCCTGTCAATTCAAGCTTTCGCTATGTAGGAATATGGTATAATGAAATTCCTGTAGTGACTGTCATATGGGTTGCTAACAGAAATGAACCTCTAGAAGATTCCTCTGGGATTATGACGATATCTGAGGATGGAAATCTTGTTATTTTGAATGGGCAGAAAGAGATTCTTTGGTCATCAAATATTTCAAATTCAAGGATTAATTCAAGCGCTCAGCTTTTAGATACTGGAAACCTTCTCTTGAAAAATGACACAAATGGAATTGGCATATGGGAAAGCTTCCAAATTCTATCTGATTCATACTCATCAAAGATGAAGATTAGCTCTAATGCAAGAACAGGCGAGAGAGTACAGATCACGTCATGGAAAAGCCCTACTGATCCATCTGTCGGGGGCTTCTCTGCTGGCATCAATCCTCTCAACATTCCCGAGGTTTTCATTTGGAATGATAGTAGGCCATATTGGCGGAGTGGTCCATGGAATGGTAATGTCTTTATTGGGGTACCCGATATGAATTCTGTTTACCTTGATGGGTTCAAACTTGTAAAGGATGAAGAAGGGACATATTACCCATCTTATGTGTATGCAAAGGAGGTTTCAGACTTTGTATTGAAGTCAGATGGATCTTTAGAACAGGTATATTGGGATGATGGGAAGGACGACTGGGCGATTGATTGGAAAGTTCCACAAACTGAGTGTGATGTTTATGGGAAGTGTGGGACATTCGGAAACTGTGATGCGCAAAATTCACCAATTTGCAGCTGCTTGAAAGGGTTTGAACCAAAGAATACAGAGGAATGGAATAGAAGAAACTGGACTAGTGGATGTGTTAGGAGGAAACCGTTGCAGTGTGAGAGGATAAGCAATGGTGGAGAAGTGGGAAAAGAAAATGGGTTTTTGAAGCTGGAGATGGTTAAAGTGCCAAACTTTGCAGAGCTGTCTTCTGCCCTCGAAGATAAATGCAAAGACTAGTGCTTGAATAATTGTTCCTGTATGGCTTATGCATATGATAATGGCATTGGTTGTATGTTATGGAATAAAAACCTATTTGACATACAGAAGTTTTCCAGTAATGGGGCAGACCTTTACATTCGTTTGGCATATTCCGAACTGGGTAAGTTTCTAACTTTACAAGCTTAGGCCTCAAACTATCCTGCTATTGCTCCTATAATTTGTTTCTTAGGCATTTTATTGTGCTTTCGTTTTTCTTTTCATCCTGTGAATTACAAGATTTAATTACCACCAAAGGAACAAAGCCTCAATGGTAGTCGACTTGTATGTACCATTATTACATTGGATGTTTAATTACCACCAAAGGAACAAAGCCTCAAAGCTATGCCCCAGTTGGTTACCATTTCCCAGAGACTAACTTTATTCTCATCAATAATACAATTAACAGACTTCATCAGCTCATCTTAACATGTATATTTTGATTCGAATAAAGAAAATCTGCGGATAAACTGATTTCTCTAAAATCTTCAAATTCTTTCATGCCAAATCTGATAGACAGCAGCTTGAAATGTAAAATCTCTGTCCATTGCACTGCAAAATCCTTTCCAATTGTTACGAGTATAAGCACAACCAGAGAAAGGTGGTTCATAGTTTACAGACATAATCTGCAGAGGTACTTCTCAAGATTCCATGTCCTTATAGCTTCATTAGGCACGAAATTCTCAGATATATAAATACTTTGAGTAAGAAAATCATCTGAAAAAACCACTGCCCAGTTCCACTTATTGACTATCATTCCTGTTGTTGCTTGCTTTCTAAAGACTTAAGTCCAAATAAATTATGCTGTCTGTTTTGACTGGAGAAAATTCTTATTATTTTTTGTTTCATTTGCAGAAAATAAGAAAGAGATAAAAATAGTCATCATTCCAGTAGTGATTATAGGAATAGTGACCATTTCCATATGCACCTTTTTCTCATGGAGATGGATAGCAAAACGTAGAGGTAATATGTACAGAAATTTATCACGGTTTAGTTTAAAGTATTTATAGTTGCCAGAGATAAATTGTTACTTGATTTTATATTAGCAGAAATCCTACTGTTCAATACAGGGGTAGCATATTCAAATTTGAGTGATATTCGGCTTGGAGATAATATGAAGCAAGTCAAACTCCAGGAGCTACCACTTTTCAATTTTGAGAAACCAGCAACTGCAACAAACAACTTTAACCCAAGCAATAAGCTTGGGCAGGGTGGTTTTGGTCCAGTATACAGGGTAACTTCTGCTGTCTAAGGGTTTAATAGTCTACTAATCAAATACATAGTCATTGACTTGATTTTCTTTCCAGGGAAAGTTGCAAGATGGGCGAGAAATAGCTGTGAAAAGACTCTCTAGAGCCTCTGGACAAGGACTGGAAGAATTTATGAATGAAGTGATGGTGATTTCTAAACTTCAACATCGAAATCTTGTTAGACTTTTTGGCTGCTGTGTTGAAGGAGAAGAAAGGATGCTGGTCTACGAATACATGCCAAACAAGAGCTTGGACGCTTTTCTTTTTGGTTGGATTTCTTTTTCTTGATTGAATCTCAGTCTGAAGTTTAATATCCTTACCTAATGAAAATACACTTACGTCGACTCTTTTGGATACAACTGGTTTTAGACCCAATCATGCATGAAAGCCTTAATTGGAGGAAGCGCTTCACCATCATTGAAGGAATTAGTCGAGGTCTGCTTTACCTTCATAGGGATTCCAGATTAAGGATTATTCATAGGGATCTTAAGGCAAGTAACATCTTGTTGGATGAAGAACTAAATCCAAAAATTTCAGATTTTGGAATGGCAAGGATCTTCGGAAGCAGTGAAGATCAAGCCAATACATCAAGAGTTGTTGGAACATGGTAAGTAGCTATTTCTTTGTAATCATATTATGGTTTACTGCATTTGATCTCTAAAGATATCTTTTTCGTTCTATGATGAACTGCAGCGGCTACATGTCCCCTGAATATGCAATGGAAGGGCGATTCTCGGAGAAATCTGATGTATTTAGCTTTGGAGTTTTGTTATTGGAGATTGTAAGTAGAAGGAGAAACGCAAGCTTTTATAATGATGAGAAGTCTTTGAGCCTTTTAGGTTGTGTAAGTCTGTCTTACTCAGCCTTAATTAAATAAGGCTCCATATTTCATTACCAGTAAGATTATACTTGACTGTCTAGCAGCTCAAACTTGGGTTGTTTTTACTTTTTAGGCATGGAAATTATGGAGCGAGGACAATGCTGTAGCTCTAACAGATCCAGACATCTTTGACCCATGCTTTCAGACGGAAATTTTAAGAAGCATACATGTGGGACTGTTGTGTGTACAACAATACGCGGAAGATAGGCCAACTGTGTCCACTGTGATTTCAATGCTTAATGGTGAAATTGCTGATCTTACTACTCCAAGCCAACCTGCATTCACTGAAAAAGGGGCTGCCTTAGATACCGAGTCTTCTCAGCTGAGCCAAAATAAATGTTCTGTAAACAATGTCACTGTTACAATGGTTCAAGGCCGATAGCAAGCAAGTGCTAGAGATCTCAATTTCTTTATTTTGTACTGAAGTCAAATCTAAAAAATTGAATTCTTTAGTTATATATCATCTTACAAGTATTTTGAAAGTAAAGAAATCTTCGTAAATTGACCGTTGAGTTCTTAGCTTGTAATCTCTGGCGTTGCTGCACATTTTTCATAAACTCATTGTTATAATGAACTTGGGCAGATCCAAGACCTGTGGCTGGGGTGACTTAATAAATTTTGTTAATACTAAAATTATTATTTATAAAATAATAATAGAAATCAATCCAACTTATAAATACTGTCAAATTACTTCATAAGAAATAAATAATAAAAAAAGATTCTTTTTTCTTTCTTCAATTTTTTTCCTCTTTTTATCTTTTCAGGAGATTGGTTTCGTTGAACCGTTTTAGAGGCTGTTGCGTTTTTTACTGGCCTTCTGTATTAAGTTGTGTGGCAGAGTAAAAAAGGTGTAACACTTGTTTATTTTAAGAGAGAGAGGGTGAGAGAGACTTGTCAATGACAACAGACTTTTAGATTTCCCTTTGTTTTTTCTATTGTCACGATTCAAATTAAGCATGACGTGTAGATCCAACCCAACTCAACCAGTGTACACTCTAATTACGATGAGCCCTTGAAATTAAGATTAAGCCCTTAATGGAAGTGGCTAAGGTCCGGCTGCTCAACAAAATTGTTTTCTTCTTATTTCATAATTTTTATCATGTTTACTGTTTAATTAATTAAATAAATATATTTTTTTATTGTTAAATTATTAAAAAAATTTAATTTTTTATATATACATAAATAAAATTTAAATGTTTTTAAAAAATATTTTTTTATATTTTTAAAATAATACATATATATAAAATAATTAAAGATAAATTTTAAAAAAATTATTAAATTATTAAAATTATGAAACAGAAAGAGTATCATAAATAAAATTATTAAATTATTAAAATTATGAAACAGAAAGAGTATCATAAATAAAATTATTTTTGTGTGTTGCTAGAATTTTATCCAAGGGCATTGGTAGTCTTTAGGTGTCACTGTTAGTATGTGTAATTTTGTACAATCTCTGAATTAATAATGCAAGCTTGAAGGAAGGACTTTCCTGGTATGAATGCAGCATTCTTTCACGAGTTACACGAATAGCTACTTTCCAAGAAAACCCATCCCCTTAAATCAAGCTACTTCTCATTTCATCAATTTTATGTTGAATAAAATTTGTACTCTTCATCTTATTAGAAAATAATATCATCCAATCCGCTTAATTCTCATCAAGATCAAGCCATTAACAAGTCATGGGACTAAGAAGCAGCACGGTTTTGTTAGCTATTCTTCTCTTACTACATTGTTTTTGTTTAGAGTTATGCACTGGCGTCGACACCATCACATCATCTCAATTCATCAAGGACCCAGAAGCTATAATCTCCGGTGGAGGTATCTTTAAATTGGGATTCTTCAGTCCTGGCAATTCAAGCTATCGCTATGTAGGAATATGGTATAATGACACTCCTGGAATGAATGTCATATGGGTAGCTAACAGAAATAAAGCTCTAGTTGATTCCTCTGGGATTGTGACGATATCTGAAGATGGAAATCTTGTTATTTTGAATGGGCAGAAAGAGATTCATTGGTCATCAAATATTTCAAATTCAAGGAATAATTCAAGTGCTCAGCTTTTATATACTGGAAACCTTGTCTTAAAAAATGACAAAAATGGAATTGGCATATGGGAGAGCTTCCAAAGTCTATCTGATTCATTCTCATCAAAGATGAAGATTAGCTCTAATCCAAGAACAGGCGAGAGAGCACAAATCACGTCATGGAAAAGCCCTTCTGATCCATCTGTCGGGAGCTTCTCTGCTGGCATCAATCCTCTCAACATTCCCGAGATTTTCATTTGGAATGATAGTAGGCCATATTGGCGGAGTGGTCCATGGAATGGTAAGATCTTTATTGGGATACACTATATGAATTCTGTTTACCTTGATGATTTCAATCTTGTAAAGGATGAAGAAGGGACATATTACCTATCTTATGTTTATGCAAATGAGTCTTTGTTGTCAAACTTTGTTTTGAAGTCACAAGGAACTATGGAACAGGTATACTGGGAGGGAGGGAGGGATGGATGACTGGGGGATTGATTGGATGGTTCCACAAACTGACTGTGATGTTTATGGGATGTGTGGGACATTTGGAAACTGTGATGCACAAAATTCTCCAATTTGCAGCTGCTTGAAAGGGTTTGAACCAAAGAATACAGAGGAATGGAATAGAGGAAACTGGACTAGTGGATGTGTTAGGAGGAAACCATTGCAGTGTGAGAGGACTAGCAATGGCGGTGAAGTGGGAAAAGAAGATGGGTTTTTGAAGCTGAAGATGGTGAAAATGCCAGACTCTGCAGAGTGGTCATCTGCCATTGAAGATAAATGCAAAGACGAGTGCTTGAATAATTGCTCCTGTATGGCTTATGCATACCATATTGGCATCGGTTGTATGTTATGGAATAAAAACCTATTTGACATACAGAAGTTCTCCAGTAACGGGGCAGACCTTTACATTCGTTTGGCATATTCCGAACTGGGTAAGCTTCTAACTTTTGCAAGCTTATAACTATCCTGCTGTAGCTCCTACAATTTGTGTACTAGGCATTTTCTCTTGATTTCGCTTTTCTTTCCATCCTGTGAATTACAAGATTTAATCACCAGCAAAAGGACATGGCCTCTATCGTTGTAGACTTGAATGTACCCATGATTACATACTTTATGCCCCAACATGTATAGATATTGATTCAAATATAGAAAATCAATTTCTCTACATTTCCCAGAGACCAACTTCATTCTCATCTGAACATGTATAGATATTGATTCAAATATAGAAAATCTACCAATAAACCGATTTCTCTAAGATATTCAAATCCATTCATGCCAAATCTGACAATCTGCAGCTTGAAAAGTAATCTCTCTGTCCATTGCACTGCAAAATCCTTTTCCAATTGTTATGAGTAAGCACACCCAGAGAAAGGTGATTCATAGTTTACAGACACAATCTGCAAAGATACTTATAAAGATTCCATGATCTTGTCCTTATAGCTTTATTAGGCGTGAAACTCTCAGGTATAGAAGTACTTGGAGTAAGAAAATCACCTTAAAAACCCACTGCCCAGTACCACTTGTTGACTATCATTCCTGTTGATGCTTGCTTTCTAAAGAATTAAGTTCAAATCATTTATGCTGTCTGTTTTAACTGGAAATTCGTATTATTTTTTGTTTGAATTGCAGATAAAAAGAAAGAGTTAAAAAGGGTCATCATTCCAGTAGTGATTATAGGTTTAGTGACAATTTCCATATGCACGTTTTTCTCATGGAGATGGATAGCAAAACGTAGAGGTAATATGTACAGCAATTTATCACAGATTAGTTTAAAGTATTTGTAGTTGCCAAAGATACATTGTTACTTGATTCTATATTAGCAGAAATCCTACTGTTCAATACAGGGGTGGCATTTTCAAATTCAAGCGATATTCTGCTTGGAGATAATATGAAGCAAGTCAAACTCCAGGAGCTACCACTTTTCAATTTTGAGAAACTAGCAACTGCAGCAAACAACTTTAACCCAAGTAATAAGCTTGGGCAGGGTGGTTTTGGTCCAGTATACAGGGTAACTTCGGCGGTCTAAGGGTTTAATTAGCTACTAATCAAATACATTGTCATTGATTTGATATTTCTTTCCAGGGAAAGTTGCAAGATGGGCGAGAAATAGCAGTTAAAAGACTCTCTAAAGCCTCTGGACAAGGACTGGAAGAATTTATGAATGAAGTGATGGTGATTTCTAAACTTCAGCATCGAAATCTTGTTAGACTTTTCGGCTGCTGTGTTGAAGGAGAAGAAAAGATGCTGGTCTATGAATACATGCCAAACAAGAGCTTGGACGCTTTTCTCTTTGGTTAGATTTCTTTTTCTTTTCTTGTCTGAATCTCATAGTCTGAAGTTTAATATCCTTACTCTCTGATGAAGATACAATAAATTTCTGTCAACTCTTTTGGATGCAATTGATTTAGACCCAATCATGCGTGAAAGCCTAAATTGGAGGAAACGCTTCACCATCATCAAAGGAATTAGTCGAGGTCTCCTTTACCTTCACAGGGATTCCAGATTAAGGATTATTCATAGAGATCTTAAGGCAAGTAACATCTTGTTGGATGAAGAACTAAATCCGAAAATTTCAGACTTTGGAATGGCAAGGATCTTTGGAGGTAATGTAGATCAAGCCAATACAAGAACAGTTGTTGGAACATAGTAAGTTTCCATTTCTTTTTAATTGGATTATAAAAAACCCCATTTGAGCTCAAAAGATACCGTTTTGGTTTTAATGATGAACTGCAGCGGCTATATGTCCCCTGAATATGCAATGGAGGGGCGTTTTTCGGAGATATCTGATGTATTTAGCTTCGGAGTTTTGTTATTGGAGATTGTAAGCGGAAGGAAAAGCACAAACTTTTATAATGATGAGCAGTCTTTTAGCCTTTTAGGATATGTAAGTCTGTCTAACTCATAGCATTAATTAAATACAGCTCCTTATTTCATTACCAGTTAGATTAAACTTGGGTTGTTTTCACTTTCAGGCATGGAAATTTTGGAACGAGGATAATGTTGTAGCTCTAACAGATCAAGCCATCTTTGATCCATGCTTTCAGGCAGAAATTTTAAGAAGCATACATGTGGGACTGTTGTGTGTACAACATTATGCGAAAGATAGGCCAGCTGTGTCCACTGTGATTTCAATGCTTAATAGTGAGATTGTTGATCTTTCTACTCCAAGCCAACCTGCATTCACCGAAAGGTGGATTCCCTTAGACACCTAGTCCGCTCAACTGAGCCAAAATAAATGTTCTACGAACGATGTCACTGTTACAGTGGTTCAAGGCCGATAGCAAGCAAGTGTTACAGTTTAAATCTCAAAAGCCATATTGTTTAGTTATATATCATGATAAAAGTATTTTGAAGGTAAAGAAATATATGTACATCGTCCGAATTTGATACCTTGAGTACTTGGCCTGTAAGCTCTTGGGTTCCTGCACACTTTGACAGAAGTATTTCTGTCAGGGCATTTTCTGGTATTGGAACACAAGAAGGCTTCTGTTAGCTGTTGTTTTTTAAGCACTTCTTTTTCTTAGGCAATAGGACTTCTCTTTTCATCAGTAGTTTTTACAAGTCTTTAAACAACTAGCTTTAAGGTTACTTGAATCATTTTCTGGGTTGTTAATGAATTTGTCCTCTTGTTGCATTATTATCCGTATTTTCAATGGCAAAGGCATTGAGCGAGAAATTTTACTTTAACGAGGCAAAGCATATATTTACGAGGTGTTGGAACGTAAACTTTTTTAAATGTTAGTGTGTTTCGAAATTCTAATAAATAACTAATAAAAACAAAATAAATGATATAAATGATATAAAATAAAATAATTTAATAATTTTAATTAATTAATTTTCAACAAAATTTAATATTTTTATCAACTCTAAAACATATAAATTATAATCATAATTTTATAAATATTAATATATACATTATATATATATTATTTTTATATTATTGTAACTTGTAAGCGATTAATTAAATAATTTATAGTTATTATTAAATCAGATAATATTTAATAAATATGTATAAAGTGTAATTTTATATATATACTGTTCACATAAAAAATCTTAAAGGTGCAAATTAATACTGTTCACATGCTCACATTTCCCAGTACTAAGGGCATGTTTGAGAACCCACTTTGTTGGCTTTAACCCAACTTAAAGTGGGTTCCCATGCAATAGGAAGGTTTAAGTCTCATGTTCTTTTATGATCAAGGCTTAATATATGACCCAGATTGTCCAGAGTGGACCCATTGATTCCTTCTTGGGTCAAGGACAGGCGTTATGCTCCAAAATGCAGTGCATGAACATTTCCTACTCTTTTCCTCATTTAAAAAAGGTGGACTTGATAATTAAACTGTTTTCTACTTTGTTATTTTTGTTAGTGGTTCTTGAATTACTTGTACCTAGTATTTACACTCTCAATCTTCTAATTTTGCGCAAGGGTCCTCAATCTTTTAAAGGTTAAATTCAATTTTCTAGCCCATGATTCTATTTAAAATCATTAGCAACGTTAACTTTTTGAATCGAGAGAAAACTTCACAAGCATTTTTTGAGAAGTTTCGTTGATAACGTCAGGATTTTTTTTATACGTTTATACGAACGTTATAAATGAAACTCTATAAAATAACATGTGAAATTTTTGTCTAATGCAAACATGACATGTCACACTGGTGCACGTCGTGTTTACGCAGATAAAGATTTTGGAAGGAATCTTGGACTAAAGAAATGATTGCTAATTGTGCACACCTCATATCAGATTGGTAAATTAAGGGTTTAAATGTTAGGCATTAACAATTTAGGGATCTTAATGCAATTATCTTTCTTTTAATTAATAAGAGTATGTTTGCTACAAACGAATTTCATAAATTTTATATACAATTTTATATGTTGTCATGAAAAACTAATAAATTATAAAATTCAATATAAAATTGAGTTAACTTATTACGAATTCTGCCAAAATTGATTAAATTTACAAACAAATTCCAACACAACAAAAAGCAAAATATTATATTGATCAAAATACTCATTTTTCTTTCTCTTTCCCTCTCTCAATTCCCTCCCTCTCCCTCTCGTTTTGAGTTCTTCATTTTCCAAACATTTTAAATGTATATGAGAATCCAATTGAATTGTGCAATTTAATATAAAAAATGTCAAACATAAAAATGAAACTTATTTCAATTCTTTTTTAAATGAATTATTTTTCAATTAATTTAAAAATAAAATACATTTATTTTTAATTTGACTCCGTAAAATTAGATTACAATAATTTGAGTTGTCAATAACACAAAACTTGAAGTACGTGTGAAGATTAAATAACGATCGGAGCATTCAAACATGATTTAAATGTTTTAGAATAAAAAAAATGACATTTGGCATGAAACTTAGATTAGTTTTTTTTTACATCTAATTTGTTCTTATAATGACCTACATTCCACATCAATAATTTAATAGGTAAATCTTAGTTTATATGTAAGCTCTAATGATCTAAAAGCAACTTAGAGAAGTATTTTTTGATATGAAACTGTCATATTACAAATGGTATCAGAGTTAACCAAACCCATTACCACGTGGATGTGTGATGTTTGAAATTCCAAATGGGTCGATACCATTACTTGATTTAATTTGTAATGTGTGATTATGTCCATTCGCAAGAGTCTAAATAGAAAGAGTTTGTGATAACTTACATTCTACGTCTCACATCTATAGCATAATGTACAAGTCATGGTTTATATGCAAATGGCAAAGATATAGAACTTCAAATCATGCCACCATTTTTTGAAAAAAAAAAAAGGAGGGTTGTCCTAATAGTTCTTTATATATAACATTTAATAATTTCAAAAAAACTTGAACCAACACTTTTAAGTGATAAAATCGGGACAATGCAATAACTTTGAGTGCAGGGTGCAACAAACTATGTTGAAGTAAATTAACGTTTATCATCATGGTGGAAAACGATCATTGCTACTGATTTTGAAAATGTCTTTACAAGGTTTTCAATAAAGAGTAGGATGATTTAAAGAGAATAATGAAACTTGCTAAATGTAGTAGTAACTCTTTCTTACGTTTACTTCTTTATTTTTGTTGGGCTTTTGGTCCAGCCCATGGACCATGAAAAAAAAACGAAAGAAAAAAAAACATGCAGCACTTTAATTTGCTTTGATAGCCTTCATCAATTGGTGAAAATGTTTTGCAAACATAGGAGATAATGAATTGCGGCCAGCAAAACTAAGAGCATTAGTTGTACGCGAAAATCCAGATCAATTAGAACATAAATTCTTCTGCGGTGCTTATAAATAAATAAATAAATAAAAAGTTAGTTACATATCATACGGTGGTGCGATACAGAGCAGGAATTCTTGGTTGCACAAGTTAAAATTTAAGATTTATTGAAAATTTGATTAATAATTTTTGAGGATTTTTGTAGTAATATTTAACATATATAGTCATTATTATTATTATTATTAAAGTTTTAAAAAATTACCAATCAAGATTTTATTGATGTAAATCAAAAGTCTGACATACATAATTTTCATTATTAATGAAGTTTCAAAATAATATCAATCAAGTTTTCATTAGGGCAAATCTCTTGAATTGCACCCAATGCAATCAAGAATTTTTCAATACTGAGAAGTATTGTGTGCCGTTTGAGTAAGAGTAAAAAAAAGAAAAATGATACAACGGTTTGCAAAACAGAGATCTCTCATATTTGAGCAATTAATAATACATCAATGATTTTTTCTTAGAGATGTAATTTTTTATTGTTATCAAATTATTGTGGGTCTCAATTTTGAACATATGCATAATACAGTTGATATTTTATTCCGTGGTTTTTCTTTTTACATTTGAGGTTTTCTACGTAAATTTTTGTGTTTTTGATTGGTTGTTTTATTTTGTGCTTATTATTCTATTTTCACAAGTAATTTCATAGTTATTATATTTAATTTGTGATTTTTGATAATATTATAGTATTTGGATAACTGTTGGGGGTATTTTTCCCAACAAATTTAAGTTTACTTTGGAATCATCTTCTGAGTTAACTAAAGTCCCAAAAACAGTATCCTCTGTTTCTGAACTTTTTCCTTGCAGCCTAATCTCCCATATGTGAAGTTAATCAATTGTTTTCTTTTAAGTATTATTTATATTTTTCCTTAAATCAAGTGATGATTCAAATTTGGTGTCCGCTTCATGGAGACTAATGTTACGTAATATGACTGATCAAGGAACTCTAGAAGCAGAAGCTTAGATCTTCAATCAAGTGAAGTTTGACCTGTTGCTACTCTGATTCTTTTTAATCAACAATAATACTACCAAAAATGGAGTTGAACTTAAATGTTGTCTTCCGTACTCTTACGATAATTACTTTGATTATTATTATTTTTATTATAATTATTATTATAAAATATTTTTTTATTATGATTATAAGAAAAAAAGTATTATTTTAAAAATTATTATCAGTGTTATTATAACAGTAATAATTATTATTTGTTATAATAATAATAATAATAATTATTATTATTATTATAAGGTAAAAAATATTTTTAATAATATTATAATCATTATTCAAAGATTAAAATGGCAAAAAAAAAAAAAACTAGCCACACATAAGTGGGATAATTTCTATAGTATGGGAAGAGGTGAGACAAAAATATGTAGGATTAAAATTAATTTTATTCTACTTTAATTTCACATAAATAGTAAATCTTTTAACTAAATTAGAGATAATTATTTATATGTGATTAAAATAGTTCAATTTTATTTTAATCTCACCAACCAAACTGGCCCTAGAGATATATTTATGAGATTTTTGTACTTAAAGTACATAAAAACGCATGTACGTCTTACATATTTGTTAGGATATTAGAAAGACTAAAATGCCCCTTTATCTATTAACCTCATTAGATTAAGTCTCTCTTTCTCTTAGGGATGGCAACAAGGCGGGTTTAGACCGGGTAACCTTCCCCGACCGCCACTTGCACCCACGAAAAAAATTGGGTGGGAGATAAGTTTGTTTCCACAGCAAACTCTTAATAAAAAAACTTTCGGTACCAAAAGTTTTCTTTTATGTTAATAAATGTCGTGGAAGCATACTTATGACCCGTGGAAAAAATAACCACCCAAAAACTTTTCCCATACCTTGTAGGTATATATACCCTTCCTGCATCCCCATCACGGGTATGGATATCCGTACCCGTTTTATTTAACACAAAAATGGAAAATTATTTAGACAAAATAAAAAAAAATTGTCATTATGTTTCACATGTACAACAATCATATCATAAAAAACATAAAAATAATTAAGTTAATACAAATAAAACAACAATTTTCCCCTAATTAGATAAATTATATATATGGGGGTTTCCATCAGGTCGGATACCACACTATCGCCACTCATCTTCGTACTGGATGGGTATTTTAATTTTTCACTGCACTTAACCCATTGGGAAAAAATTGGCCTCAAAACCCTCTCTATTAGGATCATATTTTGCAAGTACTCGATGGATACGAGTAAAATTGTTGTCCCTATTCTCTCTCTCCATTAATTTGAAAATTTTCAATCTCAAATCTCTCTCTAACCTAATCGCTCTATCGGTCTATCTTCCTTCCTCCAATGATTTTCTCCTTCTTTGGAATGACTTTTCCTCTTTCCCTCTTTGCAATGGTTTTTGTCTCTCTCTTCCTCAACAATTATCTCTTTGTCTTCCTATAATAGTTTATCTCTCTCTCTCTCTCTCTCTCTCTCTCTCTCTCTCTCTCTCTCTCTCTCATGTATCTATGGGTTTTAATCTTTTAAATTATCTCTTTCTCTCTTTGTAAAGTTTGAATAGTCAACTCCTTCATACCTATATGTGCAGACCTCAAACGATATTGGCAACATTTTGCGTAAGATGCATCATCAATATGTGTTCGGATGCTCCTCAAATCCCACATCAGAGAAAAATATTATTATAAGTAGTTCCAATCCCACATCGTCTATGTGTCAAAAGGATGTGGGTACTGCTTATTATAAATATAGAGTCGTAGTCCCTCACCCCTATTCCTTAACTAGGAATAGTTGGTTAAATGTGAGTGTAGCAACTAAACACCAATATAAGGATCCAATGGTTGAGTGAACATTATGTGTATTGGGGTTTTGGGTTGTTAGATTAGGGAGGGTTTTCACACAGTTTTGTCTAGAAAAATTATGTATTGTGGTGTAGTTAGTTTTAGCAGCTTTCCTCTATCCAAAAGTTACAAAAGTAGTAAAATAACGACTGGCTCATGGATGTAGGCAAGAGGTATTGAACAATGTTAAAAATTCTTTTTTTTTTTCTCTTTATTTTTTTTTTGTGCGGTTGCATAGTTGTTTTGGGATGTCAAAATTCCCAACAAGTGGTATCAGAGCAAGATTCTACAACGGCAAAAATTCAGAGAATTGATGCGATGAAGAAGCAAGTCAGATTTGCTGTTGAAGATCAAATTTTAAGCTTAGGTGGAGGATCGTTGGGAATTTTGACATACCAAACCAACTACGCAATCACAATAGCAAAAATAAAGAGAAAAATACGCAAGAATTTTTAACGTGATTCGGCACCCTTTGCCTAAGTCTACAAACCAATCATTATTCCACTATTTTTGCAACTTTTGGATGGAGAAAAGCTACTAAAACTCACTATACCACAATGCACAATTTTTCTAGACAAAACTGTATGAAAACTCTCCCCAATCTCACAACCCAAAACCTCAATACACCCAATGTTCACTCAACCCTTGGATCCCTATATTGGTGTTTGGTTGCTACACTCACATCTGACTAACTATTTCTAGTTAAGGAATAGGGGCGAGGATTACGTCTCTTGATGTCTATATTTATAATAACCAGTACTCACATCTTTTTGGCACATAGACGATGTGGGACTAGAACTACTTACAATAATATTTTTCTCCGATGTGGGATTTGAGGAGCATTCCAACAAATTCCTCCCTCGACTCAAATCCCCATACACTTCGATCTCTGGTCCGGATTTGCTTCCACTTGATCAAAACCTCCTTGTTTTAATTGAGTCTTCAATACCGCTTAATCAGATTTTGTGCCTAATCTCAACAATATGAATCACCGATAATGAATCGTATATCAATACGATAGTTCACAAAACTATACAGTACTCTTACAATAGTTCTATGCTCTAAACTTTTACCATAGTTTTATGCTCTAAACTCTTAAGCCAGAAAAATTATTGACTGCATTGGGTGCAAATCAAGAGTTTTACACCGGTGAAGACTTGATTGATAATTTTTGAGAACTTCACTAGTAAAGTTCGTACATACTAAATTTTCGTTACTAGAAATTATACAAATAAATAAAGTAAGCCCTTCTTAGTGCATAAAAAGAACACCAACTAAATTGCATTATAAAACCCATATTGAAACCATATAAACAAATAAAACCACCAAAACTGTATCATACTTGTTAAGAAAGTCGTGGTGTTAAAAAAATAACAGTGTAGTGGAGAACCAATGAAAATGAAAAGAAGAAAAGAATATTAAAAGCCTAGCTAATTAGAAATAAGGGTTTATTGCATCGTAGATCTTTGAACTATGGATCCGTATCATTTAACTCCTCAAACTATTAATTTGGCAAAAGAGGTTCTTGAACTTTGAATTAGTACGAATCAAGTCTTTAAATCAAAATTTTAGTGAAAAACTTAACCACATGAGGAACTTAAAGGAGAATTCCATTGGTTCGATGATTTGCGTCTAATTTTTGGAGCAAACATTCACTATATAGTAATAATCAAATGGAAGAATCCTCATGTGTTGTATTTCCATTAAGTTTCTTGCCCAAAAATATATTTAAGGAGTTGATTGCTACTAATTCATAGTGCAAAGACCTCTTGTCCTAAATTAATAGTTCGATGAGTTAAATGTTATGTGTTCATAGTTCAGGGTCTTGTGCTACAATAAACCCTAAAAGTAATGTTAATATAACTAATGGTCACCTCTTTCATTTTCATTACTCCATTTTTTTGTCATAACTCGACTAAATTAAAAAAAAATTAATTGTATGATGTAGCTTATACATGACTTAAAAGGCTGTTTTAAAAAATAAGATCAAAATAACTCAATTTAAGGAAATAAGATTTTTAGTAACACATGTAATGTGTAACTATGGTGTCGTTAGGTTAGGTGTGTACACACAAAAAATTGCGACTTAAATCAAGCAAACAAGTGAGCAAATTACAAAATTTGTATTCATTTGAATGAATGTGGTACATATATGTATTTAGAAATTCACAATAATCATATGATTTGATCTCCTAGAAATGCTTCAAGATCCAAGGACCTTTGATTCTTGATCTTGAATTGTTTGTTAACCGCTTATCACCATATACATGGTTAAAAGTTGGTCATTGGATTCAAAGGCCAAAGAACTTGATCTTGAACAAGTTTTGACCTTTCTCAATGGAAGAGGAAAGGTCAATGCGCTTATTTGAACTCCTTTTTTTTATGAAGAAAACGAAGAACGTCTTTGAATGCGATGAAGAACACTTGTGCTTGATGAACTTTCTTCAAAAGGTTGTGAGACTTCTTCTCTTCGTAGTTGTTTGCTAAAAAGTTGATTGTTTGGATTCGAAAGTCAAGGGACTTGATCTCGAACAAGTTTTGACCTGATCTCAATTGAAGATGAAAGATTGACGCGTATCTTTAAACTTATTTTTGATGAAGAACACTCGAATGTTGGAGGAGATTTTTTTCATAAGGTTGTGAAACTTCTTCTTTCTTGGTTCCCCCATTCTCCGCAAATGAGGCCCTTTATTTATAGTTGAGGGTGTGAGGCTAGGGGATCAAATATGGAAACATCACCAATTAAGAGGTTAATTGGTGAGATATGTTCCCTTGTGTTGAAAAATGAAGACAACTTTAGTTTTCATTTAAATTTCATATTTAATTGTTTCTTCCTAATTGTGTGTGGTTAATTGGTGGGATTTTATATTTTTATTTTTAAAAAAGATAACTTTAGCCTCTTCATTCAAAATTTTGAATTTAATTTTTTTTCCTCCAATTTGTGTGGGAATAATTTAATTCAATTAAGGTTAGACTTTTGTCTTTCATTTGGGTTGCCCAATTTAGAGTCCATCATAACAAATAAAGTTAAAGTCCACTAATTAGTGACCTTTATTAGATTAAATTTTTTTAATGATAATTTGAATTGATGTCCATAAGATAAAAATGTATTTTTTCTTTCTAAACCCACAACTTATTTTTTGAATAAATAAGAGAAAATTGATGATTATAACTTAATTTGAAACTTTCTTTTTGTTCATCAAATGGTTGATAAGCAATATAAGATTTTTAATGTCTACATAATCATGATACAAAATTACTATTAAATGATAACATTATATCAACCTACTTTTAAATGATATCGAAAAAATTACTATCAAATATAAGGGTGAACATGAGTCCGATTGGCCTAAAAAATTCATCCAACCCAATTATATCGGGTTAAAAAAATATTTTCTCAACTCAACCCAATTCATGAACCCATCCAACTCCAACCCCAACCCCAACCCCAACCCAATCAATTCAAATCGGTTTTGGATCACTGGTTTAGATTTTCTAATTTAAAAATTAATGCAAATATATTATGTAAAAAAAATATTTCCCTTCAATTATTCATCATCCATTAGATCCAAAATTAAATCTATACAAGAATTCATTAAATATTTTAAGTCATCATTTACCAATTAAATACCTTAAATCACTTCATAAAAAGTTCAAACGACCTTAATTTAATACAAACCATACAAAAGTAGATAAAAATTAGATTTTAAAGGTGTTCGATCAATCGAATTCTTCAAAACTTTAACACGCATATAATCAAGTTTTAGAATCTTTATAATCAAGTTCCATATTATCAAAAACAAAAGTAGATGAACATAGGATAAACAAATCAATCCAACAAACTTTTGGAAAACATATTGAAAGTTCAAAAGAAATACTTTCACGAGAACAAACGGTATTCTTCAACTAAAATGTATTAAAAAACACGTTCTTCACATATTTAAATTCCAATTGGTTTTTTTGATGGAAACAAATATTTTTTATTGGAGAGTTTCTAAGAAGAAAAAAGAAAAAAAAATGAGAACATATATATATAAAAAAAAAAAAAACACATACACGAAATATATATTGCAATCCAAACTAACTTATCAAAATATGAAGACTAATATACATGCAAAAACCTGTGGTTTGACCCATTTTTATAACAAACCTTGAGCTTTTTTTTTTTAAGTGCATAACAAACCTTGTGGTTTCAGTTAGTTACAATGTATAACTCTTTTAAGCATTATTCATAAATAAATTCTTTTAAAAACTTAACAATATAGATAAATTGATCATTATTTTTGTAAACATGCAAAGATAAATGTGATCTACCATGAGAAAAAGTATAAGATTTTTTTTTCATAATTGACAATATTTTTTCACTATTAAAGATTAAAAAGTACAAAAATAGCACATAAATAGAAAATTCGTAAAAATATTGGATGATCTCCAAATAGTTTATAGAATTTATTGGGCATCAAAATGAGTCAATCTCTTACCCAAATTGGTACAGATAAATGTTGAAGTTAACAGAAGTCCACCTCATTCTAATACTGCAAACCACTTTGTTATGTACCTAGAAAAAAAACTCAAGATTTGTTATGTACTGAAATAAAACTCAAGGATTGTTATGACAATGAGCAAAACCGCATGGTTATGCACGTATTTTAGCCAAATATGAATATAGTTCATTAAATATATATAAAAAATATATATATTATAATCCAAACTAATTTACGAAAATCTGAAAATCTGAATGTAGTCAATCAATCTTTAAAATAAATATATAAAAAATATAATTATATAATAACCAAATTATCGATTTAAATCAAATTATTTTTTTTAACTCGTATCCCAATCAATTCAGACTAATTCAAAAAATTCTTAACTTAAAACTCAATCCAATTTTCAAAAACCAAACTCAACACAATCTATTACACTAGATTAGTCAAATAAAAAATCTATCTGTTGTCATGCCCAAAATCACGTGTCATTGTTTTTACCGCGCACAAGAGTCACCCGCCCATACAAGATAAAAAGCCCTACTCCGTAACAAATAAGCGGCAGCGAGGATATCACCATTCCTCGCTCACACCTGTCCAAACACAAATGACAAAACCTAGCACGCGGTACGCAACGAGTGAGTGTGAGATTCGTTGATACAAAAAGAGCACTGTAACTTTCGCCAAATTAAACTATGAATTTTTTTTTTTTGTTTAAATCTTACAGTAAAAAATGTTGTTTTTGGTAATGGAAGCAATATTTCATTGATTTAAAAACAAGAAAGTAATGTTGGGTTGTCTCTTTCCTAAATACTACTAGTAAATTAGTAGTAAGTAATTGATGTCACCCCTACTTACAACAAAGGCGAATAAAAAACATTTGACGCGTTTACTGCTAATATACTTGATGTCAGTCTAAGCTACTAGAAAGAAAAAAAAAAGGACAAATTGACATGCTACTGATTAATTTGTCCTCTTGCTACATTTTTCAAAACACGTGATTAACATGATTAATGTTAGAAGTGTTTTTCTTTTTTATTTTATATTATAGTCAAACTCACGTATCAAGAACCAGAAAATAACCATTAAAATAATAAATTTAAAGGCACCTTTTCAAATCACCTGATAAACTTTAATAGCTGTGGTTATCACCCGATAACAAGTTAAGAACAGCTGTTAAATGACTTTGTTTTTTTATTTTTTTTATTTTATTGAAATGATGCAGTAAAAATACGGTGATATAATAATTTAATCATAATATAAATTTATAATATAATCATATAATTCACGTATTAATTTGACTTACGATATCATCATATTACTATTTAAAATAAAAAATAATTAATAAAAAATATAAATAACTCATATATTGTTAAGATCAAACCAACTTTGTGATCTCTTAATTTTAATTTTGATTTTTTTACAGTTACCCAAGATTTTATTGGCTAGATACTAGAAAGTCAGACTAATTTTAAATAAAAAATAAAAAATCTGAGAGATATAAATAAAATTGCTCACATGTTAACATTTCCATATATATATATAATGAGTATTTTTTTCAATTGTGATTGCCTCATTTAAGAGGTCATATTAATTAGTAATTCAATCAAATGTTTATTACGGTAAGTCATTGCCTCATAATGATATATATTAAAAAATTACCATTCTTCTTTATGACTTATATATTAAAGACTATAACAAAATAATTGATTCCTATTTCTCGAGATATTTTATGACATTCTCTTTGACAATCTCTAACAGAATTATTAATCTATCCATTCTTAGCAAAATTTAAAAGTTATCATTTTAGTATTTTCTTTAAGAAAAAAAATGGTTTTTTAGTTATTTTATATTAATATTTTAAAATAAATTATTTTTGTATTATTAATTGACCACACAATTTTATTTTTACGTATCAAAATCATCATGTAGTTTTTTATTTTATTAAATGAAGAAAATAATATATTTTGAGATTTTTTGTTTATTTATCAACATATTTTTTTGGGATGAATATTTGTGTATGAAATTTTTTGATCCAAAAAAGTAAAAATCATTGGTGTAGCATTTCGATATCATTACTGTTATTGTTCTTTATTTATCGTCGTTATTTTTGTGATTGGTAAATGCATTAAAAAAAGTTCAAATATCAAGGGCCAGGCCGTTATAATTTAAGTAAGCACACATAGAAATTTATTCAAGTTAAATATTTTTAACTGTCTTAGCTAACTTTGAATGGGTTTAATGTTTAAATGGGTTATTTTGGACTTTTAAATTTTATTACATACTAGACTTCGAATAAGTTTATATATATATATATATCACGCTTAAATATATTTGATGTCTTAAATTATTTAAATTTGAATAACGTAACATACATAAATTACTTTTAAAATAAAATTAATTTTTTATTGATTTCAAAAAATATATATATAAGAAATCATTTAAAAAAACAATGCACATAACACTCATATTTTAGGTCAATGTAAACAAAACCTTAAGAACTTCTAAGAATCCATCCAAGTGATTTTTAAAATTATAATTTAGGGAGTGGTGATACCACAAATTTAGTTTTGTGAGAGTTATTACAGAATTGAGAAACTTTACTAATAATCATCAAGAAATTTCAAAAATAATTGTTTAAAAAATTTAAAATTATTATTTAATTTTTTTATAATTACTAATAAATTTTGTTGATTCTTTCAAATCTAGCTCTCTAACTTAAGACGGCCCTGTTGACCATAGAGGCCCATTTATTCCTTCTTGGGTCAACTACACACGCTACGCTCCAAGATCAAGTGCATGAACATTGAGAGTTGGTCCAACTCTTTTCGACATAAGGTGGACTCCATAATTTAATAAACTGTTTTCTTAATTAATAAAAGCAAATTACATAACAAGTTTCACGTGAGTGTACACTCTTTTTTCTAGTACTTACTTTTTTCCTGATTAGCGGTGTTTACATTTTGCACAATTTGATCAGAAGAAAAATATAATTTTTAGATGAAAAAAAATTATAAAATTAAGATTGACTTTAGTAGTGGAGAAAAGTTAAAATGATGAAAAGCTAAAAAAAATTATTATTATTTTAAATTTTATTTAATAAAATAAAAAAATGAGTTAATAAAAATATTTGATAAATTGATAATTTCATTTCATTTTATTTTATTTTATTTTTTACTTTTTAATTCTTTCAAATTTAAAATATATGATTTATAAGTATAAAAAAAATATCAAGGTTTTTTTGTCTCACAGTATGAACCAAATGTGAACCTAAAAATATCATTGGCTTGTGATTATGGTATATATGGTGACTCAATTTTTATTTTTATTTTTTTTTTTTACAAATGGACATTTGATCAGTAACGGACAAAATTTTTGTATGAATAAAACATAAAACCTCATTTTCACATTTGGTTTTAAAATTTTATTGTTAATATAAATAGTAATTATAAAGATATTGTCAATAAAATTTTTATAAAATTATAAATAAATTTTTTTAATATAAAAATAAAATTTACATCCGATGTAAATAAATATTTTTCAGATAACGGAGTGGTAATGCAATCGGCCCGTTTTCATGGTAACTACACAAATTCGAAAATAATTTGTGAATGCTGCAGGCGATTTATCTTTTCAATTTTGAATTTTGAATAGTCTTTATTTTAGTGCTCGTTTGAACTGTTTAATAAATATTTATTATTGTTCTTATCAGCATGTCTTTAAAAGGAAGCACCCTACTGTAATATACTGTCACATCAAGGTGGGAGAGTTACGAACCAGGCCAATGACCTGTCATTTTATCAACTAACTTGTACACCTTTACTATAGGAAAACACTGAAGAGTTTCAAACTTTCTAAGAGAAAGTCGATGGCACGTGGCTGCTCAATTTTCTTGACCCTTACCTAAACAATTGTAATGATCTTTCTTTCCTCGTTCAACATTGTCTTCAGTCAAACTCAACAAAATTTTCAAGTAGCTTTATCGAGATCAGAAGAAACTTGTGCGAAGGCTTCCAATTCGGCGAATTGTCAAATCTTTATAGTGGTTTAGAATTATAACTGCTACTCCATTTCAATATTCATGTTATTAAAGTCTAACTTCTCTTCCTCAAACCATAACAACACATTCAGCCATTGAACCTTCTATTTTGAATTTTACTCATTTATTTCTCTGCTTCATTTAGATCTCTCTGTCTTCATCTGAATTTTTGTTTTTCTCAGAGCTTGTGATGAAATGGGCAAAATTAGCAAAAACCCAGTTGCTGTGTTTCTTTTCTCTTTCTTTCTCCAGTACTTTGTTGTTCATTTTGGTCACGCAGCTACCACAATCGCACAAGGCCAATCAATAAGAGACGGCGATTCTTTGATATCTGATGATGAAATCTTTGAGCTGGGATTCTTCAGCCCTGAAAATTCTACGTTAAGATATCTGGGAATTTGGTACCACAAGATTGATGTGAAAACAGTTGTGTGGGTTGCTAACAGAGACAAGCCAATCTCTGATAAAACAGGAGTTCTAAAGATAGGAAATGATGGAAATCTGGTGGTGTTTGATGGGAAGAACAGTTCAGTTTGGTCATCTAAAGCAACAATTGGATCAAAATCAAACAACATTTCAGCAATTATCATGGACACAGGTAATTTCATTCTATCAGACCCTGAAAACATTGGTGATACAAGCAAGGCCTATTGGCAGAGCTTTGATCATCCAACAGACACTTATCTACCTGGAATGAAAGCTCCTGTGAATCCTGCAGCTGGACGGAGACATTACTTGTTTTCATGGAAATCTGTCAATGATCCTTCACCTGGAAACTACTCATTGGGCGTTGATCTAGATGGGTCACCGCAGATAGTGTTGTGGGAGGGAGAGAGAAGGAGATGGAGAAGTGGGCAATGGAATTCATTAATATTCACAGGTGTACCAAATATGAGTGCTTTAACTAATTACCTTTATGGGTTTAAGCTTTCTCCTCCTGATCAAAATGGAACCATGTATTTTACTTATAACCCATCAAAAAGTTCTGATCTTTTGAGGTTTAAGATAAGCTCTGAAGGAAAAGAAGAACAGTTTAGTTGGAATGATGAAAGAAAGGAGTGGACTTCAGTTCAATCACAGCCTGCTAATGAATGTGAGCTTTACAATCATTGTGGAAAATTTGGGGTCTGTAATATATTGGATTCTAACAAATGTAGTTGTATTGATGGTTATCAAGCAAGGTTTCCAGATCAGTGGAATGGGGGGAACTGGTCAGGTGGGTGTGAGAGAAGAACACCATTGCCGTGCCAAAGGAATGATAGTAGCAGTGTAGCAAATGGAGAAGATGGGTTTAAAGGGATAAGATGCATGAAGTTGCCGGATTTCGAAAGCCTGTTGTCATTGGAGAATTCAGAGACTTGCAGAGGAAAGTGTTCGCAGAATTGTTCATGTAGTGCTTATGCAGAAGTTAGTGGGATTGGATGCATGATATGGACAGGTGACTTGGTTGATATTCAGCATTTCAACCAGGGTGGGAGTTTGTTCTACCTTCGTCTAGCCAATTCTGAATTCGGTAAGGCAAACTTCTTTTTCTGTTGTTGTTATTGTTCTTCAACTTCATCATTTTTGTTCGAAAAAATCATTCTATGTTTTACAGAAATTTTATTAGAGTAGGACACAACTGGCTAAAGTCCAAGTTTCTTTCAAAATTTCAATCTTTAGGCCAGGTGGTGTAGTGTTCTTGAAATTAAATATTAGAAGTACTTGTTTCATGCATAGTAGAGGACTGAAATCCACATCAAAACTTAACAAATCTGAATATTTCAAAGGTTTTCCATTAATCTAACATAAGAACTCAAAAGGAAGGTATTCATTTCAATAAGGACTAAAACAAAAGCTATGACTAAGGTGCTGTAATGGTAAATGTAAGAGTTTCTGGATCCTCCCAATTTGTAGGAACTTTTTATTGAAATTTCATTTTATTCTCTTCAATTTAACTGACTTAAAGGATTGCAGAATTTTCTTCACTTTGGGTCTCAGAGACTATCTTGATCAGGCCACTATTAGTAACCACTACCAAGGCCTTTAATCAATCCAAGTCCTTGCAGGGTTCAGCAATATTTAAACAAAACAAATCTGTTAATGATTGTTACTAGGTTTTCTCCTACTGGCTTTGGTTGTCTAGAAGATGATAGAAAATACAAAGGAAAATAGTGCTGAAATTTTTTCTCATTGCTTCTTAGTAATGAAGCTGCAGTGATATCTTGTTCTGACATTTTGGCATATCATCTGACTTTTTTCTCTCTAAAATGTGGAAGGCAAGAAAAAGATATCCAACCTTGTGATAATTATAGTCGTTGTGATCGGAACATTCTTGCTAGGCATATCCATATGGCTTGTATGGAGATTCAAAAAAGAACTGAAAGGTAATTCTTTTTTTTTTTTTTTTGGAAGAAAAACGTAATGATTATTTACAGTGCAACCTTGTGGAAATGAATATTTCTGGACAATGATTTACTAACTGGTTTTCCTTTATTTTCCTTCTTTCCCCCATTTTCATGTAGTATCAGCTGCAGTCTCATCAATCTCTTGTTTCAAGGACAAAGATACACAAATTATCAATATGAGCAAGAGCAGAGAATTTTCAACAGATCTTTCAGGATCAGTTGACTTTGATATAGAAGGGAATCAAGTAAATGTACCTGAATTACCCATGTTCAGTTTCAATAGTGTAGTAGTCGCTACAAACAACTTTTCTGAAGAAAATAAGCTTGGTCAGGGAGGATTTGGTCCTGTCTACAAGGTAAAACTTTAATTGCTAGAATGTCGCATACAATCTATGATGTTTTGAATTGAAATGTGTGTAACATGACTAACACTTTTTAAAAATAAAAAATAAAAAAATTATCACCAGGGAAAGCTTCCTGGAGGACAAGAAATAGCTGTGAAGAGACTTTCAGGGAAGTCTTGCCAAGGCTTAGAAGAGTTAACAAATGAAATTAAAATGATAGCCAAACTTCAACACAGAAATCTTGTCAGATTATTGGGCTGCTGCATCCAAGGGGAAGAAAAGATGCTGGTTTACGAGTACATGCCGAACAAAAGTTTGGATTTCTTTCTTTTTGGTATGTTTTCTTTACCCTTCCTTCAGAATTTTGTTCTAGGCCTTGAAAACCTTCACTTCAGCTCAACATAGGAGCTTGTGTTGATAGTTGTTTGTATTTCCTCATTAATAATGTGGCAGATGAAGCCAAGCAAGCCCTGCTAGACTGGAAAAAACGCTTCACAATTATCCAAGGGATTGCAAGAGGGCTCCTTTATCTCCATCGAGATTCAAGACTTAGAATTATTCATCGAGATCTAAAGGCAAGCAACATTTTGCTAGATGCAGAGATGAACCCCAAGATTTCAGACTTTGGCATGGCCAGAATGTTTGGGGGTAACCAAAATGAAGCCAATACAGTCCGAGTTGTTGGCACATAGTAAGTATTACTACATGTTTACAGACTAATTAAAACAAAATGGCCCAAATTTCAACTCATAACAACTTGATTAATATGATTTCACAACCCCTCTTACTATGCAGTGGCTACATGTCTCCTGAATATGCAATGGAAGGACTGTTTTCAGTAAAGTCAGATGTATATAGCCTTGGGGTATTGTTACTAGAGATTCTGAGCTGCCAAAGGAATACAAGCTTTCGTTTGACTGAACACTCTGGCCTTATTCGTTATGTAAGTAGACTCTGCAGTTTTTCCCTGGTGTAAAATTTTAGATATTTCTCTCATCAGTGATTAGAATTGTGACACTGAAATGGGTTTTTCTTTTTCTCTGATTTCAGGCATGGTATCTTTGGAATCAAGGAAGATCGATTGATCTTGTTGATCCTTCAATCCGGGATTCAAATTCTCAGAAAGAAGTCTTGAGATGTATACATGTAGCAATGCTGTGTGTGCAAGATTCTGCACTAAATAGACCAAACATGGCAGCTGTGATGTTAATGCTTGAAAGTGAAACTCCAATACTTCAAATGCCAAAACAACCCACCTATACTTCAATGAGGAGCTCTATCGATACAGAATTCAGTTTGGAAGGTCAAGAAATTCTATCATCAAATTCTATCACAGTCACAACAGTAGTTGGAAGATAGTACAAAACTTTTTCTTCTTTCCTTCTTTTTCATATGTTCATATGGTGTTCTATACAACATTTTAAACTTAGGCATTTGATGTGTTTTTTTGATCTATCAAAGCTTGAAGAAACAAAGTATTCTTTTTGTTTACTATATATGTACATTTGAATACATAGTTGGGTAGTTTTCATTAATGTTTATGTGGGTTAGCTGGAGTTCAAGCAGGCTGGCATTTTTCGGTAAGCTGGATCAGGTACAGGCATAGGCTTGGGGCATGGATTTGATGCAGGAAGTGAGGAACAAGAAAAGTGACGAGGAAATTGTATGTGCATTTAGTCCATCAATCTGTTATCTGAATGAATTTTCTACCAAAAAAATCTCTTGATGCTTGTTGTGATCTGAATGGAAAAACTGAGCCATGGATGTGATCAGGAATTGAACACTATCATTGTACATAACCATTAAATTCAATAATAGCTTAAGCGGTAGGACAAAGTGAGAAACCAAGACAAGTGCTCCAATTGATCAGCAATTGAATGTTTGTCTTCTCCATAAACGATGCACCTGATATGTCTATATAGTAACTGCAACTGCAGCAATTGCAAGTGGAAGCCATCAAATTAGCTCTCGATCTCTTCTCTCTCAACATTTTCTCTTTGCTCCAATTTCACTCGAGATCCCAGAAAAAGGGAAACGCAAATATGCTATACACCAGAAAATCGGCAAACTTAGGATTAGTCACGGGACATCCATATACAATTAGATTTTTTAAATTATTGCTCTCTTTTCACGTATTTTTTTGTCACTTTTACTATTTATTCAATTAAATTAATAATTTTTTTTTTATATTAAATCATGAAAGAAATTTTTTTATTTTTTCTTCATATATACATAAATAGAGTTTAAAAGTTTTTTTAAAAAATATTTTTCATATTTTTTAAAATAATATATATATATTATTTATATATAATTAAAGTCAAAATTAAGTCAAAAAAATGATAAATGACTAAAATTATGGGATAGAAGGAATACTATGTTACACTTCTTTAGCTACCACATTTTTGTCACCACTAAATTTTAAAAAAAAAGAAAATTAAGAAATTGAGAAGAGGTTTAATATGCTTGTTTTGAAGTTTATAGAATAAAACAATATGAGCATCACAGTACTCATAAAAAGTACTAAGGATCCGTTTGGTTCATGGACATGATTACAATGGAATAAGATTAGGATTATAGTGGGATATGATTAGTAAGGATTAAAGTGAGACTATTTTAGTTCTAGGTTTGGTTCATGAGATTGCTGGATTAGGACTAAAGTGGGATAACAAATATAAAGATTAAAATGCCCTTCTTATATTTTATTATAAATCTATCACACACACACACACACACACACACACACACACATATATAAACCACAAATAGAGAAGGAGGTTAAAGAGTTTTTTTCTTTCTTTGGCTTATTCGTATCTTGAAATAAAGAGAAAAGAGGAGGAGAGAGGAGAGGAAAGAGGAGGGGGAAGGAGACGGGAGGTGCGGGGAGGAGGGGGAAGGAGAAGGAAGGTGCAGGGAACAAGGGGAAGAGTAGGGGGTCGCGATCTGGGGAGGAGGAGATAGGAAGAAGGAGGAGAAGAAGAAGAGAAGAAGAAGAAAGACGAGGAGGAGAAGGAAGGGCAGCTGCGATCTGGGGAAAGAGGAGGAGGAGAAGAGAGGAAGAAGATGGAGGAGGAAGGGTGGAGGAAGGCGCCTATGTGAGGAAGAACAAAAATGGCGTCTGTGAGGAAGAAGAGAAATTGATATGTGAGGAAAAAGAAGAGAAATGGGTCTGTGAGGAAGAAGAAAAGAAATGAGTGAAGGAGTAAATGGGAAATTAGAAAATAAATTAGTCCCGTGGGGTTTCTGTCCCACACCTTCCATGGGATTAATTTGGTGGGATAAGGATTAAATTTATCAAACTTTTATCCAAAATGAATAGTAAAACAATTAAACCAAACGTGGGCAAAGAATTAAGGTGGGATTAGATTTGTCCAATCCCACCTTAATACCGCCAATGAAACTAGCCCTAGTAGGTTATTTTTATATAAAAAGTACTAATAGATTTTAACCTCTACTTTTTAAAAGGTCAGCTAATTAAAACTAAATAGGTTGTCTATTTAGTTAAGAATAATATTGAGTTTGTCACTAGAAAAAGTTAAAAAAAATTTAAAAAGTTATTTTTAATTAATTCCTTAGACTTAGTCTTCAAGGATTAAATGATAAATGTCAAAAGAGATGTGCGTTATTCGTAAATAACTGATTTACCAAACCATCCCAATTAATTGGTTCAAAGTGAACCGATCGGTTTCTACAATTACTTTAAAATTCAATTAAAATCACTTTTTTATCGTAAAAAGGGTTAAGGGGTGATTCAAAACTTGGTTGGCTCGGTAAAAATGTAAACCAAATCAATTGTCTTCTTATGAAATTAGCGTCCACGGTTATAATCTAACTCTTAATTTATATGATTCAAAACTTGGTTGGGTTAGTAAAAGTGTAAACCAAATCAACTATATTTTTATAAAATTAACGCCCATGTTTATAATCTAATTCTGAACTTATATTTCTTTTGTTTTAATTAATTTGATAAGTATTCTATTTTAGGATGTCTTATTTTATTTACCCACATAGAAAAGTCACTGATCAACTTTAGTTAAGTTTACTACTGTTGATGCCAAAAATGTGTACAGCTGAGCTGGGACCCGATTACATCTGTTCCTGCACAAAGAAAGAGAGAGACTATGGGTTGTCGGAGGGGTGCCTCCGGGGATGCTCCGATGCTTAAGTCAGATAACACAAATTATAGGGAGACTTGTTGTATTGCTCTTGGTGATTAAAGAAAAAACCTTGCCCTTTTGGGATGCATACCTGGCCCTTTTTATAGGGTGTTTAGAAGGCGGTCCCCTGCTTGGGGTGGCACTGAAATGATGTTGCAACTGGACTGAATGATGATGCCTAGGCCCATCTAGGCGTTTAAAGGTCGTTCTTTTAGGACTTTACCTTGTTGTTTGATCAGGAGCCGTCCGAGTCTAATGGCGGTTCTGTGATCTGACAGCTCAACTTGGTCAGGTGATGATGCCTAATAGTCCCAGCTAGGTGACTGGGGACCGTTCACTAGGGCTTAGGCATGGTTGGCTCAACTAGGAACCGTTCGAATGTGAAGGCAAATTGTTCCCCTGACGGCTCATCACGGCTGGGGCATGATGGCCCTAAAGGCGGTGGATCTGATAGCTCACTGTGGTCAGGTGATGATGCCTAGTAGTCCCAGCTAGGTGACTGGGGACCGTTTACTAGGGCTTTGGCATGGCTGGCTTAACTAGGAACCGTTCAAATGTGAGGGCAAACTGTTCCCTTGATGGCTCATCACGGCTGGGGCATGATGGCCCTGAAGGCGGCGGCGACGTGAGGTGATTGAGTTTTGGAAAGCGGTGGTTTATGACGGGGCTGAGCGTATCCAATCCTGGCTCATCCACGTGTCCTCCCATGATCTGTTTTGCCAGGAGAAGCCACGTGTTGTCCCCCCATTGGAAGGGTATTTTTTGGCAGTATCACAAGCCCCCCACTTCCGTGAGTACAATTTATGTGCTTAAGGAAGTATTCGTGCTATATTTCTGCTTCGTTTTGGAGTAGTGGGCTTCGATTCAGTGGAGTAATCTAACCCTTTGGACTTGTGGGCCGAGGACCAGTGGAGTACTCCATCTCTTCGGCCAAGAATACCATGGGTCCGAGGAAAGTGGAGCAATCCATCTCCTCGGACCTTGAAGAGAGTGGGCCGAGGACCAGTGGAGTACTCCATCTCTTCGGCCAAGAATACCATGGGTCCGAGGAAAGTGGAGCAATCCATCTCCTCGGACCTTGAAGAGAGTGGGCCGAGGACTTGTGGGGCAATCCATCTCCTCGGCCAAGAACACCATGGGTCCAAGGACGAGTGGAGCAATCCATCTCCTCGGACCTTGAAGAGAATAGGCCCAAGACTTGTGGGGCAATCCATCTCCTCGGCCAAGAACACCTTGAGTCCGAGGACAAGTGGAGCAATCCATCTCTTCGGACCTTGAAGAGAGTGGGCCGAGGACTTGTGGAGCAATCCATCTCCTCGGCCAAGAATACCCTGGGCCGAGGACCGAGGACCAGTTCAGCTACAGGAAAGTGTTTCTTGTCCAAGACTGTGGCTGGAGTAACACGTGGCCTTCCTCGCGTAAATGACGGGGCATGAAAATTGATAATGTTTCCCTGGAATTTTAAACAGCCGTTTTAGGGAAAACGGCGGCCACCTCGTGGGACGTAACGCCCCTTAGGGAAGCGGGATGGTCATTTTGGGACTCTAAAGAGTCCCATTGGTTTTTGCATTTGCATTAAATATTCCTCGTTGGTCGTGACCCTTTTCCTATATAACGGGCTTTGGCTTCCCTTTCTTCCTTACTCATTTCAAAATCCATTTTTTTTTCAGAGAGAAGTTTCTGTGAGAGCCCTCGGCCTCGTCCCGATTTTGTTTGAAAGTATTCGTCCTCGTCTCTTCAAAGAGAAAGAATTTTCCTTTTTCGTGAGTCTTCGTCTTCTGTCTCAACGCTGCAGGGAGTTTTTGGTGCTAGGGTTTTTTGGGTGATCGCGTTGTTTGCGAGATCCTGGACAGGAGCACTCTTGGACAAATACCGGGCGTTTAGGAGGAGTTCAAGTCTGAATCCTTCGGACTTCGGTGAGTTCGTGTCTCTTTTATATTTAAATCATGTCTTCTTCGTTTGATACATACCGCGATAGGCCTAGTAGTAGTGAGAACGGTAGGAGTAGTGTAGATGATACGAGCGGCAGCAGCTCCAAAGAAGTAGAGGTGTCCTCGTCCTCTTCCGAGGGAAATACCCCCGTCACGGGTATGCCAAGGGCAGACCTCATAGCGCTAGTGCCCTATTTTCCTTTGGAGGTGAGGAGGGAGTATGAAGAAAACTCCTCGTCCGGTGACGACACACTTAGGGCGTTAACTGATATTAGGGAGACCTCGGCTGGAGAGGAGAGGGAGGAGTGGAACTATACGGCCAACGAGATCCCTAGTCAACTGAGGGAGGAGGATTTGGAGGTAATCAGGAAGACGTATCGTATTTCGAGTGAGTACGGTCTTCGGCTTGCCAAGGTGGGAGAAAGGGCCTGTGATGTCCTCCCAGACCGAGCCCCGTTTAAGCTCTACGTGTACGAGCATTAGATGCAGGCCAGGCTCCGGTTTCCCCTTCACCCTTATTTTTGTACTATTCTAAAGTACTTCGATATAGCACTGTGTCAGCTGGTGCCTAACTCGGTACAGCTGATCATGGCCTTTAACTGCGTTTGTTTGGAAGTGGGTCGACCGATGACGATGGATATTTTTAAGGCCCACTTCCTGATCAGCCGACATGGTCAGACTGGGTGGGTGGTCTTTAGTAATCGGTCGAGGAGGAGGTTGCTGAAGAAGACCCCTTAATCGATCAAAAGGTGGAAGAAGAATTTCTTTTTCATCCAATCCGTCGAGGACTACGGCTTACCTCGTGCGTGGAGTATGGACCGCACCGGGAAATGCAAAAAGGTGGGCCTTCTTCCGTATGAGCAGGAAACGGTGAACACCATGGTGGCCTCGCCTTTGGACGTCGGAGTCCTATATGAAAATGTAGAATTGTCCCGGCGAGGTCTTTGTTCTTCGTGCCCCGAGTCTTCGCTTGAGAGCGGTAAAGGCTTTGGTTTACCTTCCACTTTCTTTATTTTTATTTGCATCATAATCCTATGATTTGTACTTAACACTATTTTCTTCCTTTGTTTATATGGTTTGAACAGAGATGGAGGCGGTTGCCCGTGCCCGAGAGCATGCCAAAAAGTTGGCTTTGGAGCAGAGGAGGTCGGCTTGATCCGAGAAGCAAACAACCTCGAGCTCGCCGCCTAGGAAGAGGTCCCGAGCTCTGTTTCTGACTCCGATTGACTTGGAGACTCCCTTAGGGCAGCCCTCCCAGTCAGAGACCCCTCCGGTCTGCAGTGCCCCCCCGCCGATTCCAGTGACTACGAGGACCTCCACTGTCCTGGGCACCAGCCAAGGGGCGGCTCCTGAGGCCTCGATCTTCATGCCTAATTGGGCCATCAAGACGGATGATTCCGTCTTCGCACATCCTCGGGTGGCGAGGGAACATCTGTTTAAAGGCACCCCTCCTTGCGACATTACCGAGTTGGGTCGAAAGACCACGGACTCTCTCTGTGCGGCGACCGAGGCTTTGGCTTCTCAGGTTAGTTTTTGTTTTTACTTTGCTTTACGTTCTGTCTATACGAAATTTCGTTTCACGCATGACTTCTGGTCTCAGATAGGTGTTCTGGTGGGCTCGCTGCATGGAGACAGCGGAGCTCCTAGGGCGTACCCAACGCCAGCTGGAGGAGAGGACAAAGACTGTTTGCCGGTTGCAGGCCTCGTTGGAGTCTGCTATCCTGACTAAGGCCGAAGCTGAAGCCATTGCTCGGGCAGCTGCTGAGAAGGTCGAGGCTCGCCTTAGTGCTGCAGCGGAGGAGGTTGAGGCTCGTCTTTGTGCTGTTATAGAGGATGCTGAGGCTCATACTCAGGCGGCCGTAGAGGAAGCCTTAGCGTCTTTCCAGAGTTCGGAGGCCTATCGCCTGACTGTCGTTTCCGAGGGTGGCCAGCAGTACCTTACGGGGTTCATGGAGGCCAAGGGGAAGACTGAGGCTATGTACCCGAAGCTCGATTTCTCCGTGTTGGACCTGCTGGGGCCCGAGGATGAAGAGCTGCTGGCTTCAGAAGAGGAGCATGCTGATGGACAGGACCAGGCTGGAAGGCGTGACGGACGATCAGGCACGGGGTCTCCTGCCCCTAGAGATCATTCGGGCTCAGGTTGAGGGTAGTCTATTGTAGCCTTTTTTGCTTTGGCCCGGCCAGTTTTTTGTTGTAGTTATGTATTTTGAGGCTGTTAGTGCCCTATTTTGCCTTGCTTCAGGCTTTTTGCTTTAGTTTTCAGAAAAACAGATGTAATTAAAGTCCTTTATTTATGAAACAAGACTTTGTTTACATATGCGTAGCACTTTTCATTGATAAAAACGTCGAAGATGTTCCGCATTCCAAGTACGAGGAATGGCCTTTCCGTTCAATTCTTCGAGTTCGAAAGTTCCTGGGCAGCATTCTTTTTTGATTCGATATGGCCCTTCCCAGGTCGGGACCAACTTTCCAGTTTCTCGTGGCCGGGATACTTCAGTTTTTCTTAGGACGAGGTCTTGGAGTGAGAAATGTCTTCATCTTACTTTTGAATTATAGTACCTAGCCGCACGCTGTTGGTAGGCTGCTACCCGGATTTGGGCTATGTCTCGGGCCTCGTCAAGAAGATCAGCATTCATGCTCAAGGCTTCTTCATTACTCCGTTCCTCGAAGCCCTGTATACGGTACGAGGGGACTCCTATCTCCAACAGAATTACGGCTTCCGATCTAAAGGTCATAAAAAAAATGGGTTTCCCCGGTTGGTGTCCGAGCTGTTGTTTGATAGGCCCAAAGTATATTGGGCAAATAGTTTGCTCATTGTTTGTCTGCTTCGTCCAGTCTTCTTTTGATGCCTTGGAGAAGCGTTCGGTTGGTGACCTCGGCTTGCCCGTTAGCTTGGGGATATCCTACCGAGGAGAAATGGTGCTCGATATGCAGCTCCTCGCAGAATGTTCTGAATCGACCACTGTCAAACTGTTTGCCATTATCTGTCACCAATACTCGAGGTATTCCAAAACGACATACGATCGACTTCCAAACGAAGCCTCGGGCTTGATGGTCGGTGATATTGGCCAAGGGCTCGGCTTCCACCCATTTTGTAAAATAGTCGATGGCCATGATGAGATACTTCCGTTGGCCAGTTGCTACGGGGAAACGTTCGAGAAGATCCATCCCCCACATAACAAAAGGGAGCGGATTGGCGATTGGTTTGAGGAGGGTTGCCGGTCGATGCGAGACGAAGGCGAATTGTTGACAGTTTTTGCATTTTTTAACCAACTCCGCGGCTTCTTCCCTCATTTTAGGCCAATAGTACCCCTGGCGAAGGATTTTGAACGCTAAGGCTCTTCTTCTAAGGTGATTTCCACATATCCCTTCATGTACCTCTTGGAGAGCATAGTTGGCTTCGGTTGGACCAAGGAATTTCAAATAGGGCATCGTGAGATCTCTCTTATACAATTGATCGTCCAAAATAGCGTACTGTGCTGCCCTTGACATGACCTTCCGAGCTTCGTTCTTGTTACTTGGGAGTTTACCGTTACGCAGATACTCGAGGAGATGACTCATCCATGTTTCTTGATCATCTACTGGCAGTATCATGATTTCGGCGATGCTAGGCATGACAAGTGTCTCAAGGTAAACTACCCACCTTGGTTCGAACAGGCAGGATGACGCGAGGCGGGCTAAGGAGTCTGCTTTCGAATTCTTGGTCCATGGAATTTGGTTAATACAGAATATTTCGAACTGCTCGGCCAATGCTTTGGCTTTAACAAGGTAACGAGCGATCCTTTCCCCTCGGGCTTCAAACTCTCCGTTGATCTGGTTTAATACTAACTGAGAATCGCTGTAGGCAGTTAGAATTTTCACAGAAAATACTAGGGCCAGCCTCATGCCTGCGAGTAGAGCTTCATATTTGGCTTCATTGTTAGATGCTTTGAACTCAAACCTCAAGACGTATTCAATGGTGAAGTTGTCCGGACCGCTTATGATGAGTCCGGCCCCACTTTTAGTGTCAGTGGATGAGGTGTCGACATGGAGGGTCCATTCCGGGACCATTCTTGGCTCTTCACTCGTCTGAGGTGGTCCTTCTGATGCTGGTAGAGTGGTTTCCATGATAAAATCGACCAAAGCTTGGGCCTTTATAGCTGCCCGAGGCCGGTAGCGAATGTCGAACTCACCAAGTTCTATTGACCATTTAACCATTCTGCCGGAAACATCAGGTTTGTGGAGTACTTGCCGAAGGGGTTGGTTGGTGAGGAGAATGATGGTGTGTGCTTGAAAGTACGGTCGGAGCTTT
This sequence comes from Bretschneidera sinensis, assembly GCA_023935145.1. Classification (NCBI taxonomy): domain Eukaryota; kingdom Viridiplantae; phylum Streptophyta; class Magnoliopsida; order Brassicales; family Akaniaceae; genus Bretschneidera; species Bretschneidera sinensis. Next base: position 99,047,749 of record CM043697.1, on the reverse strand, counting down.
CGAGCTGAAATCAAGAGAGCATACGCCATTTTCTCCACAGGTAGATATCGTGTTTCGGCATCATGGAGCACCTGGCTTACATAGTACACTGGTTTTTGTATTCCTTCCTCCTCCTGAATCAGAACAGAGGCCACTGCTTCGGGTCCAGTCGAGAGATATAAGAAGAGTTCTTCTCCGGCCGTGGGTTTGGTGAGAACAGGGGGCGTACCCAGATATCTTTTCAATTCTGCAAATGCTTCTTGACAATCCGAAGACCAAACGAAATCTTTGTGTTTTTGGATGGCTTTAAAGAAAGGGAGACACCTCTCGGCTGATTTTGACATGAACCGACTCAAAGCCACTATTCTTCCAGTGAGTCGTTGAACCTCTCTTATGGTTCGCGGCGGGTTCATGCTGAGAATGGCATCTATTTTTTCTGGGTTTGCTTCTATGCCTCGATGAGTGACTATAAATCCCAAAAACTTCCCTCCGGTGACTCCGAAAGTACACTTAGTGGGGTTTAACTTCATTTGGTGGTGACGGATGCGTCGATGAGTGACTATCAAAAGCTTCTTATAAATCAACCTCATGGTTTTTGGCTTTGACGCTTTTAACTAGCATGTCGTCGACATATACTTCAATGTTCCGCCCTATCTGTCTTTGAAAAATCTTGTTCACTAGCCTTTGGTAGATGGCCCTGGCATTTTTCAAAATCGAAAGGCATGACCCTGTAGTAGTAGAGTCCTTGTTCTATAACGAACGCCGTTTTTTCCTGGTCTGGTCGGTGCATGAGGATCTGATTATATCCTGAATAAGCATCCATGAAGGTCAGCAACTCATGTCCTGACGTGGCGTCGACAAGCTGATCGATCATCGGTAGTGGAAAACTATCTTTTGGACAGGCTTTATAAAGGTACGAGAAATCAATGCAAATTCATCACTTACCGTTCGCTTTCTTTACCATCACAACATTAGATACCCATTCTGGATAACTTATTTCCCTGATGAACTTGGCTGACAGTAGCTTGTCCACTTCGGCACGGATGGCCGCCTGCCGCTCCGGAGCGAATGACCTTTTCTTTTGGATAACTGGTTTATGGTTTGGATCCATGCTCAATTTGTGGATTATAACATCTGGGTCGATTCCGGGCATATCGGCAGCTGTCCAAGCAAATAAATCTTGGTTTGCCCGAAGGAGGGTGAGCAAGGACTCTTTGAGGGTTTCTGGCAGGTCTGAACCGATTTGATTTTTTCTGGTGTTGTCTTCGGTAAGGGGGACAGCAGTTAATTTATCCATCGGTTGGCCCTTTGGGCGGCTCTCTTCATCTCTAAGTCATCCAGCTCAAGTAGGAGGGCTTTTGCCTTCTTGCTTTCTCATACTGCGCTGAGATAACAGGACCTTGAGATTTGTTGGTCTCCTTTGATTTCACCTACTCCGTTATTAGTGGAAAATTTGATTTTGAGATGATGGGTGGAGACAATGGCTCGGAGTTTGTTCAGCGCTAGTTGCCCGAGTATCATGTTATAGGACGACGACTGTCGTATGATCAAAAAAGTGGTTTGTACAGTCGCTGCCCGGGGGGCCTTTCCTGCTATCACCGGAAGGGTTATGCTGCCCTCCATAAAGACTGGTCCTCCCGAGAAACCATAAAGCGGGGTAGAGACCGACTCTAATTGGGAATCCCCCAACTGCATCTGTTGAAAGGCATCGTAGAAGAGAATGTCGGCTGAGCTTCCGTTATCAACAAGAACTCGCCTAATCTCATGATTGGCCACGAGGAGGGAAATTATGACTGCATCGTCGTGAGGAGTCTGGATCCCTTGTAAATCTTCATATGAAAATGAAATGATTTCGCCCGCCTTGTAACAGAGGCTATCGACCTGGCATAAGCCTTCCCGTTATTACCAGATCTGCCCCCAGCTGCGAGTCCTCCGCAAATGGTCTTAATGATTTTTTTCGTATGGGCCTCTGCTCTTTTTTGGCTCGATTCTCCGTGGTTTGGCCCAGGGCTCTTCCGAGCTGGTCGTGTAGGCCTGTTTTGCTCAATGGGGCGCTTAGGACTCCTTCGAGGCCGCTCCACAAATCTTTTCATCTGTGGCCAAGTGAATTCTTTCAAATATCCTCTATTAATGAGGGCCTCGATATGGTGTTTTAGGGCTTTGCATTCTTCGGTATCATGGCCGTAGTTTCTGTGGAACCTACACCAGGTGTTTCGGTCGGGATTGAGGTTTGGTGGCCTTGGGGGCCACTGTAGAAGACCCCTGTCATGGATTTGCATCAAGACATTAGTCTTGGATGCATTTAAGGGAGTGTAATTGTCGGATAACCCCGAAGCCTTGGAGTTGGTTTCGAAGGTCCTGAGAGCTCGAGGCCTGTTACCGAAAGACCTTGGGGGTCGGGGTCTTTAATCACGAAATGGTCGCTTCACCGTTTCACGAACCGGACTAGCTGGACCTCTTTTTCTTCTTTCCGCATCTCCTTCTCGCTCTTTGTGGAATGCCTGGTCATCCTTTGCCAGCATGTATTTTTCGACCCGGGCCAAAATTTCGCTCATTTCTTCAGGTGGGCGTCTGGTTAGTTTTGAACTGAAGGCCCCGGATCTTAGCCCATTTTTGAATGCTAGCAACTGGACACCGGGGTCAAGGTCAGGAATCTCCCAAGCGGCGGCGTTGAACCTTGAAATATAGGCCCGGAGTTTTTCGCCTTTCAACTGGACAATATTGAATAACGACTCCGAGGTTTTCTTTGGTCATTTGCTACTGATGAAATGAGAGACGAAGGTGTAGCTCAACTCTTTGAAGGTATGGATCCCTCCGAGTTTCAAACGGGCATACCACGTTCCAGTGGCTTTTTCTAGAGTTAAGGGAAACGCTCTACACATCACAGGGTCGTAGTGTCTGTGGAGGGTCATGGTTGTTCGGTAGTGTTGGAGGTGATCCAATGGGTCAGTTGACCCATCATATGGTTTGATTTGTGGCATGTGAAAGTTTGGTGGGAGAGGGGCTTCGAGAACCTCCTGAGCGAAAGGTGGGTCATGTACATCGAGTTCATCTATTATATTGTGGCTATGCCCTTTGAACGCCTCATTAATTCGATCCTCTATGTCCCCGATCCGTTTGCCGAGACCTTCGCTGTTTCTGGACGAAGGACTTCCCCCAGACCTGGCCACACGAGGTGGAGGTGGGGCGGTCGTCAAGCAGCCCTCGACTGGTAATTGAAGGGCCGACCCATGAGGGCTTGGTTCCAGCTGTAGAGGTGGGGGTGGTGTACGCTAGGCTCTTCCACGGACTTCAGCGGCTAAGTCGGCCACTAGTTTTGAGAGTTCGGCGTATTGGGCCTAGAGAGTGACCACGTTGGGTTGGGCTACCGAGTCGGCCGAAGAACTTGCGTCAGACCTCATTACTCCTTCACTATGGTCCCTTCTGGGGGTTTTGGGTGGCATGACAACAAATGAGTTTTGTGTTTCTCTGCTGTTACTATCAGCAAAAGATGTGGTTTCCCATGGACGACGCCAATCTGTTGATGCCAAAAATGTGTACAGCTGAGCTGGGACCCGATTACACCAGTTCCTGCACAAAGAAAGAGAGAGACTATGGGTCGTCGGAGGGGTGCCTCCGGGGATGCTCCGATGCTTAAGTCAGATAACACAAATTATAGGGAGACTTGTTGTATTGCTCTTGGTGATTAAAGAAAAATCCTTGCCCCTTTGGGATGCATACCTGGCCCTTTTTATAGGGTGTTTAGAAGGCGGTCCCCTGCTTGGGGTGGCACTGAAATGATGTTGCAACTGGACTGAATGTTGACGCCTAGGCCCATCTAGGCGTTTAAAGGTCGTTCTTTTAGGACTTTACCTTGTTGTTTGATCAGGAGCCGTCCGAGTCTAATGGCGGTTCTATGATCTGACAGCTCAACTTGGTCAGGTGATGATGCCTAGCAGTCTCAGCTAGGTGACTGGGGACCGTTCACTAGGGCTTTGGCATGGCTGGCTCAACTAGGAACCGTTCGAATGTGAGGGCAAACTGTTCCCCTGACGGCTCATCACGGCTGGGGCATGATGGCCCTAAAGGCGGTGGATCTGACAGCTCACTGTGGTAAGGTGATGATGCCTAGCAGTCCCAGCTAGGTGACTTAGGACCGTTTACTAGGGCTTTGGCATGGCTGGCTCAACTAGGAACCGTTCGAATGTGAGGGCAAACTGTTCCCCTGACAGCTCATCACGGCTGGGGCATGATGGCCCTGAAAGCGGTGATGACGTGAGGTGATTGAGTTTTGGAAAGCGGTGGTTTATGATGGGGCCGAGCGTATCCAATCCTGGCTCATCCACGTGTCCTCCCATGATCCATTTTGCCAGGAGAAGCCAAGTGTTGTCCCCCCATTGGAAGGGTATTTTTTGGGAGTATCAACTACATTATCCTTATGTTTAGGTTTCCCAAAAGATTCTACTATTTAAATTTAAGTATTAAATAATGATATTTTTGAAAAGAAGCTACTTCATAATTTAATGAGTTGTAGCAATTATTATTCTATCTCTTTTAAAAAATCAAGTTTTCTGCGCATACCAAAAATGGTGTGTAAGTTGATACGACTCTCTTTTTATTGGGTAATAATACCAAAAAAATTGAAATCTGCTTCTTAATTGAGATCAATGGATTTCTTTTGGTTCCATATATAATATGCTATCAAATATTACATCCAATTCACTTTTTTTTGCACATTACTGACCAAATCTTTCGAAGAGATATGATTTATAAAAAAGTTGACGAAGAATTGATGTCATTAAAGATCAGCGGGATGTGATTGGTATTGATGTTGAAAAGATGTTAACAAGTATATCTGTCAAGTCTGGTCAGAAAAAAATGATGTGAATTGCTGATGTCAATTCTAATCGAGTTCACGTCAGCTGAGTACACGAAGACCTAAAAAGGAAAGCCACTCGGAGTTTTGTTTTTTGAGGAGGATCATCTGATGATTAAGTCACTAAGTGTATTGGGATTAAGTGAAAAACTGAGATGAAGTAAAGTGTTGAAGTGCGAGCAGAGAGAGGGAGAAGAATGTTATGAAGAGTGTGTCCAAAAGTTAGCTTAATGAGGCAATGAGCCCTTTTATATAGACCTTTAGGATTCCCACCATGAAAAACTGGTGGTGGGTCTCACTTGCAAAATTACTTTTTGCCTTCTAAATTAGAAGATTATCTTTATACCCTCAGAGGCTTGCCATATGTTTGATTTTTATTGGGTGGTGTATTTTTACCCATATCATATGCCCCTCACTTTCTTAAGAGTGAAGTTAGTCTTAAGGGAGTAGCTTTTTACTTCAGGAAGTGTTTTTGATTGATATTTTTGCGTCGGTGTTTTCACTTCAATATTTGAATTTCGATGTTCTCACATTGGTATCTTGACTTTGTTAGTTTTACATCGACATCTTGACTTCGGTATCTTTACACCGGTACATTCACTACGGTCTCAGGGCCTGAATCCAGTGCATTCAATTGGCCTCAAAAAACCTGATTTCGGTGTATTCACCTAGACATTTAGCTTAGCTTCGATGTGTTCACCTCGACTTTTAGCTTGACCTCAGTTCATTCATCTTGGCCTCGAAGCCTAGCTTCGATACACTTAAGTCAGTTTTTTGGATTTAGTGAGCCCCAATAATGACTCTAATCGGCGCACTTACGTCAGTCTTCGAGCTTTAGTGTCTCCCAATGAGTGACTCTAATTGGTGAATTCATGTTGGCTTTCAGGCTTCAATGGACCCCAATGAGTGACTTTAATCAGTGCACTCATGTCTGTCTTTGAGCTTCTACACGCCCCAGTGAGTGACTCTAATCGGTGCATTCTTGTCGGTCTTCGGGTTTTAATGGGCCTCAATGAGAGACTCCAATCAGTGCACTCATGTTGGTTTTTGGGCTTCATTGGGCCCTAATAAGTGACTTTAATCAGTGCACTCATGTCGATCTTTGAGTTTTAGTGGGCCCCAATGACTGACTCTAATCAGTGGACTTATTTTAGTTTTGGACTTTGGTGGGTGACTCTTATTGGTGCACTCATGTCAGTTTCCAAGTTTTAGTGGGCCCCAGTGAGTGACTGTTATCGGTGCACACATGTCGGCTTTGGGCTTCAGTGGGTTTCTATGCGCACTTCTTGTCGATGAAGTCGTACTGGAACTAAGGCTTCAATGGGCCCCCAATGAGTGAACTGATTGATGATATGTTTGGGCTCTCTGAAGCACTTTTTTGGATGTTAGGATTATATGTCCTCATTAGTGACTTAGGTGCCATAAATGATCACTCCCTTGAAGCTTATTTAAGGGGGCTTGAGTCCTCATTTTCACTCACACTTCTTATTTACAACTTTTTCAAATCTTTAAGAGATTTTTCTTGCTCCTACAATTCCTACTCTTCCTTACCTCAACAAATTCACTTTGATATTTCACTCTAGTGTTTCTTCTCATCTCAAATAGAATTCTTGGTAAGCACTTAGTCTTTTTCAATCTCTTTCAATTATGTTTTCTTCTCGTACTAGTTGTACTAGGATTGTAAAGGTAAGGGTAGAGGAGAGTCATAGAGAGGCCTTGAACTTTGAGGCTGAATCAAGTAGTTTCGTAGGGGCTCATTCCCCCGTTCAAATTATAAAGGTCATTATTGGTGACTTGACAATATGAGAGGCTCGAGCAGAAATAAAGGCAAAGTATGAGAGGGAGCTACTAAGCCGAGGAGGAGGCATGCACCATGTCTACTTAGGACCTTAAGGAGATCAAGATTTAGTATTGTTTCCTTGACATATTTTCACTATGACTTCTTGAACCTGATGAGAAAGCGTGCACACCAGTGGGAATTGAACCCTTATATTTGCTTCCCTACTATGTTAACCACCTGAAAGCGGGGCTCAAATTCCTAATTAACTCGAATATCATAAATATAGTCAATCACTTTAGGGTTAACTTGGCCCAGCTATTTCCAAATGCACTTCAATATGTAGTTGGCTTTGTTCCGACACTTAGAATTTATGCCACCTTTCATTGTAGTAATTGAAAGGGCAAAACCAAGATATTATGAAGCTTATATGTGATGAAGAGACACAGTGAGTTTGGGTGGTATAATAAAAGGATAAGAAAGGATAAGAAAATTCTCCTCAGCCTTCCCACGTTAATCAAGCTGTGGAAGAACAAGTACTTCTTTTTTAGGGTTTGATGTCATTTACAACATTAAGTGAATGAGAGTAAAATGAGTTAGAGAATCAAAAGACTCATCCGTCCCTAAATGCTGAGGGAGAAATAATAGTGAATGCCATCCTGAATGTCAATATCAAAGTGATGGAGAAGGATTTGGCAAAACAAGAGATGCTGAAAAATTATCAGTCGAGCATAACTCATAGGCTTACTGATGATAATAGTAGGCTACCATTTTTAAATTTCTACTTCTAACACTTAGTATATTTTTGTAATGCTTCTAATCATCTTTATTTCTCCTTTGTAGCTACCATGTTCAATAGGGAGAATCTACTAAAGAGGATGGCTCGAAACCCTCATCTAAGTCTAACAACGAGGTTTACCCTTAAAAGATTGAGAGCAAAATGAGGCCTCAAGACACTAAGGTCAAAGCCAGTCAGCTAGTGGATCTTGGGCACTCCCTCAAGAGCTTGGGGTTATTCTAAGAATGAGGGCCTTTGGAGCCCCTCAGACTTCGCCTCTTGCGCCTTCACCTCTATGTCTTGAGGTTGAAATACCTACCATTAGCTTTGATGTCTTTAAGGGACGTTGTGAGGTTCACTTCACGGACTCTGCCTTCGGGGACAAGTTTATGACCTTTTAAATTCTTCGAGGGTAAATTTTACTGTTAGAAGAAGCTGATATTGGGTATGAATCCCAATACTTAGAAAAGTTTTCTTTGTTTCTTATTTTCTACTCGTCAAACCCATTTTTTGTCTTTCAAACTAGCATATTGGTAGTCTTCACGTAGGAGTGCATTCTCTCCATGGAGCACACGATCGTCGACCTCCACAAAGACAATTATAAGTACCAAGAGAGATTGGTTGGCACGAAAGAGGTGATTATGGACTTTCAGAGTGCCTGACATCAGTATCAGAATTTTGATGAGAAGATTAATGCTGACGTCACTACTGTAGTTACGTAGGCTAGGTCAGTTCACGTGGAGAAGAAGAAGGAGGAAGTTGAAGTCAATCAACTCTGGGAAGAGCTTGCTAGATCTAAAAAAGTGGCCATTGAAGACTACAAGAAGATCGAGGCTTACAATAAAGAAATCCTTAACAAGGCCTCTAAATGCCTCTTGATGGGCTTCGAGATGGCTAAGGAGGAAGAGGCTAAGTTATGGCCCAATATTGAATTGTTAAGCTTGGTGATGCTTATCCCTGATGCCACCATTGTCTAAGGAATGAGAGGCATCCAAGTCAAGATAGGAGTCGAGGAAACTTCTGGGGTTCACGAAGAGGAGAGGGTCGAGGAGGAAGAGAGAGTTGCAGCCATGGAGAAAGTCGAGGATTAGACTTAGGCATATTTTTGTAATCGGCCTCGGTGCCCTCCCTTATAGAAAATTCAATTAGGAATGAAATGAATGCTTTTGTTATCTTCTTGTTCCTTGCTTGCATCAATTGAATTTTTCCCTTTGAATTTTTTTGACTATTGGACTTCAGTTCTTCACTTTGATTTTGATCCATTACTTTGGCTTTAAATGATCTTTCTCGAACTTCGGTCTAGCACTTCGGCCTATGAACCTCATTTCCTTGAAGACATCTCTTTGGTGTTTTAATTTCATGTTAGAATTAATGCTCACTTCAAGACTTCCTGATCATCTTACTTAGAATTTTTCTTAAATGTTGGATGATGGGTTTTGCTTGAGTCTTCTGAGCTAGGGCATTTCTTCGAAGCCTTAACTTCGGTATTTTAGGTAGTGGTTGCTTCGGGCAAAGGCATCTCTACTATGTCCTAGTTCTGCCACTTAGTGTGTGTGATGTGGAAAGAGAAAGTAGACCTATGAAAAAAATGAACATATTGAATTCAATTCTTTGATCATTTATATTGCATAATAAATAATACAGTATTGATATAATTTGCACAAATTTTTTGGAGTTCCATTTTAATAGCACATGAGTTATATCCATTCTCTTAAGTTCGAAAGTTCCATGTTTGATCACTTTTTTTACTCGATCTAATTTTTTCCAGTTCAATGAGAGCTTCTCGGTGTTCCAGGGATATGAGTCTTCTTTCTTACGAAGGACCAATTCTCTGAGTTTGAATGTCCTCTGCTTGACTCTGGAGTGTTAATATGTGGTAGTCCGTTGCTGATATGTTGCAAGCTTCAACAATAGTTCATATTTGATTCATTTTATCAGATCTAGGTCCATCTTCAGCCTTTCTTCATTTTTACTGATGTAAAAAATTTGCACTCGAAGGGATGGTTCTCTCACCTCAACAAGGACCACAACTTCAGACCCAAAAGCCAGGAAGAAGAGAGTTTCGCTAGTCAGAGATTGAGATATGGTCATGTAGGACCAAAGTGCATGGGGAAGCTTTTTTATCCATAAGCCTTGTGCATATTCAAGTCTTTTCTTCAAAGTTTGCAATATTGTTCTGGTTGTTACCTTGACTTGTCTGTTGGTTTGTAGATACCCTATGAATAAGAACCGATGGTCGATGTCTAAGTCTTCATAGAGCTTTTTGAATCGAGCACTTTTGAAATGCTTCCCATATGTTTCAAGCACTCTTGGTACCCTAAATCGGGAAACTATGGACTTCTAGAAAAAATCTCTTGATATGTGAACTTGGCGAGAGGCTCGACCTCGACCAATTTAGTGAAGTAGTCTATTGTCACAATCAAGAACTTCAATTGACTTGATTCTTTGGGGAAAGGACCTAGTATGTCGATGCCCCATATAGCAAAAAGTATTGGATTAGTGATGACCATCAAAGGATTTACGGGGCAATGAGCGTCTAGAATAAACTTTTCACACTTGAAATATTTTCTAATAATGTCCATAGCTTCATTTTGCAGCCTCTTCCAATAATACCCTTGTTTCAAGATTTTATATCCTAGAGCTCGACCACCGAGATGATTTCTGTAGATCCCTTCACGAACTTCTCTAAAGGCATAGTCAGTTTCCTTAGGCTTGAAGCACTTCAAGTATGGCAATGTGAGGGACCTTCTGTTAAGTTTGTCTTCAATCATACAATACTTGGTTGCCCGAGAAACTAACTTCTTGGTCCCGATTCTTGATTCTAAGAGTTCATTGTCACAAAGATATTTGATAGTCATATCCATTCAACTTGGCTTGTCGTTTATGTCCATTACCTTAGTATCTTTCATGTCGGATCTAAACAAGTTTTCAATGTAAATATATCTAGGAAGATTAAAGCTCTTAGAGGACGCTAACTAAGCTAGAGTGACGACTTTGGTATTCTTAGATCTTAGCACTCTGGTCACTCTCATCTGCTTAAATTGCTTTGTCGATTCCTTTACCTTAGTTAAATACTTGATTATTTGGGCTCATCTGGCTTTATACTCCCCTGTAACCTGATTCACAACCAGATGTGAGTCATTGAATACCTCTAATGCTTCAACCATAAGAGAACGAGCTAGCCTCGTCCCTTCTAAGAGTGCTTCGTACTTGACCTTGTTGTTTAAAGCTTTGAAGTCGAATTGTAAGGCATACCCAATGGTAAAATCATCGAGACTGATATGGATGAGACTAGCTCCACTCCCAGATGCATTAAAAGAATCATCCACTAAAAGCTTCCAACTCGGTAACTTTGGCTGGGGTTCGGCCTCTTGCCCCTTGCTTAGGCAATTAAGAAATGTTCCTTTTACCGATTGGAACATAAACTGACTAAGATCAGTTATGTGAGCTGTGAGTTTTTGTACATTTTTCATGTTTGGAGGGGCCTCTAGGTCTAACACGACCTTAATCTTCTTGGAATTAACTTCAATCCTTATCTGAGTCATCATAAATCTAACGAACTTTCCTGAGGTCACATCAAAGGCACACTTAGATAGGTTGAGCTTCATCTGATGCTTCCTCATAATTGAAAAAAATTATTGAAGGTCGGCCATATGGTTCCTTATGTATAAGATTTTCATGAGCATATCGTCAATACACACCTTCATATTTCAACCGATTTGATCTTTGAACAATTTGTTAACCAACTTCTGATAAGTTGCCTTAGCATTCTTGAGCCCAAATGACATCACTTTGTAGTACTAAAAGCCTTTCTCGGTCATGATAGCTATGATCGGTTGATTAGGTTCATGTATCATGATCTGATTATACTCGAAGTAAGCATCCATAAAGCTTAGTGTTTTATAGCTTGAGGTCGTATCAACCAACTAATCTATTCTCGGCAAAGAAAAATTATCTTTAGGACAAACCTTATTCAAATCAGTGAAATCGATATAGATTCACCACTTTTTGTTTAACTTCTTGACCATGACGATATTGGCTAACCACTTCAGTTAGTCAATCTCAATGATGAACCTAGCATCGAGAAGTTTTTTAACCTTAATATCGATGCCTTGCAGTCATTTAGGGAAAAAAAATGCTTTTCTTGGATTATAGTCTTATACTCGGCGTCGATGTTAAGACAATAGACCATAACCTTAGGATTAGTCCCATATATGACAGTTGTTAACTATGCAAAAACATTTTTATTTTTTCTCAGAAATGAAATCAGTTATGCCCGAAGTTTTCCTTTCAGACCTAATATAATATGAACCACTTTACCATTTTCTTCATCTATTTTCAAAAGAACTTAGACCAACTCTTCAATAAACTCCTCCTCGATGTCTTCGACTCATCTCCTAAGTCTTCTATCTTAAGAATATCAGTCTTTTCCTTACTCTTCACAAAAGCTAAGTAACAATTCTGAGCTGTCTCTTGGTTCCCTTGACTTTATCCACTCCATTCTCGGTGGGGAACTTCATCTTTAAATTTTAGGTTAAATCTGTTGTTTTCATCGCATTCATCCTTAATCAACCAAGGATGGCATTGTAAGATGAAGAGATGTCTATCACAAGGAAGGGGTTCATGATAGTGGTTTGGAAAAATGAAGTCTCCATTGTTACTGGTAGTGTGATGCTTCTTTTCGGATAGAATAAGTCCTTGGAAAAGCCATACAAGTGATATCTAATGGGTTTTAATTAGTCATTTGACAATTGCATATTCTTAAATGCACTATAGTATAAGATGTCTTGCGATGATTTGTTATCCACTAAGATTCTTTCAACTGAAAAGTTCGCGACAACCAGTGTTACCACTACTACATCATTGTGTGGGAATTGTACTCCTTCCAAATCTTCATTGATGAAGCTGATATTCTATCAGTTTGGCTTTTTTCGCTTGGTCGTTTCATTGAACAAACAAAATAAGCATAGGTCTTACTAGAATTTTCAAATTGTCTAACAGAGGCTGCCCCACAAAAATAGTTCAGATGATGCCCGTTAAGGGTGCGTTATCCAACTTTTTTTAGGAATATGACGCCTTTGGTCTCTATCTCTTTTATTAGGATTTTGTACGACTTTTTTTTGTTGTCATGATGATCAGGGCTTCTATTGCACGGTGAGCTCCACTCCTGGTTTTTCTTGATATATCCTTTGCAAATTAGGTCTTCGATTTCATTCATCAAGTGTCTACACTCATCTTTATCGTTACCTTGATCCTTGTGGAATTGGCAGAATCGATTCATATCTCTTTTGTCAAGAGATAACTTAATCTTTTGGGGCTATTGAATGGTGTCTTGACTTGCGATTTCCATCAAGACTTTTAACCTTGAGGTAGTGTAACTCTCAAATCCTTAAGGATTTGCCTATAATTTACCATTTTTGCAGGCATCATTTCGACCTCTTTTTTTTCAGGTCGCTCTTCGGCTTGGATCCTTCTGTCTCTTTTCTCCTCTTACCTATTAGTGCTTCCTCTTTTTGTCTTCAAAAAGCTTGATCTTCTTCATTGATAAAATTTATCAGCATTTTCTAATAGAATTGTCATGGTGTGGAGCTAGTTTCTAGACAAGTAGTGGCTGAAGTTTGATACTCGAAGGCCATTGACGAAGGCCATAACTGTCCCTATCTGATATAAGTATCTAACTTGTACCATGGCTGAGCTAAAATGAGAGATGTAGTCTTAGAGGGTCTCATTAGTATTTTGGGTGATTTTGAGCAAGCTCTCTAAGGTTATCTTCGGCTCTCGGTTGCTAAAAAAATGATTTGCAAATTTCTCATTGAGGTCTTTGAAAAACTTAATCGAGCCAGAAGGTAGATAAGAAAACCAAGTCCTTGTTGTCTCTTTGAGTGTGATGGGAAAGGCTCGTCACATGACCGCCTCATAATGCCTATAAATAAACATTAGAGACTTAAAAGTTTGTAAGTGATCGATGGAGCAAGTCTTCCAATATACAGCTCAATGTTCGACATTTTAAAGTTGAAAGACAACTTCATCTCTATAATTCCCTAGATTAAGGATTCACCGAGGGTTTGATGTCATCTAGGATGTTCATCTAACTACCTTTTAAAGCAAGCTCAATTTGCTCGTTCATCTCATTCAACTGTTGGCTAACTTCAGAGTGCTCTTGATCATAGTGTTTTCTCAACGACCGAGAATTAGATACGGACTTAGCCTCACATTCGGAGAACTGGGCTCCCTTGCATTGTGACACCCAACTTCGACCATTTTTATTTCAGTCATACCACTGACTAGAGGCTTAGGGTCTTTTTATGTCCTCCTTAGTATGGACCGCACTAACCTCATAGAGGTGTACTTGGTTTGGTTGACTCGGATCATGTCCAGTACCATCTGTGCGGCCAACACAGCTAGGTTATCATATTGACGTTGAAGCTCTTCCTACTTAGCTTGGTTAACTGAAGCCAAGGGGTCCTTAACTCAGATATCTTTAGTCGGACCACACTAAGCCCACTCATTATTTATCTTAGGGTTTTGTTGGCTCCCTGAGGCTTGATGAGGGTTGTGCCCATCTGTAGGTCCTAGGGGCACAAGAAGTACCATTTTTCTTTTGGCTACTTCAATATTTAGGTGACTTCATAAGGTTGGTGGAGGGACTGATGGTTTTTGGGTGGCATTGTTTATATGAATTTGTCGTTCCCACAGACGACGTCAATTTTTTATGCCGAAAAGAGGTCGAAGGGTATATCCGTCAAGTCTAGTCAGAGAAGGATAATATGAATTGCTGACATTGATTCCGATTGAGTCCACGTCAGATGAGTACATGAACACCTGAAATGGAATACCACCCTGAATTTTGTTTTCTAGGGAGAACCCTCCGATGCTTAAGTCAGTAAGTGTACTGAGATGAAGTGAAAGGCTAAAATGAAGTAAAGTACTGAAGTAGGTAGAGAGAGGGAGATGAATGTTATGGAGAATGTGTCCAAAAGTTAGTTTTATGAGGCAATGATTCCTTTTTATATAGGCATTTGGGATTCGTATCTTGAAAAATTGGTGGTGGATCCCACTTTCAAAATTACCTTTTTTCCCTCTAAAAGTTATCTTTATCTTTATGAGGTAGTGAGCCCCCTTTATATAAGCGTTTGGTATTCCCACTCTGAAAAACTGGTGGTGAATCCTACTTGCAATATTATCTTTATACCTTTAGAGGCTTACCACATGTATGATTTTTATTGGGTGGTGTATTTTTACCAACATCAATAATTTTTCAAGAATATAATTGAAAGGTTGTTTTTAATAAGACTTCTTAGTTCGGATTTGTTATGAATGTGACATATATTTTTTACCTATTTTTTCTTTCTTAAACCAATGAAAAACTAGAGAAAGCTAAAAGTAAATGGTTGCTTATAAATGACTTTTTTGGTTTGTTTATTTCAGTTTGAAGTTGAGACATATCTAGTGATATATAGCAACTGCAGTAGTAAAATGAGAAATATGTTGTTAGAGGCTGATTAATGTAATTAACATTTAGTAGAATTTACTAAAGACCCTACCAAAGATTGTCAATTAGAAAGAAAGACAAAAAGAGATTGCTTTTTGGGTGGAGATTTACTATGTTCCAACTACGCAAATTGTATTTGCTTCGATTCGGTCTCATCTATATATAAGTAAAATGTACTACAATCCATATGCTAAGAATATATATTGAGGGAAGACATACCAAATATGAAAGTGTCTAAGCTTGTTGGGCAAGTACTCATAGATTAACATTTTCTCTTCTCCCTTAATACAACAACCTAGAATACTTACAAGATTCCTTTTGATGAAAGTATTAAGTTGGTCCAAAATGAAGGTAGAGCTATAAGGAAATTGGACTATGAAAGAGTGACAGGCTGCTTAATGTACGTTATGATTAGTACTAGACCTAACGTTGCATAAGTAGTAGGAAAGATTAATAGGTTTACTAGTTGTCCTAGTAATATAAATTGGAATGTTGTTTATAGGGTCTTGAAGTACTTGAAATGGACCATGAACTCTGGAATTTATTACAAAAGTTATTCAACTGTTTTATAAGGATTCATTGATGCTAATTGGGTAACAGATAGAGAGGATTATGCATCCACAAGTTGCTGGATCTTAACATTTCTTGGGGTCTAAGAAACAAACCTATATAACTGATTCTACTATGACAGTAGAATTTATAACACTTGCTATAGAGATCAAAGAGGAAAAATGGCTAAGGAATTTATTTTTGAAAATTCCTATTTGGCCAAAACTTATGGCTCCAATCTCTGTGAGATGTGATAGTCAAGTTGCATTGTCTTGTGCATATAGTAATGTCTATAATGGAAAATCAAGACACAGTGGTCTAAGACATAGCTATGTGAGACAATTTATTACCAATAGGGTAATTACTATTGAATTTTTAAATTCCATGGATAATCTTGCGGATCCTTTAACAAATGGACTTACAAAGAAAATGATTAATAAGACTATATAAGAGATCGGTCTCAAACCCACATCTAAAACTCACAATAATGAAAAATCTTGACTTAATTCTTGCTAAACACAAGTCTTGAGTTTAATGAGTTAAAAGTACATTATTTATGGTGGTTGCAAATACTATGAAATTAATCATCCCAAGGAAAAGTGCTTAGTTACCGTAATGAAAAAGAAGAAGATAAGCAAACAACTCTTAATATTCTTAAAAAAAATCTTTAGAGTGTTATAATTATGGTACACTCTTGATATAACCTAACTAATGAGTGTGAAGTGAGGCCACTTCTATAAAGTTCAAAGGTTTGGCTCTAGAGCACTCATGAGAATAAGATATAAATTATATGATTGTACTGTATAAGCAATTTTTTTAGACTCTTATATGGGGAGAAGTATTATTTGTGAGATGTAAATGATTAATAAATAAGGATATGTCGTTCAATGTCTACAGTCTATTTTTAAAAGATATTAAAGTTAAGAGTGCCTCCACTTTGGGTGTTTAAGTCTTAAGAATGATTATTTGAAAGAAAACGATCTCGCCCCTATTTCAAGAGTTAAAGTCTTATGAATGATTATTTGTTAAGATATAAGACTTAATTTGTAATTACTTTTATCAAAACTTAGTTAGCAATCAATGATGATTTACAAATCTTAAACTTTAGTACTTGAAATAATATAATGATAATTATTATATATTTATTTTTAATTGTTGAAAATCCTAATTAAGCTTATGTTGAGAGTCTTAATTAGGTTTCCTATTCTGCATCATAGTAGATTTTTTAGTCTTAGTTTATGTCTGTCTTATCTAGTTGATGTCTCTAATTCCTATTGGGTTTGATATTCGTAAGTCTATGTATATGACTATTGAAATGTAGTCATATAATTAATCAATAATACAAAATTCTTTTCAATTCTTAATTTCAACATGTTATCAAAACTTAGATCTCCATTGGGATCCTAAATTAATTTTTCTTCTTTCTTTCAAAAAAAAATTTCATGGGTATTGTTCACAGCACTATTCATAGCACTGCTCTCGGATACTGTTCACGATACCGTTCTTAGGTACTGTTCATAACACTATTCACGAAACTATTTTTGGGTATTGTTCAAAAGAAATTGAGAAAGTTTGATAAATAGATTCGCACGGAAAAAAAACAGTAAATAAAAAAGAAAGTTGTAAAAAAGGACATTAATAAAAGAGGTAGTTTAAAAAAAAGACTTTCTAAAAAAAGGCAAAAAATGGTCATTCATATTGATTCAGATAAATCTGCTTTGGTGAATTAGGCTTGGCAAGGTGGTCGAGTTGATGTTAGTAGTAGTTGAGGACATGATTTTAATGATTTGAGTCATCGTAATGGCATAGGTGGTTGTGAAATTGGTGGTAGTGGTATATTTGTTGGTCATGATGGTGATTGTCGGGGTTCAGTTCATCAATGCACTCACTATCACCATTATGGGCATACTCAGGAGACATATTGACACTAGGTTGGTCCTCCTATAGTTGCTAATATTGTGACTTCTGATTAAGTTGATTGTAATCCTATGTTTTTGACTTCTCTAAGGATTTCCAAAGCTAAGTATGATGAGTTCTTACAGTATAAGATAGCTCACCAGGAATCTTCCATGATTACTCTTTTAACCCAGAAAGGTCAACCAGTTGCTTGTTTACCCTATAGTAGTTCTTCATCTAAACCTTGGGTTTTTTATTTTACAACCATTGATTATTTTTCAGGTACCACTGATGTTTTTTCTATTTTCTCTCAGTCATCATCCTTACCTGATGTTATTCTTGCTAATGGATTTAAAACCATTGCTAGTGGTTTTGGCACTGTGCATCCTAGTTCTTATGTGTCTTTATCATCTGTACTTTATGCTCTTTTTTATTAGTATAATTTGCTATCTATTAGTCAGCTTACAAAAGATCTAAACTATTATGTTACCTTTCTTCCTAATTATGTTCTTATTCAGGATCAGAAGACGTGAAGGATAATTGGTGGATGGCATGAATCCAATGGTCTTTATTATTTTGATCATTTCCCATCACCTATTGTCTGCTTAGTTAATATGTCTCCTTTCTAGCTTCACTGTCATATTGGTTATCCATCTTTGGAGAAACTGAAGAAGTTAGTCCCGACTTTTAATCATGATTCATCTTTGGAATATGAGTCGTGTCAGTTGGGTAAGCATCATCGTGTGTCATTTTCTTCCCACATTAATAAACATAAGTCTAGTATTTTTTATGTTAGTACATTATGGTGTTTGGATTCCGAGTCATATGCTTCTAAACTTGGACCCTCAACGTGGTACAAATAGATTTAACTCACGGACCATCCAATGGTTTAGTAAATAAATCTACTCTCTGATCCGCTGACTTCACATGTTTGGTACTGAACACATTTTGCACAAGTTTTTCTCGACAAAAATGACAATCAACTTCAATATGATTTGTTCTCTCATGAAACTTTAGACTATTTGCAATACGAATAGCTGCTTGATTGTCATACACCAAACTCATTGGACTTGATTTCTTAATCTCAAGTTCTGCTAATAACTGTTTCATCCAAACTAACTCACAAGTAATGTGCGCCACTGCTCTATAGTTATACTCAACATTCGATCTAGCCACCACAGTTTGCTTTTTACTCTTCTACGACACCAGATTACCTCTAATAAACATACAATATCCAGTAGTAGATCTCCTATCAGATTTAGAGCCTGCCTAATCTGCATCAGTATAACCCTCAACCTGTGTATGACTATGATTTTGATAAAGGAAACCATGACCAGGAGTACTCTTCAGATATCTCAAAACACTAATAATAGTATCATAATGACTAGTTTGTGAAGCATCTAGAAACTAACTAACTACACTTATTGCAAATGAAATATTTTGTCTAGTAACAGTCAAATAATTCAATTTATCAACCAATAGTCTATACTTTCCTAGATCAGATAATAATTCACCTTGATCAACTGCATTTTTTGTGTTGGGATCCATAGGATTATCTATAGGCTTACACCCTAACATTCTAGAATCACTTAACAAATCAAAAAACATATTTACGTAAAGATAAAAAAATACCATAACGAGATCTAGCAACTTCGATACCCAAAAAATATCTCAGTTATCCTAGATCCTTTGTCTAAAACTTAGTACTTAGGAATTGTTTAGTTTTAGAATTCCCTCATTGTTGTCTCTTATGATCACAATATCATCCACATACACAATCAACAATATCATACCTGTTTGACTATGTTTATAAAATATAAAATGATCTACACCGAATCTACTTAAGCTAAAATTAATCACTAATTCACTGAACTTGCTAAACCATGTTCGAGGAGATTGTTTCAAACCATATAAGGACTTCTTCAATCGACAGACTAATCCAGACTGCCCATGAAAAACAAATCGAGGAGGTTGCTCCATATAAACCTCATCCTATATAGAACCATTGTGGAAAGCATTCTTGACATCTAACTGATGTAGCGGCCAATTAAACATACTCACCAAAGAGATAAAAACACGAACATATGTAATCTTAGCAATAAGAGATAACATTTCTGCATAATCAATACCATATACCTGTGTATATCATTTTGCTACTAGATGAGCTTTTCCAAATGGGAAAGGAACCAAGTCCTATGTATCATTATTACTCAAGGAATGCATCTCTTCTTCCATGGCTGCTTTCCAGCCAGAATGAGGCAAAGCTTCTGTAACAGACTTAGGAACAAAGATAGTAGAGATTGAAGCCACAAATGAAGCATATGAAAGAGATAAATGATAACAAGATACAAAATTAGTAATAGGATGAGCAGTGCATAAATAATTACCCTTGCAAAGAGAAATGGGAATATCATCCTCAAATAAGGTATTTAAAGATGGATCTGCATCTGTTAACGAGGAAGTAATTAGTGAAGCAGCCGAGACTTGAGGTTTTGAATGAAGAGTATAAACTTGTAGTGGAAATACCAACCTAGAAAGAACTAAGGAAGAGGAAACCATAGTAGGAGGATCTGACCGTGTTAGGGGCATTGGAATGGGTAAGGGAAGCGAAAAGAATCAGCCAGATCAGATACAAAGTGAGACTTAGAATAAAATGTAATTGTCTCGAAGAATGTATCGTCAATACAAGTAAAATACCTTTTTAACAATGGACTATTACACCGATAACCCTTTTTTTTGCGAGAATAACCCAAGAAAATACATTTAATAGAGCGAGGATCAAGTTTGTCAATGCCTTGATTAAGCTGATGAACAAAACAAACGGACATAAAAATATGAATAGGTAAATGAAAAGGTGTATCGTTAGGAAATGACACAGAGTGCAAGAATTTTCCAT
Organism: Bretschneidera sinensis; assembly: GCA_023935145.1. Classification (NCBI taxonomy): domain Eukaryota; kingdom Viridiplantae; phylum Streptophyta; class Magnoliopsida; order Brassicales; family Akaniaceae; genus Bretschneidera; species Bretschneidera sinensis. Next base: position 99,027,527 of record CM043697.1, on the reverse strand, counting down.
TAAGAACAGAGGATGATGTAAAATTAATTAAGTAACAGGAAGTAAGAATATCATCACTCCAAAACAATTTAGGAACATGTATATAAAATAAATGAGTACGAGCGATATCTAAAAATTTGTGATTTTTTCGCTATGTAATCCCATTTTATTGAAATGTATAAGAGTAGGATGAGTGATGGATAATGCCAAAATTGGTCATGAAAGTCTTAAAAGGATCTGAAAAATACTCACAAGCATTATCACTACAAAGGATTTTGATAGACAAACTAATTTGGGTTTTCACCTTAGGACAAAAGGTACAAAATTAGAAAATAACTTAGAACGATATTTCATTAAATGAAACCAAGTGAACTTGGAATAATCATCCACAAAATAACAAAATGCCCATCTGTATCGTTCATTTTATTGTTGTTGTTCATTTATTTGTTAGGATTTTGGCTCAAATCCTCACAAAGAAGAATTCCAACAAGGAGAGGAGATTGTGACACCATAAGATGGGGTTAAGTCTTGGTATCCCAGATCGACTAAAGAAAATGTGGTCGGGCTATTTATAAGTGATTGTCATCTTTACTTGCACAACACATTTTACAGTCGTGAGGTCTGGTGTGCCAAAGCGAACAATATTGTGCCAAGTGGAAGGTCAGGTCGTTATATGTTGCCATGGTATCAATATCTAACATTGGGAGTTCAAGTTCATCTGGTTTAGTTTTACCGTAATACTCTCTCTTACTTGAGATAACCATAATTTAACAGAAATCTTGGTTTCTATCATGAGGGCTTGGTTCAGTCGTAAAGATATAGTGATAGAAACATTAACAGAAAATCAAACAATCACTTGTAATACTAATTTATATAAACTAGAGATTGTAAAGGGTCATATATTCATGTTATATTTTTGTTGTGACTTTTTTTTTTATATTTTAAATCTAGTAATGCCTTCCTCTTTCATTGAAAGCAACTCCTTAATTTAGAGGCAAAATGCCAACACCAACCGTAATGCATAAAATTAAACCACTTATGTTCATGCCATCACCTGTAAATGAAAAGATTCATAGGCTCAACGCCATTTTATATGACCTAAGGTGATTGCAACATTTTTTTTTTAAAAGTGAAGTGTCAATATAATTATAACAATGATCAATATTTTTTTTGAAATAAGCAACTGCAAGAAACAGAGGTGTTGTGATTTTATCTCTAAAATCCATTTTCTCAAATTTTAGGCAAAAAAACATAACCACAATAATTAAATAGGAAAATAAAATAAAGAACAAGAACAACAAATATTAATATGGTTCGACAACCTCTTTGCCTACGTCCACCTACAGGCCCACAGCTTTATTAATCTTCAATTACAAATTTAGGAAGAGCAAAGTTGTTAAACTCTCATTACCTCACAATCCCAAAGCCTCAATACAACTAAAGCTCTTAACCTGACTCCAATTGTAAGTGTCATCTATACTTGACATCCCAAAACCCCAATACACCTAAAGCTCTTATCCTACCTCTAGTAGTAAACCCCTCTAGTTTACAATGTATACGAGAAGTACGAGTGTGCCTCTAACCTCCTCTAACCCCCATTTATATAGAATATGTTTTTCTAATACTAATAGGAAAAGAATAACAATATAGAATACTACTACTACTCCTACTAGAATAAGCAACTATAAAATAGAAAACCAATTTTTCCAAACCAATTAGAATTCTTTCTTATGAGGATTTAAGCCAAAATCCTAACAAATCTCTACCTTAGCTCAAATTCTCCACCTTATCATCAAGTTCAACTTTGTTGTTTTGTAGGTGTGATCCTTCCTTTTGGTCTTCTCATTTCATTTGCTTACTCTTCAAAGTAATCATCCTCTCATTCAACTTATACAAGCTCTCTTTGTTCATGGTATCTGTCATCACTACCTTTGAAACATCAAGAACTTACATCTTTTCATCTTCATTAGCCTTTCCATTATCACTCTGCTTCATTCTACTCAACTCATTCAAGTCCTCCATCATAGCCTTATTTTGGAATTATGCGTGTTCTTCTTCCTCATTATTTGAAAAATCTAGAGACTTGGATATTGATTTTTCCTTCACCTTCCTTGAAGTGCTCCACTCACTCACTTTGCTTGGCACTTTACTCATATAGTCACGAACAATTCTTCAACCTAGAACACACCTATCCTCTTCAACTTATCTCTCTTTAGACGTGCTTCAAGAACCTCTCAGTCCATCCAAAACTTCTTCGCCCACCATTAACATCGTGATTATGTCATATTCTTTAAGTGGCAAGTACTCATCCTCTATCAACATACTTCTCAACAAATTAGTGATAACAGAATTGAAAAAGACTAATATACATAACATCACCCATCTTCTTTCATCATATAGCTCAATATTAATCATGTTAATCTTTTTATATTTTTACCATTAGAACTATGGTTGTGATACCACTTGTTGGGATTTCACCTCTAAAATTCACTAACTCTAATTTTAGGTTAAAAAAAAACAATCACAATAATTAAATAGGTAAATAAAATAAAGAGAAAGAACAACAATAATTAATGTGGTTGGACAATCTCTTTCCCTACATCCACTAATAAACCCACAACTTTATCAATCTTCAATTACAATTTTAGGAAGAGCAAAGTTATTAAACTCTCATTACCTCATAATCCCAAAGCCTTAATATAACCAAAGTTCTCAACCTGACTCTAGTTGTAAGTGTTTTCTTGACTTGACAACCCAAAACCCCAATACACCAAAAGCTCTCATCCTAGATCTAGTAGTAAACCCCTCTAGATTACAATGTATATGAGAATTACGAGTGTGCCTTTAACCTTCTCTAGCCCTTCTTTATATGGAGTATGTTTTCCTAATACTAATAGGAAAAGAACAACAATATAGAAGACTACTACTACTCCTACTAGAATAAGAAACTACTCATACTAGAATAAGAAACTACTCATACTAGAATAAAAAACTATAAAATAGGAAACCACTTTTCTCAAACCAATTAGAATTCTTTCTTGTGAGGATTTGAGTCAAAATCCTAACAAGAGGCAGTAGTTGAATGTGACCTTAATACAAACACCCAAGTTGCATTTCATTAGGCAAAAAAAAAAAAAAAAAAGAAGAGAAATTTGAAAGGAAAAAGAAAACACCACCACCCAAATAAAGCAGAATATGAACTCAAGAATTCTTCCCAGTAGAATTGGACAAGCCAAAATAAAGTAGCAGAAATTATCATCTTGTAACATTGTTAAGTAAAGCAATAATAAAAAGCTTTATATTGTGCAAAAGTATAAGCTTATAGTTTTATTGGTTCTAAGAAAGAAACAAATATATAGGTATAACCCCAACTAGAGCTGCAATAAAAGAATTCACATAAATTTTGAAAATCTTCCATTAAAAAGAACAACACCCAGGATTTTTTACTGTTGGATTAACTCAATTATGAGCTAATCCCACAATAATTCTAATCCATTTCCACCTCAAATCCCTCCATGAACCAAATGCATTGCAGAAAATTGAAAATGTGAACTATGACTATGGGTTTATCACTTAGGACCTCAAAAGCTATAAAAGTGAAAATAAGGTTTTGGTCTGGTATTCCCCAATAATGCATGCTTTGTTTTTATGGTTGATCAATAGATGTTCACATGGCTGTGGTTGCTCAAAATCTTCTTTTCAGCTTTCTTATTATTTTAAACAATCACAAGCAAAGTTACTAATAGACAAGATCATATCTAACTAGAACAAACATCAAGCACATATTATGTAGTTTCATTTCAAATGAAAATTCTATCAATTTTGATAGGATTTGTTACAAGCTTACTCAATTCCAATTTCATAGTGAACTCATTTTCAAATAACTTTCAAAAAATATACAGTAATAAATTATAGTGTTAGGAATAAAACAACAGAAAAATAAACTAACATAGAAAATTTATGAGGTTCAGAGCTAAAACTCCTACGTCTACGGGTGATGGTGAGAGATTCCACTATAATCAAATTTGGAGTACAAATCAAGAGAGATAAAACTCTTTAAGCCCAAATCCCAAATACACCTAAATCTAGGTTACCAAAAATTTAATTGGGAAAATATAACAGCCTAAAAGAAAAGAAGTTTCAACCACTCACAAGCTCTATTTGTTGTACTATTCTGTCTCATGTGTTGATCTCTGTTATCAAAGAGAGAAGTAAATTTCGTTTGTATAAGGTTGCTGGCAAGATAATATTTTTCCTTTTGAATCTTTTATTTTGTGTCCCGATACCATTAGTAATTACAATGACACTTGACTTCTTTTTCCTTTCTTATTTCAACTTTAATGAAACTACATCAGTTCATTATGGATAATGCTTTGTTCTCCACTCTACATAGTGACGTGGCCATGTAACTTAATAGGATGGGTTGGGAAATTTTATTTTATTACTCGAAATCTCAAGCCACAATTAACCAATCTCCACATTGGCTTGAATTTTCACAAATAACTAAATACTCTCCCCCATGATGTAGAACGGAATAAAAGAAAGAAGCCCAGTAGACCTAGGGATTGGAAAAGAAAACCAGGTTGCTTTAAGAAGCAGCCGCTCTCATGTTTGATTTAATCAATATCAAAAGTGTCTCCATTATAAAATACAACCAAATATTTATACTAGACAAATAACTAGTCCTATAATGACGAGGACTCTGAAACAAGTAAGATAAGGACTCTAAAATAAATAATTAAAATAATTATTTAATGCTAAACCCAAGATATTTTGCGCATTCCTCTTAAATAGGTTCGGTCCAAACTTAGTTGGGCCTGGTCTCCATAAATCATCCCTGGCTGAAAAGAACTCGACTCCGACGAGTAATGCTGTTGGTACTACTCCAAAAGCGATGGATCAAGATGCTTGGGCTTCTCTTCAATGATCCACGTAGCATCTGAAGAAGGTTGCCCCTCCTACTGAACAAGAAAACTTTGATAAGCATCTGATGTGGGCATGACTATCTGTTCGTCCAATATGTCCTCAATGCGATCTTCTGTCAGTGGTGGTGGTCTAGGTAGTTGAGGCATGAGTGCGGAAATAGCTCCACATGTAGACAATCTTGTAGGTGACACAGGAGGCTCAAAGGTACCTCGATAAGGAAACAAATCATCCACATTGAATATTGGGGTAATATTCATATCAGATTGTAAATCAAGTAAATAAGAATTAAATCCTAGTCTATGAGTCATACGAAATGGTCCAGTAGCCCTAGCATGCAATTTCTTAAAATAGTTTTTATGGTACTGCTCAAGATGAATACGGACCATGAAACCCCCTCATTAAACTTTTTTATCCTTATGATGAGCATTAGCAACACTTTTATAAGTATCATTACTCAATGCTATTTTTCGTCACATTTCGACATGTAGGTCTTGGGTGTGAGAGGCAAAAGATTCGACTGACTTATAAGGTCAGGAATCAAGTGAAAATGGAATAAAGAAATATCATGACAAGATCTAGTAACTTCGACCCAAAAAATATCTCAGTTTTCCTAAATCCTCTGTCTAAAATTTAGTACTTAGGAACTGTTTTAGTTGTAGAATTCCCTCTTATTGTTTCTTGTAATCATAATAGAGAGAATGATCTACACCACATCTACTTAGGCCAAAATTAATCACTACTTCATTGAACTTGCCAAACCATACTCGAGGAGATAGACTCAAACCATATAAGGACTTCTTCAACTGATAGACTAACCCAGACTCCCATTGAGAGACAAATCCAAGAGGTTGCTCCATATAAACCTCCTCCTATAGAGAACCACCGTGGAAAGCATTATTGACATCTAACTGATATAACAACCAATTAAATGTAGCCGCCAAAAAGATAAAAAAAACTAACTGATGTAATTTTAGCCACAAGAGAGAACGTTTCAGCATAATCAATACCATATACATGTGTATATCCTTTTGCTACTTGACGAGCTTTTCCAGACGGGAGAGGAACCAAGTCATATGTATCATTAATAATCTAGCCATGTATCTCTTCTTCCATGAATGCTTTCCACTTAGAATGAAACAAAGTTTCTATAACAGACTTAGGAACAAAGATAGCAGAGACTAAAGCCACAAATGAACCGTATGAAGGAGATAAAAGATTATAAAATATAAAATTAGCAATATGATGAGTAGTGCATAAACACTTACCCTTTCGAAATGCAATGGGAAGATCATCCTCAAATGAGGTATTTAAAGATGAATCTAGATCTATTAATGAGGAAGTAATTGGTGGAGCAACCAAGGCTGGTGGTTTTGACAAGTATAAACTTGTAGTGGAGATACCGACCTAAGAGGAACTAATGAAAGGGAAACCATAGTAGGAAGATCTAACCGTGTAAGGGGCATTGGAATGGGTAGTGAAAATGGAAAAGAATCAGCTAGATCAAATACAGAGTGAGGGTCAGAGTAAAACATGACAATTTCGAAGAATGTAACATCAGTATAAACAAAATACCTTTTTAAGGACAAACTATAACACTGATAACCCTTTTATGTGCGAGAATAACCCAAGAAAATACATTTAATAGTGCGAGGATAAAGTTTGTCAATACCTGAATTAAGTTGATGAACAAAACAAACAAACCCAAAAATACGAATAGGTAAATGAAAATGTGTCATTAGGAAATAACACAGAGTGCGAGGATTTGCCATTGAAAACAGATTGACGACGTACAATTAATTAAGTAACAGACAGTAAGAATATCGTCACTCCAAAACAATTTAAGAACATGCATATGAAATAAAAAGGTATGAGTAAGCAACCCCTTTTTATTGAGATGTATGAAAGTAGGATGACTGATGGATGATGCTAAAATTGGTCATGAAAGTAGTAAAACGATTTGAAAAATACTCATCAATATTATCATTATAAAGGATTTTGACAGACGAACTAATTTAGGTTTTCGCCTAAGGACAAAATGCACAAAAAATAGAAAATAACTCATAATGATCTTTCATTAAATAAAGGCAGACGAACTTGGAAAAATCATCCACAAAATAACAAAATACCCAGCTTGGCCTTTCATTTTATTGTTGTTGTTATTTAAATGTTAAGATTTTGGCTTAAATCCTCACAAGGAATAATTGTAATTAGTTTGAGAAATGTAGTTTCCTATTTTATAGTTGGTTGTTCTAGTAGGAGTAGTACTACTTTCCTATATTATTGTTCCTTGTACAAGTAGTAGTAGTAGTAGTCTACTATGATGTTGTTCATTTACTAATAGTATTAGGAAAATATTCTCTATATAAAAGGGGTCTTAGAGAAGGTTTGAGGCACACTCATAATTCTAATATATATTGTAAATCAATGGGATCTACAACAATAGCTTTAGGTGTATTAGGGTTTTGGGTTGTCAAATAGAGAGAGCACTTACAATTAAAGCTAGGTTGAGAGTTTTGGGTGTATTAGGGCTTTAGAGTTAAGAATTTAACAACTTTACTCTTCCAAAAGTTATAAGTGAAGATTAATAAAGTAATGAGTTTGTTGGTGGACGTAGCCAAAGAGGTTGTCAAACCATATTAATTACCGATATTATTAATTTTTGTCTGTTTTTCCTATTAAATTATTGTGGTTGTGGTTTTTTTGCCTAAAATTTGGGCAGGTGGATTTTAGAAGGTAAAATCCCAATAAATGGTATCAAAGTTAGGGTTGCGATGGCAAAAACACCAAAGATAGACAAAACTAATATTGAGTTAGTTGGTGGGGAGATTAATGATTTCTCTCTTTGGCAAAGTTTGGTAAAAGATGTGTTGACATGACAAGGGCTCTATAAAGAGATTGAAGAGTCCAACCCACTAAAGACGATGAAAAAAGTTTGGATGGATGGAGAGGTTCCCACGGTACCTGCAAAGAGAGATAAGTTGAAAATGCCAGTTGTGTTCGAGAATGAAGAATTGTTCGTGAATAAAGATGAGCCAAATAATGATAGAATGATTGCTTCGAAAAGTAAGCATATGAAATGGAGAGATTAAGAGAAAATATCGCACAAAACAAAGAAGAAAGCCAAATTTAAAGATAAGGTGGAGGTAGAAATTTTTTAGGATTTTGGCTTAAATCTTCACAAGGAATAATTATAATTAGTTTTGAAATTTAGTTTCCTATTTTATAGTTGGTTGTTCTAGTAGGAGTGATACTAATTTTCTATTACATTGTCCTTGTACAAGTAGTAATAGTAGTGTTGGAAATCACCTTGACAAGATGCCCAAGTGGTGATCTTCAAAACACCCAAGTCTAGAATGACTTGTAATGAAATGAAACAGCAATCTAAAGCAAGAAAGAAAAGAACACAAACGATTTGTTATCGAGGTTCGGCAATATGCCTACGTCCCCATGAGTTCCTCTGAACTCTCTGCACTAAATTGATGGTTCTTTACAATCACAGCATCTCTCTCCAAGAAACCCAAGTTATTGAAGAACCAAGAAGAGAAGATGAAAAGATAAGAACTATTACAAAGCCCTCTATTTAATCTATGCTATTCTCTCTTTTAAACAACCAGCCTCTTTACAATGAGTCTCTCCTATGTTTAGTGTCTTTGCACTCTCACATACTACTCATTCACATCACATGTCGCACAAGTTACATTACATCTTACTTGTTGGGAATGAAGCTAGGTGACCCTTTATATAGTGCACCAACGTCTTGTCCAATCTTGAGAGTCAATCTCCACCCTTAGATCTTGATGACCAATCAACTATGGCCCTCCATTAATCTTAAGTGATGCAGTGCATTTTGGACTTGCATCCACACACTTAACAAAAGGTTATATCAAGTTAATCATGTGTGCATCAGTGTGCCTGGCGCCGCGACCTTGAACAGGGGGGGTCGCGGCCCAAGGCAAAGCACACCTTCATCCTTCTCTGGGTGCCGTGGCCTTGGTGAGGGAGAGGTACGGCATTGGCCCTCCTCTAGCACACCATCTTCTAGGCACCGTGGCCTGGGTAGAGGAGGGCCGCAGCCTGACCTGGTACACACACATTTTCCAGCTTCGTGCTGAGGCGCACACACCTTTCATGTGCTGAACGTCATTCTTCTTCTTCCGTTTAAACCTTAACCATGTTTAAACCTTAGACAAATACCAATAATCTCTACCTTTGTCTAAGTGTTTAAACCTAAACCATTGTACAGAGAACTTCAGGATCCAAAATCATCTTGAGTCATCATTCAACCGACTCCATTCCTAAGAAGTCCAAGGCAATGATTGGATCTTCTTAGAGGTAGAACCTTGGTGCCTAAATCTGTAGGACTTTCCTCCATGGCTACCTTATCCATGTGCTTTATCCTCCCATGAAACACAGGAATCCTACATAAGTGCTATGCACTTTGGTTAACCAAATACACCACCTGCTCTTTTAGGACCATCCACTCATCCAACAACCCTTTGCACCACATAGTCTCCTTTATGGCTTTCATAGCCGCTATGTACTCAGCCTCGGTTATTAAGAGTGCTGCCACAGGCTGCCATTGAGGCTTTAAATACCTCAGCAACCACTTCATCCCAAGCCAAAGCTCTTTTCTGGGATTATTCACAAATCTGCTGAGAACACCCATTGCCTGAGAAATGTCGGGTCTAGTGCTCACCATCATGACCATAATTGGTCCAACCGTACTAGATTAAGGGACCTTTTTCATTTTTGTCTTCCCCTTATCCATTCCAAGACATTTTTTGCTGGAGAACTTGAAATGACCAGTAAAGGGAATCTTTGCTGGTTTACCATCTTCTATAAAAGACCGAGAAATCATTAACCCGTTTCTCTTCCTTTCCCAAATTCTTCTCATCTCAAGGATCTTTTGTGCAAGGCTAAAATCCTTTCTCTTGAACTCCTCAATGAGTTGAGATATAAACCTTTTCATCCTCTTCCCGTTGTTCCGAACCAACAGCTTATCAACGATATAGATGAGGATACTCACCATTTTCTCCACCTTGTGTCTAGGTGAGAAAGTTCTGTGAAGCCTGTCTTCTATTCTCGTGAACCCATTCGCCACCAGCTTAGCCTTGTTCCAGACTTCATCTCCTGAGGAGTACCATTCTTTGATCTTGTAAGTCCACTTACAATCCATAACTCTCTGATTTCCCAGAATGTGCACCAATTCCCAGAAGTTGTTCTTCCTCAAAGAATCCATTTCTTCCTCCATAGCTAGCTGCCACTTTGACGAATCCTTACACTCCATGGCTTCATTGTAAGTTTTTGGTTCAATCTCTTCTTCTGTCCAAGGAGCTACTACATTAGCATCCACAAACCCATATCCCAAAGGTGATCTAACCACCCTCCTTCCCCTATCCCTTGTGAGTTGGTAGTTATTCTGACTTGTTGCATTAACCTCTTCTGGTTCAGCCTCCTCTTGAGTTTCTTGAGCTTGGCCTTCATCAATGGGCTCTACCTGGTCTAAACCCTCTTGCCTTCTTTGCTTTACCTGAATCGAATTCTCCTTGATGCGATGCTCCACAAATTCCGGACTGGTTTGCTCACTAGCCTTTGCAGGGTTAGTTTTCTCCAAGTAGGGAAATAACAATTCATTAAAAATAACATCCCTAGTTATTATGAGTTTCATGCCCTTCTTTTCTAAGGACCATAACCTATATCCCTTAACCCCATCACCATACCCTAGAAATACACATTTTTTTAGACCTTGGGTTAAGTTTATAATCCTTTTAATGTGCAAATACAGCATACCCAAAAGTCCTAAGGTTGCTTAATTCAGGGGGTTTCCCACTCCATATCTCCATGGGAGTCTTAAGCTCTAAAGCTCTAGAGAGTGATTTATTAACCAAGTATACAATTGTAGACGCAGCTTCTCCCCAAAAATATTTTGGTAAACCGGATCCTATCAACATGCAACTAACCTTTTCCATAAGGGTTCTATTCATCCTTTCAGCAACTCTATTTTGCTGAGGTGTTTTTACAACCATTCTATGCCTTAGAATGCCATTTAATTCAAAAAATTTATCAAAATCCTTATTACAAAATTCTAGGCTATTATCGGTTCATAAAGCCTTAACTACCCTACCTGTTTGAGTCTCCAACAACTTTTTTTTCATATAACAAATTTATTCAAGGCATCTGATTTATTTCTAAGTAAATAAACCCACACTTTTCTTGAATAATCCTCAATTAAAGATAGAAAGTAAAATTTACCTCCTTGTGTTGGTGTTCTTGCTGGTCCCCAAAGGTCTGAATGAATATAGTCAAGAATGCCCTTAGACTTGTGCACTCCGATGTTGAAGCTGACCCGATGTTGCTTCCCAAGAATGCAACATCCATAGAAATCAAGTTTCTCTACTTTGTCTCCTCCAAGTAGACCATCCATGTTAAGAACTTGCAGGCCCTTTTCACTCATGTGTCCCAAGCGAGTGTGCCAAAGGGCTGCCTTATCTATCTCAGCCATCAAGCTTTCTGCTTGATCATTGATTTTTGTCTCTCTGATCATCTCATAGAGTCCATATTTTATTGCTGCTTTGATCACTACCAAAGATACCTTGGTCACCTTGATCTTTCCCCCCTCTACTTTGCATGTATACCCCATAGAATCTAGCTGCCCCAATGAGATCAAATTCTTCTTCAAATCCGAAAGATACCTCATATTCCACAGTAGCCTTGTGACTCTATCAAACATCCTCAACTGGATGTCTCCAATCCCCCTCACTTAGCAAGAAATATGATTCCCCAAGAAAACCCTTTCATCATTGGTTTCCTTGAAATTCTTGAACCAATCCCGATGAGGGCACATGTGATGAGTGCACCTAGAATCTAAGATCCATTTCCCGTTGCCTTCTTGCCGTATGCTCACACTTGAGCACACAATAAGAACATCATTATCTTGTTGTTCTGTTTTGGCAATCGAAGCCTCTCCATTCTTGGTATGGCTTCTTCCTTCATCCCTCATCTTCTCCTTGTAATCTTTCTTGAAGTGGCCCTTCTTGTGGCAGTAGTAACATTTTTTCCCTCCAAATCTCAGTTTAAAATGCACTCTCCCATGGCTCTCTCCTCTACCTCTGTCCCGGTAATAGCCATGTATGTTGCTATGCACTCTCCCATGGCTCTCTCCTCTACCTCTGTCCCGGTAGTAGCCATGCATGTTGTTGCCATACCGAGTTGTTGGCCTTCTTTTAATGAACAACCTTTCTTAACTTGATAGACTCCTCATCTTGGTATCAAGATCATCTTATAACTCTTTATTAGGATCAAATTTAAAAGCAAAAAATCATTTACGAAGATACTTTTTATTAGGGAGAGTCTTGGCAAGAAACAACTCATATAGTTTCTTCCAAATTATAGCTGGATCTTCTGAATCTTCGCACTCCCTCGTGATATTATCTGACATGTGCAAGAAAATGGTGTTGTAAGCCATCTTCTTCATCTCAGTCCGCTAGTCCTCCGTGACACTTGTTGGAAAAGCATCATCTTCTCGAATAGCTAAGTCCACCTCTTGTTGCACAAGAACAACCTTGATCTTCCGTTTTCACAGGGAAAAATCTTCTTTTCCATCAAACTTCTCAATACCGAAATTTGAACCCATCTTGCGGAGAAGATCCCTTGATTTATGCAGCACCCATAAATGCTTTCCAACTTCTTCTAAACCTCAAGAACATAGATCAAAGATTGATCTCAATACCATTCTTGAATCACCCTCAAGTACACGATCAGATCTTAATCTTTACTCCGTTCTTGATTTACCTCAAGAACACGATCAGATATAGATCTTAACTCCGTTCTTGAATCACCCAAGAAGTTGACCCTTGGAGTCTTGCTCCGATACCTTCTGTTCTTGCTCCTATACCCTCTCACTAAAGCTCTTATACCACTGTTGCAAATCACCTTGACAAGATGTCCAGGTGGTGATCTTCCAAACACCCAAGTCTAGAATGACTTGCAATGAAATGAAACAGCAACCGAAAGCAAGAAAGAAAAAAACAAAAGCAATTTGTTATCGAGGTTCGACAATATGCCTATGTCCTTGTGAGTTCCTCTGAACTCTCTGTACTAAATCAATGGTTCTTTAAAATCACAGCAACCCTCTCCAAGAAACTCAAGTTCTTGAAGAATCAAGAAGAGAAGATAAAAATATAAGAACTATTATAAAGCCCTCTATCTAATCTATGCTACTATCTCTTCTAAACAACCAACCTCTCTACAATGAGTCTCTCTTGTGTTTAGTGTCTTTGTACTCTCACACGCCACTCATTCACATCACATGTCTCATAAGTTACATTACATCTTACTTGATAGGAATGACGCTAGGTGACCCTTTATATAGTGCACCAACTTCTTGTCTAATCTTGAGAGTCAATTTCCACCCTAAGATCTTGATGACCAATCAACTATGGCCTTCAATTAATCCTAAGTGATGTAGTGCATTTTGGACTTGCACCTATGCACTTAACCAAAGGCTGAATCACGTTAATCATGTGTGCATCAGTGTGCCTGGCACCGCGGCCCAAGGCAAAGCACACCTTAATCCTTCTCTGGGCGCCATAGCCTTGGTGAGGGAGAGGTGCGACACTACCCCTCCTCCAGCACACCATCTTCTGGGTGCCGCGGCCTAGGTAGAGGAGGGTCGCGGTCTGACTTGGTGCGTACACATTTTCCAGCTTCGTGCTGAGGTGCACACACCTTTCATGTGCTGAACTTCATTCTTCTTCTTCCGTTTAAACCTTAAGCATGTTTAAACCTTAGACAAACACCAACAAGTAGCCTACTATGATGTTGTTCTTTTCCTAATAGTTTTAGAAAAACATCCTTTATATAAAGGGGTTCCTAGAGAATGTTTGAGGAGCACTCATAATTCCAATATATATTGTAAATAAGAGAGATTTACAACTAGAGATTTATGTGTATTGGGGTTTTGGGTTGTCAAATAGAGAGAACCCTTACAACTAGAGTTATACAGAGAGCTTTAGGTGTATTGGGGCTTTTAGGTTGAGAGTTTATCAAATTTTCTCTTCCCAAAGTTGTAATTGAAATTTATAAATTAGTGAGTTTGTTAGTAGACGTAGCCAAAGAGTTTGCCGAACTACATTAATTATTGTTGTTATTACTCTTTTGTTTGTTTTGCCTATTTAGTTTTTGTGATTACAGTTTTTGACTAAAATTTGAGTAGATGTATTTTGGAAGGTAAAATCCTAACAAGTAGATGATTATGCCATTAGTGCATGTGTATGCTCCAACTTGGACTCTCAACATGGTATCATAACGCATGGTTTGGGATTCTGGTGTTGATCTAAGATGAACGCCATTAAAAAAAAATATATGCTTTAGAATATGGTTTTTTAGTTTCCATTTTATTTATTTTTTTCGAAATTTTTTTTGGCATTTCTCTAATGTCTTCTTTTCAGTTGTTTTCTTTTTCCAGCATATTGTTTTTCTTTTTTTTTTTGGGGCAAGATTCTACTGAATTTCGTATGTGGTTTTGTTTCTCTGTTTCTGTTGGAGTAAAGGAAAGAATAAAGAAAAAAAATAGCGAAGCAAAAGCAGAAAAAAAAATATTCATTATATGTTCTTGTGTTTTCTCTTCAAGAAGAAGAAGAGTTCTTGACCTTCATGTTGATGTTGTTGACCCATACATGTTGATGCTGTTAATTTAATTTAACATGTGTTAATGTTGTATCCTCTTGACTCAATGATTGGAGCCTATTCAAGTCAAATTCAAAGTTAATTAAAAAAAAACAAGATGAAAAAAGGTCGAAGTCTTGTTAACGTGGGTGTAGAGCCCTTAATTTTTCTCATGGGTTATTGTAATTTATGAGTTTGGGTTTATTTTTTCTAGATTGGATGATGTTTGTTATTGGTATGTGTTTCTTTGTAACAAATTGGTGCATATGTATGCTCCAACTTGAAGAGTAGTTGTAACGACACATCTCGGGTTGGCCACCCCCAAGATGGTGTCGTCACGTTTTAAAATCTCAGCACGACACATATATACAACAGTAAAAAATATGTGAACTAAAATTAAAAATTATATCTAATCCTTAGCTCTTTTAAGAGGAGATACATCATCATTCTTCTATGAGAAACAATATATACATATAACAAAATGCATGAAAATATTTTATTACAAATTTTCTTTCTTCTTTCTTATAATGTCTGAGGATTTGACCACGAGACTTACTTAAGGTAATTACTCTGATATCGGTTCTAAACTCTATTTGCCCTGCCTGTTGCCTGAAAATTTTCAACAATGAGGAGTGACCTTCACAAGCTCACTCAGTTAATTAAATTTATTGGAAGTACTTGATTATATACTTTCAGTCACATCTTATAATTCAATCGTTTCAAATTCATCAATATTAATCATCTATTGTCTCATATAATTCAACAATAACATTCTGTTATCACTACTCATATCATAATTCTAACCATTTATCAATCTCTTCTTAAATTAATCATCAAACATATCAATTTTTCATATCTTATATTTAATTATTTTGAGATTATCAATTCAACATCATTATTTACCTCGTTATAAGGTTCACAACATATAGTCAATCATTCAAATAATTTTTTTTATCACATCATATCATACTTTCATATTTCTTTCTCATCATATCTGTCTCTCTGTGAGACTCATTTGTCTATCAATAATTTCACAATCAAGATTAATACTTTGCATCTCAATCAATAAAATAACCAAATAAATAAATACATGTGTTTAAATCATCTTTCTTTCTTTTTCAACACAGCATCTCATTATTTCACATTATCATCTCGGAACGTCTTCTCACATGTCGACATGTTTCAATGAGACCAATTGCCTTCCTGGTCTTTTCGGTTAGACCAATTACCTTCCTAGTCTTCTTAACCAGACTAGCTGCTTTCATGGTCTTTTATTTTTATGTATATGAGCAATAATATGAAAACAAGCTTACACTCAAACATTCAATTCAACTATCTAGCTATTTCTCAAAATTATTGTTTTTATCATATTTATTAAATTGTCTTTTCATCTATTATATCAAATTTTCAATAATATTTTCAGAAATTTGATGTAACTTCTCAGCATATTTTTCATTAATCCATCCTTTTAAAAATATAAATTCTTATATAATTAATATTCAACATACTATTTAATCAATAAATAAATCAATTATCATATATAACAGAAAATACATCATTAAATCATTATAATTCACCAATTTATTAAAATATCATAAATTCATATTTTTTACTGGTCTCGATTACCAAAAGTAAATCTAACTCACTTTGTAACACTTAAAACTACTCGTGGATCACCTCCTTACATTTCCTGCTCTTTTCAGCAATTTTACCTGATTGTTGATCGTCAACGTCTGACATAATATTTATATTAAAATATCTAATTCATTCTTTAATTCTTTCGTAATTCATACCTTTAATTTCCTACATCAAATTCCGGGTATTTTCATGTATGTATAATTAAAAAAAATTAAAATTCACACTATTACCTTTTTTTCCTTCTTAAAGCTTTCCTCGAATCTCTATAAAATTCTCCCGTAAAATTCTTCAAAATTTCAATCTTTCAACATTTCTTTTAGTTCCCAATTGTTTAAAGAAAGAGAGCAATTTGAGAGAGAGAATAAAATTTTGTTAAAACTTAACGGAAGCTTAATTTTTAATTTTTATACAAAACGGTAAACACTTGCCACCATTTCTTCATATTTTTGTAAGTGTCCAACATGCAAAGATGTGTATTGTGTGGACAACACCTGGACGTCCAGGTGTTGTTGTAACAACCTATCCCGGGTTGGCCACCCCCGAGATGGTGTTGTCACATTTTAAAAATCCCAGCATGACACAAATATGCAACAATAAAAATAATACCAACTGTAATTATTACATTAATCCTCAACCCTCAACAGGGGAGATACATCATTCAGATCTTGACTTAAATATTATATACAACATAATATGCATGAATATTTAAAAATATTTTTTTTTGTTTTCTCATTAGTCTGAGGATGTGGACCACATGGCTTACAGATAATGACTTCATCTGAATCTCAGCTCACCAAACTATATGTCCTGCCTGCTTCCTGAAATCATTGTACAATGAGGAGTGAGCTTCACAAGCTCAGTGAATTAAACTTACTAGAAGTATTCAAATTGTATAATTAGTCTTCCAATATTCATTCATCTATATCTCATATATTTTGATAATAACATTCTATTATCACTACTCATATCAAATGCTCATCCTTTATAAATCTCTTCTTCTCACAAAATTAATCATCATCTTGAGACTATCAATTCTACCTCATAATTACCTCATTATGAGGTTCACAACATATAATAAGTCACCCAGATGATTCTCATAATTCTCATATTTTCATATTTCTTCTCAGCATAATTGTCTCTCTATGAGACTCATTCATTTATCAATAAATTTACAATCATGAATAGCACTTTAGCATCTCAATAATAAAATCAATATTTAAAACAGACGAAATGCATGAATTATTAATTGGGAACATCTTCCCACATGTCGACATGTTTTAAATTAGACTGGCTGCCCTCCCAGTTCTTTTATTTTATTTAAACCGGCTGCCTTCTCGGTTCTTTTATTTCCAGCATATACCGACTGTCATGGTTTTCATTTATTTCCAGCATATACCGACTGTCACGGCTTTCATTTAGACTGGCTGCCCTCTCGGTTCTTTTACTTTCATTTAGACTGGCTGCCTTTCTAGTTCTTTTATTTCATGCATATGCATATGAATAATGTTATGAATATGCATATGAACAATAATATAAAAACAAATATGTATTCAGACATTCAAATTAGCTATCCTGCTTATTCTCAAATTATTATTTGATCAGTTTCACTACATTCTTCTCCTCATATATCATATCAAATCATCAACCATAGCTTGTCAAGAGTTTCATTTATCACTTTTATTATTAATTCGACTCATTATTCTGATAATAATAATTCTCTACATATCAGTTATTTCTATCATACCCATCAACCAACTTTTATCTATCATCAAATCATAAGTTAATAATTTATTCCAATATTATCACTATATATTTCATATTTATATTGATTACTTAAAGTAAATCTAACTCACCACGTAGCACTTAGAGCTACTCGTGGATTACCTCCTTGCCTTTCTTGCTCTTTTAAGCAATTTCACCCGATTACTATTTGTCAACACCTGACATAATATTTATATTAAAATTTCTAATTTATTCTTCAATTCCTCCGGAATTCACACCCTTAAAAATTTCTACATTAAATTCCGGGTAATTTCATGTATGCTAAATTTCAAAAATAAAATTCACATTATTACCTTTGGTTTTTCTTATATCTTTCCTCGACTCTCTTTAAATTCTCCCGTAACCCTATGCAAAATTTTACCATTTCAACCTTTTTTTCAGTCCCCAGGTGCTTACAGAAATAAAGTAATTTGGATTGAAGAAAGAATGAAACCAAACAAGATTTGGATTTTGTAAGAATAATTAAAATAAAATAAAAGTGTGTGTATATATATACATACACATATGTGTGTGTGTATATATATATATATATATATATATATATATACACACACACACACACACATATATGTATATATAACATTCTGTCCACCGTTTTTCTCAAATGGGTTAGTGTCCATTTGTTGTCATTAATGCAAATTTGACAACACCTGGACATCTAGGTGTTGTCCATTTTTTTTATTTTATTTTCTTTTTCTCCACACTGGACCTTTCCTTTTTTTTTTCTTTTCAAAAGAAGTGTTTTATAAAAATTTAAATCTTTCTCATGTATATGTATAAAATTTTAACTTCATATCATATTTATTAAATTACTTCTTTACCCTCTCTTTACTAATACGGGTATTACAGTTGCCCCCCTCGCGTTTTCCAAAAGAATTATTTCATTCAATAGTAAATATTTCATGTATATATTATTTAATTCTATCTAATATCTATCAAATTACTTCT
The DNA here is from genome assembly GCA_023935145.1 of Bretschneidera sinensis. Lineage (NCBI taxonomy): Eukaryota > Viridiplantae > Streptophyta > Magnoliopsida > Brassicales > Akaniaceae > Bretschneidera > Bretschneidera sinensis. The sequence continues at coordinate 99,008,588 of CM043697.1, read as the reverse complement.
TTACTCTTACTTTAAGAGCACGAGTATTACAATTCTACCCACCTTATAAAAATTTCGTCCCTGAAATTTTCTTACCTAACTCATGAAAAAGCTGGGGATACTCTTTCCTCATTCTTGCCTCATGCTCCCAAGTAATTTCTTCAACATCTTTGTTCTGCCATAATACTTGAATCAAAGGAATAACTTTATAAGCAAGACTTGTTCCGTTCTGTCTAGAATTTTGATTGGTACTTGCATAAATGTCAAATCTTCCTGAAGTTCTACTGCTTGATTTAGAATACTATGGGATTCATCATGTAAACACTTTCTCAAAATTAAAACATGAAACACATTGTGTAATTGCTTTACATCTGGAGGCAAATCCAATATGTATGCTACTAGTCAAACTCTTTCAATTACCTCATATAGCCCCACAAATCTCGAACTTAACTTTCCTTTCTTTTTTAAATCTCAATACTCCCTTCCATAGAGATATCTTCAAAAACATCCAGTCACTAACCTAAAACTTAAGAGGTCGTCTTCTATTATTAGTATATCCCTTCTGTCTATTTTGTGCTGCTCTAAGGTTCTATCTAACTAGTTTGATCATATCTGTAGTCAAATCTATCATTTTTGGAACAAATACCTTTCTTTCTCCAACTTCTTCCCAACATACTGGAGTTCTGCACATTCTACCATATAAAGCCTAAAATGGTGCCATCCCAGTACTAGTTTGATACTGATTATTGTATGCAAAATCGATCAAAGGTCGATAAGCATCCCAGCTCACTGAAAAACTCAATATATTTGCCCTCAACATATCTTATAGTATTATGATGATTCTATTTGTCTGCCCATCGGTTTGAGGAGGAAAAGCTGTACTAAACTTTAATTATGTACCAATAGCTTTTTAAAAATCCCTCAAAAATCTAAAAGAAAATCTAGAATCTCTATCTAATACAATGCTTAAAGGTACTCCATATAATGTCACAATCTCCACTACATACGATTTAGTCAACTTTTCATGACTCCATGTAGTTTTAATAGGAAGAAAATGTGAGGACTTAGAAAGTCTATACACTATAACCCATACAATATCATGACCTCTCTGGGTATGGGGAAAATCAAAAACAAAATCCATACTTACATTCTCCTATGGCCATTCAGGTACTGGAAGAGGCTTTAATAAACCTTCACCTTTTAACAAATCAAACATCTAGAAATATACTCAGCTACATCTTTCTTCATCCTTGGCCACTAATAATTCTGTCTCAACCCCCTGTATATCTTATTATTACCCGGGTGAATAGAATACACAGAATCATGAGGCTTTCTTAGTATCTCTTTTCTCATCTCAACATTATTGGGAACACAAACTCTGTCCCAATACCACTATACCATCTTTTCTAATTCTAAACTCAGTCGGCTTCCCACTCAATACTTCCTGCTTGATATTCTCTATCCCTTCATCTCTCCTCTACATTTGTAATAAGAGATCAATAATAGAAGATTGTACCACCATATTTACGATCATACCCCTCTATCATTAATATTCAATTGCATTCTCATTTTTCTTAATTCTATCATCAAGCTAATATCATGACTCCCAATAGCCACTAATCTCCTTGTAGACTTTCTACTCAATGTATCAGCTACTACATTAGCTTTCCCTGGATGATAATGAATTGTACAGTCATAGTCACTAATCAATTCCATCCATATCATCTGCCTCAAATTCAACTCTTTCTAGGTAGGTAAATGCGTCAAACTTTTATGATCAGTAAAAATTTCACAAGTGGCTCCATACAGATGATGTGTCCAAATCTTCAAAGCAAAAACAATGGCAGCCAATTCTAAATCATGGGTCAGGTAATTTCTCTCATGGTTCTTCAATTGCCTAGAAACATAGGCTATAACTCTCCCATGTTGCGTCAGCACACATCCCAACCCCTAATGTGTTGCATCACTATATACAACAAATCCTTAATCACCAGAAGGAAGCACTAATACCGGAGCAGTAGTCAATTTCTCTTTCAACATCTAGAAACTCCTCTCACATTCTTCTGACCACATAAACTTCACTTCTTTTCTAGTCAATCTGGTCAATGGTCCAGCAATAATAGAAAAATCCTAGATAAACCTCCTATAATAACTAGCCAACCCCAAAGCTTCTAGTTTCAGTCATGCTAGTGGGTTTTTCCCAATTCAACACTGCCTCTACTTTTTGTGAGTCAACTGCCATACCATCTCCTAACACAACATACCTCTAGAAAGATATTTCACTTAACCAAAACTCACACTTAGAGAACTTTCCATACAATTTCTCTCTCCTCAGAATTTCCAACAGTATATCTAAATGTTGCACATGCTCCTCTCCATTCTTGGAATATACCATATTATCATCAATAATTACGATCACAAATCTATCCAAGAATGGTTTAGACACCTAATTCATTAGATCCATAAATATTGCATGAGCATTAGTCAACCCAAATGGCATAACAAGGAACTCATAATGGCCATAACATGTTTTAAAAGCAGTCTTCGACATGTTCCCCTCCTTTATCCTCAACTGATGATAACCCGATCTCAGGTATATCTTAGAAAATACCTTAACACCCTTGTAACTGCTCGAATAAATCATCTATCCTGGGCAAAGGATATTTATTCTTGATGGTGATCTTATTCAACTGTCTATAATCAATACACAACCTCATCGTTTCATCATTCTTCTTCACAAAAAAACATAGGGGCTCCCCAAGGCGACATACTAGATCGAATAAACTGTTTATCTAGCAACTTCTAAAGCTAAACTTTCAATTCTCTCAACTCAACTGGTGCCATTCTATAAGGCGCTATAGATATAGGTGTTGATCTCATAATCACCTCAACAAAAAACTCAATCTTTTTGTTGGGAGGCAAACCAGACAACTCCTATGGGAATACATTAGAAAAATCTTTCACTACTAGGATTTCTTTAAACTTCCTAATCTCCTTTCTAGAATCCACTACATACACCAAATACCCCTCACAACCTTTCTTCAACCATCTACTAGCAGTCAGGGCAGAAATAAGATAATTGGAAAATATCTTACGTTCTCCTTGAAAATTAAACTCATATTATCCTGGTATCATGAACACCATATTCTTCCTAAAACAATCTACCCAAGCATGATATGTAGATAACCAATTCATCTCTATAATTAAATCAAAATCTGTCACATCTAAAGGTAACAAATCAACTTCAAATTCTCTATCACTCATACTAATCACACAACCCTGATAAATTATCCTAATAATAACCTATCCCCATTAGGAATCTCAACAATAACAGCATCAATAGATTTCATATAAACACTAGATACAAAAGAATAGGTTGCACCAGGATCAATCAATAATCTAGCAGGTCTATTAAGAATAGATACCATACCCATAACAATATCAGGAGTGGCATGTGCATCCTATTGGGTCAACGCATAGACTCTGCTGTCTCTGGGATGTAACTGACCACCGCATCCTCTCTCAGTTACTGATCCTCTGCCTCTGCCCCGTATACTTCCTGATCCATCACCCATCTCCACTTGTTTTCTCCCAACACCTCCAGCACTTATCTCAATAGATTTTCTTACTGGACAATCTACACTAATATATCATCCCTTACCGCATACAAAACATATCAGAGTAGGACAATTCTGAGAGAGATGCCCTGTCTGATTACATCTATAGCAAACTTTGGTCTCTCGATCATACATCAGATTACTACTTCCCCTTGGTGGCATACTTACTCCTCTACCATAACTTCCAGTTCTCATAGCCCGTTTCCCAAATCTAGAGGTCCTACCAATATTACTCTGAGCTACAGAAGCAACAAATCCTGCTTACCTCTAACTTCGTATTACAGTTCCTTGTTACAAGTAATATCCCTCTAGGGTGGTCTCCAATCCTGCACATTCTTACTACTACCATCATTCTCAATATATAATTCTTTATCCACCATTATAACATAATTCCCAATACCCACGTAAGAAAGTTTAGTTCGAATTTCATAGTGTAACCTGTCTAAATATCTCTTATATTTTCTCTCCTCTGTATTTACTAACTCAGGTAAAAACCTCGACAGGGCTATAAATCTACTATCATACTCAGCCACAGATAAAGTACTATGCCTTAAATGAATAAAATCTCTCTCCTGTTGTGCTCGAAACGTATCTGAAAAATACTTTGCAAAGAACACATCCTTAAACTTATGTCAAGTTAAGGGTTGATCTACCTGTGTACTCAATCTAGGCAGAATATCCTCCCACCATTGAAAAGCCTCACTTTCCAGCTTACATGAAGCAAAAGCAACCTTCTGCCTATCTGTCACTAGTAAGACTTCAAAATATTTCTCAACATGTTTAATCCACAACTTAGCTTCAATAAGATTTACAGATCTTCTAAAAGACTAGGGTTTAAACTTAATAAATCTCACAAAACAATCTCATTGCATCTCATATGCAAACACACATCTCCCTCATAAGCCTCTTATCTCACCACATCAGGTTTTGTTATACTTCTTTCTTATAATCTCCTCTGTAAATTATCAGCCCTTTCTTCTACTGCATTCATTCTCTCTATAGCATAATCAAGAACTTCTCTCAACTTATCCCTCCTAATATCAGATTCTCTCCCACCTCTACTAGTACCAGCTGTACTAGCAACCTATTCCTTTGCATGAACTACAGACTCGACCTCCATCTCCATTTCAACTCTTCTAAATATTGGGGGTCTACCACATCCTCTCTGATTCAGAACTTTACTTCTAGCTCTAGCACGTCAACGTGTCATTCTCAAAATTATTAAAATGTAGTTTATTTAAATCTTCCACTTCTTTAAATTTTTATGCAGTCTACATAATTATAAACCTAATGCTCTGATACCAAAATTGTAATGACCCATCCCGAGTTGGCCACCCCTGAGATGGTGTTGTCACATTTTGAAATCTCAGCACGATACATATATGCAACAATATAAAAATACATCAACTGAAATTAAAAATTACATCCAATATTCAACTCTTTTTCAAAGGAGATACATCATCAATCTCCTATCAGAAACAATATATACATATAACAAAATGCATGAAAATATTTTATTACAAATTTTCTTTATTCTTTCTTACAATGTCTGAGGACTTGACCACAGGACTTACTTAAGGTAATTACTCTGATATCAGCTCTAAACTCTATCTACCCAGTTCGCTGCTTGAAAATTTTCAACAATGAGGAGTGAGCTTTATAAGTTCAGTGAATTAAATTTACTAGAAGTACTCGATTATATGTTTCCAGTCACATCTTATAATTCAATCATTTCAAATTCATCAATATTAATAATCTATTTCTTCGCATACAATAATTCAATCTTTCAAATAATCTTCCAATATTCATTCATCTATTGTCTCATATAATTCATTAATAACATTCTATTATCATTACTCATATCATAATTCCAACCATTTATCATTCTCTTCTTAAATTAATCATCAAACATATCAATTTTTTATCTCATATATTTAATCATCTTGAGATTATCAATTCAGCATCATTATTTACCTCGTTATGAGGTTCACAACATATAATCAATCATTCAAATATTGTTTTATCATATCAAACTTTCATATTTCTTTCTCATCATATTTGTCTCTCTAAGAGACTCATTTGTCTATCGATAATTTCACAATCAAGATTGATACTTTAGCATCTCAATCAATAATAATAAAATAACCAAATAAATAAATGCATGTGTTTAAATCATCTTTTTTTCTTTCTTTCTTTTTCATCACATCATCTCATTATTTCATATTATCATCTGGGAGCGTCTTCCCACATATCGACATGTTTCAACCAGACCAGCTGCCTTCCTGGTCTTTTTAGCCAGACCAGCTACCTTCCTAGTCTTCTCAACCAGACCAACTGCCTTCCTGGTATTTTCTTTTATGCATATGAGCAATAATATGTGTAGGTCCAAAATATACTATGGCAATACCCAAGAGGGGGGGTGAATTGGGTATTAAAAAAAATTAAATACTTTTTGCAATATCAAATAACAAAATATATGCGGAATTAAATCTTTCTAAATTACTAGCACAAAGATGAGAGAGTTTATTGCTTAATATAGAAATGATAATTGAATTATAAAATAATTAAGCAATCAATCTCATTTACTTGAATAATAAATAATTATAAGCAAGTAATTATGAAAGTAATTAAGGAGATAGAGTTAGAGAGATGCAAACTCGATTTATAGTGGTTCGGCAATATCGGAATCCTTCCGACCTTACGTCCACTCTCTTCAAGGATCCTCCTTGAAGTCTTTCACTAAACCAAGCAACTTACGGGTGTTGCTCAAATCGTACAATCCTCTTCCTCTCGGAAGTAATCCCCTTCCTCTCAGAAGTATCCCCTTCCTCTCGGAAGTAATCCCTTTACAATAAAAGCTGTAAAGTAAATGGTAGAGAAACAACAAATGAAAGCTTATACAACTGAATAATGTCTCTCTTTCAAAGAAAAGCTTGAAGAATAGCTCAACATGAGTATTTCAAAGCTTTTTTGAGTTTCAAAGAATGAATGACTTGATTGTGTGTGTTCTTCTCTTTTTGAATGTCTTCTCCTCCTTGTTGAATGCTGAATTGAGGGGGTTTATATAGACATCAATTAATATGACTGTTAGACTTTAATTTGAATTGATTGTGCCTTTAAAATCTCAGATTTCGAGTCCCAACGGTCATATTTTTGAACTACCAGTCGACTGGGTCGTGATACCAGTCGACTGGGTCCTCTTAAAAATTCACATTTTTGCTGCTATAGTGTTACCAGTCGACTGGTAAGTCATCCCAGTCGACTGGGAACCTTCTGCCACTTTTACCAGTCGACTGCACTATTCACCCAGTCGACTGGGTCACTGTTGGAGCGCTGCTACAGTGATTTCTGGATGAACAGTGTTTTCAGCATAATTTTCTTCATATCTTTTTATTCTTTTTGGATTTTTGAGTTCCAAAAATCTCCTAATTCAATCAAACTTTCTTGCACATTAAACAAACAAGTTAAACACTTCAAAAGTGTTTTGTTATCATCAAAATTAATCTAATCAATTTCTTGATTGAGGCATTTTTGATGATTGACAAACATATTACAAAAATAAGCATAATGTGTGTGCAAGATATATGAAGAATGATACATTACAAATGCTCAAGTAATTTTCTATGCCAACATAAATTCTTCTTAAATTTAATTAGAGAATGTTAAGAATTGAGCCCAAAGAATTTATTTGCATTTAATAAAATCACTTGGAGATTTTATATCTTCAATTAATTAAGACTACATAATAAAATGCAATGCAAATATAATTAGCTCATAACAATTGAAATGCTTACAAAGTGTATCTTAGGATTCAAATCTATAATTTATCCTTATTGACTTTGAAGATGCATTTAAATTATTCTCCTTGAATTTGAGCTTTTGGAGAACTTATTGACTTTTGAGATCATCAACATTGATTCACCAATTTCTACAATCTTGATCTCTTTTGATGTATAAGCACTATTAACAATCTATATTACTTAAGTAATACTCATTAGTGCTTAATTAAGATTTTTGTTACTATCAAAATCATTCAGGGTCAACAATCTCCCCTTTTTTGATGGTGACAAAAATCTTAAGAATAAGGTCTAACAAGATCTTTAATATTCTTATTTTTCTCCCCCTTTTTGTCATAATAAAAAATGGTGGATTTCAAAAAAAAAGAGCTCCCCCTCAAAATATGCTATTGAAAATATTTTGATGAAACATATTGAGAAAAGAATCGTTTTACAAGATATCAAGAAATATAAAACAATAGGTTTGAACTCATTGCTTGATTCACCAATAGGTTTTCTCTTTTACCAATAAATCAGATTTTCTCCCCCTTTCAAAAGGTCTAAAGTAATTATTTTTAACTTTTAAGAGAAAAAAAAATTGGATAAAACTTAACAGGTCTTATTGGTAGTTGATTGATTGAATAATCAAGACAAAGAGCTCAACAACTACTCAAAAAGATGTTCAAATTGGAAATATCTATAAGTATTTGAAAAAAAAAATTACTTCCCCTGCATATATGCACCAAAATATAATTTTCAATTATCAATCAAATATCATTTTCAGGGTATGTTAGATTCAATAATTAGATGATTATCAATTCAATGCAAAGATAATCATTAATTTCAAACTCAAGCATATACTATAGAAAGTTTCATATTAAGCTCATGCTTGATAGATAAATAACTCAAAAGTAATTCTCAATCTAAATTCAAGCTCATCACTTGATTTATCCAATGCCAAATCAAAGAGAATTTATCAAAGAACAATTAAATTTTTCAGTCTTGAATTTTAGCATGAATTTGTTTATCTATGACATTTTTTAGCGAGGGAAATGATTAAACAAGGATTAATACTCTTTCACTCAATGTCAACCATGCATATGATGAGATGCAATCAAATAATCAGCTTATCAAAATCAAGCAATCCCATCAACATTCTAATCTTACAAAAACTAGCTTCACTTAGGGGTTTTGTAAGAATATCAGCTATTTGATCTTCTGAAGGAATGAATTCCAATCTTATATCACCTTTTTGAGCATGGTCTCTTAGAAAATGATGTTTAATCTCTATATGCTTGGTTCTAGAGTGCTGAATAGGATTTTTGGTTAGGTTGATGGCACTAGTATTATCACAAAATATAGGAATATTTTTGTGGTTCATGCCATAGTCTTCTAGTTGTTGTTTTATCCATAACACTTGGGCACAACAACTTCCAGCTGCTACATATTCCGCCTCAGCGGTTGATAGTGCAACGGAATTATGTTTCTTGGAAAACCAAGATGTTAACATAGCACCTAAGAATTGGCATGTTCCAGTTATGCTCTTTCTATCTAACCTACATCCAGCAAAATCAGCATCTGAATATCCTACTAGCTCAAAAGATGATTCTCTAGAGTACCATAATCCTATGGTCTGGGTTCCTTGCAGATATCTAAGAATTATTTTTACTACAACTACATGTGATTCCTTAGGATTAGCCTGAAATCTAGCACACATGCATACACTGAACATAATATCAGGTCTACTTGCAGTTAAATAAAGCAAAACACCGATCATGCTTCTATAATATTTAGTATCTACAAGTTTACCTCCTTCATCGAGATCAAGTTTTGTAGATGTGCTCATTGGTGTTCCAAGTGGCTTTGAGCTTTCCATCCCAAACCTCTTTAGTAGGTCCTTAGTATACTTTGATTGATTGATGAAGATACCTTCTTTAAGTTGTTTGATTTGAAGACCAAGGAAGTAAGTGAGCTCTCCTATCATACTTATTTCAAATTCACCTTGCATGCACTTTGCAAACTCTTGACATATAGATTCATTAGTAGCACCAAATATAATATCATCAACATATATTTAAACTATCAAAGTGTCATTTTTGTGAGTTTTTGTGAAGAGAGTTGTGTCTATTTTACCTCTTACAAAATCATTGTCAATCAAAAATTTACTTAATCTTTCATACCGTGCTCTTGGAGCTTGCTTCAACCCATATAGAGCTTTAGAAAGTTTATAGACATGATTTGGAAGACTAGGATTTTCAAATCCAAGAGGTTGTTCAACATAAACCTCTTCTTCTATAAAGCCATTTAAAAAGGCACTTTTCACATCCATTTGAAATAGCTTGAATTTATTAAAGCATGCAAAGGCTAATAACATTCGAATAGCTTCTAATCTAGCTATGGGAGCATAGGTTTCATCAAAATCTATTCCTTCCTCTTGGTTATATCCCTTAGCAACTAGTCTAGCCTTATTTCTAGTTACTATACCATTTTCATCCATTTTATTTCTATATACCCATTTAGTTCCAATAATTGAATGATCTTTAGGTCTTGGAACTAGTTTTCAAACATTGTTTCTCTCAAATTGATTTATCTCTTCCTGCATTACAATTATCCAGTCATTATCTTTTTCAGCTTCTATAAAAGTCTTAGGTTCTATTTAAGACAAATAAGCTACATAATTGCAAATATTTCTAATAGAAGAGCGAGTTCTTACCCCTTGTGAAGGATCACCAATTACTTGGTCAATTGGGTAATGGTTCACATACCTCCAATATTTAGGAAAACCATCTTCTTGTTGGCTTGTAGATGGTTGGTCCAAATTATGAGGTTCCAACTCTTCATTTGCTTGAGTTGGATTCTCCTTCGGGTCAACAATGGGAGTAAGAGTTTTTGTTCTTGGAATAAAATCTGCATCATCATTAAAGGAAACTTCTCTACTACTAATAGGGTTAGACTCAGAGTTACATGCACAGATTCTCCTACCACTAGAGTTCTCTTATTGAAAACTCTATAAGCCTTACTCGATGTAGAATATCCTAAAAATATCCCTTCATCGGTCTTAGAATCAAATTTACCCAAATTAGTTTTATTGTTATTCAAGATGAAGCATTTGCAACCAAATGTACGAAAATAGGAAATATTAGACTTTCTACCTTTCCATAGTTCATATGGAGTTTTATCAAGTATATGCCTAATTAAAATTCTATTTAAAATATAGCAAGAAGTGTTCACGGTTTTAGCCCAAAAATATTTTGATAAACTATTTTCACAAAGCATTGTTCTTGAAAATTCTTTTAGAACTCTGTTTTTCCTCTCAACAACTCCATTTTGTTGAGAAGTTCTAGGAGCTGAAAAATTGTGATTGATTCCATTTTCATCACAAAAATTTGAAAAGCTTTGGTTTTCAAATCCTTTTCTATGATCACTTCTTATGCTTGATATACAAATTCCTTTTTCATTTTGAACCTTTTTGCAAATCTTTTCAAATCCTTTGAAAGCTTCATCCTTGTAAGCAATAAAAATAACAAAGGTATATCTTGAATAGTCATCAACAATAACAAGAGTATATTGATGGTCACCTAGACTAATGGTACTAATTGGACCAAATAAGTCCATACGCAGAAGTTCCAAAGGTCTAGTAGTTGAAACTATATTTTTTGCTTTAAAAGAAATTCTAGTTTGTTTTCCCATTTGACAAGCATCGCATACTTTTTCTTTTTTTTAAAAATTGATTTTAGGAAGTCCAATGACTAAATCTTTTCTTGAAACAATTTTCAGCAAGTTCATGTTTACATGACCAAGCCTTCTATGCCATAGTCAAGGATTTTCACTAATGGCATGAAAACATTTTTCATTTTCGAAATACAAGGATTTCAAATCAAATATGTAGACATTTTCATGTCTATGGCCAACAAATTTGATCTTGTTATTCTTGATGTCTATAACTAGACAATGAGAGGTCTCAAATGTGACTTTGTTACCTTTGTCACAAAGTTGACTAATACATAGTAAATTTGGCTTAAGGCCTTATACTAGCAATACATTATCTATGGTTGAGAAATCATTACCAACTTTTCCATACCAGATGATCTTTATTTTTGTGTTGTCTCTAATGGTGACAAGTCCACCATCTCTTAGAGTTAGCTCCTTGAATACACTTTTATCATCGGTCATGTGCTTTTGAGTATCCACTATCAAGGTACCAACAGTTACCTTTTTCTTTGGTGTGGAGACATACCTACATCACACAAGGATACACGATTGCACTTTTGGGTACCCAAAATTTCTTGGGTCCTTTGGGGTTAGTCCTTGAAAATACGGTTCCTTTTGGGACCCATACTTTCTTAACAAGTGGTGCTCTATGAACAAGTTGATGATGCACAATCCTAGCATGATAGTCATAGAAATTTCTAGGATATGTTACATGTGCATTTCTATAATCCTTAGGAGAATAGTTCCTAGGATACATGTTTCTATGGTAAGGAGTATGAAAATGCATGTCATTTCCAGGAAACGAATGATGATGCATTCTAGGATACATGCTAGCATTATTTTGTGTATGCATATTATTTCTAGGATAACCATGATGGTAATTCCTAAGATGAGCATGAGTAGAATGCATTCTTTGATTATACACATTGTTCCTAGAATGAGCATGATAATTATTTCTAGGATGTGTATAAGCATTTCTAGAATGAGCATACATATAAGCATGAGTATTTCTAGGATGCTTCAATTTAGTATGAACATTTAAATTTCTAGACTTCCTAGCATTCATCGAAGGAGTGCTCTTAACCATGCTAGGAGATTTTGAAGTAGAGGCTCCATCTACACAAGAGGCTTTCATAAATAAGCTCTCTTTTGATTTTTGCTTTCCCAATGGAGAATATCCTAAACCAGATTTTCCCCCACTTGATCTCTGGGAAGATAACAATTCATCTAGCTTTTCTTTTCCAAGCATAAGTCTAGATATAGTATCATTTAATTCTATTATCTTCTTCTTTAAGTTTTCATTTTCATCTTTAAGAAGATCTTGAGAAGAATCATAAAGTAATGAAGATAGTTTATCTTTTTCTTCTCTTAAACCTGCCATCCCTTTAGAAAGAGATGACACATCTTTTTTAAGAATGGTGTTCCTAGAATCGAATTTCTTCAATTCTTCATACATTTCATTTATGACTTCTATCAATTCTTCACTACTGCTAACACTATTATTTTTTGAAGAGGAAGAAGTTGATACCTCATTTTCGTCGTCGATTGCCATAAGACATAGGTTGGCAATTTCCTCGCATTCGATCTCTTTATTCGAGGAGTCTTCTTCTTCTTCATCACCATCATGATTAAGATCTTCAATTTCTATAAAAGGTAAGGATGTGGTGGAGCCATCAATTTTGTAATCCAAGTAGCTTTCATACTTCCTGAGGGATTCCACAAGCTCTTCTAAACTTTCACTTGTAGAATGCTTTGTCAAAATAATTTTCCATTGATTTGACAAAGACCTAAGAAATATTCTCAAAAGTTCAAGGTTAGAATAAATTTTACCCATGAAAGATAAAGTTTTAACAAGTATGCTAAAACGAGTTTGCGAATCAAAAATTAATTCATTTTCATTCATTTTAAAATGCTCTATGTCATGAACAAAGTTTTTCAATTTGAAATTCTTTTCTTGCTCATTTCCTCCATGTATGACCTCCAACAAATCCCAAATTTCTTTTGCGGTCTTACATGCGAAAATTTGATCAACTTCATTTTGATCAAGAGAACTATAAAACATGTTCATAACTTTAGCATTTAGTTGAATGAATTTACAATCATTCACATCAAAATCATTTTCATTTTCAAGAATGAAATACCAAGCATAATAATCATGAGCTTGAATAAAAATCTTCATTTGAGCTTTCCAATGGGTGAAATTTGTTCCATGGAGAAGAGGTGGACTAGAAGGATCTCTTCCTTCTAAAAATATAGTTGCCATAGGATCAACTCAAGGATATTAAGCCTAAAATTGAGAATGAGACTCTGATACCAATTGTAGGTCCAAAATATACTATGGCAATACCCAAGAGGGGGGTGAATTGGGTATTAAAAAAAATTAAATACTTTTTGAAATCTCAAATAACAAAATATATGCGGAATTACTCTTTCTAAATTACTAGCACAAAGATGAGAGAGTTTATTGCTTAATACAGAAATGATAATTGAATTATAAAATAATTAAGCAATCAATCTCATTTACTTGAATAATAAATAATTATAAGCAAGTAATTATGAAAGTAATTAAGGAGATAGAGTTAGAGAGATGCAAACTCGATTTATAGTGGTTCGGCAATATCGGAATCCTTCCGACCCTACGTCCACTCTCTTCAAGGATCCTCCTTGAAGTCTTTCACTAAACCAAGCAACTTACGGGTGTTGCTTAAACCGAAACACAAGCAACTTACGGGTGTTGCTCAAACCGTACAATCCTCTTCCTCTTGGAAGTAATCCCCTTCCTCTCGGAAGTATCCTCTTCCTCTCGGAAGTATCCCCTTCTTCTCGGAAGTAATCCCTTTACAATAAAAGCTGTAAAGTAAATGGTAGAGAAACAACAAATGAAAGCTTATACAACTGAATAATGTCTCTCTTTCAAAGAAAAGCTTGAAGAATAGCTCAACATGAGTATTTCAAAGCTTTTTTGAGTTTCAAAGAATGAATGACTTGATTGTGTGTGTTCTTCTCTTTTTGAATGTCTTCTCCTCCTTGTTGAATGCTGAATTGAGTGGGTTTATATAGCCATCAATTAATATGACCGTTAGACTTTAATTTGAATTGATTGTGCCTTTAAAATCTCAGATTTCGAGTCCCAACGGTCATATTTTTGAACTACCAGTCGATTGGGTCGAGATACCAGTCGACTGGGTCCTCTTAAAAATTCACATTTTTGCTGCTATAGTGTTACCAGTCGACTGGTAAGTCATCCTAGTTGACTGGGAACCTTCTGCCACTTTTACCAGTCGATTGCACTATTCACCCAGTCGACTGGGTCACTGTTGGAGCGCTGCTACAGTGATTTCTAGATGAACAGTGTTTTCAGCATAATTTTCTTCATATCTCTTTATTCTTTTTGGATTTTTGAGTTCCAAAAATCTCCTAATTTAATCAAACTTTCTTGCACATTAAACACACAAGTTAAACACTTCAAAAGTGTTTTGTTATCATCAAAATTAATCTAATCAATTTCTTGATTGAGGCATTTTTGATGATTGACAAAACATATTACAAAAATAAGCATAATATGTGTGCAAGATATATGAAGAATGATACATTACAAATGCTCAAGTAATTTTCTATGCCAACATAAATTCTTCTTAAATTTAATTAGAGAATGTTAAGAATTGAGCCCAAAGAATTTATTTGCATTTAATAAAATCACTTGGAGATTTTATATCTTCAATTAATTAAGACTATATAATAAAATGCAATGCAAATATAATTAGCTCCTAACAATTGAAATGCTTACAAAGTGTATCTTAGGATTCAAATCTATAATTTATCCTTATTGACTTTGAAGATGCATTTAAATTATTCTCATTGAATTTGAGCTTTTGAAGAACTTATTGACTTTTGAGATCATCAACATTGATTCACCAATTTCTACAATCTTGATCTCTTTTGATGTATAAGCACTATTAACAATCTATATTACTTAAGTAATACTCATTAGTGCTTAATTAAGATTTTTGTTACTATCAAAATCATTCAGGGTCAACAATATGAAAACAAGCATACATCCAAGCATTCAATTCAACTATCTAGCTCATTCTCAAAATTATTGTTTTTATTATATTTATTAAATTGTCTCCTCATTTATCATATCAATTTTTCAATCAGAGTTTTAGAAATTTCATATAACTTCTCAACATATTTTCACTAATCCATCTTTTTTAAAATATAAATTCTTATATAATTAATTTAATTCCTAATCAATAAATAAATCAATTATCATATATAACAGAAAATACACCATTAAATCATTATAATTAACCCGTTTATTCAAATATCATAAATTCTTATTTTTATTGGTCTCGATTACCAAAAGTAAAACTAATTCTCCACGTAGCAATCAAAACTACTCGTGGATCACCTCATTGCCTTTCCTGCTCCTTTCAATAATTTTACCCAAATGCTGAT
Organism: Bretschneidera sinensis; assembly: GCA_023935145.1. Classification (NCBI taxonomy): domain Eukaryota; kingdom Viridiplantae; phylum Streptophyta; class Magnoliopsida; order Brassicales; family Akaniaceae; genus Bretschneidera; species Bretschneidera sinensis. Next base: position 98,993,047 of record CM043697.1, on the reverse strand, counting down.
CATCAACACTTGACATGATATTTATATTAAATTTTCTAATTTATTCTTCAATTCTTTCGTAATTCACACCTTTAATCTTTTACATCAAATTCCGAGTATTTTTTTGTATGCATAATTTAAAAAAATAAAATTCACATTATTACCTTATTTTTTTCCCTTAAAGCTTCCCTTGAATCTCTTTAAAATTCTTCAAAATTTCAATATTTTAACATTTATTTCAGTCCCCAAGTGTTTAAAGAAAGAGAGCGATTTGAGAGAGAGAATAAAATTTTGTTAAAACTTAACAAAAGCTTAATTTTTAATTTTTATACAAAACGGTAAACACCTGCCACCATTTCTTCATATTTTGGTAAGTGTCCAACATACAAAGATGCATGTTGTATGGACAACACTGGTGTTAAAATATTTACAAGTGAACAAAATTGCAACAAGTAGTAAAGTTTTAAAGAAAAAAATTATCAAAGCCACAGGGACTAATTATGGTATTGAGTATTGAAATTTACCAAATTATTTACTATTTGAAAATAAAATCGAAATTTTATTGACTTTACCACCTGAATTAAACTAAAGTGCTTGACAAAGATAAATTAAAAGAAAAGAAAATAAAAACTTAAGGTGATAGAGATAATAAAAATAAACTAGAGCTTTTGATTTCACCTAGCTAATCCCACACAATTTATTATTTCTTGTTATAAAATTCCAATTTTTCAAGTTGATGAAAAATAAATCCCTTAATTATTCAATGTTTTCTCTCGAATCCCGGTTGGTCTTGCTCTATTTGTGCTTTCAACCTTACTGGGCCCTGATCAAGTGTGCGCCTTCTCAGCCAAGTCATTCAGATACTCAATTGCATCATCGAAATCCTTTTGCATAAAGTCCCTATTGCACATCATCTCTATGAATTGACGCTCTCTACTCATAAGTCCCTCATAAAAATAATTAACTATGCGCCAACTCTTGTACCCATGGTGTGGACACATATTTAACAAGTCCTTATACCTCTCCCATGCTTGATATAAGGTCTCGCTATCCTTTTGGGTAAAGGTTGAAATTTGTCTTCTCAGGCCATTGGTTTTGTGAAGTGGGAAGTATTTATTGAAAAATGCTTGTGTCATTTCTTCCCATGAACCTATGGACCTCGACCACAAAGAGTATAGCCAACTCTTTGCTTTGTCCTTCAAAGAAAAAGGAAAGAACTTCAATTTAACCAAGTTAATAGCCTCAGGTCTGCCATGAAACGTGGTTAGCACTTCTTCAAATTCCCTAATGTGAACATAAGGGTTTTCGATTTCTAAACCGTGGAAGGTGTGTATCAATGCTATCATGCATAGATTAAAATCTGTATGTGGTTTGTTTGGCGAAAACATGATGGATGATGGTATAGATGTGCGTGTGGGATGAAGGTAGTCATTTAGGGTCCTAACAGGGTCATCTCCATGATTACTCATAGTGTTAGAGCTTGTGTTTGAACCTGTTTTAGTCCTAATGTAATTCAGTGGGTATTCTAACTGAAAGATTCTAACTAATCGTCCATGTTCGTCTCTATCCCAACGCATATACCACCAACACTCTTTTTTTTATTTGATTTTTTTTCTATTTTTTTAATTATTAATTAATTAAATTTTTTTCTTGAATAAAAGAAAACTGAAAAATAAACTAAAGCTAGAATTAAAAAGAAACTAAAAGAAAGAGTTCGGAAAGATAGTACTCGAAAACCTCTTTGTAGACTGACGCTCTCCCCGGTAATGGCGCCAAAATTTGAATTACGCTCAAATAGTACTATGTGGTAGCAGCAGTATAGAATGAGGTTTCGATCCCACAAAGAGAACGTTCTACAAAGAAAGTCTTAGGCAAAAAATAATGGAAACAAAATTAAAATTAATATTAAGAAAATGTTGAGAATTAAATGAAACAATTGAATTAAGTGCAAGAAAATCAATAATGAGCAACACAAGGGTCCAAGAATCTCTCCTAGATTTCACAACTTTGACTTGTATTAATTCAGTAATTATAACTCAACTACGTATTTCACATCCTAAATACGTAATCGGAAAATAATAGTGAAAGCACCAAAAATATTCTTTTATAAATTATTATGAGAAATCCTTTTCTTGTTTTTACAAGTAATGCAATAGTCAATCATATATGATATCCTAAATCGATGATATATCCGGAGACAATAACGCAGTAAAAGACTAGCATATATAATTAATATACCGAAATCAATTACATCCTAAATTACATACATAAGAGAAGCACTACTAAACTTATATGGAGAAAAAAAATAGCAATGACCGAAGTTAAATAAAATCTATGGAAGAAGAAAATATAATTGTTTGTCACATAAAAACATCAACTTCAATATTAAATAAAGGGAACAACTCAAAATAATTATCCAATGTTAAAAAAAATATCGAATTAAATACAAGCCAAACCTGCTATGTCTAGGAGTTCATCTCTTCACCTTGGTTGAAACTTAGTCTAGCCGATAATACATAATCACAACAGGTCTCTAGATATTCAGTGTGTATCTCTTCAGCCCCCTATTCTCTAAGTCTAAAATCTTAGATATAGCTGTATATAGATGGCTTTGTAGACAGAAAAGTCGCCCTAGGGTTTCTGTTCAGGCCATGTGCTTCTGCTGCTATCTAGGCTCGGTTCTGCTGCTGTCTAGGCCCTGTTCTGCTGCTATCCAGCCTGTGCATTTGCTGCTGTCCAGGCCCAATTTCTGTTCTCTAGAACTGGTCTGGTTGTGCTGCTGTCCAGGCCATCCAAATCCCAAAAAAAATCAAAATTTAATAGCTCATTCACTTCTGCCACACTGAAATCACGCACAACCTGACTTTTATCTACTAAAACTGCTATAACTTTCTCTAGAAAAATCATATTTATGAGCCATAAAATTCTCCAGAAAATAGACATCCGGATCTTTCCAAGCATATATGGCTCATTTCTTGGTTTTTCCTGAATCAATACATTTTAATCCACAAAATGATTTATCTGTACGGGTAATTTTGAAAATTTAATGAAACTCCTTTTCACCCTTTTTCTAGTGACAACATAAGTTAGCAAAATGCTCAATTTATCTTTAACAGTATAGAAATGATGGATTTTGTTACACTCATCTTGGAAACCCGATTTCCTTGCTCTGAACTGGTCTGGATATTGTGGATTCTTTCTTATATATATATATATATATATATATATATATATATATATATATATATCTTCTTTGTTTTTTTAAATCTATAAAACACACTAAAACACAGAATTCTCCAAACGACCACATTTTTCAAGAAATTCAATGAATAATCAAAATTAATCTCAACAAATGTACATAATTAACTCTATCTGAAGTGCATTTTCATGCCCTAATCATTGCTCCATGAAAAAATGAGGTGATTTCTCCATCCGAGATTGAACGTGTTTGAATAATGATTGTTTTGATGTTGAAAATTGGACATGTAATTAGCTTGTTCAGAATTTAGTTGAGCAAATGGATTTCCCACTTGGCAATCGATACTTGAGTGATTTCTTGCACAATAATCACACACAACATTAGTTTGAATAGCATTAACATTCATCTTACCTAGTTGTTTAGATAAAGTTGCCATTTGTGCTGTATATGTGGTAATAGAATCAAGTTCAAAAACTCTAGCTGCTTTTCTTAGCATTGCTCTCTTCGAAGGCCATTGATAGTTGTTGGATGCCAATTCCTCCAAAAGTTCATAAGCTGTTTCATAAGTTTTACTCATTAAATCCCCTCCAGCTGCTGCATCAACCATGGACCTAATTGTAGCTCCCAAACCATTGTAGAATGTTTGGACTTGAAACCATGCTGGAAGGTTATGATGGGGACACTTTCGCAATAAATCTTTGTACCTCTCCCATGCTTCATACAAAGATTCATTTTCAAATTGAGTGAATGTAGTAATATCATTAATTGGTTTTGCTGTCTTGCCCAGAGGGAAATACTTTGCCAAAATTTTTGTGCTAACTCCTCCTAGATAGTAATGACACCAAGTGGTATAGAATTCAGCCAGACTTTCGTTTTTTCTTTGAGTAAAAAAGGGAAATGTCTTAAACGAATAGCATCATCCGTCACTCCATTGTGCTGGAAGGTGTCACAAATCTCTAGAAAATTTTTGATATGAACATTAGGATCCTCTTGCGACAGCCCCCCAAACTGAACAGTTTGCTGTATCATTTGAATTATCGCCGTCTTAATCTCGAAATTATTAGCTTGTATAGCCGGCCTCCTTATGCTAGATGTAGCCTCATTAACCGAGGGCGTAGCATAGTCCCTCAAAGCCCTTTTCACCTCTCCATTCCGCTAATCTGCCTTAGTGATGGTAGGTGTGGTGACTTCCTGCTTCTTCTTTTTCTTGATTTGACGCAAAGTTATTTCAATCTCGGGATCAAAAAGTGTAGCCTCTAATGGTTTAGATCTGGGTGTACACTTCTAAATCCTGAAATAAAAATAAAAGGAAAGCAAAATTGAAATCTAATCACCAATCTAAAAAAAATAAAAAATAAAACTCCAAATTAGTAACAATTTAGTTAGTAGTATCAATATCAATTACAAATAATTTGTCCTCGGAAAAGGCACCAAAAACTTGGTGTGAAAATATTTGCAAGTGAACAAAATCGCAACAAGTAGTAAAGTTTTAAAGATAAAAAGGTGTCGAACCCACAAGGACTAATTATGCTATTGAGTATTGAAATTTATCAAATTATTTACTATTCGGAAATAAAACCAAAATTTTATTGACTTTACCACCTAAATTAAACTAAAATTCTTGACAAAGATAAATTAAAAGAAAAGAAAGTAAAACTTAAGGTTGTAGAGATAATAAAAATAATCTAAAGCGTTTGATTTCACCTAGCTAATCCCACACAATTTATTATTCCTTGTTATAAAATTCTAATTTTTTAAGTTGATGAAAAATAAATCCCTTAATATCTCCACCTAATAATTCATCATATCTCTATGTAAATTAAATTATTTGAAGATTCATTAAGTTCTTTGGATTTTTATTAATCTAAAATCACACTAATTACGATAAAGTATCTCTATCTTTCGCTCAACTAATGGTATTTAATCCCAAAAGCTTCTAATCACAAATTACCTCTCGGTTCCACCTAATAATTCACCATATCTATATATAAATTAAATTATTTGAAGATTCATTAAGTTCTTTGAATTTTTCTTAATCTAAAATCACACTAATTGCGGTAAAGTATGTCTATCTTTCGCTCAACTAATGATATTTAATCCCAAAAGCTTCTAATCATAAATTACCTCTCGGTTTCATTATGATTCAATAAATCAAACAATAATTGGCCAAAAAATTGTAAGCAGTAAGATCAAAATAAACAGTCAACATAAAAAAATTTGAAATAAAATAACTTAGAATTTTAATTATGTGTTCAAAACTAGACTACATCAAAGCCCTAGAAAAATAAAATTAGTTCATAACAAATCTAAAATCAATCATGTTCTTATTGGAATGCATCAAAATAAAACTAAAGAGAAGAGAATAAAACATTCAAGATTGAGACTTGGCTGCCGCCCTTCTTCTCTTCTATCTTTATTCTCTTGTCTAGAAAAAAAATCTGTTGTCCTTACAAGCCAAGGGTAGCTAGCTTTATATAGACAAACTCCTAGAAAAGAAAAGGAAAATACAATAATACTACTCCTTCTAGGAAAAGGAAAGACACTGAAATGAGAAATACTTCTACTACTAAGAAAACATGAAATAGGAAAGTAATTAAAAAGAAATACAACACAAAATTGGAAAAAGTGCGGCACAAGAAAATAAAATCAAATCAAAAGAAATAAAGGAAAACTAATAATTTTAATAAGTAAAAGAGTAATAAAAATCATGTAAAAATTGCACTTATCAAACACCTGGACGTCCAGATGTTGTCCCCCCCCCCCCCCCCCAAACCCTCTTTCTCTTCCAAAAGAATTATTTCATTTAATAGTAAATCTTTTATGTATATATTATTTAAGTCCACGTAATATCTATTGAGTTACTTCTTTACTATTACTTTAAAAAAACGGGTATTATTATTACAGTAGTATTGAAAGTCCTAATTAGGTTTTTTATTATGTGTCCTAGTAAGTTTTTAGTCTGTCTTAGTTTATGTCTGTCTTATCTAGTTAATGTTTTCTAATCTTATTAGGTTTGATATTTGCAAGTCTATTTATAAGACCGTTAAATTGTGTTCATATAATCAATCAATAATTCTTTTTAATTCTTAATTTTAACATTTATGAACCATCGATTCAACACAATTGACTCACTACTTAAACAAATGACTCGGTTTCACAGTCGGGCTGATGTTTGGTCTGATTTAGATAACAATAGTTTGATAACACCAATAAAAAGAAAGTGGAAAAAAGGCGCTAACGAAGCAGTGGGTTGCACGAGGGCAGATTCGCTATTGTTAAAAGAGTGCAATCAAGCTTGTAATACACTGCTTAAAAGGAGAATTGAATTACAAATCGATCCCACTGAATCCGTTTGAAGGAATTCATATTCATACTATTAAAAATAGTTTATTTAAGGGTTGATTGCACTATTTACAGTATAATATCTGCATTCGGGTTCATAGCCACGCTGGAGAGGGAAAAAGAGAAATTAACTATAATTACTTTAGGATTTACTAAACAATTTTTTTATAGCAATGAATCTAGACTCATACCTCATTTAACCAATAATTTAGGTTGTTGACCTGGATAAACTTTACACCTTGTATATAAGGTCCACTTAGGGAATAAGATCTTTTTTTTTGGATGGAAAGTTTGTCGAATCGACTAGGGTAAGGGTATGAGACTTTTGCGAGTCAATTTATCATTTTCTTAATAAAATATTTTGAATATATTAGGGTTAGGGCTTAAGATTTCAAATTACCTTAATTTTATATTACAATAATTTTTTGATCATAGTAAAATTTCTCATCATCTTCAACTGTATTACATAAATCATTTATGTTTGTTGTTTATAGGTTGTTTCGTTTATTTTTTCAATCAATCAAAATCAGGATTGGAACTCAAACCTAAGTATGTCTTTCGCAACACAAATCGTGGATGAAATTCAACCAAGATTTTTATTTTTATTATTTTTATTCTGGTAATACAATCTCTCATTACAGAAGTCAAAAATTTCTTTTATTTTGATGAGTTAAATATGAGGTCTCTTAATTGAGATTCTAATATGTTATCTTTTCTATGCAGGATGCAACCTTTTCAGCTTTGTATGCCAATTTTTATCTCCAAGGCTAACACGCCAAAGTTGAATGCATCTGACGCTTAATGCATATTTAAGAAACATGAAACTATTGCAAATCAAGAAAAGATAATTAGAATATTTAAGTGGGATTATGTGTATATGATCTATGCTAAGGTAACTTACTATGTTCCAATTATTCTCTTAGTCATCTCTTTAATCTGATCTTTATCAAAGATTTTTGCAATTATGAAATCTGAAATTTTGGAGAATCATATCGCTGTAATAAGATCTCTGTGAATTATTCATAGCCTAGAATCTTGATGAAGATGAAGAAGTCCTCGTGTAGTCTCACTCGATTATATTTGTACGAGAACTTCTCTAATTTCACCAAGATTTTAAGTTGGGAATAATTCATAGAGATTTGAAAACAAATAAAATATTGGTCGGCAGTGATATAAACTCCAAAATTTCAATTTGGAATGCAAAAATCTTTGGAGGAGATCAGACTGAAGAAATGAGCAGGATAATATTGGGAGCATACCTAAACATAGATCATAGACGCATAATTGCGCATAATTTTTGTTTTTAAAAAATTCTTGGCGTGTGGTGGTTAAATGTCTCCTGTATACTACTTAAGCGTACCAGCACTTCTCAATGAAATAATCTGTATTTAGCTTTGGCGTGTTAGTCCGGGAGAAAATAAGTCTTTCACTTGAAAACCTCGAAGTTTCTAGCGTTTAACTGAGTGTAAAGCTTTAGATGACCAATGGATTCTTGTTGGGCCGGTGGTAACAATAATAAAAGAGGAAAGATGCATTGAGGGAGGTTTCTGGGTAACAATGGTTCTTCTTTTTTGTCAACAAACTGTATCTTCTCAAATAAAGGCAAATTATATGGAATGAATGCTAGAGCATAAAAATCTATCCGCGAGCTTCCTGCTAAATTCCTAATTTGTTGTTATTTGTGTATAAAATTCAACCTTTGGGGTCAAACCAGTCCTCCCATGGAACATTGACTAGTTTGAAAATTGTCATTTGTCATGCACATTATGTGCTCATTTGGTATATCGAATAAAAAAAATGATAAAATGAAACAAACTTTTATACATGAGAAAGATATGATCAAATTAATATTATTTAATTGTATCAATCATCTTTTTTTACCCTTGTCTTAATTCTATATATCCCCTTGTTAATATGGTATACCATATGAGCAGTATATATGGCTTAAAGAAACACAACAATAGAGACCTCCTCCCCACAAATTTCAAGATATTCTTCATGTCTCCTGTTAATTGATGCTCTAGGGCTTATCAACCGTATGGATTTAAATTCTCTTTTACATTTGTTACAAACTTACTTAATTTTATGAACTCATTTACAAATAACTTTCAAACCAATAATTATAGAATTGCAAATAATTTCAGTAAAATTTGTGAAATTTATTTGTTCCAAATAAATCAGAAAATTTAAACTGAAAAAAAAATGAAAAAAAAAAGAAAAAGATTACCTCTATCAGAGTCCAATGGAGAAATCAAGTTCGTTATTGTGTCAGGTGATAGCTAGGGATCATGAGTCCAGGTACCTTGAGCGGTAGAAAACGTACGGCAGAAGCTATAGCAATCACGGATTTCCAAATTGCCCACATTGTTTAACTAAAATTACAAAACCAATCACCAATATGACAATCTCCAATCTCTCCATGAAGCATCGAATCCCCTAACTGGCTGCTCATAATTTTCCTTTTGTCCCTAAACCTACCAATTTCATCAATAATAACCCATAAAATCACTAACAATCCAAATTCCAAAAATCCACAACTCATACTAATTAATTATTATTAGTTTCAGTTCATAAGAATTCTAGAAACCAAAATCAAATAAATAAATAAATTATCCCCCAACCCTTTCCGGTTTTTAATTAAATTTAATATAATTTTTATAAGTGTGCACATGTGTGACAAAAGGATACGGGTTATTTCACCATATTACAACTACATGCTTTTGTTACAAGTGTGAAAATCTGTTATATTTAATTAAAACATTGGAAAGATGAGGTGATTTGTTATAGCTCTAAAATTGAGAAAGAAAATTGTTTGATTTTATAGGTTGGTGATAATTTGTTACAAGTTGTAAAACTTGGGGGGCAAAAATAAAATTAACACATTAAAAAAATCCCCTATTGTAAGGATTTCATCCGGATCATCACAACTAAACTTCATCAAAGATAACCAAGTTTTAGTTCACAAAATTGATATTCTAGAAGCACAAGGTCCCACGTTCGACTCTCATTATCAATGAGATTTGAACATATCCATGCTATTAAATATAATTTGTTGCAGGATTAATTACACTATTTACCGTAGCAGATCTGCACTCGGGTTCACAGCCCGATTGGAGAGTGAAAAAAAAAAACTAACTATAATTACAGTAGGATTTACCAAACATTTTTTATAGCAATGAATCTAGACTCATATTTCATTTGACTAAATCCTAATTAAATACAAATTTGCTTTAGGTTTTGGATTTGAATAAACTTTTCATTAATTACACTTTGTATATAAGGTCCATCTAGGGGATAAAGATCTTTTTGAGGATGGAAAGTTCTTCGAAATGATTAGGATAAGAGTTTGAGACTTTTGAGATTCATTTTGTCATTTTCTTAATCAAATCTTTTGAGTGTATTAGGGTTAGTGTCCAAGAGTTCAGATTACTTTAATTTTATATTATAATAATTTCTTTATCATAGCAAAATTTTTCATCGTCTTCAACCAAGATTTTATTTATTTATTCTTGTAATACAATCTCCCATTGTAGAAGTCAGATTTTTTTTTTTTTTTGATGAGTTAAATATGAGGTCTCTTAATTGAGATTCTAAAATCATATTTTTAACCTAATATCTTTTTTTTTTTCCTTTTCTATGTAGGATGCTGCCTTTCTAGCTTTGTGTGCCACTTTTTATCTCGAGGACTAACACGTCAAAGTTAAATGCATCTGATGCTTAATTCATTTTAAAGAGATGTATAATTAACCATTGCAAATCAAGAAAAATATATATTTGAATATTTAATTGTGATTATGTGTCTATGATCTATGCTAAGGTAACTTACCATATTACAATTATTCTCTTAGTCACCTCCGTAGTTTGATTTTCACCAAAGATTCTCGTGATTTCAAAATATGAAATTTTTGACATCATATCACTGTCTAGTAATATGTTACTTGTTTTCAGATCTCTATTAATTATTCATAGCCTAGAATCTTGGTGGGGATAAAAAAATTCTTCGTGCAGTCCCAATTATAATTGCACAAGAACTTTATCTCCACCAAAATTTTAAGTTACCAACAATTCATAGAGATCTAAAAAATAAACAACATATTATTGGATAGTGATATGAATCCAAAATTTTAGATTTTGGAATGCAAAAACCTTTGGAGGAGATTAGACTAAAGAGATGAGCTAGAGAATAAACGATCGGAGCATACCTAAACATAGATCATTGACATATAATTGCGCATAAAAATTCTAAAATTTTTCTTGCATCATGTCTCATGTATATGCGTTAAGTGTACGAGTACTTCTCAATGAAATAACGTGTATTTAGCTTTGACGTGTTAGTCCGGGAGATAACAAGTCTTTCACTTGAAAACCCAGTCGAAGTTTCTACCGTTTAAGCTGAGTATGATGCTTCCTTTGAAAGGCAAACTGTGACACGGAAGGCGCAGAACGAATGCTGGACAATGTCTAATCTCAACATACCAATCCAAAAAGTTATTTTCTTCCTAGTTTTATCTGCAATTTCGATGGTCGTAAAGCTATTTTCTTTCCGAAAAATTAACTTTTGTAACATGAAAATGTAATCAAATCATCATATTAGATAAAATATGTTATCTAAAGCTTTAGATGACCCATGGATTCTTGTTGGGCCGATAGTAACAATAATAAAGAGGAAAGATTCAATGAGGGAGGTTTCTAGGTAACAATGGTTTTTCCTTTTTGTCAACAAACTGTATCTTCTCAAACAAAGGCAAATTACATGGAATGAATGCTAGAGCACAAAAATCTATCTTCCAGCTTCCTGCAAAATTCCTAATATGTTGTTCATTGTGTATAAAATTTCAACCTCTGGGGTCAAACTAGTCCTTCCATGAAACATTGACTATAGTTTGAAAATTGTCATTTGTCACCCATATCACGTGTTTGTTTGGTACATCGAACGAAAAAAAAAAAAACGATATTATTAAAAGAATAATAAAATAAAATAATTTTTTATATATGAAAAAGATATGATCAAATTAATATTATTTAATTGTATCAGTCATCTTTTTTACCTTCTCTTAATTCTATATATCCCCTTGTTAATATGATGTACCATATGATTAGTATCTATGGCTTAAAGAAACACAACACTAGAGACCTCCTTCCCACAAATGTTTTATGTCTCCTGTTAATTGATGCTCTAGGGCATTTCATTCGTATGGAATTGAATTCTCTTGTACATTTGTAGCGTATAATAGTTTGCATTGCTCATTTTCACAAAATTAGATGATTAAATAAAAATATCTCTCACGATCTACGTCAATGAAGAAGAGCCTTTAATTAATACTCAAACCTATTGCGAAAATTGCAGCAGAGCTGCGACAAGAATCGAAAAATAAAATATACAAAGAAAAAATGAAAAGGTATTTAGATATACAAATGTTCTAGATGAACCTTAAATTACCGAGCTTCTAGCATTGTGACTGTTACTTGCTTCATAGTATATGATTCATCCTGCCTACTTGAAGATGGATCAGTTTCAACAAGATTCAAGAACAAACAGGTACTAACTGAATAAAGCGGAATCTAGGCTTCTGTTTTCCATGTACTCATAAATCAACATCTTTTCATCCATCTCAATGCAGCAACCAAGAAGTAGAACAAGATTCCTCTGTTGAAGCCTTGAATCAATTTAACCTCATTATTGAACTCTTCAGTTTCTTGCGTAGATGTCTTTGAGAGCCTCTTTTGTATTTACTGCAATTTTTTGACATTCAATCAACCAACCTTGGCATTTGCATACACTTCTGTCAGGGTTACATTTTGGGTGTATTAGAACCTTTCTTCATAGCAGAGAATTTACCTTGTAAATGCAACCAAAACCACCTTATCCAAGTTTATGGCCTTCAAAAAAGTTGTCTGTAGCTGTTGCCATGGTATCAATATCAAACAAAGGCAGTTCAAGCTCATCTGGTTTAGTTTCACCGGAGTAGTCTCTCTTACCTGAGATAACCACCTAATTTAACTGAAATATTGGTTTCTCTCATGAGGCCTGGTTCAGCCATTCAGATATAGTGAGAGAAACATTAACACAAAATCTGTTAGGGTCTTGGTTATGAGGTTCTATGTTTTTCCACCAATTATAAGCTCTAGTGGATAACTCCTACGGTAAGGAAAGAAATGAAGAAGAAGAACTTGTGAAAAGAGAAAAACTTTGCCTTATTTATAGTTCTCTTGCTTAGTTGTTATTAAGACTGATTCAACCAGAAGTTACAACATCAATTAACTAACTGATTGACTAACAGTTAATTGTCTTAACAGACTAGTAACAGATCTTGTTAACTACTTCTCTTTCTTGATGTCTTCCTCTCCTGTAGTGAACTTGATCCAATTATATGGTCCCTATCATATACAAAAAGTTGTAGCCAAAAATTACTCAAGAAAACTGACTCCCTATCATATACAATAGATCTAGGAATCCCATGTAATTTGACTATCATCTGAGAAAAAAAGTTGGCAATGTTTTCTGCAGTAAAATTAGAAGGTAATCCTCCAAAATGAACTCCTTTGAATAGTCTGTCAATGACCACCATTATAACTGTGTAACCATGGGAAGAAGGAAAACCAGTAATGAAGTCCGTAGCAATATCCTCCCAAATTTGTTCTGATATAGGCAAGGGTTGTATTAAGCCGGCATTTCTGTAGAGTATTTGATTTGTTGACAAACAACACACTAGTTAACAAATTGTTTGACATCGGCTTTGAGACCAGGCCAGTAAAAACTTGCTAAGATTCTCATGAAGGTTTTTAAAAATCCAACATGTCCTCCATTGGGAGTTGCATGAAATTCTTCTAAAATGAGAGGTTTAAGGCCTGAAGTAAGGATAACCTTAATTTTTTTTTTTTTTAGTACAACAATCCATTATGCACTTTGTAAGCAGGATCTTGAATAGTGCCATTGAACAAGGCTTGGTGTAGTGCTACCAATTCAGGGTTAGTTAAATTCTCAGCCTTTAGGTCATTGAGAAGGTCAATGGCAGGAGTTGTGATTGTAGTCAGCGTTAGAACTTGGGGTTCTTGGAATTGTATATCATTGCTATCTTGAAACTCATGAATTCTGGACAAGGCCTCAACTGCTACATTTTCCTTGCCAGGTTTATACTCAATAGTATATTGATATCCCAAAAGCTTGCTGAGATAATAATGTTGTTCTGGAGTGTGAATTACTTGATCCATTAAGTTTTTGAGACTCTTGTTTTTAGTTCTGATGATGAATGCTCTACCCAATAGGTACTGTCTCCATTTGAGGACAACTTGAGTGATTGCAAACAACTCCTTTACATAAGTTGATGCAGCCGCCATTCTGGGGTTGAGCTTCTTGCTATAGGAAGCAATAGGATGACCTAACTATTGTAAAACTGCACCAATTCCAGTGTTAGAAGCATCAGTATCCAATTCAAGATGTAGAAAAATCTGGTAGAGCCAATACTAGAACTTCTGTCATGGCTTACTTCAGCTGTTTGAATGCAGTCATTGCCTCTGGATTCCAATAGAAGGATTCTTTCTTTAATAGATCAGTCAAGGGTGCAGCTATAGTAGCATACACTGTAAAATAATAGGCATTTTCTGAGCTGAGTATATAACTGATGAGAGACTAAACACTGTAAAATAGTTCCTAAGTGTTGTAAATGCTCAGTAACTGATGTACTATAAACAAGTATGTCATAAAAAAAGACAACAAAGTTTCTTAAGTAAGGATGAAAAACCTGATTCATTGTGGACTTGAATGTGGAAGAGGCATTAGTAAGTCCAAACGGCATTACTAAGAATTCATGATGCCCTTGATGTGTTTTGAAAGCTGTCTTATGAATGTCATTAGGATCTCGACTCTGATGATATCCAATCCTTAAATCTAGTTTAGAAAAGAGTTTTTCTCCATGTAGTTCATCCAATAGGTCTTCAATAGTGGGGATGGGAAACATGTCTTTGATTGTAATGGCATTGAGAGCCCTATCAATGCAAAACCTCCAAGAGCCATCTTTTTTTTTTACCAAGAGAACAGGAGAAGAAAATGAGCTATGACTTGGTCTAATGATATCAATGAGCATTTCGGAAACCAGGTTTTCAATCTCAGTTTTCTAAAAATGAGGGTTTTTGTAAGGCTTTACATTGACAGGAGAGGAACCTGGAATGAGATGGATCTGATGGTTAAATGGCCTTCAAAGAGGTAGCTAAGTAGGTTCCTTGAAAATAAATTCAAATTCTTGTAATAATGATTGCATAGTTGATGGTAATGCAGGTGAGACATCACTATCTGCCTTGGTACTGCAGCAGCTACTAAGTGATAGAATGTAGCAATTTCTGCCCTCTTAGCTAATTTTCTAAGGTGTCTCGTGTGTAGGGGATCATGATTTAAATGTGACTCCCCTTGTAGTTAAACATTTTGCCATTTCCACTGGAAATTCATGGTCTACAGCTTATAGTCTGTGAGTACAGGTCTTAACTTTTCTAACCATTGAAAGCCTAATACTAATTCAGCTCCTTGTATGGGTAGAATGAAGAGATCTACAACGAACATCTGATCTTGTAACTGAAGTGCAACTGCAGTACATTTTTTGGTACAATTCAAATAATCCCCCTTACCCACGTATACTTTAATTGGAGAGATTGGTAGCCCTAACTTCACAACAAACTTTTCTTGTATGAAGTTATGGGTACTCCCACTATCAATAAGAACTTGAATCTTGTGACCACCATGAACGCCGGTGTAAGCCTAGTTGTTCTTGGGTTTAATTGACCAGCTAAAGCATGCGTATTAATCTCTGGTACTCGTGTTGTCTCCTCTGGATCTTGACTGGTTGGAAAGAAAAGATTCTTATCTTCTTCCTCCTCATCACCCATCATTAGTAAAAACTCTCTCTTACACTTGTGATTCTTAGTGTATTTTTCATCACAATTATAACACAGCCCCTTTTCCCTTTTAGCTTGCATTTCAGCAAAATTGAGTTTTCTAATAGTAGTGGTTGGAGGCACAAATATCTTTGATTGATTCCCCCACAGGAGTCTTCACAAATCCTGGAGCCATTGAATATCTTTGCCACTAAGGTTTGAATGACTGCCTCATCTCTTTGTACTTATCTTCATGCAATCTTGCTATAGCCATGGCTTGCAGTAAAGAAGTATGTTGAGAAATTAACAGTTCTCTCTTTAATTCAGGCTTGAGACCTGATATGAAAAAACTTATCAAGAAAGATTCTTGTAATCCAGAGACCTTGGTAGATAGCAACTCAAATTTTGCTTGCTAATTAGCTATAGTGGATACTTGAGTCAATTTGGACAATACACCAGTAGGATCATCAAACATTGATGGCCCAAATCTCATTTATAAGGCTTTCAAAAATTCTTTCCAGTTATGAATGAATCCATTGCCGTGCATCCATTGATACCATGAAAGGGCAGGTCCTTCCATGTCGAAAGAAGCTATGATAATTCTTTGATCATCTGGAGTTTGATGATAATCAAAGAATTACTCTACCTTAAAAATCCATCATGAAGGATCCAATCCATCAAATCTAGGAACATCTAGTCTCATTGCTTTGAGTTGTTGAGATCCTAGAAGAATTGGTGTTGTTTTGGTAACATTTTCCATAGTTAACTGAGGAGATTCCAGGTTTCTTGAAGGAAGATTCAATTGTTGTTGTATCATATCCATGAATGCCTTGAATTGTTGCTGCATCATGGCCATCAGATCATCAATCTTTTCTTCTGTTTGCTTGTGAAATTCCACTATTTCACGATAGTGATCCTTTTGAAACTACTGTAAAGTCTTGAGCTGATCAGTGTGTGTCTTGATTTGTTCATCAATTATGGTAAATTGTGTGCCTTCAGCCATGTTTTGCTGTAGATGTTAGGGATGTTTGGAATGGTGAGGCAATGAAAGCACCAATGTTAGGTTCTTGGTTACAGAGGTTCTGTGTTTTTCCACAAATTATAAGCTAGTGGACAACTCCTATGGTAAGGAATGAAATGAAAAATAAGAACATGTGAAAAGAGAAAAAAATTTATGTTCATATATCCTCTCGAATACATGCTCAGCCTTATTTATAGTTCTCTTGCTGAGTTGTTATTAAGACTGATTCAACCAGAAAGTTACAACATCAATAAACTAACTGATTGACTAACAGTTAACTGTCTTAACAGACTAGTAACAAATCTTGTCAACTACTTCTCTATCTTGATGTCTTCCTCTCCTGAGTTAACTTGATCCAATTATATAGTCCTTGGTCCACTGAGGTTTCTTCCTTAGTCTTTTGTTCCTTCCCTCCACCCGGTTTCTTTCCTTCACCTGATGTTGAAACTCTGCTCCAACCTCCTCTGTGTTTAACCATTGTTCTGTATCTGTAGTTACTAGGTTCTGCTCCAGTGTTATAGTCTCCAGCTCCTTAGTCCTCTTGAGTCCTATCAAAATCAAACAATCACTTGTAAGACTAATTTGTCTAAACTTTAGATTGTAAAGGGTCATATATTCATGTTACCTTCCTGTTGTGGCTTTGCTTTCATTTTATCTAGCAATGCCTTCCTCTTCCATAGAAAGCAACTACTTAATCCTAGAAGAAAAATGCCGACACCAACCGTAATGCCTAAAATTAAACCACTTACGTTACTGCCATCACCTGAAAATGAAAAGATAAGGTTTCAACACCATTTGATATTATCTAAGGAGTTTGCAATAGTTATTTTATTTTATTTTTTGAAAAGTGAAGTGTCAATATTATTATAACAATGATCAATATATTTTTTTGAAACAAGCAACTGCAAGAAACAGTGGCAGTAGCTGAATGTGACCCAAATACAAACACCAAAGCTGCATTTCATTAGGCAAAGCAAACGAGAGAAATTTGAAAAAAAAAAAAAAGAAAAACACCACCACCCAAATAGAGCGGAATATTATGCACCTAAAAAATTCCCAATAGAATTGGACAAGCCAAAATGAAGCAGCAGAAATTATCAGCTTGCAACATTGTGAAGCAAAGCAACAGTAAAAAGCTTTATATTGTGCGAAAGTGCAGGCTTATAGTTCTAAGAAAGAAATGAATATATAAGTATAACCTCAGCTGGAGCTACAATAAAAGAATTCACATAATATTTGAAAATCTTTCATTTAAAAGAACAACACCCAGACATTTTTTACCGTGGGATTACCTCAATTCTGAGCTAATCCCACAATAATTCTAATCCATTTCCACCTCAATTCCCTCCATGAACCAAATGCATTGCAGAAAATTGGAAACGTGAACTACGACTATGAGTATATCAATTAGGACCTCAAAATCTATAAAAGTAAAAATATGGTTTTGGTCTTCCCCAATGATGCATGTTTTATTTTTATAGTTGGTTTTGGTCTTCACATGGCCGGGGTTGCTTCAAATCTTCTTTACAGCTTTTTTCTTATTCTGAACAATCACAATACAGTGCCAAGTTACCAACAGACAAGATCATATCTAACTAAACCAAACATCAAGCACGTAGTATGTAATCTCATCTCATGTGAAAATTCTATCAATTTTGATAGGATTTGTTACAAGCTTAATCAATTCCAATTCCGTAGTGAACTCATTTGCAAATAACTTTCAAAACTAATAATTATTGAATTGCAAATAATTTCAATAAAATTTGTGAAATTCATTTATTCCAAGCAAACCATAAAATTTAACCAAAAAAAGGGAATTAAAGAGGAAAAAAGATTACCTCTCTCAGTCCAATGGAGAAACCAAGCTCGGTATTGTGGTCAGGTGACAGCCAAGGATCCAATCGAGCGAAATCACAAGTCCAGGTCCCTGAGGTAGAAAATGTATAGTTGAAGCCGTAGTAATCACGGATTTTCAAATTTCCCACATTGTTTAACTAAAATTACAAAATCAATCACAAATATGACAATCTCCAATCTCTCTCCATGAAGTATCGAATCCTCTGGTTGGTCATAATTTTCCCTTTGTATCTGTTAATGCCGAAAATCCGCTGCTAAGTTGGAGGTTTGAGATTCTGCAGTTTGCGCAAAGAAAGATGGATGAACTAAAGAGTCACCGGAGAAAAGGGGTGGTGCCTCTGAGGACTCTCTGATGTCTTTGTCAATGCAAGGTTTTGAGGAAATGGAGAGGGTTATGATATTAGTGTTTCAGTGATGAACTTGAATTGAGTTGAGATCTACTTACCTTGGGCTTTTTATAGTGGTTCAGGGGCAAGTTGACCACGTGCTCAGGATGGCGCAATCCCTAAGATCCTGTTTCTCTGGCGAAGGGTCTTGTTACATGTTCAGGACGATGCAGTCCCTGAAATCTTGCTTCCATTCTTGCGTGTGAGAAGTCAGTGAATGATTACAACTTCATCATCTACTCTGCCACGTGCCCATTATTGTCGTAGCCACGTGTCATCCGGTCATTGGAGGGGAGTTATCCACGTGTCGCCAGGCTATTGGAGAGTGAATTATTTACTACATCAGAGGCCCCTCACTTCCATAAGTATATTTATGTGCTTGAGGAAGTATAATCAAGCTTCATGCTATTGGTTGCGTGCTCCGGCCTGGGGAAGAGAATATAGACCTCAGTCAAAATACTCGGCCTTGGAGGCGTGGGCCGAACATATGAAAAGCAGTCAAAATACTTGGCCTTGCAGACATGGGATCGAGTATCTGAGCAACAGTCAAAATGCTCGGTCTTGGAGATGTGAGACTGAGCATTTGAGCAGCACTCAAAATGCTCAGTCTTGGAGACATGGGATATAGCATTTGAGCAGCAGTCAAAATACTCGGCCTTAAAGATGTAAGACCAAGCATTTTGAGCAGCAGTCAAAATGCTCGGCCTTAGAGACATAGGACCGAGCATTTGAGCAGCAGTCCAAATGCTCGACCTTAGAGATCTTCGACGAGGAGTGGGCCTGAACGGTTTCTTGGGCTCATAGAAGACTTTTTTGCTTTGGGCTCATGGAAGGCTTTTTTTTTGCTTTGGGCCCATGAAAGGCTTTTTTTGCTTTGGGCCCATAGAAGCCTTTTTTTCTTTGGGCCCATGGAAGGCTTTTTTGCTTTGGTCCCATGGAAGGCTTTTTTTGCTTTGGGCCCATAGAGAAGCCTTTGGTCTATTCCAGAATCCTCTGTGGAGACATTCAATGATGGAGCACTGGGCTGTTCTAGAACATTAAATGTTGGAGCATGCACTATCATTTCGGAGAGTGTAATGCCGGCGCACGCCCTTGGTGCTACACCTTCTGCAGCCTTGGGGAGTGTAATGGCACCTTGGTTATGCCAAATGTTTTGTTTTTACAATTGGGGAGGAGTTAATTTCCATCGTTAATCACACTCGAGCTTCTATATAAGAGAGGAGTTTCCTCTCATTTCTTCACTTCACTTCATTTGCATTCAAAAAGAAATTTTGAAAGCCCTCAGAGTCAGTCAGAGAATGAGAGCCCATTGAGTCTGCTAGAGTTTGAGAGCATTTTGACGTGGGGAGGATCGAGGTGTGAGCAAGGAAGGGTCTGTCTTTTAGGTTTGAAGTGCTTGGAGTTACCATGAGGAACCTTTGGTGAGTTTTCCCTTTCCCATTCTTATAATGTCTTTATTAGATAATTACCGTGACAAGCCTAGTAGTGGTAGTGGTAATGAGGACAACCATGAACTATCTAGAGAACTGAATGAGGTTATGGGTTTAGATTGAGCCTCTAGTGAGGGTGAATCCTCAGGGAGTGACAACACTCGGGAGGAGCCATTAGCAATGGTTCTTGTAAACCGAGGTTCAAACCCAAGAGAGGGGGGTGAATTGGGTTTTAAAAACTTTTGCTAATTATTTTGCAAGTTTTTAAACAGTTAAATGTACAAGGCACATAAACGAATAATATGCTTGAAAGTAAAAGAGTTTAAAGAAGAGAAAATGCAAACTCCGTTTATAATGGTTCGGCAATTTTAGATTCCTTCCGACCTAACATCCACTCTCTTCAAGGAATCTCTTTAAAGTAATCCACTAAAACATTAGTCGTACAACTTCATGGGTGTTGTATAAACCTTACAATCGATCTCTTCCTCATGGAAGCTACAATGAAATGTTTAATCCTAAATACTCTAAGAGTTATACCAATTCTTTCCCTTTACAATAAACGAAATTTGCTGTAAAGTAAATGGTAGAAAGATAACAATAAATGCTTAACAAATGAATAATATCTCACTTTCAAGAACAAGCTTGATGAATGGCTCAACAATAAATTTATCAAAGCTTTTTGAGAATTAATGAGCTATCTTGTGAATTAAATGTGTTCTCTTCTTGTTTTAAATGCTCATTGAAGTGGGTTTATATAGTCTTGAAGCAATATAACTATTTGACACTGACTTGGTAGGTTTGGTACATTAAATGCTCAAGTCACGCGTATCAAACAGTCATATTTTTGAATTGCCAGTCGACTGGGTCCTTGTACCAGTCGACTGGGTCAAACGAAGATTTTTCATTTTTTAGGCTAAGAGAGAGTACCAATTGACTGGGTTAGAGGACCAGTCGACTGGATCCTCAACCCCAGTCGACTGGGAACTTTCTGTCCTATATCCCAGTCGAGTTGTGTGCGGACCCAATCAACTGGGTTGTCCTTCAACCCAATTTTCCTTTTCAAAAACTGTTTTTGACTTAGAAACTTTTTTTATTTTTAGTTTTGTCAAAGTCTTTTGTAAATTGAGCCATAGATCAAGCTATGTAATTGAACATAAGAGGTTTACAATTGTTTCAATTGCCTTAATGCCTATTCTAAATCTTCTATCTTGTTTTGGTGTCTTAATCGCGTTGAGTTTTTGCATCTTGTTTCCATACTGAATGCTTTTACCACTTAAACACTCAGATAAAATTGTTAGTGCAATTAGAATACGGGTTAACAATCTCCCCTTTTTTTTATGATGACAAAACTAAGGAGAGAAAAAAACAGTTTAAAAACTAAGTGTTGGTTTTTAGAAAAGTATGGGTAGAGTCTCCTATGTTTTTCTAATAAAAACCAACCTGTTAAGTATTCAAATTCAGTTTAAATATAGTTATATCAACCTAGCCAAGCAACGCAAGACAATATTACATTTGTCAATGTGTTTAGAGTAGAGCTCCCCCTAAATTTTTGCTCAATTCTAAGTTTACATTGATTTTTCTCATTTTTCTCCCCTTTTTTTACAATAGCAGAAAAAGAGGTCTAAAGTTAAAAAACAAGCAAAATAAACACCACAACCATTAAGATAAGGCAAAAAAAAACTTGTGTACAAACACTAGGCATGATTCAGAATTGGGAAGATTTTCTGAGAATAATCAGAAGTTTGCACATAAGCTTGAACAGTTAAAGCATATAGATGAGCAAAAAGTTCTCAAACTAAGCACCCGTATAGCTTAAAAGTAAAGCATGTATACAAGTTAAAAGCTAAATAACTGATAAGTAAACATCTATACATCATAAGCTGAAGGAAGCTATCTAAAAATCAAGTACAAGCATATGAGTTTATTACAAAGAAAATGAATGTTCATGCTAAATATCTAAGAAGCTATATGTACATAACAAAAAGATAAGACAATAACTCAATGAGTGGGGGAATCAAAGCCATTTCAAATAAGATCCCGAAGCTCAGTCAAAGAGCCCTCTGTGTGCTCCTTGTATAACTCAAAATCGTCTCTGAATATGCGAAGCTCGTAATGCAAGTGATTGACTGAAGAGCTCAAGCTCTAGAACCCAGATTACATAGACAGTTAGAGGCCAGAAATAACTTGCAGAACGTCATCATAGCCAGCCTGACCAGCACTAAAGCGTCCATGTTGTGGACTAGGTGCTTGTGCGTCAGTGTCTATAGTTGTGGGAGGAGTTGCATCACCAGGAGCCTTATCATCCTCCTCGCTACTGTTGTCCTCTCCAATCTAGATATTCCTCCCAACCTTGGAGTATATCATCCCATCTTGGATCCTGCACCCCATCTTCTTCAGAGAAGAGACATTGATGATGTCCTTGGGGCCGATGTCCTAAGCCTTTGAGGCATTTAGGGGGATATGAAAATGCTGGAGGATAAGGGTGATGAGTATCCCATATGGGAGGCACTCGGAGTCACTCGCTTCGCTATTAATTATGTTGGCGAGCAGTAGGGGGTAGATATTGAAATGGTGTCCTGTTTTGAGACACCAAATCAATACCACATCTATCTTGGAAAGAAAGCCCCGACTTTCGAGTCTTGGATGGATAGTCCAACTCACAATGAGATTGAACAACTTTGAATCAAGGGGTATATCACTACATTGGTGAAATGTAATGGGCCTAAAGATGTAGTTAGGGTTGCCCCTAATAATCTGGCACGCCTCCTCGTAGTCAAAGTTGTCTGGCAATCCATCCAGACTCCATTGGACCCCTCCCATGGGGATCCTTAGAATCTTGACTAGAAGGTTAGTATTCATCTCAAATTCTATACTCATGACGCTGATTTTAAATCTAAGAGCCAGTGGAGTCGATTTAACCAGGTTGATGTAAAATTGATAAATCAAGCGAAAGTAATATTTCTGGTGGATCTTGACAAGTGGTGTCAAGTGTATCGCCTCGAAATAGGTAATATATCAAAATTTTTATGATGGAGAGAATCAAAATCAATGAATCTACCCGTCATGATTTTCTCGTTACGAATGACGGAATTATACCTGCTCTTTGCGGCGGGGCTCCAAAAGAGCGAGTCATCGAGCTCAGTCCATGCCTTTTTGCTCAATGATCCAGAAACTCCCTTTCCCTTAGCATCCAATACCGAGGACTTTGAAAACCAAGCCCTTGTAAGCATGTGAGGTCTTCCAGCAGTGGTTTTGATGCGTATTCTTTCAAACATCTTGGGGAAAATAGTTTTAGAGATTTGGGGAAATGTGGAGATTTTAACCGTGAAAATTTTGAAAATTAAGTGATTTGATGTATGATTGAAGGTTTTATGGATTGTCTTTTAGAGATTTTGGATTGAGATCAAGGTTTTTCTAAAGAGAGTAAGCTTAGTGTTTTTCAAGAATGGCGTGAAAACTGAAAAATCTGAAGAGATTATTTATATAATCGCGATACATGTCGACTGGGTTAGGTTACCAGTCGACTAAGTCTTTTATAATTTGGAAAATTTTTGACATAGCAGTCGATTGGGATGGGACACCAATCGATTGGGTAAACTGTCAAAGATACACCAATCGACTAGGTAGGCCACCAAAATTTCAAATTTTGGCTCCAAACAATGTCTTGTAGTACCAATTGACTGGATGCTTTGTACTAGTCGACTGGTAAAATGGGCAATGGGATACAAGTCGACTGGGGTTAATCTACTAGTCGACTGGTCTTTCAGAAAACTTAAAATTTTGAGCTCTAACTTGAAATTTTAGCACGAAATTGTTTATCTATGCCATCTTTAGTGAATGATATATTAAGTAAGAGTTAATACTCATTCACTAGATGTCAAATATACATATGATGAATGTTAATGCAATCAAACATACATTTTATCATAGTATTGCAGGCCCATCAATAGTCTAATCTTGTAAAAGCTATATTCATTTAAGGGTTTGGTAAGAATATCAGCTATTTGATCTTCTAAAGGAATGAATTCTAGTCTAAATTCACTTTTTTTTAGCATGGTCTCTTATGAAGTGATGTCTAATTTCTATGTGCTTGGTTCTAGAATGTTGAATAGGGTTTTTAGTCGAGTTGATAGCACTAGTTTTATCACAATGAATTGGTATATATATAAAGTTCATGGCATAGCCTTCTAATTGTTGTTTCATCCACAAGACTTGTGCACAACAACTTTCGGCTGCTAAAAACGTCTTAGGTTCTACTTCAGATAAATAAGCTACACAATTGCAAATATTTCTAATAGAGGAACAAGTTCTTACCCCTTGTGAAGGATTACCAATCACTTGATCGATTGGATGATAATTCACATACCTCTAATCTTTGGGAAAACTATCCTCTTGTTGACTTATAGATAGTTGATCAAGATTATGAGTGTCTATCTCTTGATTTAATTGAGGTTCACTCTCATTCAGGCCAACAATGGGAGTAGGTATTTTTATCCTTGGAATGAAATCTGCATCATCATTAAAAGAACCTACTCTATTACTAATTGGGTTAGACTCATCAAAGGCTAAATGTATGGATTCTTTAACCACTAGAGTTCTCTTGTTAAAGACTCTATAAGCTTTACTAGAGGTTGAATATCTTAAGAATATCCCCTCATCGGTCTTTGAGTCAAATTTACCCAAGTTAGTTTTATTGTTATTTAGGATAAAACATTTACAACCAAAAGCATGAAAATAAGAGATATTAGGCTTTCTACCTTTCTATAATTTATATAGAGTTTTATTTAGCATATGCCTAATTAATACTCTATTTAAAACATAGCAAGAAGTGTTCAAAAATATTTTGGCAAACTATTTTAATAAAGCATTTTTCTTGTGAATTCTTCTAAAACTCTATTTTTCCTCTCAATAACTCCATTTTGTTGAGGAGTTCTAGGTGCTGAGAAATTGTGATCAATTTCATTTTCATCACAAAATTTTGAAAAGCTTTGGTTTTCATATTCCTTTCTATGATCACTTCTTATGCTTGATATAAAAATTCCCTTTTCATTTTGAACCTTCTTACAAAAGTTCACAAATTTTTTGTAAGTTTCATCCTTGTAGGCAATAAAAATAACAAAGATATATATTGAATAGTGATCAATAATAAAAAGAGTATATTGATGGCTACCTAGACTAACGATACTTATTGGACCAAATAAGTTCATATGCAAAAATTCCAATGGTCTAGTAGTTGAGACTATATTTTTTTTTACTTAAAAGAAATTCTAGTTTGTTTTCCCATTTGACAAGCATCACACACCTTGTCTTTTTCAAATTTGATTTTTGGAAGTCCAACGACTAAATCTTTTCTTGAAATAATTTTAAGCAAATCCATATTCACATGGCCAAGTCTTTTATGCCATAGCCATGGGTTTCACTAAAGGCGGGAAAAAAAAATTTTCATTTTTCGAATGCAAAGTTTTAAAATCAACTATATAGACATTTTCGTGTCTATGACCAATAAACTTGATATTGTTACTTTTTATGTCTATAACTAGACAATGAGAGGTTTCAAATATGAATTTTTTGCCTTTGTCATATAGTTGACTAAAACTAAGCAAATTTGGCTTAAGGCCTTGCACATACAATACATGATCAATGGTTGATAAATCATTAACAATTTTCCCATACCCGATGATCTTTATCTTTTTGTTATCATCAATTGTGACATGTTCGCCATCTCTTAGAGTTAGCTCTTTGAACATACTTTGATCACTGGTCATGTGCTTTGAGCATCCACTATCAAGGTACCAATATTTACCTTTTTCCTTGGTGTAGAGACATATCTACATTACACAAGGATACACAATTGCATTCTTAGGTACCCAAAATTTCTTGGACCCTTTGGGGTTAGTCTTAGAAAATATGGTTCATTTGGGGACCCATACCTTCTTAACATTTTAAGATGCTATATAATTATAGACATGTTGATGATGCATAATCCTAGAGTAATAGTTATTGAAATTTCTAAGGTTTTTTAATTGTGCATGTCTATAGTTCCTTAGATAAGCATTCCTAGGATACATGTTTCTATGATTAAGGTTATGAACATGCATGTTATTACTAGGAAATGTATAATGATAGGTCCTAGGATGTGCACTTATAGTGTGAGCATTTATATTATTTCTAGAATACACATGATGGTGATTCCTAGGATGTTCATGTGTAGTGTGCAAGTTATGAGTATATATATTATCTCTAAGATGCACATGATGGTTACACCTAGGATGTGTGTTTCTAGTATATGCATTTCTTGAATGATCATTCCTAGCATTTGCATTTCTTGAGTGAGTGATTATGCTCAAACTAATTCGCAGTTAAGGTGTATAGTTGAGGTGTCGATCCCACGAGGAAAAGCGAACTACAAAGAAAAGTGTAAACCTTAACACGAACGATAAAGATCAAGTGAGAAAATTTGTGTTTTGATAATGAAGTAATGTGAGAAAATTGTGTAAATAGATTGAAGAATATAATAGAGAAACAACAAGGGTATGAGAATCCTCCCTAGGTTCGTTGCCTTATTCCAATCTTGATTCAGTTGTTTTTATCTCGATTGCTAGTTTCATATCCCAAACAGGCAATCAGCAAATATTCAATCAAAGCATATGTAAACCCTATTGCAATTGCTATGAAATACTCTTTACTTTCGATTTAAGCACACATGAGCTATCCTATAGATTTTTCAAGAAATGAAAATATATCTTATTGACAATATTTCAGTAGTGGACAAACCTAAAAGATAAATCTACCGGACTCAACCACATCCAACAATCTTGACATAAGAAGAGCATGACTAGACTTATAAGAGGAGAAAGATACAATCACCGGATTAAGAGAAAATCTTCTAATTAAATCAAAGAGTAAATCATAACAATGTTTTGACAATAAATCCAAACTACAACTGAATCAATAATGGAAAATAAGAACAACTACACCTAGGGATTCATCCCTTTGCCTTGCTTGTAGGTTAGTTGGCCATGGGGCTCATTCTTGAACACTTTGATGGGGGAGAATGTGGCCGTCTTCTTGAGTTTTCCAGCCTTAATAATTATTCTTTATCAAACCCTAAGTGATCTATTTATAATACAAAAGGTCCAAGGGTATTTTTAGGTTTAAACTATCATTAAAACCCTAATTAAGTCGTGACTCATATACAAAGCATCGAGCTCGCGTCGCAGCTCACATTAATCCAGGCCATGGCTCAGCCTTTTATGTTTTTCTTCATGATTCGGTAGGTCGTGGCCCAGATTGGTCCAGGCCGCGGCTCAGCCTGCCAGGCCACGGCTCAGCCTAGTCTAGGTCGCAGCGCACACTGGTGGCTTTCTTTCGGATTTTGCAAGGTTCTAGGCATGGTTCTGGAGGCCGAGGCTTAGACTTTTCAGGCCACAGTGCATACACTAAAGACTTGATTTCTCTTCATTTTGTCCTTCCGTAACCATGCCTTCACTCTGATGTGTGATGATGGCTTTCCACCTATTTTGGACTCAAAGTACCTGAAAAAGCATCGAAATAGATCAACAATCCAAGAATATCACTTTAGAGTTGTTAAGGTACAAAAGTGCAATTCAAACCTAGATTGACCCTAAAATGCTAACAAATAAGTACTGTTAAGATGCATTTTATAACTCTCATCATAACCCTCAACTAGCTTATTGCTAGTCCCTAGCAATTCAAGTGAAAACAAGACTGATAAGAGTCATAAAATACATCTTAACAGTACTTATTTGTTAGCATTTTAGGGTTGATCGAGGTTGGAATTACACTTTTATTCCTTAACAACTCTAAAGTGACATTCTTGGATCATTGACTTATTTTGGTGCATTTTCAGGTACTTTGTGTTTAAAAGAGATGGAAAAGCTATCATTGCTTGAAGCACTAAGATTCCATGCATATAGAGGTGAAGGAGTGGTTTCGAAACTGCTCCACGCCACAACACAGAAGGACTGAGCCGCGGCCTCAAGAAACATTCAGAGGTTGCCACCACCAGTGTGCGCCGCGGCCTGGACCAGGTTGAGCTGCGGCACCCAAAGCCTCCACAAGAATCAGCACCAATGTGCGCCATGGCCTGGACCAGGCAGAGCCACGGTGCCTAGAAACCCACCTAACTAAGACCAAGCAGAGCCAAGGCGCAAGTAAGTGTGAGCCGCGGTGCGCACACGAACCCTTGTTTTCCTAATTAGGGTTTTAATGATTGTTTAGACCCAAAAACACCCTTGGACATTTTGTATTATAAATAGATCACTTAGGGTTTGATAGGGGGATCATCATTAAGGCTGGAAAATTCAAGAAGGCTACGACATTCTCCATCAAAGTGTTCAAGTATGAACCTCATGGCCAACTAATCTCCAAGCAAGGCAAAGGGATGAATTCCTAGGTGTAGTTGTTCTTATTTTCCATTATTGATTCAGTTGTAGTTTGGATTTATTGTCAAGACATTATGATGATTTACTCTTTGATTTAATTAGAAAACTCTTAATCCGATGATTGTATCTTTCTCTTCAATATAAGTCTAGTCATATTCTTCTTATGTTAAGATTATTGGATGTGATTAAGTCTGGTAGATTTATCTTTTAAGTTTGTCCATTACTACGATATTTTCATTAAGATATTATTTCGTTTCTTGATAAATCTATAGGATAGCTTATGTGTGCTTAAATCGAAAGTAAAGAGTATTTCATAACAATTGCATTAGGTTTCACATATGCTTTGATTGAATATTTGTCGATTGCTTGTTTGGGATGTGAAACTAACAATCGAGATAAAAAAAATTGAATCAAGATCAGAATAAAGCAATGAACCTAGGGAGGATTCTTGGATTCTTGTTGTTTCTCTATTATATTCTTCAATCTATTTACACAATTTTCTTATATTTCTTCACTATCAAAACACAAATTTTCTCACTTGATCTTTATCGTTCGTGTTAAGGTTTACATTTTTCTTTGTAGCTTGCTTTTCTTCATGGGATCGACACCTTAACTATACACAATAGCTGCATATTAGTTTGAGCATAATCAAATTTTAGTGCCATTGCTGGGGAAACACGCTTAAATACAAGGAAGATTGTCAACTTTGAGACAAGACAGTAATATTGTTCTCTTCTAAAAGTTTTTGATTTTTTTATTTTCTTTTTTTATTTTCTTTTATTTATTTCCGTTTTAACTCATTTGGTGTATGCTTAGACTAAGAGATTCGCGAGGTAGATTCATTAGAGGACCCGAAATAGACTTACTCTCTCTTTCCACGTCCGTTAGTGAAACCTTGCCTAGATCAAACCATTGTGCATCCCCAAATGAGAATTTAGAAGATTTTGTTAACATGGCTGATAATCCCAATGAGAATGTTGCTAGGACACTTAAGGATTACTTGCATCCTAGCCAAACAGCCACACCATCATGCATCATGTTTCTAGCCAATACTCACAATCAAGATTTTAAAACAGGGATGATACAATTACTCCCTATGTTTCATGGCTTGGAAAATGAAAACCCATATGTACACATTAGGGAGTTTGAGGAAGTAGTGGCGACTTTTCATAGTCAAGATGCAACTGATGACATCGTGAGACTCAAGTTTTTTCCTCAACATAAGACCAATTCTTTTAAAAAGATAAATCTCCACCTTTGTACAAATGGACAATAAGACTTTGTATCAGTCTTAGGAGAGATTTAAGGAGTTGTTGAGTATGTGTCCTCACCATGGGTATGAGAATTAATGCTTAGTGGGCTATTTTTATGAAGGACTTACATATAGAGAGCGTCAATTTGTAGAGATGATGTGCAATGGTGAATTTTTGTAAAAAGATCTCGATGAGGCCATAAAATACCTCAATGAACTTGCTAAAAAAGCTCACACTTAGACTGGACCTAGTGCTACTGAAAGCACAAATAGGTCACGACCTGTAGGAAACCCAAGTGGTGGTGGAATATACCATCTTAGGGAGGAGGACAACCTAAAAGCTAAGGTTGAAATGCTCACTAGGGAGTTAGATGCATTAAAGACTAAAGGCTCAAAGCCAACACACGTGGTTAATCATGCCGAATCTTTGGAACCATGTTTTGTGTGTGGCAGGGTAGGTCATCCTGCCCAAGAGTGTCCCACATTTACTGATATGAGAGAGATGTATGAGGAACAATGTAATGCCTTAGGCATGTACCAAAAGCCTTTAGCACCTTTTTCTAATACCTATAATCCGAGGTGGTGCAATCACCCCAACTTCAGCTAGAAGTGTGAAAACCAGTAGCTTGTACAACCCCCTAGATTATACCTTACACCATATCATGCACCCTTATCCTCTAGGAGTTCTTTAGAAGACACTTTGCATGCTTTCATTGAGGAACAGGGTAAGATAAACCAAAAGTGTTAAGCATTAATTACACAGGTTGTTGAAGAGAATAAGGAAATAAGGAGCCAAGTGTCCAAATTAATGGGCTCCTTGAGTGTGAATGAGCAAGGTAAGTTCCCTTCCCAAGCTCAGTCCACACCTCTTGGTCAACATATGGCACAAGCAAATTTGAAAGATATGAATGCCATTGTGACAAGAAGTGGTAAGTCATTACACATCCCAACAACAAACAAATCAGAGAATGTGGAAAAGGGTCAAGGTAGTAGTGATGCCGAGCTGCCCAAAGAACCTAATGTTACCAAGAGCCTTGCTAAGGCACCATTCCCTCAAGCCTTAAAATCAAACAAGAAAAATCTGGAACTAAACAATGAAATCCTAGAGAACCTAAGACAAGTAAAACTTGATCTTCCTTTTTTGCATGTGATTAAACAAGTTCCTACTTATGCAAAAGTTCTCAAGGATTTGTGCACAATTAAAAGGAAGCACCATGTGAAGAAAACAACATTCCTAACAGAGCAAGTTAGTGCTTTAATTGAGCAAAAGATTCCCCCCAAATACAAGGATCCTGGCTATCCAACCATTGCATGTAGCATTAGAAATTATGAGGTTGGACAAGCATTTCTAGATTTAGGAGCTAGTGTAAATCTGATGCCATTTTCTATTTATTTGTAGTTGGATTTAGGAGAAATCAAACCAACTGCAGTGGTATTGCAATTGACACCATTCAGTCAAAGTACCTCGGGGTGTGGTAGTGGATGTTCTAATTCAAATTGATAAATTTTATTATCTTATTGATTTCATAATCCTTGATACTACTTCTGCTGTTGACACTAACTCTAAAATCCCTTTAATATTGGGAGACCTTTCCTTGCTACTGTAAATGCTCTTACAAATTATAGGAATGGACTTATGAAGCTGTCCTTTGGAAACATGACCCTTTAGGTGAACATTTTCAATGTTGCAAAACAGCCAGAAGATGAGGACGAAAACCACCAGCTATACATGATAGAGTCACTCATTGATAGGGGAGTTTCTATAGCTCATGATTTTGCTCATCTTGAGTGTTTTCTTCTTAATTCTGAGTTTGATTATATTAATGATAAAACTAATGTAATTGATATTTGTGTTATTTTTGATAAATCTCGGGATTATGGCACTCGAGCATGGCAACCGAAGTTTGAGGAGTTGCCTAAAAGAAGCGAGAAACAAATCCCCTCAAGTGTGGAAGTGCCCAAAGTTGAATTGAAGCCGCTACCTAAGGGTTTGGAGCATGTGTTCCTCGGTCCAGGTGATACTTTTCCTGTTATTATCTCATCTGAATTGTCTGATTCTCAAGGTGAGAAATTAATTCGGATCCTAAATGCACATAAATCAGCCTTAGGTTGGAGCATGGCTGATTTAAAAGGTATTAGTCCCCTGATCTATTCTCATAAGATAAATTTGGATGAAGGAACTAGCCCTCATAGAGACTCTCAGCGTAGGCCTAACCCCACTATGAAAGAAGTGGTGAAAAGTGAAGTGTTGAAACTATTAGATGCGGGAATTATATATCCCATTGTTGATAGTAAATGGGTAAGTCCTACACAAGTCGTTCCTAAAAAGTCCGGTGTCACTGTGGTAAAGAATGACCTATGAGAGTTAGTCCTTACAAAACTTGTGACCGGGTGGCGAATGTGCATTGATTACAGAAAATTAAATGTTGTCACTCGAAAAGACCATTTCGCACTACCCTTTATCGATCAAATTTTTGAGCGTGTAGCTGGTCATTCTTTTTACTGTTTCTTATATGGTTATTCTGGTTATTATCAAATTGAAATTGAATTAGAAGATCAGGATAAAACCACTTTCACTTGTCCCTTTGGTACTTATGCTTTTCGTAGAATGCCATTTGGATTGTATAATGCACCTGCTACTTTTCAACATTGCATGATGAGCATTTTTAGTGACATGGTTGAAAATTGCATGGAAGTTTTATGGATAACCTAACTGTTTTTGGATCTTCATTTGATGCATACTTATTGAATTTAGAGAGAGTATTAACTTGTTGTGAGGAGAAGGAATTAGTCTTAAATTGGGAAAATTTTGTTTCTTCTAAAGAGATAAAGGTTGATCAATCTAAGATTGAATTAATCTCTAAATTTCCTACACCTAAGACAGTAAAGGATGTGCGATCCTTCCTTGGTCATACTGGTTTTTATAAGAGGTTCATACAAAATTTTTCAAACATATCTAGACCACTATGTGCCCTCTTAGTTAAAAATGCCCCATTTGAGTGGACACAAGCTTGTCAAGAGGCCTTTAAAATGATAATTGGCAAGCTTACTTCAACACCCATAATGCAATCACTTGATTGGACTTTACCTTTTAAGATCATTTGTGATGCTAGTGACTTTGTTGTAGGTGCTGTTCTTGGACAATGAAGGGAGGGGAAACCTTTCGTCATTTACTATGCTAGTAAAGCTCTAAATAGTGCTCAAATGAATTACTCCACCACTAAAAAAGAATTACTAGCTGTAGTATTTGCTTTGGATAAATTTCGTGCTTATTTAATTGGTTCTTCTATTCTTATCTTAACAGATCATGTAGCCCTCAAGTACCTTCTTACAAAGAAGGATTCTAAGGCATAACTAATACGGTGGATCCTACTCTTACAAGAATTTGACATCACCATCAAAGACAAAAAAGTAGTAGAGAATTTAGTGGCTGACCATCTCTCGAGGCTCACATTTGAGGACACTTCTGACGACATACCAATCAAGAATGATTTTCCCGATGAGCAATTACTCTCTATTACTTCTCTATCATGGTTTCCTCATATCATGAATTATTTGGCTATCGGTGAGATACCAATGGATTGGAGCGCTCAAGATAAGAGGAAGTTCTTGAATGAGGTATGTAATTTTTATTAGGATGACCCATATCTTTTCAAGTACTACCCTGACCAAATTTTAAGGTGTTGCATCCCTAATGAAGAGATTGCCAACGTCTTGGAATTTTGTCACTCCCAAGCTTGTGGAGGCCACTTTTCAATGAAAAGAACCGCTGCAAAAATTTTTGCAGTGTGGTTTTTATTGGCCCACCTTGTTTAAGGATGCAAACATCTATTGCTGCTCATGTGAAAAGTGTTAGACGTTAGGAGCTGTGTCTCGTCGTAATATGATGCCCTTAAACCCAATTTTAGTGATTGAAATCTTTGATTATTGGGGCATTGATTTTATGGGACCATTTCCTTCTTCCTTCGGATACCAATATATGTTGTGCGTTTATCTATCTAAATAAATAAGCGAATAATCGTACAGTTTTACTTGCAAGTGCACAAGGTCAATGGTAGCATAATATGCAAGTGCGAGATCATTTTCACAGGGATTGGTGAATTTCATTTTTAGAATCAGTTTCTTAATAAAAAGATAGACATAACAATTGAGTGTGATTTAATAATAATAAGAACATAAGGCTTTGATTTTCACCTCTAATCATACTTTCCCAATGAGTAATGTGTCAATGCACTAGCCCTACCATGAATACCTAATGATTATCAACCTAAGGGCATGGTATCTACTCTTTATGTTATTGATTTTCCTAAGCAACAAGTTAGGCATGGTATCTACTCTAACTCTTTTCTTTCTTAAAGGATTCAGCATGGTATCTACTGAGTTGTTTCTTAAGAGAGCATAGGACCTATGGAAATCGACAACCACACAGGACCTAGGGTATGATATCTACTCCCGGTTTCCTATGTTGATTAACCCAAGAATCCGGTGTGGATTTCTTTTGTTACTAATGTCAGACCCAGGACTCGATCATCCAAATTGATCTAACTAACAAGTCCATACCACATGCATACGTTGATCAGACACACACATATGAGGAATTCAATAAAGAAGGCATTAATCAATTAAAGTATCATGATAAGGCTATTTGCAAAGGCAATCAATAAATATATGTATGGGAAAGCATAATTAGGGTTTCAATCAAGCCCTATAAAGAGCTAGTTACACATGTTGTCTATGATAAACATCATAACATAAACTAAACATAAAATATAAAACCCAAAAATTACTGTGGAGATGAGTTGTCAATCCTCTCTAAATCTTACAACTCCGAGCCAAGCAAAAGATAAAAGAAGGGATGATGTTTGTATGTGTTTACAAGTGTGTTTATAGGGGTTGAATAACCCTAGAAAACTCTAGAAACCCTAAACTTCCTAAAACGCAAAACCTCTTCTATTTCCAAAACTAGTTCTGCCATTTTACTGTTCACGCTCATACATGTGCGCTCGATCGCAAGGTTGCACTCGATCCTTATTTGTGTGCGCACGAGCGCTAATGTGCTCGATCGTACCAAATAGTGCGCTCGATCGCACTTTAGCCAACAACTGCTTCAGAATTTCCAGATTTCTTCATTTGAGTGCCAAAGTTGCTTATTTTTCTCAAAGACCCTATAAAAACATGTGAAACACAGAAATGAAGTAAAATGGACTAAATTAGCATAACTAAGGACTTAACAAATGTAAATAAAGGGGCTTAATATTTAAGCCCCTATCACACCCTCAAACTTACATATTGCTAGTCCCTTAGCAATACAAAACTAAAAACTAAAGTGAAAAATAACAACACACAGATAAATCCAATATTCATAGTGTCCACAAAAGTTTAGGTCTCACACAAAACTATGATGCGCATTCATGAGCAAGCTTAACAAATATAAACACATATTTGCAATGAATAAGAGTTTTGAACACAAATCACTTTCATGAGGTAGTTTAAGACATCACAAGTTTGACTTTAGTGTGTAGTGAACTAGTGCATAAAAGATTTGGTTTCCAAATAATTCTAATGTGTACTGTTTCGATGTCTCAAAATTCACTAAATTTCCTCTTAGAATCAACAAAGATGACATAGTTTTTCTTATTTTCTTTTATTTGTGAGATTTTTGCCAAGTTTAGTTCCCTTAAGCTTGCGAGCGTTTAGCCAATGACTCCCAAACCATATGGTTTTAGGGCATTAGGTGTAAAGAAACCCCTAAGGACTTACTAACTCGAGTCAAAAAGACTACGAAACTAACTGGTCTTACTACTACCAATCAGAATTTCCACCTTTTGACGTGACACTCACTGCTTACTGAGGCAAGAGGGCTAGTTACTCAGTAGAAAGTTCTTTTTAATGATCATTGTGAACAAAATTTCCACCTTTTGACGTGACACTCACTGCTTACTGAGGCAAGAGGGCCAGTTACTCAGTGAAAAGTTTGTTTAATGATCATTAGGAGCACTTTTTTTTTAGCAATAACAATCTTTTCTATTTTCTTATGCCAAAGCGTTAATCTAACAGGTCATCTGGTTCACAGTCAAGCAAAAGAAACATACAACTTAAAATTACATGTCATACCCCACACAACTATGTGCTAATGTGCTCGTGTTAGTTTAGGTCAAACTTGTGAATCCTTAACTGCCTAAAAGTAAGTGATCTAGATTCAAAACTTAATTATTGGCCTATATGTTTAAGGTGTTAAGCTCACTTATGAAGTCAAATCATATTGTTTGTTTAGATCACCCAAAAGTTTTGGAACAGAATGAGCATGCATTTATTTATAAAAAACAAAAATTGGGACATAGTGTGTGTGAGTGTGTCTCCATACCCCCAAACTTAAATTTCACATTGTCCTCAATGTGTGAGAAGCATGGAAGGATCTGACCTGAGAAATGTAGAACTCAATGGTTGGCATGGCTCGTAGCACACCCCCGAACTTGAACTGGATGCACTGACTATGTCCTTGAAAAAGAAAAAAAACATAAACTAGAAAACAAGTAATAATAAACAGATATAGAAAAGTAAACACTAACAATAAAATAAAATACTAAAAAGGATATGCTTTGGGGTGCCTCCCATGAGCGCTAAGTTTAACGTCTTCGGTCAGACAGGGTATCCTCTCACTGTTGATCGTTGGATGGTGCAGTCGAAGAGGTACCGGGCACTGGAGGTAAGCAATCAAGGATGGCCTGTAGCATCGCCTCCTGTCGTACAAACCGCACCTCCAAACTATCTATGCGCTAGTGCACCAGTGATGTAGCTGCAGAGACCTCACCTTGGAAGGAGGACAGTTTAGGGAGAAAGTGTTGGGACGCAGTGGGTCCCATGTCCGGATGGTCCTCCTCTTGCAATGGTCTAACTACAGGGGTCTCTGTCTCCATATAATCTTCCTCAACTCTTTCAACTACAGGTGCAGGGGCTAGCAGTCCTCGAGGCATGTGCAAGAGGCTATGTGTCCACTGAGCCTTCCCAAAGAAAGGATGCTCTCGCACTGGTCCGTCGCTGGTGGTCCCCCTAATTCCTTTCTTCTTGAAGATGTATGATAGTAGGAACGCGAATGGGAGCCCCCATGCATTGGCTGTGGTGGTTTGACGGCCATGGACATAATCTCAAAATTTATACAGCTGGCTCCAAATAACAGTTGGGATAGAGTACCAGTGGCCTATGTGGAAGTCATACAATGTCTGTAAAAACTGGTCTCTCCTCTGTGTCTTGTGCCCTAATGGGCACACATTTCGCTGGAAGATGGTGTCCCCTAGCCAGAGCTGTGGAGGTAACTTTGATCGGCTCGCCGCGTTGTTGTGCCTATCAGCGTACTGGCTAGCACACATGTCTTCGATGATCGTGGTCAGGTCAAAAGACTTCAGCTGCTCCTCGATATCGATGTCCTCCGGAGGGGACTCATTACAGCAGTGAAGAGCAGTGGCTATGTCAGCACTAGTCACCTTGATGGATGTGCCCTCGACTAATGAAGTCAATACTCCTGGTCTGGTGCAGTCAAAAGACAGGCTCTCATAGAACTAGACTATAAGCTGAGTGTAAGCAGTCGAGCAAACTGGCTTAAAAAGCCTCTTTAGCCCCCGATGTTTAAATGCTTGGACTGCCCATTGAGTGGCATCCATGTGCTTGAAGACTTCATCGAAAATGGTCTCGAATAAGAGCTCTCTTTGCTCAAAGCTTGGCTGAGATGACTGGGCACGACTGCTCGAAGCACGGGAGGTGAAAGCGGATTATTTTGACATGTTGATTCTAGTGTCTATCGAAATTGCGCGTGATCGCACTGGGGAACTTGTGCTCGAGCACACACGGTCAGGCTTTTTGTCAAGTAACTTTTGTGCGATAGAAAACCAAGCTATGGTGTTGTGGTTTCGAGTTTGTTCCTAACCTCCTGTAAACATAATAATAACCAATCACACACAAGATAACACATATATAGAATGAAAATGTAAATTAAATATTAAGAACCATGTGTGAGAACAAAATGGGTTACCTTGTGTATGGAATGAATATGCAATGGGGAAGGGGACGTGGCGGTGACAGTATGGTGGTGATGGTGGTTAGCGTGGTGGAGTGTTGAAGTCGAGAGTTTGAGATTGAT
Organism: Bretschneidera sinensis; assembly: GCA_023935145.1. Lineage (NCBI taxonomy): Eukaryota > Viridiplantae > Streptophyta > Magnoliopsida > Brassicales > Akaniaceae > Bretschneidera > Bretschneidera sinensis. The sequence goes on along the minus strand of CM043697.1, from coordinate 98,955,177 downwards.
GTGTTGCAGAAGGGAGAGTGCAAGTGAGTGAAGACAGAGAGTGTGGGTAAGAGAATGTAATATTTATATCCATTACGTGACTGAATGCCATGTGTGCGCTTGATTGCGCTGAAGTGCGCTCCATTGCACATGTGCACTCGAACACACTGAATGGTGCACTCGATCGTAAAGCAGTATGTATGGACAAAATAAAAACTTACCAGGACTGGAATGATAAAGCAAGAACAGTACAACCTTACCGTGCATTAGTGGCCTCAGTACTACTAACCTTAATAAAGGTGGTTAAGCTGTATGGGTAGTAGAATATGAATTGCTCAAGCACTCTCGTGCTGCAATGCTATTTGTTTTGAAAGAAGCACTTAGAGTCCACCTCTTGTGGCTCCAATGCTTATATTTCAGCTGTATACTGTACAGATTAAAGTGTTAAGTCTTCATCTCTCGAAGGTAAGTTAATATCAAGGTATGACTTGGCTCTGTGTCCACTTATCATGAAGGGTTGATTTTCGTTGGGACCACGAACCTCTAAAACACCATGAGGGAAAACCTTGGTGACCATATAAGGGCCATACCATCGGGACTTGAGCTTGCCTGGGAACAGTCTTAATCTTGAGTCGTATAGCAATACCTTTTATCCCACATGGAACTCTTTCCTCATTAGTTGTTTGTCATGATAAGCTTTTGTCCGTTCTTTGTAGAGCATGGCATCCTCATATGCATCATACCTTAATTCCTCTAGCTCATTTAGGTGCAGCTTCCTTTTCTCACCCGTTTTTTTCATGTCAAATTGAAATGTTTTATGGCCTAATATGCTCGATGCTCTAATTCTACAGGGAGATGGCATGCTATCCCAAAGATTAGGCGGTATGGAGATATGCCAATTGGAGTCTTATAAGCTTTCTGATATGCCCATAGCGCATCATTTAGTCACAAAGACCAATCCTTTCGATTAGGTTTCACAGTCCTGTTTAGGATTCCTTTGATCTCTCGGTTACTTATCTCCACTTGGCCACTGGTTTGAGGATGATAGGGGGTGCCAACTTTATGAGTGATCCCATATTTCCGGAGAAGTTAGACAAAAGAGCGATGATGAAAGTGGCTGCCCCTATCACTGATGATTGCTCTTGGAGTCCCAAACCACATAAAGATATTAGCCTGTAGAAACTTTTCAACTACTTTGTGATCGTTAGTTTTTGAGGGGACAGCTTCGACCCATTTGGACACATAATCCACACCCACAAGAATATATAAATAGCCAAAGGAGTTAGGAAATGGACCCATGAAATCAATGCCCTATACATAAAAAAGTTATACTATATGAATTTTTTGTAGGGGCATCTGATTTCGGGAAGAGATGTTACCTGTCCACTGGCATCTATCACATGTGCTACAAAAGAAGAAAGCATCTTTAAACAGATTAGGCCAATAAAAACCAGATTGTAATACCTTAAGAGCTGTTCGTTTTGCCCTAAAATGTCCTCCACAAGCAAACTAATAGCAGTGTTGTAATAAGCTCAAGTGTTCCTCTTCTGAGAAACATCGTTTGATGATTTGATCGGGGCAGAATTTGAAAAGATAAGGGTCATCCCAATAGTAGTGTCTAGACAGAGATATCAGCCATTTCTTTCCTTGTGTGGTCATACCTGGGGGAAAAACCTTAACAGTTAGATAATTTACAATATCAGCATACCATGAAAGTTTTACCTCTGGTGCGAACAGTTGTTCATCAAGGAAGTTCTCATTCAAAGGCAACTCATTATCGTCATTCTCATAGGATAGCCTTGACAAATGATCTGCAACCACATTCTCACTGCCTTTCTTGTCTTTGATCTCCAAATTGAATTCTTGTAATAGGAGTACCCATCTGATTAACCTAGGCTTTACATCTTTCTTAGAAAACAGATATCTCAAAGCAGCATGGTCAGTGCATACAATAACCTTAGAACCAATAAGATATGATCTAAACTTCTCTAAGGCAAAAATAACAGCTAACAATTCCTTTTCAGTAGTAGAATATTTAAGCTGAGCATCATTTAAAGTTCTAGAAGCATAGTAAATAGCATGAGGAACCTTATTGACTCTTTGACCTAAGACAGCTCCCAAGGCGAAGTCACTGGCATCGTACATCAATTCGAATGGAAGATTCCAATCTGCTGCCCTCATTATTTGGGCAGAGGTGAGAACATCATTCAATGTGCTGAAAGCATGCATACAGTTATCATTCCATTCAAACTTGGTATCTTTAGCTAACAATGCACAAAGAGGTCTTGAGATTTTGGAAAACTTCTTGATGAATCTTCTATAGAAGCCGGCATATCTAAGGAAACTTCTATTGCCCTTGACTGAAAGAGGAGGAGGCAACCTTGAAATGATGTCTATTTTAGCTTTATCTACCTCAATACCTCTGTTGGAGATGGAGTGACCCATCACAATGCCTTGTTGAACCATAAAATGACATTTCTCCCAATTCAACACTAAGTTGCTCTCTTCACAACTCTTTAGGACACTCTCTAAATGATTTAGGCATTCATCAAAATTAGAACCAAAGACACTGAAATCATCCATGAATACCTTAATATAGTTCTCCACCATATCGAAAAATATGCTTATCATACATCTTTGAAAAGTGGCTGGTGTGTTGCATAAACCGAATGGCATCCTTCTATAAGCAAATGTATCGAAAGGACATGTGGATGTAGTCTTTTCTTGATCCTTGGGTGTTATGGAAATTTGGTTGTACCCATTGTACCCATCCAAGAAGCAGTAATAGCTGTGACCGGCTAATCTCTCTAACATCTGATCAATGAATAGCAAGGGGAAATGATCTTTTCTTGTTACTTTATTCAGCAGCTGCCCAAGCATTTAACGTATGCCTATTTGGGAGAAAAGAAGATTTTACTTGTGATCATAACTGCTAATTTGAGTAGTGAAGAAGAAGAGAAGTTATTAAGAGTTCTTAGGAAGCATAGATCTGCCATTAGATGGACCATTACTGACATTAAAGGGATAAGTCTAGCCAAATGCATGCATAATATCTACCTTGAAGATGAAGCAAGGCCCACTTGAGATGCTCAAAGAAGGCTTAACCCACATATGAAAGAGGTAGTAAAGGCCGAGGTATTAAAGCTACTAGATATTGGCATTATTTACCCCGTATCAGACAGTAAATGGGTGAGTCCAGTCCAAGTTATTCCTAAAAAGAGTGGGATTACCGTTGTAAAAAATGAAAATGAGGAGCTCATACCTACAAGAAAAACAACTGGTTGGAGAGTATATATTGATTAAATGTTGATGCCTGGATAATGGATGGAAAAATAGTAGTATTAGTAGGTATGAGAGTATCAAACGGAGGAGTATACTTACTTGAGTGTTTTGGAGAGGCCTCAAGAAGGTGCACAGTTGTGATGATGTCATCAGTAACATCTTTAGGTTCTTGCTCAATCTCCACCTCCATGAAGCTATGGGTAATAGTGGTTTTCAATGGATCAATGTGCTGGACCTGAAAAGATTTCTCAACAAAACTTTGTATCATACATACATTGAAGCATTCTAAATCATCTTGAGGCAGTTTTAATGCATCAAATATTTTAAATTCTATTTTCTCACCATTGATCTTCATACTCACTATGCCCTTTTTCACACAAATCTTAGTATCGGTAGTTCTCATGAAGGGTCTCCCTAATATGATGGGCAAGGATAATGGCATAGGACATTCTTCCATATCTAGCACAATGAAATCAGCAGGTAAAATGAACTCACCAACCTTTACTAGGACGTCCTCAAGAATGCCCCTAGGTCTTTTTATACTCCTATCTGCCAGCTGCAAGGTAATGGAAGTCGGTTGTAGCTCGTCCAAACCTAAGGTTTCGAATACCGTGTATGGTAATAAGTTTACACCAATTCCTAAATCTAGTAATGCTCTCTCAAACAACTGATCACCTATCCTATAGGGAATAGCAAAACTACCCGGATCTTTTAGTTTTGGTGGGAGTTTTCTTAATAGCACAACACTTACTTCTTCAGTTAAGGCTACAGTCTCATGTTCTTGAAACTTTCTCTTATGAGTGCAACAATCTTTTAGAAACTTAGCATAAGCAGGTATTTTTTGAATTGCATCTAACAAAGGAATATTTATTTCAACTTTCCGTAAGGTTTCAAAAATATCAAGCAATTTATTCTCTTTCTTTTGTTTTACTAACCTTTGTGGGAAGGGTGGTACATTCACCTTCTCCATCTCATTCACTTTTGATGCCGATGGTTTTTCTTTGGATGCTGTTGCAGACTCATCGAACCTTATCACCTCGCCATTTCTCAAAGTTGTGACAACTTTCAGTTGTTGATGCCTCCCAGGGTTGGGTAGTGTTTGAGTTGGAAGCTCACCTTGCTTTCTACCACTTAGTTCTTTAGCCAATTGTCCCATTTGTACCTCTAGCCGTTGGATGACTTGTTCATGTTTTGCTATGGTTTGTCTTAGTTCAGTACGGAATTGCATTTCATCTGTCATGAACTGATTTTGTGAGGTCATTAATTGTTGCTGCTGAGTGGCTAATTGTCTCACAAGACTTTCGAGGTTGTTTTTCTTTGTTTCAAGGGCTGAGTGAGTATTGGGCTGGGAGTTTCTTTGCTGCTCTTGCTGGTTAAGGGTATTTTGATTGTTGTTCCAAGAGAAATTTGGGTGGTTTCACCATTCTGGGTTGTAAGTGTTTGCATATGGGTTGTTCTTTGGTGGATAGTTGTTAGGTCCCACGTAATTTGCTTGTTTCAAATTTGCAGATGAATACAAAGGACTAATATCAGTATTATGATCAAATTAGGAACATATCGTACATACCTGGAGTGGTGTAGCTGGTAGGTTAAAGGAGGCATTCTGAGCAGCCATTGCTTTAACCAACAAGTCTAGTTTCCTCTTTACAGCAGCTATCTGAGTGGCTGATCCTCCATTTAAATTTACCTCATACATACCCTTACTCTTGGTTACATGTCTACCTTCAGAGGAGAATTGATGAGTGTGTTCGCTTAGGGTTTCGAAGAGCTCCACAGCTTCTTCGCTGTTTTTCTCCATTAGCACTCCTCCACAACCTGAATCAACAATACTTTTGTTAGTATCATTCAAACCTTCATAAAAATCTTGTACTAGTTCATCTTGAGGTATGTTATGACGTGGGCATTTGAGTAGTAGCTCGTTGAAGTGTCCCCACACTTCGAAGAATAGGTCTCCATCCTTTTGTTGGAAGGACTGAACCTCCTTCCTCATTTGCCTCATTTTTTAGGTTGGGAAAAACTTCCTTAGGAATTTGCTAGCCAACTCCTCCCAAGTGAGGATAGAAACTGCAGGCAAAGAATTGTACCATAGTTTAGCATTATCTTTTAAGGAAAAAGGGAACAGAATTAACCTTATTCCTTATTGGTCTAAGCCTCGGATGTGCTGGAACTTGCAAAGATCGAAAAATTCTCGAAGGTGCAAGTGTGGATCCTCATTAGGTGTACTCCTAAAGTGAGTCAATGCACTCAATATTTGAGGAGATATGTAATAGTTTCCTTCCACCTCAGGTTGATGAGCAATACACGATGGTTGATCAAGGTTGCGAGGGATGAAGGATTGCTTCATCGGCCTTCGCTCAGGTGGTTACTAATTTTCTAGTTGTTCCGCCATTTGTTCATCTTCTCAATTTCTTCTACCTCTTTGGATTTGTCTCTAAGCCTTTATCGGATAGTCCACTCAAGCTCGGTATCAAGGGGGAAGAACGTTGGATGCTTGGATCGACGCCCGTGCATGAATCGATGATACTTGTTTAAGTGCAGCAGTAAAACACTGCTACCTGGGTAACTCTCTACCCTACTTGCGCTCGATCACACAGGATGGTGCGCTCGATCACAATTGTCACAGAAGGTTCTGCTGGTGTGCCTGAAATTGAAAAGAAATAGATTAGGTTTTGATGAAAATAAAAGATAAGGACAGAAACTTAAAGTTTTTGAGATTTTTGATAAAAATAGAAATGGAATAAAAAAATGAAATAACAATGATTTAAACAAAATGACAAATTAATCTAAAAAAAGAAATTTAAGCGCAATCCCCGACAACGGCGCCAAAAACTTGTTGTGCATTTATCTACCTAAATAAATAAGCGAATAATCGTACAGTTTTACTTACAAGTGCATAAGGTCAATGGTAGCATAGTGTGCAAGTGCGAGATCATTTCCACAGGGATTGTGAATTTCGTTTTTAGAATCAGTTTCTCAATAAAAAGATAGAAATAACAGTTGAGTGTGATTTAATAATAATAAGAACATAGGTCTTTGATTTCCATCTCTAATCATACTTTCCAAATGAGTAATGTGTCAATGCACTAGCCCTACCATGAATACCTAATGATTGTTAACCTAAGGGCATGGTATCTACTCCGTAAACTATTGATTTCCCTAAGCAACAAGTTAGGCATGGTATCTACTCTAACTCTTTTCTTTTTTAATGGATTCAACATGGTATCTACTAAGTTGTTCCTTAAGAGAGCATAGGACCTATGGAAATCGACAACCACACAGGACCTAGGGTATGATATCTACTCTCGGTTTCCTATGTTGATTAACCCAAGAATCCGGTGTAGATTTCTTTTGTTACTAATGTTAGACACAAGACTCGGTCATCCAAATTGATCTAACTAACAAGTCCATACCACATGCATACGTTGATCAGACACACATTTATGAGGAATTCAATAAAGCAGGCATTAATCAATTAAAGCATCATGATAAGGCTATTTGCAAAGGCAATCAATAAATATATGTATGGGAAAGCATAATTAGGGCTTCAATCGAGCCCTATAAAGAGTTAGTTACACATCATAACATAATTAGGGCTGTCTATGATAAACATCATAACATAAACTAAACATAAAATATAAAACCCGAAGAATACTGTGGAGACGGGTTGTCAATCCTCTCCAAAGCTTGCAACTATGAGCCAAGCAAAAGATAAAACAAGGGATGATGTTTGTGTGTGTTTGCAAGTGTATTTATAGGGGTTGAATAACCCTAGAAGACTCTAGAAACCCTAAACTTCCTAAAACGCAAAACCACCTCTATTTCCAAAGCTGGTTCTGCCGTTTTACTGTTCACGCTCGTACATGTGCACTCGATCGCATTCGTTGTGCCGTCAATCACAAGGCTGCACTCGATCCTTTTTTGTGTGTGCATGAGCGCTAATGCTTTTGATCGTACCAAATAGTACGCTCGATCGTACTTTAGCCAGTAGCTGCTTCAGGATTTCCAAATTTCTTCCTTTGAGTGCCAAAGTTGCTTCTTTTTCTCAAAGACCCTATAAAAACATGTGAAACACAGAAATGAAGTAAAATGGGCTAAATTAATATAACGAAGGACTTAACAAATGTAAATAAAGGGGCTTAAATATGAATATTTAAGCACCTATCAATATATCATAGTGGCAATTGATTATGTATTAAAGTGGGTAGAGGTAGCAGCTTGCTGAAGCAATGATAATAGAACGGTAATTAAATTTCTTAAAGAAAATGTGTTATCTCTATTTGGTACACCACGCGCTATAATTAGTGATCGAGGTACACATTTTTGCAACCGTTCTCTTGAAGCTTTGATGAGAAAATATAGGGCGTTACATAAGATCTCTATTGCCTATCACCCTTAGACAAGTGGACAGGTAGAACTTGCAAACAGGAAAATTAAGCAAATTATAGAAAAAAACGGTTAACCTGGATCGCTAGGATTGGTCTTTGAGACTAGTTGATGTGCTTTGGGCCTACCATACAGCTTTCAAAACTCCCTTAGGTATATCACCTTATAGGCTTGTTTTTGGAAATCCTTGCCACTTACCTGTGGAGCTCGAGTATCGAGCTTATTGGGCCATCAAGTCTTTCAATTTTGACATATGAGAAGTGGGTAAGCTTAGGAAATTTCAGTTGACCGAGTTAGAGGAGGTGAGAAATGTTGCTTATGAGAACTCTAGAATCTATAAGGCTAAAATGAAAGTGTTTCATGATAAAAATATTTTGAGGAAAACATTTAAGCCTAATGATCGGGTGTTCTTATATGATTCTAGACTCCATAAGCATCCAGGAAAACTTCGATGGAGGTGGACCGGTCCTTTTGTAGTGAAGAATATTTTTACAAATGGGACGGTATAAATAGAGGATACTAGAGATGGTCGGATCTTTAAAGTAAATGGTCAACATCTTAAAATCTTAATTGATAGGCAAGATCCAGAAGTGGAAGACGTTCCACTCATGGATCCAGTCTATTCACCTTGACCACACCACACATGTATGTTTTTATTTATTTTTCTTTTCTTTTGTTTGTTCGATATTATTTTAAGTTTATTTCAATTTTAATTTTTAGTTTTTAGTTTGATTTAATCTAATTCTTAGTTTATATTTTTATTTTTATTTTCATGTTTATTTTATTTTACAAAAACAAGGTGTTTTGTTTACAACCAGAAGTAGACCCAGTCCGTGCCTAGGCTCACTCTGTGTGCTCCTCGCCCAGCAGGCCCAGGTCGCCCAGTCCACGCCTAGGCCCACTCTGTGTGCGCCTCGCCCTATAGCACCTGGTCTAAGTCGCCCATCCTTCACGCCGTGCCCCAGCCTCTTGTGTGCTACAGCGCACATCATACACATATTTGGGCTTTATGTCTTTAGGGTGTGGCACACGACAGCCCAAGCCACGCCCCCAGCTCGCGTCAAGCACTTAAAACCCCAAATCTACATTTTCTTTCTTCATTTCTACTTTACAAAAACGCAGTACATTCTTTCTCTCTCATCCTCTCTCTAAACCCTCACTTACCCACTCACTTGTACTCAAAATTTCTTGATTCTAACATCATTTCTTTGAGGATTTAGCACTAATATTGCAGATTTTGCTAGAAATTTCTCCAAAAAGCTTGGTTCTAAAAGAATTTTGGGCTCTTCAAGAAGATTTCAAGTTGGTGGGTACTCTTTTTTTTTCCAACTTTGGGCATGAAGTAAGACCAATTTCTCCTATTTGTTGTTCATTTGTGCTATTTGGGTGGTTTATTTTGAATTAATTCTATTGTTCTATACATTTGATTCAAATGGCCCCTAAGACTAAGAGACTAAGGGGGAAACAACCTCAAGAATTTGATGAGAGCAAATTTGTTAGTTTTAAGGCTAGCGAGAGATATGTTAGGATGATGCAAGCTAGAAAACCCATTCCTGATAGAGGATTCACTATCACAGAGAAGGGAAACCCAACCTTGTTTAGAATGATTATTGATAGACATTGGGGTACATTTGCAAGACAACCATCTCATTCCCTTATAAATGTGGTAAGAGAATTCTATGCTAATGTAGAAGAACATAGGAATGGTAAGGTGAGGGTGAGAGGAAAAATAGTTTCTTTTAGCAGCACATCTATCAATAGGTCTATGGGCTACCTGACATAAAAAACAGTGAGTATATTGCATATGCGTCTAATATTAATTATGCAGAGATTTGCAATACTCTTTTTATTTCGGGCACTACATGGAAAATGACGGGTGATACCCCTATAACCTTGCCCTATACTTCTCTGACTGTCAATGCTCGAGCTTGGCAATATTTTGTATATCAGAGATTGATGCTTACTATGCACTATAGTGACCTTACTGTTAAGAAAGTTGTTCTGATTTATGCCATTTTGATGGGCATGACTATTGATGTGGACCAAATCATATTTAATTCTATCATACACACTATGCGACAAAAGCTTGGATTATACTTCCCTTCACTAATTACCGAATTATGCATCCAATCCGACGTCTAGTACAATCCTGATAAAGAGGCCTAGCAACCCAAGAAGCCCATCAATGATGGCATGCTCACTCTGATTAAAGCCTCAAGGCTGCCAACTCCAGGAGAGAGAGTAGCGATTGCTGCCCCCCTCCTCTTTCTAAGCATTTCACTGTTGTAGAGCGCCTTGAGCTTTAAGATATTCTTTTTGATGAGCATCAGAAAATGCTGTATGATAGGTTTGATCGTCAAGAAAGATTATTGGCTATGCAAGCTGATTATCAAGAGAGGGTATACTCTTTATTTGGTCAAATGTACCAACACCTTGCCTCCGCTACTGGTTGTGACATGGATCACTTTCCCACTTTGCCACCCTATCCGGGTTCATATTTTATTCCAGCTCCCGAGGAAGGTGAAAGGAATGAAGAGAATGAAGAAAAGGATGAAGACATAGCAGATTAATTTTGGGTTATATCTTGTTTGTCTGCTTTTTATTTTGTTTTTATAGTCGAATGACTGTACTAACATTTATTGTGTATTCCTTTTCGTTAGTTTATTTTTCATACTTTACTTTCGTTTTTAGTTATTTCCATTTCATGTGTTAACCTAACGTACAGTGGGAATCTTAATGTTACACCGCAGTTTCTTTCTTTTTGTTTGTTTTGTTCTATGTTATAGATCAAAATTTGAGCAAGATGCATGACATACAGTTCAAATGGTGGTGCAAAATTTTCAGCTTCTGTGCATTTTTGCTTACAAAAGGAGTTTCCTTTACTTTTTTTTTTCACATTGAGGTTAATACTATTTTTAAGTTGAGGGTGGAGGAAACGTATTTCTTTTCCTCATTGAACTGCTTGGTGTTATTTTCCCTTTTTGTTTGTTTTTAGCATGCTTTGTGTTAGCCTTGGAGTCAATTCACATGTCAATGATACGAGCTTAATTGAGATATTATATAGCGTTTAGAAAAAGTTAAATCTTACTTCAGTTTAAGAATAATTTAAGTGTCAATCTTCATTTGGTTTGAGACTCTGCTTTGCGATAAGATTGCATGATTAATCTAAAACATTTAGAGAAGTTTTATGTGTGATTGCTTTTTGAATACTTTTGTTGTCTCAACAAGCTCTAGAACTTATTTGATAATCACTTGAGGTGAATTCCTAGAATGAACATTACTTAGGATATGATGTAGGCTATTTTTGGACCGTATGAGCCTTTCAAACTTACTCTTGCTATATTCATCGCTAGTCACCTGTTTGAGCCTTTTCTCAAAAAAAGAATTTGAGCCTTGTTTCTTTCAATAACCCATTTACTTACCTTTATGAGCCCAAAAATATTTTATCCTTACCTTTCTTTTAAAAGAACTTAGTTATACACATTTGTTGAGAAGCACCTAAGAGGAGTAAGGATGGAAATATGAAAAAAATATATATATTACTACCATAACCCAAGTATATTAAAGGAGATAAGTTGGAGGTTGTGGAAAAGAATGAAAAAGGAGGTGAATGGTCTTATGCTAAAGTAAAAAAGAAGTCAATAATGGAAAAGAAAGAAGAAGAAAAAAAAAAGTGGTGATTTATTGAAAGAAATGCTCAAAAAATGGTTGAAAGAGTTGGGTGTTAAAGTAAGGTTATTTAGTGCTTAAAGTGGCTGTGTTTAAAACTAAGAGATTGAGTTCTTTTATTTGTTGAATCCTTCCTGTTTTTTCTTAACCTTTACCTTAGCCCAAAATTACAAGCTTATTAAAGACTTATTGAGCCAAGGTGGTGTGATTTTTTCTAAAATAGTGGAGAGTGATTTGAAAAGTGAGCCTATGGAGCTTGTTTTTTTAATTGATGTCATGCAAACTAATATATTTTAAAGGCCAAGACTTGTGTTCATGAATATTGTGCATAAAATCATCTGGGTGTTCGGATTAACGAATTATGGTAAGATGGATGATAAGAGTCGATAACAATTTTAAGATTGATGTTTTGATTACTTTTGGACTTGGGTGATATTTAATGATTCTATGTGCTGTGTGTTATTTACGATTTTTGAGACACAAAAAAAGGAATTACTCTTGGCTTAACACTAACATTGCTTTACTTTGTTTTGATTCCTATCATAGAATTCATTTCTTTTTGTATTATTTTCGCTTGAATTGCTAGGGACTAGAAATAAGCTAGTTGGGGGTTATAATAAGAGTCATAAAATGTATCTTAACAGTACTTATTTGTTAGCATTTTAGAGTTGATCGAGGTTGGAATTACACTTTTATATCTTAGCAACTGTAAAGTGATATTCTTGGATCATTGACTTATTTCGGTGCATTTTCAGGTACTTTGAGTTTAAAAGAGATAGAAAAGCTATCGTTGCTTGAAGCACTAAGATTCCATGCATATCGATGTGAAAGAGTGGTTTTGGAACTGCTCCACGCCGCAGCACAGAAAGATTGAGCCGTGGCCTCTAGAAACATTCAGAGGTTGCCACCACTAGTGTGTGTCGCGGCTTGGACCAGGCAGAGCTGTGACGCCCAGAAACCCACCTAACCAAGACCAGGCAGAGCCGAGGCGCGAGTAAGTGTGAGCCGCGGCGCGCACACGAACCCCTATTTTACTAATTAGGGTTTTAATGATTGTTTAGACCCAAAATCACCCTTGAACCTTTTGTATTATAAATAGATCACTTAGGATTTGATAGAGGGATCATCATTAAGGCTAGAAAACTCAAGAAGGCTATGACATTCTCCATCAAAGTGTTCAAGCATGAACCCCATGGCTAACTAATCTCCAAGCAAGGCAAATGGATGAATCTCTAGGTGTAGTTGTTCTCGTTTTTCATTATTGATTCAGTTGTAGTTTGGATTTATTGTCAAAACATTGTTATTATTTACTCTTTGATTTAATTAGAAGATTTTCTCTTAATCTGGTGATTGTATCTTTCTCTTCGATATAAGTCTAGTCATGCTCTTCTTATGTCAAGATTGTTGGATGTGATTGAGTCCGATAGATTCATCTTTTAGGTTTGTCAATTACTGCGATATTGTCATTAAGATATATTGTCATTTCTTGATAAATCTATTAGATAGCTCATGTGTGCTTAAATCGAAAGTAAAGAGTATTTTATAGCAATTGCATTAGGGTTTATATATGCTTTGATTGAATATTTGCCGATTGCCTGTTTGGGATGTGAAACTAACAAGCGAGATAAAAAAAAAATGAATCAAGCTCGGAATAAGGCAACGAACCTAGGGAGGATTCTCGGATCCTTGTTGTTTCTCTATTGTATTCTTCAATCTATTTACACAATTTTCTTATATTACTTCACTATCAAAACATAAATTTTCTCACTTGATCTTTATTGTTCGTGTTAAGGTTTACACTTTTCTTTGTAGTTCACTTTTCCTCATGGGATCGACACCTTAACTATACACAATAACAGCGTATTAGTTTGAGCGTAATCAAAGACAATATGAAATGAACTCTATGGTAGGAATTAAAACAAAATAAAGCAATGTTAACGTTAAACCAAGAGTAATTCACTTTTTGTCTCAAAAATCGCAAATAACACACAGCACATAGAATCATTAAATATCACCCAAGTCCAGAAGTAATTCAAACATCAATCTTAAAATCGTTATCGACTCTTAACATCCATCTTACCACAATCCATTAATCCGAACACCCAGATAATTTTATGCACAATAATCATGAATACAAGTCTTGGCCTTTAAAATATATTAATTTGCGTGACATCAATTACAAAAACAATCTTCATAGGCTTACTTTTCAAATCACTCTCCACTATTGTAGAAAAATCACACCACCTTGGATCAATAAGTCTTTAATAAGCTTGTAACGTTAGGCTAAGGTAAAGGTTAAGAAAGAACGGGAAGGATTCAACAAATAAAAGAACTTAATCTCTTAGTTTTAAACACAACCTACTGTAAGCACTGGATAACCTTACTTCAACACCCAACTCTTTTAACCATTTTTCAAGCATTTTTCTCAATAAATCACCACTTTTTTCTTTTCTTCTTTCTTTGCCATAATTCACTTTTTTTTTCTTTTTTTTTTGGCATAAGACCATTCACCTTCTTTTTCATTTTTTTTTCTTTTCTTTTCCATAACCCCCAACTTATCTCCTTTAATGTACTTGGGTTATGATAGTATTATTTTTTTTATATTTTCATCCTTACTCCTCTCAAGTACTTCTCAACAAATGTGTATAACTAAGTTCTCTTAAAAGAAAGGTAAGGATAGAATATTTTTAGGCTCATAAAGGTAAGTAAATGGGTTATCAAAAGAAACAAGATTCAAATTCTTTTTCAAGAAAAAGGCTCAAACAGGTGACTAGCGGTAAATATAGCAAGAGTAAGTTTGAAAGGCTCAAACGGTCCAAAAATGACCTATATCATATCCTGTGTAATGTGCATTCTAGGAATTTGCCTCAAGCAATCTTACCGCAAACCAGAGTCTCAAACCAAATGAAGAGCGACACTTAAATTATTCTCAAATTGAAGCAAGATTTAACTTCTTCTAAATGCTGTATGCTATCTCAATTAAGTTCATATCATTGACATGTGAATTAACTCTAAGGCTTAACACAAATCATGCTAAAACAAACAAAAAGGGAAAATGACACCAAACAGTTCAATGAAAGGAAGAAATACGTTTCCTTCACCCCCAACTTAAAAATTGCATTGACCTCAATGTGAAAGAAAAGTAAAGGAAACTCCATTTGTAAGCAAAAGTGCACAGAAGCTGAAAATTGTGCACCATTATTTGAGCTGCATGCCATGCTTCTTGCCGAAATTTTGATCTATAACATAGAACAAAACAAACAAAAAGAAAGCAACTACGGTGTAACATTAAGATTCCCACCATATGTTAGATTAACATATAAAATCTAAATAAATAACTAAAAATGAAAATAAAATACAAAAAATAAAATAACGAAAAGGAATACACAATAAATGTTAGCACAGTTATCCGGTAATAATAAAAATAAAATAAAATAAAAGGAGACAAACAAGATAGAACCCAAAACTACTCTATGTCTTTATCCTCCTCTTCATTCTCTTCATTCTCTTCACCTTCCTCAGGAGCTGGATCAAAAGATGAAACCAGATAGGGTGGCAAAGTGGGAAAGTGATCCATGTCACAACCAATGGCGGAGGCAAGGTGTTGGTACATCTGACCAAAAGAAGAGTATACCCCTGCTTGATAATCGGCTTACCTAGCCAAGAATCGTTCTTGACGATCAAACCTATCATGCAAGAGTTTCTGATGCTCGTCAAAACGAATCTTTAAATGCTCAAGGCGCTTTGCAACAATGAAATGCTTAGAAGGAGGAGGGGGACAACAATCGCTGCTCTCTCTTCCAGAGCTGGCAGCCTTGAGGCTTTAATCAGAGTGAGCAAGCCATCATCGATGGGTTTCTTGGGTTGCTGGGCCTCATCATCAGGGTTGTACTAGATGCCGGCTTGGATGCATAATTGGGTAATTAGTGAAGGGAAGTACAATCCAAGCTTTTGTCACACAGTGTGTATGATATAATTAAATATGATTTGGCGCACATCAATAATCATGCCCATCAAAATGGCATAAATCAGAATAGCACTCTCAACAGTAAGGTCACTATAGTGCGTAGTAGGCATCAACCTCTAACATACAAAGTATTGCCAAGCTCGAGCATTGATAGCTAGAGAAGTACCGGGCAAGGTTTTAGGGGTATTCCTCGTCATTTTCCATGTTGTACCTGAAATATAGAGAGTATTGTAAATCTCTTCATAATCAATATTAGACACATATGCAATATACTCACTGTTTTCTATGTCAACTAGCCCATAGAATCTATTAATAGAGGTGCTGTTAAAAGAAACTATTTTTCCTCTCACCCTCACTTTACTATTCCTATGTTCGTCTGCATTAGCGTAGAATTCTCTAATAAAATTTGTAAGGGAATGAGATGGTTATCTTGCAAATGTACCCCAATGCCTATCAATAATCATTATAAACAAGGTTGGGTTTCCCCTCTCTGTGATAGTGAATCCTCTCTCAGGAATGGGTTTTCTAGCCTATATTATCCTAACATATCTCTCACTAGCCTCAAAACTAAAAAAATTTCTCTCATCATACTCTTGAGGTTGTTTCCCCCTTGGTCTCTTGGTTTTAGGGGCCATTTGAATCAAATATATAGAACAACATAACTAGTTCAAAATCAACCACCCAAATAGCATAAATTCACAATAAAGAGAATAAATTGGCCTTACTTGATGCCCAAAGTTAGAGAGAAGAAAGAGTACCCACCAACTTGAAATCTTCTTGAAATACCCAAAATCCTCTTAGAACCAAGCTTTTTAGAGAATTTTTCAGCAAAATCTGTAATAAGAGTGAGAAATTCTACAAGAAATGATGTCAGAATCAAGAAATAGTGAGAGAAAGTGAGTAGGTAGGTGAGGGTTTGGAGAGGCGAGGATAGAGAGAGAAGTGTGCTATGTTTTCTCAAAGTTGAAATGAAGAAGAAGTGCAGATTTGGGATTTTAAAATCTATGCAGATTGTGGGTGTGCAAAACAAGTGGAAGCTGGTGCGGTGTGACGCGACTCGTGCTGAGGCGCGGCATGGGCGACTTGGGTGCTATGTAGTGCGACACGGCTTGAGCTAGGGCACGGCACACTCTGTTCGTGCTGCACGCTGTACGGTGCGGCGCGGATCATGCTGGGGCGCGGCGCGCCGTGCGTGGAACTGTTTCTAAAAAAAACTCGTTTGTTCAACAGAAAAAAATAAAATTAGGCAAATAAAATTAATAAAAAAAACCTTTGGGTTAAGAAAAAAACTAAAAATTATAATTGAAATAAACTTTATTAAAAACAAAACAAACAAAAGAAACAAAAGAAAATAAAAAAAATTAAATAACAATATACCTTTGTGGTGTGGTCAAGGTGAATAGACTGGATCTATAAGCGGAATGTTTTCCACTTTCAGATCTTGCCTATCGATTAAGATTTCAAGGAATTAACCATTCACTTTAAAGATCTGACCATCTCTAGTATCCTCTATTTCTACCGCCCCATTTGCAAAAACATTCTTTACTACAAAAGGACTGGTCCACCTCGACCGAAGTTTTCCTGGATGATTATGGAGCCTAGAATCGTATCAGAACACCCAATCATTAGGCTTAAATGTTTTCTTCAAAATATTTTTATCATGAAACACTTTCATTTTAGCCTTATAGATTCTAGAGTTCTCATAAGCATCATTTCTTAACTCCTCTAACTCGGTCAACTAAAATTTCCTAAGCTTACCCGCTTCTTCTATGTTAAATTTGAAAGACTTGATGGCCCAATAGGCTCGATGCTAGAGCTCTACAGGTAAGTGGCAAGACTTTTCAAAAACAAGCCTATAAGGTGACATACCTAAGGGAGTTTTGAAAGTTGTACGGTAAGCCGAAAGTGCATCAACTAGTCTTAAAGACCAATCCTTGCGATCCGGGTTGACCCTTTTTTCTAAAATTTGTTTAATTTCCCTATTTGCAAGTTCTACTTGTCTACTTGTCTGAGGGTGGAAAGCAGTAGAGATTTTATATAACACCCCATATTTTCTCATCAAAGCTTCAAAAGAACGGTTGCAAAAATGTATACCTCGATCACTAATTATAGTAAGTGGTGTACCAAATCGAGACAACATGTTTTCTTTGAGAAATTTAATTACCGTTCTATTATCATTACTCTGGCAAGCTGCTGTCTCTACCCATTTTGACACATAATCTATTTCCATAATGATATATTGATATCCAAAGGAAGGAGGAAATGGTCCCATAAAATCAAAGCCCCAACAATCAAAGATTTCGATCACTAAAATTGGGTTTAAGGGCATCATATTACAACGAGACATAACTCCTAACTTCTGACACTTTTCACATGAACGATAATAGATATTTACATCTTTAAACAAGGTAGGCCAATAAAATCCACACTGCAGAATTTTTGAAGCGGTTTTTTTCATTGAAAAATGGCCCCTACATGCTTGGGAGTGACGAAATTCCAAGACGCTGGCAATCTCTTCATTAGGAATGCAATACCTTAAAATTTGGTTAGGGCAGTACTTGAAAAGACAAGGGTCATCCTAATAAAAATTACGTACCACATTCAAGAACTTTCTCTTGTCTTGAGCGCTCCAATCCATTGGTATCTCACCGGTAGCCAAATAATTTACGATATGAGAAAATCATGGTAGAGAAGTAATAGAGAGTAAATACTCATCGGGAAAATCATTCTTGATTGGTATGTCGTCAGAAGAGTCCTCAAATGTGAGCCTCGAGAGATGGTCAGCCACTACGTTCTCTACTCCTTTCTTGTCTTTGATGGTGATGTCAAATTCTCGCAAGAGTAAGATCCACCGTATTAGTCGTGCCTTAGCATCATTCTTTGTAAGAAGGTACTTAAGGGCTACATGATCTGGACTAAGGAAAACATGCTTTAATCCCTTAGGCAGAGGCTTTAATTCAACTTTGGGTGCTTCCACACTTGAGGGAATTTGTTTCTCGCTTCTTTTAGGCAACTCTTCAAACTTCGGTTGCCATACTCGAGTACCATAATCCTAAGATTTATCAAAAGTAGCACAAATATCAATTATATCAGATTTATCATTAATATAATCAAACTCAAAATTAACAAGAAAATACTCAAGAGGATCAAAATCATGAGCTATAGAAACTCACATATCGATGAGTGACTCAATAATGTATAACTGGTGGCTCTCGTCATCATCTTTTGGCTATTTTGCAACATTGAAGATGTTCACCTCAAGGGTCATGTTTCCAAAGAATAGCTTCATGAGCCCATTCCTACAACTAATAAGAGCATTTGCAGTAGCAAGGAAATGTCTACCCAAAAGCAAAGGAATTTTAGGGTTAGTGTCAATAGCAGAAGCAGTATCAAGGATTAAGAAATCAACGGGATAATAAAATTTATCAATTTTAATTAGAACATCCTCTACCACACCCCAGGGCACTTTGACTAAACGGTCAGCCAATTGCAGTACCACAGCAGTTGGTTTGATTTCTCCCAAACCCAGCTGCAAATAAATAGAAAATGACATCAGATTTACACTAGCTCCTAAATCTAGCAATACTTGTCCAACCTCATGATTTCCAATGCTACATGCAATGGTTGGATAGCCAGGATCCTTGTATTTAAGGGGAATCTTTTGCTCAATTAAAGCACTAACTTGCTCTATTAGGAATGTTGTTTTCTTTACATTGTGCTTCCTTTTAATTGTACATAAATCCTTTAGAACTTTTACATAAGTAAGAACTTATTTAATCATATGCAAAAGAGGAAGATTAAGTTTTACTTGCCTTAGGTTCTCTAGGATTTCATTATTTAGGTCTAGATTTTTCTTGTTTAATTTTAAGGCTTGAGGGAATGGTGCCTTAACAGGGCTCTTGGTAGCCTCAGGGTCCTTGGGCAGCTCGGCATCACTACTACCTTGACCCTTTTCCACATCCTCGGATTTGTTCGTCGTTGGGATGTGTAATGACTTACCACTTCTTATCACAATGGCATTCACATCTTTCAGATTTGCTTGTGCTATGTGTTGACCATGGGGTATGGACTGAGTTTGAGAATGGAACTTACCTCGCTCATTCACACTCAAGAAGCCCATCAATTTGGATACTTGGCTCCTTATTTCCTTGTTCTATTCAATAACCTGTGTAATTAATGCTTCACATCTTTGGTTTATCTTACCCTGTGCCTCAATGAAAGTATGCAAAATATCTTCTAAAGAACTCCTAGAAGATGAGGGTGTATGATATGGTACAGGGTATGATCTAGGGGGTTATGCAAGCTGCTGGTTTTCAGACTTCTAGCTGAAGTTGGGGTGATTACGCCATCCCGGATTATAGGTATTAGAGAAGGGCACTAAAGGCTTCTTGTACATGCCTAAGGCATTACATTCTTCCTTATACTTCCCTCTCATATCAACAAATGTGGGACACTCTTGGGTGGGATGGCCTACCTTGCCACACACAAAACATGGTTCCAAAGAGTCGGCTTGATTAGCCACGTGTGTTGGTTTTGAGCCTTTAGTCTTTAACACATCTAAATCCTTAGTGAGCATCTCAACCTTAGTCTTTAGGTTGTCTTCTTCCCTAAGATGGTAAATTCCACCACCACTTAGGTTTCCTACAAGTCGTGACCTATTTGTGCTTTCAGTAGCAATCTCATTAAGGTACTCTATGGCCTCATCAGGATCTTTTTGTAAAAATTCACCATTGCACATTATTTCAACAAATTGGCGCTCTCTATATGTAAGTCCCTCATAAAATAGCTCACTAAACGCCAATTCTCATACCCATGGTGAGGACACATACTCAATAACTCCTTAAATTTCTCCCAAGACTGATACAAAGTCTCATTGTCCTTTTGTGCAAAGGTGGAGATTTGTCTTTTTAAAGCATTGGTCTTATGTTGAGAGAAGTATTTGTTAAAGAAGACCTGAGTCGTCTCATTCCATGACCCAATAGATATTGGTCTCAGTGAGTATAGCCAACTCTTAGCTTTATCCTTCAAAGCGAAAGGAAAAAACTTGAGTCTCATGATGTCATCAGTTGCATCTTGACTATGAAAAGTCGCAACTACTTCCTCAAACTCCCTAATGTGTACATATGGGTTTTCATTTTCTAAGTCATGAAATGTAGGGAGTAATTGTATCATCCCTGTTTTAAAATCTTGATGGTGAGTATTGGCTGGAAACATGATGCATGATGGTGTGGCTGTTCGACTAGGATGCAAGTAATCCTTAAGTGTCCTAGCAATATTCTCATTGGGATTATCAGCCATGATAACAAAATCTTCTAAATTCTCATTTAGGTGTACACTATGGTTTGATCTAGGCGAGGTTTCACTAACGGATGTGGAAGGGTAACTCTATTTCGGTTCCTCTAATGAATCTACCTCATGAATCTCTCAGTCTAAGCATACACCAAATGAGTTAAATGAGAAATAAATAAAAGAAAATCAAAAAATCAAAAGCTTAGAGAAAGGAACAATATTACTGTCTTGTCTCAAAGTTGACAATCTTCTTTGTACTTAAGGGTGTTTTCCCGACAAGGGCGCCAAAATTTAATTAAGCTCAAACTAATGCGCAGTTATTGTGTATAATTGAGGTGGCAATCCCACGAGGAAAAGCAAACTACAAAGAAAAGTGTAAACCTTAACACGAACAATAAAGATCAAGTGAGAAAATTTATGTTTTGATAATGAAGTAATGTGAGAACATTGTGTAAATAGATTGAAGAATATAATAGAGAAACAACAAGGGTCCGGGAATCTTCCCTAGATTTGTTGCCTTATTTCAATCTTGATTCAATTGTTTTTATCTCGATTGCTAGTTTCGCATCCCAAACAGGCAATCGACAAATATTCAATCAAAGCATATGTAAACCCTAATGCAATTGCTATGAAATACTCTTTACTTTTGATTTAAGCATACATGATCTATCCTATAGATTTATTAAGAAACAACAATATATCTTAATGACAATATCGCAGTAATGGACAAACCTAAGAGATAAATCTACCGGACTCAATCACATCCAACAATCTTGACATAAGAAGAACATGACTAGACTTTTATCGAGGAGAAAGATACAATCACCAGATTAAGAGAAAATCTTCTAATTAAATCAAAGAGTAAATCATAACAATGTTTTGACAATAAATCCAAACTAAAACTGAATCAATAATGAAAAATAAAAACAAGACCTAGGGATTCATCCCTTTGCTTTGCTTAGAGGTTAGTTGGCCATGGGGTTCATTCTTGAACATTTTGATGGGGGAGAATGTGGCCTTCTTCTTGAGTTTTCCAGCCTTAATGATTGTTCTTTATCAAACCCTAAGTGATCTATTTATAATACAAATGGTCCGAGGGTGTTTTCGGGTTTAAATTATCATTAAAACCCTAATTAAGTCGTGGCTCGAAAACAAAGCATCGAGCTTGCGCCATGGCTCACGTTAATCCAGGCTGCGACTCAGCCTTTTTGTGTTCATGATTCTGTAGGTCCAGATTAGTCCAAGCCGCGGCTCAGCATAGCCCAGGCCGCGGTGCACCCTGGTGGCTTTCTTCCAGATTTTGCAAGGTTCTAGGCATGGTTCTGGAAGCTGAGGCTTAGACTTTTCAGGCTACAGTGCACACACTAAAGACTTGGTTTCTCTTCATTTTTTCCCTCCACAACTATATTTTCACTCTGATGTGCTTCGAAGCATCGTGCTTTAAGCGATGATGGCTTTCCACCTCTTTTGGACTCAAAGTACCTGAAAATGCATCGAAATAGATCAACAATCCAAGAATATCACTTTAGAGTTGTTAAGGTACAAAAGTGCAATTCAAACCTAGATCGACCCTAAAATGCTAACAAATAAGTACTGTTAAGATGCATTTTATGACTCTCATCAGTGAGCATACATATATGTATGTGTATTTCTAGGATGCTTAATTCTAGTACATGCATTGGAATTTAAATTCTCATTCTTAGATCTACTAACATATATTGAAGGAGTACTTTTAATCTTGATGGAGGTCTTAGAAGTGGAGGCTTCATTCAAACATGTTGTTTTCATGAACAAATTCTCTTTTGACTTTTGCTTGCCTAATGGAGAATAGCTAAAGCCGGATTTTCCTTCATTCAATCTTTGGCTAGATAGCACTTCATCTAGCTTTTCTTTTCCAAGCATAAGTCTAGATATGGTGCTATTCAATTCCAATATTTTCTTCTTTAAATTTTCATTTGCCATTTTTAGAAAATCTTGTGAAGAATCATAAAACATGGAAGATAGTTTTTCTTTTTCTTCTTTTAAGACTTCCATCTCTTTAGAAATATATGAGACTTCTTTTTTTAGGATGATATTCCTAGAATCAAATTTCTTCAATTCTTCATTCATTTCATTTATAACTTTAATTAACTCTTCACTGCTACTAACAATGTTATTATTAGACGGGGAATAATTTGATACCTCATTTTCTTCGTCGATTGCCATCAAGCATAGTTGGTAATCTCCTCGTATCTGACCTCATTGTTCGAAAATTCTTATTCTTCATCATCATTCCAGTGGTTGTAATCATAGCTTTCTTTCTAAAGCTCTTATATGGTTTGCTCGTTGTTAGGCAATCGGCCTTGATATGGTCGGGCTTCTTGCAACCGTAAAACACAAGAGACTCATTTTTTGGAGTGAAATCCCTAGTGTAAGGTTTCTTGCTATTTTTTAAGAACTTGTGAAATCTTTTGGTGATTTGAGCCATCTCACAATCTTCTTCGCTGCTCTTATCCTCTTCTTCTTTCTCTTCCTCTTTATTGCTTATGGAGGCCTTAAGAGCAATCATATTTTTCTTCTTCTTCTCATCATCATTGACAATGGGATTCATTTCCACCATCTAGTATGTCAATAGTGATCCGAGAAGTGTTTCGACATCAAGTTTGTCGAGATCTTTGGCCTGTGTGATGGTCGTCTTCTTTACTTTCTAATTGGATGGCAAAGACCTTAAAATCTTCATTGTTAGTTCAAACTTCTCAATGTGACAACCAAGAAGCTTTAAGCCATTAACAATAGTGGTGAAATGTGAGTGCATTTGAGAATTTGACCGTTATGAGACATTTTGAAAGATTCATACTCGGACCCTAGCATATAGATTTTTGATTTTTTGACTTCGCTAGTGATCTCATATGTAACTTGCAGTTTGTCTCAAATCTCCTTAGCCAAAACGCATGTAGAAACTTTATTATACTAAAAAATATCTAAAGCACAAAGTAAAATACTAGTGGCTCTACTATTTAGAGACATCATTCTACAATCCTCTTCGCTGAACTCAGTTTTAAGTTTAGGCATTGTATGATTAATTTATCTAATAGTTATTTCCTTTGTAAGAATTCTAGGTAAGAGATTAAAAGAAGCTGTAAGTGGTTTCTCTTGAGCTTGGAGTGAAAGAAACAAGAAAATGGCAAAGTAAAGTTGCTTGAAACCCTATTTCTACCTAATGTAATAGGGACGGGTATTAAGACTTTTCACGACGAAGTCTGTCTCGTTCATCCCCGTTCTCATTGAATATTTTTAAAAATCTTCATTTTCGTCTCGTGAGGATAAAATCCTTTTTATACCTATCTCCAATGAGTCAAAAAATTTTGAAATTTCTTCAAAAGTGAAAATTTTTGCCATCCATATTTTTGAACAAATGAGGCTTAGTATAGGAGTGCCCTTCGGTATAGCCATTTTATGCCATCAGATCAACTCAAGAATTTTAAGCTTGAAATTGAGTACGAGGCTCTAATACCAATTGTAAACTGTGGTTCAAACCCAAGAGTGGGGGTGAATTGGGTTTTAAACACTTTTTTCTAATTACTTTGTAAGTTTTTAAATAGTTAAATCCACAAGGCATACAAACGAATAATATGCTTAAAAGTAAAGGAGTTTAAGGAAGAGAAAATGCAAACTCCGTTTATTGTGGTTCGAAAATATCGGATTTCTTCCGACCTTATGTTCACTCTCTTCAAGAAACCTCCTGAAGTAATCCCCTAAAACCTTAATCGTACAACTTCACGGGTGTTGTATAAACCTTACAATCGATCTCTTCCGCACGGAAGCTACAATGAAGTGTTTAATCCTAAACACTCTAAGAGTTATACCAACTCTTTCCCTTTACAATAAATGAAATTTGTTGTAAAGTACATGGTAGAGAGACAATAATAAGTGCTTTTACAAATGAACAATATCTCTATTTCAAGAACAAGCTTGATGAATGGTTTATGTAGCCTTGAAATAATATGGCCATTTGACACTGATTTAGTAGGTTTGAGACATTAAATGCTCAAAACTCGTGTCTCAAATGGTCATATTTTCAAATTACCAATCGACTGGGTCCTTGTACCAGTCGACTGGGTCAAGTGAAGATTTTTCACTTTTTAGGCTAAGGGATAGTACCAGTAGACTGGGTTAGAGGACCAGTCGACTGGGTGAAGTTACCAGTAGATTGGCTTAAAGGACCAGTCGATTGGGTGAAGTTACCAGTCGATTGGGAACTTTCTGTGCTATATCCCAGTTGATTGGTATAGGGACCCAGTCAATTGGGTTGTACTTTAACCTAGTTTTATTTTCAAAAATTGTTTTTGACTTAGAAACTTTTTGTATTTTTAGTTTTATCAAAGTCTTTTGTAAATTGAGCCACAGATCAAGCCAGGTAGTTGAACATAAGAGATTACAATTGTTCCAATTACCTTAATTCCTATTCTAGATCTTTTGTGTTGTTTAGGTGTTTGAATCGTGTTGAGTTCTTGCATGTTGTTTCCATACTTAATACTTTTACCACTTAAACACTTAGATAAAACTGTTAGTGCAATTAGAGTAGTGTTTTGTCATTATTGAAATTAAATACGAGTCAACAGTTCCCTATGGGGTCGGGGAAGAAGAAGAGAAGAAGGAATAGTATTCTTCTTCCGAGGATAATGATGGGGTAAATAATGTTTTGGCTGAGTTGAGGGGGGATATGAGGGTGGAGGAGAGGGAGATCAAAGTCATCCGGCACGTGTACTGTATCCCAGAATAGTACACCTTGAGAAATGCTGGTGTTGGGGAGAGGGCTTGTGATGTCCTCTCGAGCCGAGCACCCTTCGAGATATGTGTCTATGAACAAAAAATAAGGGTTGGGTTCAAATTCCCACTCCACTATTTCCTCTGCTCAGTGCTGAGGTTCTTCGACATAGCACTGTACCAGCTGGTGCCTAATTCTATACGTCTAATCATGGCATTCATCTGCATTTGCTCAGACGTGAAGGGGCCAATGAAAATCAATGTTTTTAAAGCCCACTTCCAAATTAGCAAGCATAGCCAGCACGGGTGGGTAGTGATTAGCTCCAGAGCTAGGAATAGGTTGTTAAAGAAGAAACTCTCCTCCATCAAGCAGTGGTAGAAAGTCTTCTTCTATGTCTAAAGTGAGAAGAGCTTCGAGATTCCACTGTCTTGGAGTCTAGACTTTGCGAGGAAGTACAAGAAGCCGTACCTCCTGCACTGTGAGAAAGAGAGACTGAAGGCTATGGTTATCGTGTTCATTGATGTAGGGATCTTGTATGATAACGAGGAGCTGGTGAAGTGTGGCCTTTGCCCTCACTGTCATGAGAGGACCTTAGAGAGTGGTATACACTTAGGTGCTTTTTACTTTAATAATTTAATAATTTCTTTGTTTCCAGTTACTCATACTTGTGTTTTTTGCTGAGCAGAGATAGAAGCCATGGCTAAAGCCAATGAGAGGGCGAAGAAGATGGCCTAAGAGAGGAAGAGAGCTACTCAAGCTGGGAAGTAGCCTGCACAGACCCAAGGGTCAAGAAGCGACCGTAAATTCCCTCTCCCATCCCTATTGATATGGAGACCTCGAGCACCTTCGAGCCCTCGTCTGAGCTGAGAGATATCTTTGTCGTACCCCTGCCCGAGCAGACACGACCCTCGTCCTCATCCTAGGGGACTCTTTTTGAGGTCAGGGTTTTTATGCTCAACTAGAGAATAAAGATAAATGACTTGGTCTTTACTCACCCTAAGGTCGTTCAAGACTACCTTATCCTAGGGATCCCTTCACATGATGCGATCGAGCTCTCGAGTGCTTTTGCTCCATGGCCAAGGTCTTAGCCTCTTAGGTGAGTAGTTTTGCTTGAGCCAAGAGGGTGCGGACCAGGCCAGGGCCGAGGTCGTGGGGGAAAAAGAGGCTATGCGCCAAGAAAGGGATGTTGCCATGGACTCTAAGCAGAAGCTGAGGGGATAGATGAAGGATGCCATGGAGAGATCTGTGGAGGAGTCCCTGGCCGACTTAAAGAACTCTTTTTCCTACCGAGAGGTCGTGGACGAGGAGGCCGGGCTCCAGTTCTTTGAGGCTAAGAGGAAAGTTGAGGCGCTCCACCCATAAGTTAACTTCTTGGCCCTTGAGCTTAGTGCCTCGGGGAATAAGAACGAGGTTATGGTGTGTGGATCTAGAGGTGAAGAATAGGCCTAACCGAGTGGCATAGGGGCAAAGGCTACGTCTGATGGGGAGGTCGACCCTTGAGGACTTGAAACTTTTTCTTCTTTCTTTTATTTTTGTAGATTGAGGCCGATAGTGCCTCTATTTGCTTGTAACCATATTATTTAATGAAATTTCTAGTTTTTTCCTTCACTTTGTCTCTCTTTACAAACTTAATACTTTTTATTGTTATTAGTGAGAGAGGCTGAGATGAGGTAACTTGGAAAACAATGGTTTTTCATTGATAACCAAGGCGTTCACAAGTTACATTTATGCAGAGTATGGAACTCGAGAGGCGTACACTATTGGTAAAATTTACAAAGATTCTCTGTGTTCCAAGTGCAAAGGATGGGCTTGCCATTCAACTCTTCAAGCTCGAAAGTGTCGACTCGGTAAACTCTTTTGATGCAATACGAGCCTTTCAAATTTAGGACGAGCTTCCCCATTTTTCGAGGGCAAGACACTTCATTTTTTTGTAGAATAAGATCATGTAACTTAAAGCTTCTCTTTTGGACTGTTGATAGGAGATTAATCAAATCTGAGCTTTATCCTGAATTTCATCAATAAGATTAACGTTCATCCGCCAGGCTTCTTCGTTGTTAGTTCGCTCAAAGTTTTGTACTCGTAATGAGGGCACCCTGATCTCTAAGGGGATGACTGCTTAGGAACCGTACATTATGAAGAAAAGAGTTTTTTCTGTGGGTGTTTAAGTAGTGGTTTGATAGGCCCATAGTACGTTCGGAAGATGGTTGATCCATTGTAAAGGTCTTCGCAGAATGCTTTGAATCGGTTGCCAAATTGTTTACCGTTGTCAATGACCAGTATCTGGGGTATGCCAAATTGACACACTATAGACTTTCAGACAAAACTTTGAGCTTAATGATCCGTTATAGTGGCAAGTGTTTCTGCTTCTACCCACTTGGTGAAGTAATTTATTGCTATAATAAGATGTTTTCTCTGGCAGGGTGCCCCAACGAAAGGACCAAGTAAATCCATCCCCCACATGTCGAAGGGAAATGGGCTCGTGTTCAAGGTCAGAGGGTTCGCCAGCCTTTGGGGCACAAGGGAGTATTAACTAATTTTGTGGCATCTCTTTGCATTTTGGGCTAGTAGTATCCTTGACGGAGTACTTTGAAGGCTAAAGCCTAACTTCCTAAGTGATTTCTGTATACCCCTTTGAGAACTTCTCGAAGAGTGTAATTGGCCTCTATAGGCCCAAGACATTTCAAATAAGGCATCATAAGACCTCTTTTGTATAACTATTCATTTATAATTGCGTATCGGGAAGCGCGAGAGATAAGTTTCCTAGCTTCACTTTTTTGCTTAAGCAGCTGACCATCATATAAATACCAAAGGATCGGGTCTGCCCAGGTTTCTCATTCGATCACTGGCAGTATAGGTACTTAATTGATGCTCGAGTCTTCGAGAATCTCGTGATAGATAGCTTGGGTTGGCTTGGTCTGCTGAGAGGAAGCGAGTCGGGCTAGAGCATCAGCTTTTGAGTTCTCTACTCGAGGAACCTGAGTTATCCGGAACACTCTGAATGCAGTGGCAAGTTCTTTAGCCTTCTTAAAGTGTGGAGTAATCTTCTCCCCTCGGGCCTCGAACTCACCTTTCATCTGATTTACCACTAGTTGCAAGTCGCTGTACGTATCCAAGGCTTCAACGACCATCGCTTTTGCCAACTTCATTCTGAAAAATGATATCGTATATTTTGCTTCATTATTGGAAGTTTTGAAACCGAAACTTAAGGAATATTCAATGACAAATCCATCTAGACTGTAAAAGATAAGCTTTATCCTACTTCCGATATTGTTGGAGGAGCCGCCAACTTGAAGGGTCCATTACGAAATTTGCTCGGCTATCTTTGGTTTTGGGGTTTTGTTCCAGCTCTCCTGGAATGTTGTCTCTATAATGAAATTTGCGAGGGCCTGAGCCTTGATGGCCTTTTGGGTATTGTACCGGATGTTGAATTCCCAGAGCTCTATGGACCACTTAACCATCCTCCCCGAGATGTCCAGCTTATAAAGCACTTGTCGACGATAGGGTGTGCCTAGAAATATGGTTGAAGCTTCCATGCTGTGATTAGGAGAGCATACGCCATCTTTTTATCGGGAGGTACAGTAATTCTACATTATGCAGGACTTTGTTAACATAATACATGGGTTTCTAGGCACCCGTGTCTTCCTGAATCAGAACAGAGGCCACTACTTCCTGCCTGACCAATAAATATATGAATGGTTCCTCTCCCATAACAGGTTTGGTCAAAAGTGAGGGAGAACTCATATATTTTTTCAGCTCTTCAAAGGCTTTTTTATAGTCTTCAGCCTAGGCAAAATCTTTTGCCTTTCTAATGGCTCTGAAGAAAGGAAGGCATTTCTTCGTAGATTTCAACATGAAAAGACCGAGTACCGCTATATGCCCTGTCAGCCTGTGCACTTCCTTTATCATTTGAGGGGGTCATATTAAGGATAACCTCGATCTTCTCTGGGTTAGCTTCTATTCCTCTTTAGATGCCATAAAATTGAAGAATTCCTCTAGTGTCTCCGAATGTGCACTTTGTGGGGTTTAGCTTCATCTAGTGATGTTGAAGCACCTCGAATGCCTCCTCTAGGTCGGAGTTGTGGTCTTTGGATTTGACACTCTTGACCAACATGCCATCCATATAAACCTCCATATTTCTTCCAATTTGCCCACGAAATATCTTGTTGCGAAGACTATTTTCTCCTAGTCAAGCTCGTGCATAAGGATTTGGTTGTAACTAGAATAGGCATCCATGAAAGTTAGAAGTTCATACCCTGAGGTGGTGTCAACCAACTGATAGATTTATGATAGAGGAAAGCTATCTTTTTGGTAGGTTTTGTTCAGGTCTGTGAAGTCAATGCAGATTCGCCACTTGCTGTTAGGCTTTCTAACCATCACCATATTGGATAGCCAATAAGGATAGTCTGTCTCCAAAATGAAGTCAGCTATGAATGGCTTATCAACTTCAATCTCAATGGTGGCTTACCGCTCAGGGGCGAATGATTTATTCTTCTAAATAACTGGTTTATGGCTCAGGTCCACGTTTAGCCAATGCTCGATGAACTAGGGGATAATCCCAGTCATATCCAAGGTTGACCATGCAAATAGGTCTTGAGTCCTCCATAGAAGAAAGATGAGGGATTTTTTGAGATTCTCGGAGAGACCGAAGCCAATTTGGACTGTTTTAGAAATGTCTTCACTAAGTAAGACAGTGGTTAGCTCCTCTATGAGTCGACCACGTAGGGTTTTTACCTCATTTCTAAAGTCTTCCACTTCGAGGGGGAAAGATATCGGTTCTTTTTCCTCCTCTTACAACATTCAGATAATAGGACCTGGAGACTTACTGGTTTCCTTTAACTTCACCCACTCCATCATCAGTGGGAAACTTCATTTTCAAATGGTAGGTGAAAACGACCACTTTCAGTTTGTTGAGAGTGGGTCTGTCGAGAATCACATTATAGGGTGATGGTCATTTGACTACTAGGAAAGTAGTCTGTACAGTAATAATCTGTACAATAGTAGTCTGTAGAGCCATCCCCATAGTGATTAGGAAAACTATGCTACCTTTTGTAAACACCGAAGCCCCCAAAAAGCCATACAACTGGGTGAAGATCAACTCTAGTTGACTATCTTTCAACTACATCTACTGAAAAGTATCATATAATAAGATGCCCGTCGAACTCCCGTTATCCACCAAGATGCATCTGACATCGTGGTTGGCTATAAGAAGGGAGACTACCATGGCATCATCGTGCAGGTTTGTACTCTGTTTAGATTGTTGTCTATGAAGGAGATCGTCTGGTTTGTCTTCCTTCTCTTATGAGGCCTACTGATGGAAGCCATAGACCTAACGTATGTTTTTCTGTTTTGCCTCGAGTTGCCTCCTACAGCTAACCTGCCACAGATTATTTTGATAATTTCAATGATTGTGACTTCTTATCCTCCCTAGTTAGGTTCTCTTCGGTTCAGCCTCAGATTCTTCTGATAAGCTTGATGTTCTCAGTTTTGATTAGAAAGATGTCCGGGACTCCTCCTAGGTTGGTTGGGCGGGCATTCTTCTTCGACATGATCTGGTAAACTCTTTCAAGTTCCCTCGATTGATAAGGGCCTCAATTTGTAATTTCAGAGCGTGGCACTCTTCAGTATCGTGCCTGTGGTTTCTATGGAATTAGCACCACTTGCTTTGATCTCCGTTAAGGCGCTGCGACTTCGGGGCCATTGGAGGATTACCCTGTCCTGGAGATGCATCAGGTCATTAGTTCCACTGTGAAGGTGGTGGCCTTATATCTACCTTTGTGGTGGGGTTTTTTTGGTCATTCCATTGTGAAGGTCACTGGTGTCTTTCCTCTTCTTCTCTGTTTCTCCTTCTCTTTCTTTTCAGAAAGCTTGATCGTCTTCTGCTAGCACGTACTTCTTTGCTCGGGTCAAGACCTTGTTCATGTCTTTAGGCGATCGCCTCATGAGCTTGGAGCTGAAGATTTCGGATCTCAGTCCATTTTTGAATGCAAGCATCTGAACGTTGGGATCGAGGTCAGGGATCTCCCAAGCAGCAGCTTTGAACCTTGAAATGTAGGCTCGAAGCCTTTTCTCTTGATGCTGAATAATGTTGAATAGGCTCTCTGAGGTCTTTTTAGGTTCCTTGCTGCTGAGAAAGTGGGAGACAAAGGTGTAGTTGAGCTCTTTGAAAGTGCCTATGCTTCTTGGCTTCAACAGGGAATACCA
This sequence comes from Bretschneidera sinensis, assembly GCA_023935145.1. NCBI lineage: Eukaryota > Viridiplantae > Streptophyta > Magnoliopsida > Brassicales > Akaniaceae > Bretschneidera > Bretschneidera sinensis. The sequence continues at coordinate 98,923,660 of CM043697.1, read as the reverse complement.
CATACTGGTAGTTTTTTCGAGTGTTAGGGGAAATACTCGACACATGACCGGATCGAAGTTTCGATGTAGAATCATGGTAGTCTTGTAAGGCTGCAAGTAGTCCAAAGGGTCTGTCGAGCCATCATAAGGCTTGATTTGTGGCATCCAAAATTTGTCGGGAGCGGAACTTCGACAACTTCCTATGGGAATGGTAGGTCCTGGACGCTGAGTTCATCTAGGATGTTATGATTTTGGTATTTGAAAGCTTCGTTGATTTTTTCTTTCATCTCCTCGATATGTTTGTCTAGACCGAGGTTGCTTCTAGAGGAAGAGCCTCCATAGATTTACTAGCACGAGGTGGCGAAGACTCTATTGTGGAGCGATTATCGATGGGGAGTTCGTCACTAGGAGGGCTAGTTTACTTAGAAGCACGGTGGGGAGATGGGGATGAAGAATGTAGACCCTCTCTCCGGACTTCGGTGGCCAAGTTCTCAGCAGGGTTTGCGGGTCACAGCTAGAGGTCCTGTGTTCAGACACAGCAGAGAACCTTGGGTCGGACTACTGGCTGTGGGTACTGTTTTGTATAGGTGGGATGTTGGTTTCGACGATTGCCTTGCCAGTGTTCATAGTGGTGTTTCTGGGCAGCATAGCAACAGATGAGTTCTTTAGATTTCTTTGCTTCTATTGGTTAGTGAAAGATTGGTTGTTCCTACAGACGGTGCCAATCAGTTGATGTCGAAAATCCGCTGCTGAGTTAGAGGTCTGGGATTCAGCGGTCTGCGCAAGGAAAAAGGGATGAACTAAAGAGTCACCGGAGAAAGGGGGTGATGCCTCCGAGGACTCTCTGATGCCTTTATCAGTGTAAGGTTTTGAGGAAATTGAGAGGGTTATGATATTAGTGTTTCAATGATGAGCTTGAATTGAGTTGAGATTTACTTACCTTGGGCTTTTTATAATAGGTCTGTGGGCAAGTTGACCACGTGCTCAGGATGGTGCCATCCCTGAGATCCCGTTTCTCTGGCAAAGGGTCTTGTTGCGTGTTCAGGGACAGGGCAGTCCCTGAAATCTTGCTTCCATTCTTACGTGTGAGAAGTCTGTGAGTAATTATGGCTTCATCATATGCTCTGCGATGTACCCGTTATTGCCGTAGCCACGTGTCATCCGGTCATTGGAGGGAAGTTATCCACGTGTCACCAGACTGTTGGAGAGTGAATTATTCACTACATCAGTACCTAAACCTACCAATTTCATTAATAATAACCCATAAAATCACTAATAATCCAAATTTCAAGAATCCACAACTCATACTAATTATTATTAGTTTCAGCTCATAAGACTTCTAGAAACCGAAAGTAAAACAAGAAAAAACAATTGTCCCCTAACCTTTGAGATCAAAGAATTCTCCATTCAACTTTAAAGTCATAACAAATTGCCCAACCCTTTCAATTTCCTAGTTAAATTTAATATAATTTTTATAGGTGTGCACACATGTGGCAAAAGCATGCTTGTTATTTCACAATATTACCTTTATATAGCCGCATGCTTTTGCCACATATGTGAAAATTCATTAGATTTAATTAAAGCATTGGAAGGATGGGATAATTTGTTATGACTCTAAAGTTGAGAGGGAAAATTGTTTGCTTTTATAGGTTGGTGGCAATTTGTTACAAGTGATAAAAATCAGGGGGCAAAAATAATATTAACCCATAAAAAATCCTCTATTGCATGAATTTCATCCAAATCATCACAACAAAAATTCATCAAAGGCAACCAAGTTTTGGTTCACTGGGAAAAAGACTAAAATTGAGGTTCTATAACCATAAGGTCCTATGTTTTACTTTATTGATGTGTTGGTTGTTTGTCCCACACATCAATGAGAGTCGAACATATCCATGCTATTAAAAATAGTTTACAGCAAGGTTAATTGCACTATTTAGGGTAGAAGATCTGCACTCAGGTTCACAGTCACGTTGGAGAGGGAAAAAAAAGAAACTAACTATAATTACTATAGGATTTAGCAAACATTTTTTTTATAGCTAGCAATGAATATGTACTCATACCTCATTTGACTAAATTCGAATTAGATACAAATTTACATTATAATTTAGGTTGAAGATTTCAATAAATTTTTCATTAATTACACCTTGTATATAAGATCCATCCAGGGGATAAGATCTTTTTGCGGATGGAGAGTTTGTCGAATCGACTAGGGTAAGGGTTTGAGGCTTCTAAGATTCATTTCATCATTTTCTTAATCAAATCTTTTGAATGTATTAGGGTTGGGACTCAAGAGTTCAAATTACCTTAATTTTATATTATAATAATTTCTTTATCATAGCGAAATTTGTCATCATCTTCAAATGTATTGCATAAATCATTTATGTTCATCATTGATCGCGTTGTTTCATTGATTTCTCTTGCCATCGAAATTTAGGTCAAAAACCAAACTTAAATATATTTTTCGTAACACAGATTGTAGATTGAAATTCAAGGCCCGATCCGGGTCGACACGTAAAACGATGTAAACTGCACCCTCAGATTTGGAGCGATCCAACCGTTCTAGGTAGTCTAGGGCCATCTGTTCTGCTCTGTCTACCTGTTCTGCATCATTCCCCCTTACTTCAAAAGAATTCGACCCCAAGTTACTGTCAGGATAAAGTGGTTTGTCCGGTGGATGATACTCAAACAAATCTGCCACATTGAAAGTGTTGGAAATGGCCATGTTATCTGGAAGTTTAATCACATAAGCATTATCATTAATGCGCTTCAGCACCCGGAAAGGGCCATACTTCCTGCTTTTTAGCTTGTTGTAAGTTTCCGCGGGAAAACGGTTCTTACGTAGGTGGGCCATCACCAAGTCACCTTCCTGAAATACACGTTCAGACCGATGCTTATCGGCGGCAGCTTTATACTTGTTATTGGCTAACTCTAGACTCTGGCGAACCCCTACATGGATGCGCTGTACTTGCTCAGACAGGTTCTCAACAGCCTAACTGTGGCCAAAAGTCTTGGGCAAAGGAACAAGGTCCAAAGCATGCTGAGGTGCTTTGGTGTAGAAAATTTCGAATGACGTCTTCCCGGTAGAGCAGTTGTACATGTTGTTAAAAGCAAATTCAGCTTGTGGGAGGGCGATATCCCACTGCTTAGGCCGAGAACCAGTCACGCAACGTATTAAGTTACCAAGGTCTGGTTTACCACCTCGGTTTGGCCTTCCATCTACGGATGACAAGTGCTGCTGTATTTAAAGAACGTGTCAAACCTGCCCCAAAGTGACTTCCAGAAGTGGCAAAGGAACTTGATATCGCGATCAGAGGTGATGGACTTGGGAACCCCATAAAGACGAACAATCTCACGAAAGAAAAGGTTGGCTACATGAGATGCATCTGAAGTTTTGCGGCACGGAATGAAGTGTGCCATCTTGGAGCACCGGTCGACAACCACAAAAATAGAATCCACCCCATGCTGAGTCCGCGGGAGCCTCAAAATAAAGTCCATTGTCAAATCCTCCCAAATATTTATCGGTATGGGCAAAGGATTGTACAACCCAGTATTTTGTGCTTGGCCCTTTTCAGTTTGGCAGACAGGGCACCTCTGTACGAATTTGCCCACATCACATTTCAGTTGTGGCCAGTAATAACGTTCAGCTACCTAGGTTATTTTTTTGTCACGCCCCGTATGACCCCCTAAGCCCTTGCTGTGTATCTCAAGAGAATCTGCTCACGCAAAGACGTGCGAGGGATATACAATTGGTTACCGCAAAACAGAAACCTGTCCTGGACACGAAAATCTGAGATTGCCTCTTTCCGTTGACACTTCACCCAAATTTCTTGAAAATCAGCATCTTCTCATACAACTATTTAAAACAGTCAAACCCCACAATTTCTGATCGGAGAGTCAAGAGTAAGGATGTGCGCCGGCTTAATGTATTTGCCACCTTGTTCAACTGCCCAGACTTGTGTTTGAGCACAAAAGTGAACTTCTGGAGGATGGTAGTCCACCGAGCATGCATTCTGTTCAGGGTGGTTTGCGTGTTGATAAATTTCAGGGCTTAGTGATCACTGTAGATAACAAACTCACGCTGGATCAGGTAATGTTCCCAATGTGTCAAAGCTCGGATGACTGTATAAAATTACAGCTCATACATTGTCCACTTTTGGCGAGCATCATTAAGCTTCTCGTTGAAAAACTCTACTGGTCGTCCCTCCTATGACAGAACAGCACCAACACCCACACCCGAGGCATCACACTCAAATTCAAATAACTTGTGAAAGCTTGGCAGGGCAAGTACCGGGGCTGTAGAAAGCTTCTCTTTGATCACTGCAAAGGCTATATCTTGTGCATTCCCTCACTGGAATCGGCCTTTTTTCATGCACTCTGTGATTGGTGCTACTATATTGCTAAAGTTCCGAATAAACCTGTAGTAGAAAGTGGCTAGTCCATGAAAACTGCGAACATGGTGCACTGTTGTTGGGGTTGGCCACTCCCGAATTGCACATACCTTCTCTTTATCAACCTGAATACCATCTGCACCCATGATAAATCCCAAAAACAGCAGCTTCGTAGTGGGAAAGTTACATTTCTTTAGGTTCACAGAGAGCTTATTCGCGTGCAAAACCAGCAACACTTCCCGCAAGTGGTCCAAGTACTCCACCTCATCCTGGCTATAGATCAAGATATCGTCAACGTAAACAACCACAAATTTACTAATGAAGGGTTTCAAAACCTGGTTCATTATACGCATGAAGGTGCTGGGACCATTTGATAAACCGAATGGCATCACCATCCACTCATAAAGCCCCTCTTTGGTCTTAAAAGATGTTTTCCATTCATCCCTTTGTTTGACCCGAATCTGATGGTAACCACTATGCAAATCTAGCTTGGAGAAGATCTTGGCACCCTCTAACATGTCCAGCATATCACTCAGTCATAGAATGGGAAAGAGGTACTTGACTGTTATCTTGGTTATGGCACGACTGTCAATGCACATGTGTCAGCTTCCATCATTCTTCGGTGTCAACAAAGCAAGTACAACACAGGGACTCAGACTCTCTCTGATCAGTCCCTTTTTAATCAAATCCTCAACTTGATTCTGTAGAATTTCATGTTCTTGAGGACTCATCCGGTAGTGTGGCAGATTCAACAAACTAGCCCTAGGAACCAAGTCAATATGGTGTTGAATATCCCTCGTAGGAGGCAGACCTTCAGGTAACTCTGCTGGCATGACATTTTGAAATTCAGCCATTAATGGCTTTAACTCCTCAAGAAACTGTTGATACCCGGCTGGTGGTTCCCTTTTTACTACCAGTGCATAGCATTCCCCTGCTGCTTTCATATCCTCAACGAACTCCACCTCAGGGACTGTAAGAAAGGTCTTTCTCTCTGCCTTAGGGGTTTCGACAGCTGGCTCACATTCACTTGCAGGAACTAGTACAATTTTCTTGTCAAACCACCATAAAACATAGGTATTGTCCCGACCCTTATGCATAGCATCTACATCAAACTTCCATGGCCTTCCCAATAATACATGACACGCATCCATATCAACAACATCACACACAATCTTATCCTTATAATATTTGCCAATAGAAAAAGGAACACGACAGATATCAATTACCCGAGTTTCAACACCCTTTTTGACCCAGCCAATCTTGTATGGAGAGGGGTGTTTTTCTGTTTTCAGATTCAATGTTGTGACCAGGGCCTTCGATATGATATTTTCACTGCTGCCATTGTCAATAATTACCTTGCACACTCTCTGGTTAATAGTGCATCGTGTCCTGAAAATACAGTGTCATTGGTTGTCATCCTGTTATCTTGGCGTAAGTAACAGGCGCTGAACCACACAGTTAACATATACACCCAACGTAATCATCAAACTCCCCATAATAACCTTTATTTGCACCAAAAGGGTTTTCCTCCACCTATGCTGTTTCAACCATGTTAACCTGCCGACGGTTGGGACATTCATTGGAACGATGTCCAGGTTAACCGTATCTGTAACACTTTCCTGGAATGAGACGGGCATAGGGATTGCTGGGCACCCCTCTGTTTTGTGCTGATGCACTGGTTGGGGAAGGTTCTGGCTTGGTGGGGTTGGTAGTACCAGTCCCTGAGACTCTGCTAGTTGACGGCTGTGGTGAAGTCTGCTACACTAAAACCTGTGATGGTTGCGATCGATATGGTTGGGGACGTGATGAGTGCCTGGACTGTTATGACTCCACTTTCATGGCTAGGTTGACCGCCTCGGACAGGGACCATACAGTATGGAGGGATACATGTTCCTAAATGGCCAGTCGCAACCCTCTGATATACCTAGCCATTTGCTGTGCCTCTGTTTCCTGTAGGTCATTGCGTGAGTTCAACCTATAAAACTCCTCCATATAATCACTGATGGTGCGCACCCCTTGTCTGCAATTCTGATACTGCTGGTACAACATCTGTTCATAGTCAGGAGGAAGGAACCTCGCTCGCAGCAGTTGCTTCATCTTGGACCAGAATGAACAGGTTGCTTACCCTGTCGCCTGCGACTATTTTGTGTCTACTCCTACCACGCAGAGGCTCCACCCTTCAGTTTATAGGCTACCAGCTTCACCTGCCTATCTCCTGGGATTTGCATATACTTAAAGAAAGCTTCCACTTTGAAAAGCCAGTCAATGAAGTTTTCCACATGGAGGTGGCCATTGAAACACGATAGATCTATCTTAACCCGAAAATCATGATTGTTCTGTTCGTGTTGGTTATGGTTGAAACAGTTTTGACCAAAACGATTCTGATTACGACCATGCCGGCCATTATCATCGTTCTCGGTGTTAACCACCTCGAGCTCATCATCGCTGGATAAAGCGGCATAGGCTTGGGGTCTACGCTACTAAGCAGGAACGCGTCCAGCAACCGGTTGGTCGCGAGCTAGGCCTCCGACATGATCCGGGTTGCGTTCTTCATCCCTGTTGCCATTGATTCTCAGACCAACCATGGTTTGTTGTATCTCCCACAACATGCGTTCGATACGATCAAACCGTTGATTGTGATCATCAAACTGTTGGTTGTGATTATCTATGGCTGCCCATAGGACTTGCACCCCACGTTCAACGTCGCCAGAGTGGTTGCTATCATCTCCATCTCCTGCCATCAGACCAGGGTAGAACAATGCTCTGATACCAATTGACGTAAAACGCAAGCGGAAGAAAGAACTAGGAAGAAGAACTGTGCCTTCAACCCTTAATACAATAGTTCTCACGAAGAGGAAAGAAACCTTAATTTTATTCAAAAAATAATTCTTCTCATAATATTACATGGCCTACTTATTTATAAGGTCAAAGTAAAAAAAAAAAAATCGAAATTAAGCAAGTACAAAATAGAAATTTCCTAAAAACTAAAAACTGCTAAATTGAAGGCCTAAAAACTGAATTTTGCCCAGAAGCGCGTTTCTAATCAGACTAGGATCTTTGTGGCCCGATCCGGGTCGGTATGTAAAACGATGTAAATCGCACTCTTAGATTTGGAGCGATTCAACCGTTCTAGGTAGTCCAGGGCCATCTGTTCTGCTCTGTATATCTATTCTGCATCACATAAGCTTCCTTTGACTGGCTGACTATGATATAGAGGGTGCAAAACGGGTGCTGAACAATGTCTAAACTCAACATACCAATTCGAAAAGTTATTTTCTTCTTAGTTTTATGTGCAACTTCGATAGTAAAAACATGTTGTCATAAGCTTAAGATTGCCAATTTATTCTTGTTAGCCGGTAGTCGCAGTAGTAGAAGAGGAAAGATGCATTTAAAGAGATTTATAGATAACAGCGGTCCTTTATTTTTGTTACCAAACTGTACAAAAAACTATTTATCAGCTTCATGCTTAAGTCCTAATTAATCTGTTGATCATTGTGTATAAAATTTCAACTTTTGGGGTCAATCTAGTCTTTCCATGGAACATTAACTAGCATCAACATACTGTCATGCACAGTATATGCTTGTTTGGCATACCAAACTAGGAATAGGATAAAATTAAGAAAACGAAAGATGAAATATTTTTTTTAATACATGCATGTGAGAAAGATACGCTCAATTTAATGTTATTTTATTGTATCAAATATAAGATCAAATTAAAATGATCTTATCATAATTTTATCTAGAAGATGTTCAAATGATCAGTACGATTGATTAAAAATTTTAATTGATTTATTTTATTAATTTATTTTTAACTATTTCAACCGAATTAATTTGAATATGTTAACATTAATTGACCATTTCGAGATTTCGACCGATTATGATAAATTAATCAGTTACCCATCATTGTTTACAAATTTTACAAAGTTACAGTTTTTAAAGATTTTTTAGCTTTCCAGATTTCAAAACCTCACTTTTCAATTCTCAACGTACAAATAAATAAAGTAAATCAAATTCAAAGTATCTGAATAAGAATCAACAATAACAGTCTACCATAATCTAAATAAGAACTTAGCTATTTAAATAGAACCAAGTCACTAACAGCGTATTAAGTGTCCCTTGTTCAAGACTCCAACAGAACCAACAAGATCCCCAAATTCCAGGATTCTGATATGTCAACTTTAATACAATTTCCCCAAAAACAAACACAAAGCTAACTTGAATGCATTCATTTTCTTTTCAAGTTGCCCATGCCCAGCTACTTGACTTTACACTTCAAAACCCAAAACAAAATCATGGGTAAAATATTCCTATATTAGCTTTACAAAAAAAATCCCCCTACTTAACCTTCAAATTTCCATCAAGCACAAAAAACACAGATAGAAACCAACCAGTGGTCAACCTATTCCATAATATATATCTATAAAGAAAAAACATAATCTGTCCTTCACACCTTACAGCGCTACGAAGTCAGCATCATCAGCACATCCTATTCGCAAGAAAAAATTTTCATCAGCTCTGGTTCGCCCCATTCAAACAAAAAAAAAAAAAAAAAAATCTGAAAAAAATGCAATCACCAATCCATATAAATAGCAAAACAGAAATACAAACAGAAAAAAAATCATTAATTCTTGAGCTGAATGTCAATGCAAGTATACAACCATCTTTTGATTCTTTTATGTTCTAAATGGGTCATGGTACTGACAGATTCTGGCATTAACAATTGCTGGCCAAAACATGGAATTGAGTTAAGATGTGATTATTGTATGCAATAACAAATAAGGAGCAACATCATATAAGTATAATTGTTAGGAACTTCTTTAAAACACTCACTTGAATAATTTGTTATACTGGTAATCTATGCTCTAATAAAATGTTGGGATTTTACCTCTAAAATCTATTATACTCAAGATTTAGGTAAAAAACACAACCACCACAATTAAATAAGCAAAACAAACAAAGAGTAAAAATACCAATAATTAGTGTGGTTCGGCAACCTCTTTGCCTACATTCACCAACAACTCCACTATTTTATTAATCTTCAACTACAACTTTAAAAAGAGCAAAGTCGTCAAACTCTCACTCTAAAATCACAATACAACAAAAACTCTTAATCTAACTCTAGTTGCAAGTGCCCTGTCTACTTGACAACTCAAACCCCAATACACCCAAAACTCTCATCCTAGCTCTAATAGTAAATCCCTCTAGTTTACAATAGATATGTAATTATGATTGTACCTTAAATCTTCTTTGAGACCCTTTATATAGAGGATATTTTCCTAATACTATTAGAAAAAAAAAACAACATTATAGTAGACTACTACTACTTGTACGATCAACAATATAATAGGAAATTACTACTATTCTTACTAGAACAAGCAACTACAAAATAAGAAACAACTTTTCCCAAACCAATTAGAAGTCTTCTTTGTGGCAATTGAGCTAAAATCCTAACAAATCTCCACATTGTCTCAAATTCTCCACCTCGTCATCAAATTTGGCTTTCTTTTCTTTTTTGGTAAGAGCGATAGTTCATTTTGGTCTTCCCATCTCATCTGCTTACTCTTTGAAGCAATCATCCTCTCATTCAACACGTACAAGCTTTCTTCGTTCACGGTATCTATCATCACTACCTTTGAAGCATCAAGAACTTACATCTCATCATCCTCATTAGCCTTTGTATTATCACTCTGCTTCATACTACTAAACTCCTTCAAGTCCATCATTGTAGCCTTGCTTTGCAATTATGTGTGTTCCTCTTCCTCGTTGTAGATGCACTACTTATTTGAAAAATCTAGAGACTTGGATATTGATCTTTGCTCCACCTTCCTTGAAGTGGTCCACTCGCTCCTTTATCAGGCTCTTCTCTTCATATAATCACAAATAATTCTTCAACCTCGAAAACACTTGGCCTCTTCAACTTATCTCTCTCGGGAGGTACCGCAAAAACCTCCCCATCCATCCAAACTTCCTTGCCCACCATTAATATCGTGATAATGTCATCTCTTTCCGGTTGCAAGTACTTCATCTCTATCAACATACTACTCAACAAATTAGTGATAATGGAATTGAAAAAGCTAATATTTATCATATTTTCTTCCATCTTCAATTCATCAAATATCTCAATATTAATCATGCCTAATTCTGTATTTTTGTCATCGGAACCACAATTCTGATACCACTTGTTGGGATTTTACTTCTAAAATCCACATACTCAAAATTTAGGCAAAAAACACAATCACAACAATTAAATAGGCAAAACAAACAAAGAGTAAGAATACTAATAATTAATGTGGTTCGTCAACCTATTTGCCTACATCCACCAACAACTCCACTATTTTATTAATCTTCAACTACAACTTTAGGAAGAAAAAAGTTGTCAAACTCTCACCCCAAAGTCACAATACAACAAAAGCTCTTAACCTAGCTCTAGTTGTAAGTGTCATCTCCACTTGAACCTAAAACCCCAATACACCCAAAGCTCTCATCCTAGCTCTAATAGTAAACCCCTATAGTTTACAATGTATATAGAATTATGAGTGTCCCTCAAATCTTCTCTGGGACCCTTTATATAGAGAATGTTTTCCTAATACTATTAGGAAAAGAACAATAACATCATAGTAGACTACTACTACTTGTACAATCAACAATCTAATAGGAAATTAATACTATTCTAACTAGAATAAGCAACTACAAAATAGAAAACAACTTTTTCCAAACCAATTATAAGTCTTCTTTATGGGAATTGAGCCAAAATTTTAACATAAAATACTGACTTGAACATACGAATGATACATTAAACTTAAACTGACATGGCCTATGGGGACAAAGAATTCATGCTGTTTAGATCAACCGTTTAAGTAACTCTAAAACAATGTTTATATTATGATAGTAAAGGCTTCATCAGTAAATCTAAACAAGAAAAACCAAGCAGTTTCTATACTATGATAGTAAAGGTTTCATCAATACTATATGGGGTAAGTATTTCATCCAAAGAATGTCTTTTTTTTAAGTAAATTTTTTTATAAACACAGCACCAAAAGAGTGCAACTCAAAGCCAACGGCTATTAACAAAATAGGAAATCCAAAAAATCTAAGATATCATCATCATTGACAAAGAAAATCAATTATCTATAATATTTTCAATAGGTTTTTCTACTGCTTCGAAAGCTCTTCAGTTCCTTTCTCTCTACACTAACCAAAAAATAGAATGATGGATCAACAAATAAGCCTTCATGACTTCCTTAGAAACCTTTAACCCACTCCAAACCCAAATTTCGTCTTTCACGGAGCTCGCTATCACCCAAGAAACCCCCAAAATTCTATAAGCCGTCTCTCACAAACTTCGAAGTAAAAAGCAATCCATCAAAAGATAATACACAGACTCAGTACACTTTCTGAAAATATAGCACCTATTAACAATCACTTTCCCCCTCCATTGTAGATTGTTTATAGTAAGAATTTTCTTCCAAGAAGTGTCCCACACAAAGAAATTAACTTTCATAGGAGCATGGGAATACCAAATTACTTTCCAAGAAAAATTAGGATGACCATCCAAAAGAACTTTATCAAAGAGAATTTTATAAAAGTCTTTCACCGTAAAACCTTTTTTCCGACAAGGCCCTCGCCTCACACTATCCTCTCTATCTACCTCCACCTTTGAGTTGTATAAGGTTTCTAAGAACCTTGCTACCACCTTTACTTCCCAATTATGCACATTATGAATAAAACACTAAACCCAAGATACCCATTCATTAGACAAAGAGATACAAGAGCTCACACTAACTTCTTTATCCTTTACAATATCAAAGATGTCTGGAAAAATGTCCTTCAAATGAGTATTCCCATACCAAGGGTCATAACAAAGCCGAGTCCTTTCTCCATTTCTCACTAAGACCACAACATAAGGACGGAAGTCCTCCCACTCCTTTCAAATCCATCTCCACACCTCCACTCCATAGGCTCCCCGATTCTCCCTAGACATCCACCCATAATGATCCACACGATACTTGGCCTCAACCACTTTCCTCTAAAGGTGATATCTCTTCACTAGAAATCTCCAAAGCCATTTGCTAAGGAGAGTCTTATTGAATAAGGAGATAGATTGTAGACCAAGACCCCCTCTTTCTAAATGTTGGTTAACCAGACCCCACTTTACTAAGTGATACTAATACTTCTTTGCCCGTGCTAACCCAAAGGAATCTTTTTTGAATACTGCCCAATCTATTATCCACCGAACTAGGAATAGAAAAAAGATATATAAATATATCAGGAGGCTAGAGAAAGTGCTCTTGATAAGAGTGAGTATACTCTTTTCTGAAAGGTAATGATTCTTACACCTGGCCAACTGTTTCTCAAACTTTTCCATAATTAGGTTTCAAATACTTTCGTATTTAAATTTAGCATCTAGGGGAAGACCAAGATAAGAGGTAGGAAGCATACCCATGTTACACCCCAATAAGCTAGCAACAAAGTGATCATTGATATCTTTACCAAGAAGGATTAAATCACTTTTTTCCAAGAAATAACCTCAAAACAAAAAAGAATGCACCAAAGATTAAAATTTTGGCTAGCATCCGCCCCACAAAAAATAATTGTATCATCGACAAAAAAGAAGATGAGAAATATTCACACTTCCACCATTACTCCCAACTTTGAAATCACTTAAAAATCCCCCTTCGACCGTTTTCGCCAACATCTTACTGAAGTCCTCCATTACCAATGTAAAAAAGAAGGGAGACAAGGGATCCCCTTGCCTTAGACCCATTTAAGCTCTAAAAAATCCTGATTGACACTTATTAACAATGATTGAGAAGGAAGTAGAAAAATTCATTTAAGAATCCACTTGCACCATTTATCCCGAACCCTATTCTTCTCAATAAATAAATAAAAAAATCCCCAATTAACATGGTCAAATGCCTTCTCCATATTAAATTTGTGAATCACCCCTTCCCCTCCATTCTTAAGGTGTGCATCCACGTCTATAAAGGTATTTTGATAAGGACGCACTACTTTATGCATAAGTGCTTATAAATGCATCCCACAAGACTTATGAGCCGAAAGTCTTTAATGTTTGATGCCCCACCTTTTTTTGAGATGAGGGATATGAAGGTGTTATTTAGACTTCTCACAAACTCCCCCGAAGAATGGAACTCCTAAAAAAAGTACAAAATATCCCTTTTAATCACCTCCCAACTATGAACTAGAAAAGACATGGTAAAACAATCGAATCCTTGAGCTTTATCTCCATCACAGTCCTGAAGAGCCATAAAGATTTCTTCTTCAAAAAAGGGACGCTCAAGCCATACTACATCCGCCACATCGATTTTAGAAAAATCTAATACATCCAAGTTCGGCCTTGTATTCCACGTCTCCTTATAAAGGTTCTCATAGATGTCTCTAATCACCCTTTTTATATCCCACCTTCTCATACACATTATCACCAACCTCAATGGAACTAATAAAATTAAACCTTTTGTGAGCATTGGCCATACGGTGAACAAACTTAGATCCATAATTCTCTAGCTTTCTACCTCTAAGAAATTTCCTCCATGGATATGAGCTTGGCTAATTCCTTCTTAGCTACTACCCTTTTGTCAATGTCAACCCTCGAAAAACCCTTTAAAACCTTTTTCTCATCCAACCCACTGATTTCATCAATCATAGCATTAATAGTTGAGTTAACATTACCTAAAGACTTTTTATTCCATCTTTGCACTTCTTCTTTGACACTTTTCAGCTTCTTGGCCACCATAGAGCTAGCAAAAATTACTAACATAACATCCCTCCCACCACCTTTTAACCAACTCCTAAAATTCGCCTGCCTTCAACCACATATTTTCAAAATGAAACGGAGTCGGACCCCACATCATGCTTCCAACTTTAAGAACCATATGGTGATGGTCCAACGTGGGACGAGGGAGAAGCTTTTGTAATAAACTGAGAAATTGAGCTTCCCAACAATAAGATACAAGGAATTGATCAATCCTCAAGAAAGAAGTTAATTCTCTAAAATTTGACTAAGTAAAAGTGCTCCCAGATAGAGGTAAGTCAATTAGGTCATGCCCCACATAAACTCTAAAAACTCCTTCATAAACCTTATCTCTGGAGACCCGTTTGTCCTCTCCTAAGGATATAAAACAACATTAATATCACTCCCACTACCTAAGGAAAACGTCACTAGTTCCTAATTGCCGCCAACTTATCCCAAAATAAACTTCTAAGACTAACCTCTCCAGGCCCATAAACACCATTCAACACCAATTCCGTGTTTACTAGCAACCTCTTAACATACAAGACATAGAAAACACCCCCACCTGATCATCTATCAAATTCATTCCCCCCGATGCACCTACAACTGGTAAAGCTTTTTATCCACAAGTTCTTAGACCCCACAAACTACGAATAACCAACTCATCAATAAGCTCCAATTTGGTCTCCCAAAGACAAAACACAAAACCCTTCCAATCTTTTTAAATGGTACTCCTAATATCTAAATCATTAACCCCTCTCACATCCTAAAAAATAATTTTCCAGTTCATTGGTCCACAATTTTTGCCGTATTCTTCTTTGACCAATTCTTCCCACCTTTACTCTCACCCCAATTATTCTTCTCATAATTTACCTAAAAAATGAGACTTTTAAGCTCTCTATTACCCACTGTAGACTATTTGTTTCTCGAGGACTGCCCGCGACAATTAGATTTACAGTTTTCAACTTGAATACTCTAATTTCCCTCACACAACCTTATTGCTTGATTTTCAACCCTAATTAAAGAGACTTCCACCATCCTATGAAGTTTTTAACCCAATTGAGAACCCCAAAAAATGCTTTATAGGTCGCAACATACTCATCAGTCACATCCCCCTAACCTTCACAGAATCCACCACATGATCCCCCACCCCTTAAGACTCACCAAAAAACCCTTACTACTATCCTCCTGCCTTCCCTGCACATATCTTGAAATAGAATGCTGAAAGGTATCAAAACTTGTACCCAACATAATATCCCTCGCCAAGCACCCAGAAGAAAACCCACTCGTGAAAAGAAAATTTTACCCGTCTCCACTAGTAGAAATGGGAGAAAGCTCAGTGAATGTTGTCTCCTTAGAACCCGAAAGACCGCAAAGAAAATGTACATAAATGATCTCCGTTGGAGCCAATAACAACTAGTCGGAGATGACTAGAAAAGACCTATCAGAAGCTTCGGTACCAATCCAGAGTAACAAAGGTGGCGTGGGGAGGAGGAAACCCGAAGTTGGCGAAGCAGAGAATACAGGGTCGACGCGCGAATGGAACTGTGCCATCGGATCTAGCAAGAAATCACTAGAAGATGACAGACTAGAGTTGTCGGCCAATTCCAAGCTGACCTCGACCATCATCTTCAATACAGCATCTTGGAAAAAAACTCTAAGAACCAGAAATTAGCGGCATCTCTTTAGAGCACCACCGTGCTGCCGGATCTTGAAACCGACGTCGAAAATTGCTGGCTTTGTGCTATCGGGAAACCCTGCTGCTAACCCAATTGTCGACGCCCCCATATCACGATAGGGACCAAAACGCTTATCCACCGTCATTTGACTGTTTTCAATCCCAAGCTCCAAACTTTTTGGGCTATTTTTTCTTCACAATTTTATTTGGCCCAAGTTTGCAAGGCTTTTGACCAAAGCCCAAATGACGAGGCCCAATCTCTTTTGATTTAACCGACCTAGAAGAAGGTAAAGTTGTTGATTAAAAAATAATTACTAGGCCCAGGATCCTTAAAAGATAAAGGCCTATCAGGTTGCTCAAAACCATCCCTCTGACCAAGGCCCAAAACAGAATTTTATTCCTTAGAATCGCCAGATTTAAAATTTGAAAAAAGCCCAGCTCAAGGGCTGCTGTCCTTTTTCGTTATCTTTAATTTTCCTTGCATGCCCCTCTACGCATGTGCCCTTTCCATCATCTTCTCCAACAACAGATCCCTTGAAAACTATCGCCTAAGATTTCGTTATCTCCGAAGATTTTGGAAGCACCAAACTCCCAAATAGATCCACACCACAACAAGGGAAACAACCCATCAGAGACAGCGACCCACCATCTTTGACAGACTTCAAGACTGGAGTAACAAGCCTTCAAAGCATCAATGAACTCCTGGCTAAACCAACCTCAGATACCTTAAGATTATCGGTTTCTCTCTTGATATTGATCCTCATCCGACGTCCTAGAGAATAACCAAAACCTTTCCCAATCTCTAAGACAGCCACAAAGACATTTCACCGTCCATCAGCTGCCACCCCTTCATGGAAGAGAAGAAAGTTGGATTTCCCACTAGAAATTCAATTTACTGATACAAAATGACCATTTTTATTCCGATGTAAACCTTCTATCAGAGATCTATTCCATTCTTTTTATTGAAAATAAAAACTGAAAGAATTCTCGTTTTATTGATTAATTGAAAAGAATACAGTTGACCAAATATATAAACTTATGAATACTAAGTCTAATAAGAATATGACACAACAATTAGATAAAATAAATATGATCCAAGCCTACTAGGACACTAATTAAGAATCCTATTAGGACTTTCAACACTCCCCTCAAGTTGGAGCATAGATATCATATGCACCAAATTTGTTACAAATAAATCTAACCCGAGAACCATCAAATGGTTTAGTAAATAAATCTAATAACTGATCTATCGACTTCACATGTCTTGTACTAATCACATTTTGTAGAAGTTTTTCTCGAACAACATGACAATCAACGTCAATATGTTTAGTTCTCTCATGAAACATTGGATTATTTGCAATATGAATAGTTGTTTGATTTTCACACACTAGGCTCATGGAACTTGATTTGGTAATCCCGAGTTCCGCTAACAATTGCTTTAGCCAAACCATCTCACATGTAGTATGCGCCATGCTCTATATTCGAACTCAGCACTTGACCTAGAAACCATTGTTTGCCTTTTACTTTTCCATGATACTAAATTGCCTACAACAAGCACACAATATCTAGTAGTGGACCTTCTATCAGATGGAAAGTAGGCCCAATCTGCATTAGTATAACTTTCAATTTGTGGATGACCATAATTTTGATAAAGTAAACCATGACCAGGAGCACGCTTAAGATATCTCAAAATTCGAATAACAGCATCACAATGACTAGTTCATCGAGCATCAAGAAATTGACTAACCATACTGGTTGCAAATAAAATATCAGGTCTAGTAATAGTCAAATAATTCAATTTTTCAACCAAACGCCTATATCGCCCTAGATAAGATAATAAGTCACCTTGATCAACTATAAGTTTTGTATCGGGATCCATAAGACTATCCATAGGCTTACACCCTAACATTCCAGTATTAGTTAATAAATCAAGAACATATTTACGCTAAGATAAAGAAACACCATGACGAGATCTAACCTCAATGCTTAAGAAGTATCTCAATTCCCCTAAATATTTTGTCTGAAATTTAGTACTCAAGAACTATTTTAGTGCTAGAATGTCTTCTTTGTCATCTTCTATGATCATAATATCATCCACATATACAATCAACAATATTCTATCTGCCTCATTGTGTTTATAAAATGCTGAATGATCTACACCATATCTGTTGAGATCAAAATTAATTACCACTTCATTGAACCGATCAAACCACGCTCGAGGAGATTGTTTCAAACCATATAGAGATTTCTTTAATCAACATAATAACCCAGACTCCCATTGAGCAACAAATTTGGGTGGTTGTTCCATGTATACTTTTTATTGCAAATCACCATTTAGAAACGCATTTTTCACATCTAATTGATATAGATGCCAATTAAAAGTAGCTACTAGAGAGATAAACACGCGAACAAACGTAATCTTCGCCACTGAAGAGAATATCTCAGCATAGTCAATACAATAAACCTGTTATACTCTTTTGCTACTAGATGAGCTTTTAATATGTCAATAGTACCATCAGGATGAACTTTTACAATATATTCCCAGCGATAACCAACAATAGATTTTCCATATGGAAGAGGAACCAAGTCCCATGTATCATTAGTACTCAAAGCATGTATCTCTTCATCAGTAACTGCTTTCCACCCAGAATAAGACAAAGCTTTTGTAATAGATTTAGGAATTGAGACACAAGAGATTAAAGCAATAAACGAAGCATATGAAGGAGATAAATGATCATAAGACACAAAATTAGCAATCAGATGAGTAGTACATAAATGTTTACCCTTAAGTAGAGCAATAGGACAATTATCCTCAGATGATGAAGAAGGATAAGGATCTGTCAACAAGGGAGCAATTGGTAGAGTAACATAGGTGGAAGGTTGTGGATGACATGAGTTCTTGCAACGGAGGAGCAGATGACGAAGAGACTAATTAAGGAGGATTTGACTGTGTAAGGGGCATGGGAACATGTAATGGACAACGAAATGAATCAGCCAGATCTGAGATAGAATGAGACTCGGAGTAAAATGGAGTGGACTGAAAGAATGTAACATCGGCACAAACAAAATGCCTTTGCAGTGAGGGACTATAACAATGATAACCTTTTTGTGTACAAGAATAGCCTAAGAAAATACGCTTTATAGAGCGGGGATCGAGTTTGTTAACTCCTGGACGGAGCTGATGAACAAAACGAATAGATCCAAAGACACAAAGAGGTAAGTGAAAAGTTACATCTCTATGAAAGAACATAGAGTGTGGGGTTTGGCCATGAAGAATAGAGGATGCCATACGATTGATTAAGTAACATGCAGTCATAACGACCTCACTCCAAAATAATTTAGGGACATGCATATAAAATAAGAGAGTATGAGCAATATCCATAAGATGAAGATTTTTTCGCTCCGCAACCCCATTTTGTTGGGATGTATGAGAGCAAGATGACTGATGAATAATGCCAGACTTAGTCATAAATGTTGTAAAAGACTCAGAAAAATACTCATGAGCATTGTCACCACGGAGAATCTTAACAAATATGTCAAATTTGGTTTTTATCTTAGCACAAAAATAGAAAATAACTCAGAATGGTCATTCATTAAATAAAGTCGGATAAGCTTGGTGTAGCTCGAGGTTTCAACCCAAGAGGGGGGGTGAATTGGGTTTTTAAAAAACTTTTGCGGAATTTATACAAGTTTATAAAAACTGATAAGCAACAAATAATTGATACAAGTAGAAAGCTGTAAATAAAGAGTTTAAGGAAAGAGGATGCAAACACAGTTATAGTGGTTCGGCAATATCGGATTCGTTCCGACCCTACGTCCACTCTCTTCAAGGAACTCCTTGAAGTAATCCACTAAGAAAACTTAGTCGCACAACTTAGCCGGGTGTTGCACAAACCGTACACAAGCAATTTACAGGAATTGCTTAAACCGAAAAATCCCCTTCCTTTCGGAAGTTTCCCCTTCCTCTCGGAAGTAATCCCTTTACAAAGATGGTGTAAAGTAAAAGGTAGAGAGACAACAAATGAAAGCTTATTACAACAGAAATGTCTCTCTTTCAAAGTAAAGCTTGAAGAAATGGCTCAATAAGATTATTTCAAAGCTTTTTGTGTTTCAAGAGTATAAAAACTTGATTATATGAGATCAACTCTTTTTGAATATGTGCTGCTTGTTATTGAATGCTTTGCTGAGAGGGTTTATATAGCAATCAATTAATATGGCCGTTTTGGACTTTAATTTGAAAAAGATTTACTTTAAAACGTTCAGATTTGGAGTCCAACGGTCATATTTTTGAACTACCAGTCGACTGGGTCGAGATACCAGTCGACTGGGTTCACTTGAAAAATATACGTTTTCAGACCTTCTGGGTATCCAGTCGACTGGTATATATCATCCAGTCGACTGGGGACTTTCTGTCCATTGTGCCAGTCGACTGGGTTGATTCATCCAGTCGACTGGGAAATTACTGGTCAAAGTACCAGTCGACTGGGTTAATTCATCCAGTCGACTGGGTACCTTCTGACCCATATACCAGTCGACTGGTATATGTACCCAGTCGACTGGGTTGTCTTCCAACCCAGTTTTTCTTCTGTTTTTCATTAAAAACATTTTAAAATTAATGGTTTTAGAAAAACCATTTGTGTTTGAGCCATTAAACAAGCTAATACAATGTATGAGTGAGACTTACATTGGTTCTAAACCTTAAGACCTATACTAGATCTTCAGTCTTCACTTGATACTTGATTTGGTTCGAGTTTTTGCACTTTGTTCCTTGGTTGAATGTGTTTGATCCTTAATACAACTTAGTTTAAACATGTTAGTTAAATAACAGTTGTGTTTTGCCATCATTAAAATACGGGCGAGGGTCAACAATCTCCCCCTTTTTGATGATGACAAAACTAATAATGTAAAAACAGTTTTAAAAACTAAGTGTTAAGATTTTACAAAAATTTGGACAGAGTCTCCTCTGTTTTTCGAGAAAAACCACCCTGTAAACAAGCAAACACAGTTTATATTTCTTTCAACCAATCCAGAATTAAACTCAACCAATCAATAAACATTTTTACACAGATATGGAGCAATGCTCCCCCTAAATCTATGCATTGGTTGCGTTTTTACTTAGATTTTCTCGTTTTTCTCATTTTTCTCCCCCGTTTTGACAACAGCAACCAAAGGGGGGCAGAACAATCAACAAATAAGCTATGAGATAAACAGATATTTAAAAACAGTTCTAACATATCACAAATAGCTTAAATAAATGCAAGAAATATGGCTTATAGTTATTACATCATCATAGAAAAAGTCAATACAAGTAGAGTCTTATAGAGCCATAACTAAGAAAAACAAACATGAGATGTCCGTGCTAAGTGACAAATACTGGAAAAGTGCTAAGAACTGATTAAATGAATGAGACTCATGGTGCGGGAGAGTCCGAGCTGTCACGAAGAAGTTCCCTAATCTCAGCTAGGGAACCCTCGGTGTGCTCTCGATGTAACTCGAAGTCATCCCGTAGGTGGTCTATGGAGGAGCTCAGCCTCTGATAATCGGACTGCATGGACTGAAAACCAGACTCCATCGTCATCTGAAGACTCGCGATAGCTCGTAGGATGTCACCATATCCAGTCTGACCAGTACTCGAGTCACCAATGGGAGGTGCTCGGGTATCTGTCTCCATCTCAGCAGCCGTATCAGCATCCTCATCACTGTCACTCACATCCTCTCGAATCCTTAGGCGTTTTCCAGCCTTAGGATAGAGAAACCCTTCACGAACAGTACATCCCATCTTCTTTAGAGATGAGATGTTGATGATATCCGTCAATCCGATATCCTGAGCCTCGGAGGCAGGCAAAGGTACCCGGAAGTGCTGGAGGATGAGTGTAATGAGCATCCCATAAGGAAGACACCCGGAGTCGTTTGCTTCACCGTTTATCATGTTGGCGAGCAGCAGAGGATATATATTGAAGTGGTGCCCAGATTTTAGGCACCAAATCAATACCGTATCTATTTTAGATAGATACCCTCGACTCCCGAGTCTCGGGTGGATGGTCCAACTGACAATCAATTGAAACATTTTTGAGTCGAGGGGCAAGTCACTACATGTGTGAAATGTAGTGGGTTTGTACACATAGTTAGGGTCGCCCCTGACTATCCGACAGGCCTCCTCAACTTCAAAGTTGTCTGGCCATCCATCTAGACTCCATTGAACCCCCCTTATAGGGATTCTCAGAATGCTCATCAAGAGGTCAGTGTTGACCTCAAACTCCACACCGCTAACTCTGGTTCTGAATCTCAGAGCCAGAGGACTGGGTTTCACCAAGTTAGCATAGAACTGGTGAATCAGTCGCGGGTAATATTTTTCATGAATACTGACCAGTGGGGTCAGATTTATTGCCTCAAAGGCTGGTAGAATATCGAAATTACCATGACGAATGGAGTCGAAATCAACGACTCTACCCGTCATGATTTTCTTGTGACGGATTATAGAGTTATACCTCTTATGAGCAGCTGGGCTGAAAAACAGAGCCTGCTCCAACTCTGTTCTGGGCTCCTTGCTGGATGACCCTGCTACTCCCTTCCCTTTTGATTCCGAAGCCGAAGGTTTTGAAGACCTAGGCTTTTTGGGCGCATTAGGTCCACTTGTTGTGAGTTTTATACGGATTTTGTCACTCATTTTCGAGAAATTTGAAGTTTTTGGAAAAAGGAAATTTGGTAAAAATGAGAGATTTTAACCGTAGAAAGTTAAAAATCTCTTTAGGAATGAGTAGATCAGTGTGTTTAGAAGGGATTTGGATGGTTTTTAGATCAAAAAGATGAATTTTTCTAGAGAGAGAAAGCTTGGGCTCTTTGAAAATGGCGTAAAGAGGGCGAAAATGAACAGTCCCTTTTATAGAATCGCGATACCAGTCGACTGGGTAAACTTACCAGTCGACTGGGCCCCTTTGAAAAGATGAACAGTTCTCTTACCAGTCGACTGGGTAAACGTACCAGTCGACTGGATTAACTGACAGTGAGATACCAGTCTACTGGGCTATCGTTACCAGTCGACTGGAGGTTCATAAAAATGAAAAAAATTTGGCTCCCAGCAGGATTTGATCTTATAGACGACTGGAGAAGACTTACCAGTCGTCTGGAGTTTTTGGCAGAGAGTGACCAGTCGACTGGGTTAAAATTACCAGTCGACTGGACAATCAGGCAGTGACTTACCAGTCGACTGGAGCACATTTACCAGTCGACTGGACCATTAGTAAAATTTCCAGTCTTGAATTTATAGCACGAATTTGTTTATCTATGACATTTTTGAGTGAAGGGAATAATTAAACATGGATTAATACTCTATCACTCAATGTCAAACATGCAAATGATGAAATGTGAGATGCAATCAAACATTCAATTTATCAAAATCAAGCAATCCCATCAACTTTCTTATTTTGCAAAAACTAGCTTCACTTAAGGGTTTTGTAAGAATATCAGCTATTTGATCTTCTGAAGGTATAAATTCTAATCTTATATCACCTTTTTGAGCATGGTCTCTTAAGAAATGATGTCTAATCTCTATATGCTTGGTTCTAGAGTGCTGAATAGGATTTTTGGTTAGGTTGATGGCACTAGTATTATCACAAAATATAGGAATATTTTTGAGACTCATGCCATAGTCTTCTAGTTGTTGTTTCATCCATAGTACTTGGGCACAACAACTGCCAGCTGCTACATATTCCGCCTCAGCGGTTGATAGTGCAACTGAATTCTGTTTCTTGGAGAACCAAGAAGTTAACATAGCACCTAAGAATTGGCATGTTCCACTTGTGCTTTTTCTATCTAACCTACATCCAGCAAAATCAGCATCCGAATATCCTACTAGCTCAAAAGATGATTCTCTAGAATACCATAATCCTATGGTCTGGGTCCCTTGTAGATATCTAAGGATTCTTTTTACTGCAACTACATGTGATTCCTTAGGATTAGATTGAAATCTAGCGCACATGCATACACTGAACATTATATCAGGTCTACTTGCAGTCAAGTACAGTAAAGCACCTATCATGCTTCTATAATATTTAGAATCTGCATTTTTACCTCCTTCATCAAGATCAAGTTTGGTGGTTGTGCTCATAGGTGTTCCAATTGGTTTTGAGCTTTCCATCCCGAACCTCTTTAGTAGATCTTTGACGTACTTTTGTTGATTGATGAAGATACCTCCTTTTAGTTGCTTGATTTGCAGTCCAAGGAAGTAGGTAAGTTCTCCCATCATGCTCATTTCAAATTCACCTTGCATGCACTTTGCAAACTCTTGACACATAGATTCATTAGTAGCACCAAATATAATATCATCAACATATATTTGAACTATCAAAGTGTCATTTTTGTGAGTTTTTGTGAAGAGAGTTGTATCTATTTTTCCTCTTACAAAATCATTATCAATCAAAAATTTGCTTAGTCTTTCGTACCATGCCCTTGGAGCTTGCTTCAGCCCATATAAAGCCTTAGAAAGCTTGTAGACATGATTTGGAAGACTAGGGTTTTCAAAACCAAGAGGTTGTTCAACATAAACCTCTTCTTCTATAAAGCCATTTAAAAAGGCACTTTTCACATCCATTTGAAATAGCTTGAATTTATTAAAGCATGCAAAGGCTAATAACATTCGAATAGCTTCTAATCTAGCTACGGGAGCATAGGTTTCATCAAAATCTATTCCTTCCTCTTGGTTATATCCCTTAGCAACTAGTCTAGCCTTATTTCTAGTTACTATACCATTTTCATCCATTTTATTTCTATATACCCATTTAGTTCCAATAATTGAATGATCTTTAGGTCTTGGAACTAGTTCCCAAACATTGTTTCTCTCAAATTGATTTATCTCTTCCTGCATTGCAATTATCCAATCATTATCTTTTTCAGCTTCTATAAATGTCTTAGGTTCTACTTGAGACAAATAAGCTACAAAATTACAAATATTTCTAATGGAAGAGCGAGTTCTTACCCCTTGTGAAGGATCACCAATTACTTGATCAATTGGATGATGATTTACATACCTCCAATCCTTGGGTAGATTTTCCTCTTGTTGACTTGAGGATGGTTGGTCCAAATTTGGAGTTGCCATCCCTTCATTTGTTTGAGAAGAACTCACTTTTGGGTCAACAATGGGAGTAGAAGTTTCCATTC
Organism: Bretschneidera sinensis; assembly: GCA_023935145.1. Taxonomy (NCBI): domain Eukaryota; kingdom Viridiplantae; phylum Streptophyta; class Magnoliopsida; order Brassicales; family Akaniaceae; genus Bretschneidera; species Bretschneidera sinensis. The sequence continues at coordinate 98,898,711 of CM043697.1, read as the reverse complement.
TTGGAATAAAATCTGCATCATCTTTAAAGGAAACTTCTCCACTACTCATTGGGTTAGATTCATCAATAGTTACATGCACAAATTCTTCTACTACTAGAGTTCTCTTATTGAAAACTCTATAAGCCTTACTAGTAGTAGAATATCCTAAAAATATCCCTTCATCGGTCTTGGAATCAAATTTACCCAAGTTAGTTTTATTGTTATTTAAGATGAAGCACTTACTACCAAAGGCACGAAAATAGGAAATATTTGGCTTTCTCCCTTTCCAAAGTTCATAAGGAGTTTTATCAAGCAGGGGCCTTATCAAAATTCTATTTAAAATATAGCAAGAAGTATTCACGGCTTCAGCCCAAAAATATTTTGGTAAATTATTTTCACAAAGCATTGTTCTTGAAAATTCTTCTAGAACTCTATTTTTCCTCTCAACAACTCCATTTTGTTGAGGAGTTCTAGGAGCTGAAAAGTTGTGATTAATTCCATTTTCATCACAAAATTTTGAAAAGCTTTGATTTTCAAATTCTTTGCCATGATCACTTCTTATGCTTGAAATACAAATTCCTTTTTCATTTTGTACCTTTTTGCAAAACTTTTCAAATCCTTTGAAAGCTTCATCCTTATAAGCAATAAAAATAACAAAGGTATATCTTGAATAGTCATCAACAATAACAAGAGCATATTGATGGCCACCTAGACTAATGGTACTAATTGGACCAAATAAGTCCATATGCAAAAGTTCCAAAGGTCTAGTAGTTGAGACAACATTTTTTGCTTTGAAAGATATCCTTGATTGTTTTCCCATTTGACAAGCATTGCAAATTTTGTTTTTCTCAAAATTGATTTTAGGAAGACCAATAACTAAATCTTTTCTTGAAACAATTTTTAGCAAGTTCATATTTACATGACCAAGCCTTCTATGCCATAGCCATTGATTTTCACTAAAAGCAGGAAAACATTTTTCATTATTGGAATGTAAGGATTTCAAATCAACTATATAGACATTTTCATGTCTATGGCCAATGAATCTGATCTTGTTGCTCTTGATGTCTATAACTAGACAATGAGAGGTTTCAAATGTGACTTTATATCCTTTGTCACATAATTGACTAATGCTAAGTAAATTTGGCTTTAAGCCTTGTACTAGCAATACATTATCTAAAGTTGAGAAATCATTACCGACTTTTCCATGCCCGATGATCTTTATTTTAGTATTGTCTCCAATGGTCACAAGTCCACCATCTCTTAGAGTTAGCTCCTTGAATACGCTTTTATCACCGGTCATATGCTTCGAGCAACCGCTATCAAGGTACCAACAGTTACCTTTCTCCTTGGTATGAAGGCAAATCTACATCACACAAGGATATACGATAGCATTTTTAGGTACCCAAAATTTCTTGGGTCCTTTGGGGTTAGTCCTTGAAAATACGGTTCCTTTTGGGATCCATACTTTCTTAACAATATATGGTGCTCTATGAACATGTTGATGATGCACATACCTAGCATTATAGTCATAGTAATTTCTAGGAAATTTTACATGTGCATTCCTATAATCCTTAGGATGATAGTTCCTAGGATACATGATTCTACGGTAAGGGGTATGAAAATGCATGTCATTTCCAGAAAATGAACGATGATGCATTCTAGGATACATGCTAGCATATGTATGCAAGTTATTTCTAGAATAGCCATGATGGTGATTCCTAGGATGAGCAGAATGCATTCTTTGATTATACACATTGTTCCTAGAATGAGCATGATGATTATTTCTAGGATGTGTATGAGCATTTCTAGAATGAGCATACAAATAAGCATGAGTATTTTTAGGATGCTTCAATTTAGTATGATCATTTAAGTTTCTAGAGTTCCTCGGATTTATTAAGGGAGTGCTTTTAACAAGGTTAGGAGCTTTCGAAGTAGAAGCTCCATCTACACAAGAGGCTTTCATGAATAAGCTCTCTTTTGTTTTTTGTTTTCCCAATGGAGAATATCCTACACCAGATTTTCCTCCACTTAATCTTTGGGAAGAAAGCACTTCATCAAGTTTTTCTTTACCAAGCATAAGTCTAGATACAGTGCTGTTTAATTCAGAAATTTTATTTTTCAAATTCTCATTTTCATCTTTAAGAAAATCTTGAGACGAATTATACAGTAAAGATGATAATTTTTCTTTTTCTTCTCTAAGAACTATCATTTCCTTAGAAAGAGATGATACTTCTTTCTTAAGAACAGAATTTCTAGAATCAAATTTCTTTAATTCTTCATGCATTTCATTTATGACTTCTAGTAATTCTTCACTACTAGTAACAATATTATTTTTTGAAGAGGGAGAAGATGTTACCTCACTTTCATCATCGATTGCCATTAAACAGAGGTTGGCAATCTCTTCGTATCCAATTTCTTTGTCTGATGACTCATCTTCTTCGTCATCGCTCCAGGTAGTTGCTACCATAGCTTTCTTCTTGAAGCCCTTGTATGGTTTGCTTGAAACTGGACAGTCAGCTTTTATATGTCCTGGCTTCTTGCAGCCATAGCACATAAGTGGTTCCCTTTTTGAGGTGGGATCCTTTGAGTAAGGTTTCTTGCTTTTCTTCAAGAACCTATGGAATCGTCTGGTGATTAAAGCCATTTCACCATCCTCTTCACTGCTCTCTGCTTCTTGTTCTAATTCCTTTTCTTTGTTGCTCGTAGAAGCTTTGAGAGCAATTTGCTTCTTCTTCTTCTCATCATCATTGACGATGGGAGTCATTTCTTCCATCTCGTATGTCAATAATGACCCAAGCAGCGTCTCAACATCAAGCTTGTCAAGATTTTTGGCCTCTTGAATGGCTGTCCTCTTTGGTTTCCATTATGGAGGTAGAGATCTTAAGATTTTTCTGGTTAGTTCAACTTCCTCAATATTCTTGCCAAGCAATTTTAAACTATTTATAATAGTAGTAAATCGTGAGTGCATTTCAGAAATGGTTTCATTAGGAGACATCTTAAAAGATTCATATTCAGAAATTAGCATGTAAATTTTAGACTTTTTTACTTCACTTGTTCCTTCATATGTGACTTGCAATTTGTCCCATATTTCTTTAGCAGAAACGCATGCAGATATTTTGTTATATTCAGAAATATCTAAAGCACAATGTAGCATGCTTGTTGCTCTGCTATTGAGAGACATTGTTCTACAATCCTCGTCAGTAAACTCAGTTTTGAGTTTAGGCATTGTATGAAGAGTCTCTCCAATAACTATTTCTTTTGAGGGAATTTTAGGTCCCTCTTCTATAATTCTCCATAGATTGTAATCTTGTCCTTCGACGAAGATTTTCATTCTATTTTTCCAGTAGTTATAATTTGATCCATTGAACAATGGAGGTCTAGTATAAGAGTGTCCCTCAGAGTAGCTATTTGCTGCCATTGGATCAACTCTAGGAATTTAAGCCTTATAAAGAGAACGAGGCTCTGATACCAATTGTAGCTCGAGGTTTCAACCCAAGAGGGGGGGTGAATTGGGTTTTTAAAAAACTTTTGCGGAATTTATACAAGTTTGTAAAAACTGATAAGCAACAAATAATTGATACAAGTAGAAAGCTGTAAATAAAGAGTTTAAGGAAAGAGGATGCAAACACAGTTATAGTGGTTCGGCAATATCGGATTCGTTCCGACCCTACGTCCACTCTCTTCAAGGAACTCCTTGAAGTAATCCACTAAGAAAACTTAGTCGCACAACTTAGCCGGGTGTTGCACAAACCGTACACAAGCAATTTACAGGAATTGCTTAAACCGAAAAATCCCCTTCCTTTCGGAAGTTTCCCCTTCCTCTCGGAAGTAATCCCTTTACAAAGATGGTGTAAAGTAAAAGGTAGAGAGACAACAAATGAAAGCTTATTACAACAGAAATGTCTCTCTTTCAAAGTAAAGCTTGAAGAAATGGCTCAATAAGATTATTTCAAAGCTTTTTGTGTTTCAAGAGTATAAAAACTTGATTATATGAGATCAACTCTTTTTGAATATGTGCTGCTTGTTATTGAATGCTTTGCTGAGAGGGTTTATATAGCAATCAATTAATATGGCCGTTTTGGACTTTAATTTGAAAAAGATTTACTTTAAAACGTTCAGATTTGGAGTCCAACGGTCATATTTTTGAACTACCAGTCGACTGGGTCGAGATACCAGTCGACTGGGTTCACTTGAAAAATATACGTTTTCAGACCTTCTGGGTATCCAGTCGACTGGTATATATCATCCAGTCGACTGGGGACTTTCTGTCCATTGTGCCAGTCGACTGGGTTGATTCATCCAGTCGACTGGGAAATTACTGGTCAAAGTACCAGTCGACTGGGTTAATTCATCCAGTCGACTGGGTACCTTCTGACCCATATACCAGTCGACTGGTATATGTACCCAGTCGACTGGGTTGTCTTCCAACCCAGTTTTTCTTCTGTTTTTCATTAAAAACATTTTAAAATTAATGGTTTTAGAAAAACCATTTGTGTTTGAGCCATTAAACAAGCTAATACAATGTATGAGTGAGACTTACATTGGTTCTAAACCTTAAGACCTATACTAGATCTTCAGTCTTCACTTGATACTTGATTTGGTTCGAGTTTTTGCACTTTGTTCCTTGGTTGAATGTGTTTGATCCTTAATACAACTTAGTTTAAACATGTTAGTTAAATAACAGTTGTGTTTTGCCATCATTAAAATACGGGCGAGGGTCAACACTTGGAATAATCACAAAGGTAACAAAATACCCGAAATCTAAGTTTGGAAGTCACATGATTTGGACCCCAAATTTCATAATGTACTAATATAAAAGGACTAGACACACAATTATTAATTCAAGAAGGAAACAACATACGATGATGCTTACCTAATCGACACGACTCACATTCTAAAGACGAAACATGACACAAAGTAGGAACTAACTTTTTTTAGCTTCTATAAGGATAGATGACCAAAACAACAACGTACGTGAAGTGGGGACACATCAATCGAGAAAGCAATGGGTGATGGAATAGGATCAAAGTAATATAGGCCATCTAATTAATGCCCTCCACCAATTGTCTTCCTTGTCTTCAAATCCTGGATAATAACAGAATCAGAAAGAAATGTAATAGAACAATTAAGACATTTTGTAAGCTGGCTAACAAATATCAAATTATACTGAGAAAATAGAGTATAAAGTACGGATGATAAAGACAAAGAAGAACTAGGGTGCACTGTGCCAATTCTACTAGTAGTGGTTTTAGATTCATCTGCAAGAGTGATAAAAACTAGAGAAAACATAAGTAGTACTTGACAAATGATTAGAAACTGCAGAGTCAAAGACCTAAGGTCTAGATGAAGAATTACTATGTGATAGACAAGCTTTTGGTGTACCTTTCTAGGTTGAAAGGGCAGTCAAGGAAGATGTTTGGTTGGATGCTTTATACTGTAAGAACTCATCATACTCATCTTTGGAAACCATCCGAGAAGTTGAAGGCATAGAATTTGAGGTAAGTCCATATTTAATACAACAGAAGTCATATTATTAGCAACCATAGGATGACCAACTAACTTCTAACACGTCTCCCGAGTATGCCCGGACCGATGACAATACGTACATTGACAAAGTGAGCCTCAACTATGACCAACTAACTTCCAACACGTCTCTTGTATATGTCCGGAATGATGGCAATATGTATATTGATGAGTAAAATTACCACCACGACTAAATGAAGTACTAATATGAAGACTTTGATGGGGACACACCAAAGATAGTCTTGAATTCTATTGTGAATTTCTATCAACAAAAAAATCTTCCACACGGAAGATAGAGTTACAAGGAGAGAGAGGGGAGCGTATTTTTTTTTAAAGAAATTCCAGTAACCAAACAAAATAATCTAGTAACCAAATAGGTTATTAACCAAGGAACTAAGCAGCGGTTAACCAAATAACTAAACAATTGCTAGTTCTGGTGCTAATCAAGTAACCAAGCAAATCAGTCAAACTAACCAAACAAGTGCTAATCAAGCAACTAAACAAATCTATCCAAGTAATCAAACAAGACTAATAAAGTAACCAAACAGGAGGCCGGAGTTGGAGTCGGGTCAGAGAAGATGTCGTTATCCGGTCTAGTATTTTTTTTTTACCTATCAAATTTTTTGTGTCGATGAACAGTACTGATGAATAGTGCATATGAACCGCATCAATGAACAGTGCATATGAACAGTGCATATGAACAGTGCCATATTTTTTAAAGAAATAATAAAAATTATTTAGGATCCCAATAGAGATCTTGCTCTAATACCACATTGAAAATAAAAAGCTGAAATAAGTCTCTATTTTATTGATTGATTGAAAAGAATACAGTTGATCCAATATATAGACTTATGAATACTAAGTCTAATAAGAGTAAGACGCAACAATTAGATAAGATAAATATGATCCAAGCCTACTAGGACACTAATTAAGAATCCTATTAAGACTCTCAACACTCTCTTTCTCCGACATTAGTTTCTTTCCCTATTCTCAAACAAAATTCTCTTCAGACTTTTAAAAAAGAGAAAAACTTATGCTCATTTAACTATAAAGAGATCTTCTTTTGAACTACGAAGTATGTATAAGGCTTGCTCTCCATTTTATCTCATTCAACTTTAGTAATGAGCTACAAATTTAGTGAAGGATTTTGACACAAAATTCATGCAGAGGAAACACCAAATTTTGTGTATACCATAAAATAACTGAGGAAGAGAAGATAAAGTGTGATTTCAACTGACCAGCCAAATTTTATTTCAAACTCCTTTTCTTTTCGATAGTTCTACTACAGCAAATACCAAATGCTCCAATTCTATCATTTCATTGTTTCAATCAAAGAATGTCACTAAAAGGGTAAGACATGTACCTGGAAAGTTGTTCACCAAACAGACCATCTTTAAGCAAAAGCTTATATCCCAAACTTCATATAGGAAAAACATAAATGCATATAAATCAAAATTAAAATGAGATTATCCTAATTTGCATGATCATATAAACCATATTTAATGCTAAGAACATAACTATATAAGCATAAAATATAAGCATATTTAATTAAGGCTACCTTTGATATTTAAAGATTGATTATTGAAGGCTCCAATGCAATATTTGATAACTCTGAATATTAGAAACAAAATTACAAAAGTCAATATCAAGGAACAAGAATCAAGATCAAGTATAATTAATACATAACATCAACTAATTGGAAGCAAAAGGAAATAATACCTTCTTCAACTTTCTCAAGATTTTCTAAGTATTTTTTAACATTAATTGGGCTCTTTGACCCTCGAATCCAATCTTGAGAACACAAAAAGGATTGACTAATCCTAGGAGTCAAAGAACTCTTAAAAGAATCAAGAACACACCCCTATGCTAAATGTAGATTCAAAAGCAACCGTGGATATAAGAATAGCCAACACATCACAAGCAATTTGTCATAAGATAGGAAATCTTGGACTATTAACTTTCCAATACCCCAAAATATCAAACACATCATTATCATCATCATCAATCTCTTCAAGATCTTCACCAAAATACCTATCTAATTTAGATTTGCTATATCCACATCTGGTTTAAGTCTTATATAAAGGTTTTCTTAATGATATTCTTCTTCACCGAGTTAACTTGTGAAGTTCCATCACTAGAACCTTGTGATTTATCACTTGAATGGGTACTTTCAGGCTGCAACTTCTTGTAATTATTATACAAATTTTTTGTTGCGTCTTTCACCTTCTCCACCAAAAATTTACCCCTACCACCTTGATACACATATTTTAACTTATGTCTAGGGTTAAGAACCACTGCAATATAAATAAGATGTTTCATCTTCTCAATGTTACCCTAATACTTGTCATACTTATCTTTCATTTTCATTGTCATTATCTTCACGTCACTCTCACCACTTGTTTTCCATTGTTGCAACAGAACATCAACTTCACTAATCTCATGAAAGAAAGTATTTGAAGTAACACACAATCAACCTGGAACCTAATTAGTGAGATGATAAAAGCCCTTCAATATTTCAACTATCCACCTAACATTTATCCAATCTTCTTTATTTGGCATCCCCAATTCAAACTCATGTATAATGCTATTATCAAGATATTTGTGCCTATCAAACGCTCTCTCAAAGTTTTGGGCCACATCCACATTAAGTAGGTTGAATTCCATCTAGTGGGGACATCTAGACATAATGAACTTTTACTTTCTCTCTTGTCTAGCTCAATAGACTCCAAATTGTTTCACTCTAGATAGAGATTGCCTTCTATACCTCACAAGCCCCCTAACCCGAGTAATCGAACCTTTCACCTCTGTCAAGCCATCTATAAAAAGAAGATTAATTATATGTGCAATACACCGAGTACGAAAAAATTTCCCCACCCATAATGCTAGTACCCCAATGACCCAATTTTTTTTTTCAAATACCTACAATATTATCATTTGAAGTGGTATTATCTACCATAAGAGTAAGCACTTTGTCAATTCCCCATTCAATTAAGCACATCTCACTACCCTATCAATGTCATCACTTCTATGACTAGAAATTGGACAAAAGTTAAAGATTCTTTTATACAACTTTCAATCATTATCACTAAAGTGTGCAATGATGACCATATAATTGATTCTTTGTAAGGAGGTCCATGTGTCGGTGGTAAGACAAACCTGTTCACTCAAGTTTCTTAAAAATTGTTTCAACTTCACCTTTCTAACTACATGAAATTGATAGGAATCCCTAGTAATCGTCGTCCGTGATGGGATACGGAACTAAGGACATGTAACAGCCATGAAAAGTCTGAATCCTAGACCCTCCACAAACTTGAAAGATAGCTCATCGATAACTATCAGTAAAGATATTGCCTTCCTAATTGCATCCCACAAATAATGTTAAAGCACCTTTTCCAATTTAATAACGAGCTTCCTGCATTATCTGCAAAAAAATCTTACATTAGTATAAATTCCACGAATTCAAACTCTACCGTTTGTCTGCTTTTCGAAAGATTAAAGAAATTTAACCTAGTAGAAAATAATCAACCTTAGTTAAGTACTGAACTATATTAACTAAATAAAAAATTCCAAGCTTTTGATTTCTATGTACTAAAAAATCAGTATCATTTCATCGATCTCAATGCAGGAACCAATAAGTCGAACAAGATTTCTATGTTGAAGTCTCATAATCAGTCTGACCTCATTCTTGAACTTTTTAGTTCCATGCACAAAGTTCTTTGAGAGCCTTTTTACTGCTATATCTTAACCTTCAATTAACCTACCATGGCATTTTTATACAAACTTATGTCAAGGTTACATTTTGGGAGCATTAGCAACTTTCCTCATAGCAGAGAACTCCTTACCACATTGGTCTTGTGCATATAACAATGTTTATAATAAAAAAATCAAGACACATTGGTCTAAGACATAGCTATGTGAGACAACTGATTACCAATGGGGTAATTACTATTGAATTTTTAAAATTCATGGATAATCTGGTAGATTCTTTAACAAAAGGACTTACAAATTTAAGACTACATAAGGGATTGGTCTCTAATCCACATCTAAAACTCACCAAAAATGGAAATCTCAACTCAATTCTTGCTAAGCACAAGTTTTGAGTGCAATTAATCAAAAGTATATGATTTACGGTGGTTGTAAGCACTGTGAAATTTAATCATCTCAAAGAAAGTGATTGCTTTTAATTACCTAGAATCTAGGATTATGTCTGTTACTTACTTTATAGTACATGATTCATCCTGCTTGTACTAACTAAAAAAAAAAAAAAATGAATCCAAGCTTCAGTTTTCCATGTACTCATAAAATCAACATATTTTCATCCATCTCAATGTAGCAAACAAGAAATAGAACAAGATTCCTATACTGAAGCCTTGAATTAATCTAACCTCATTCTTGAACTCTTCAATTTCTTGCCTAGATGTCTTTGAGAGACTCTTTTGTCTTCACTGCAATTTTTTGACATTCAATCATCGAAGGCTCAGACTCAAGCTCGAGCTCAGGATCGAATAGGTTCGTTAGTTATTGAGCTCGAGTTGAGCCGAACTCAAGCCATCTGAAAATTGTTCGAGGTTGAGCTCGAGTCCAATTTTTAAGCTCGACCTTGAACCTGTTCATATTAAGTCGAGTCGAGCTCGAATATCGTAATATTTGAGTTCGGTTCAGCTCGAGTCCACACCTAGATCCAATTGAGCAAAATCACGAGTCAAGGTGCCTACAGTAAAAAAAACGTTTAGTTGAAGCTATAGTAATCATGGATTTCCAAATTGCCCACACTGTTTAACTAAAATTACAAAAGCAATCACCTATATGACAATCTTCAATCTTTCTCCAAAGTATCGAATCCCCTTACTGATTGCTCATAATTTTCTCTTTGTACCTAAACCTACTAATTTCTTTAATAGTAACCCATGAATCACTAATAATCCAAATTCCAAGAATCCACAACCCATACTAATTATTTTTAGTTTCAGCTCATAAGACTTTATGAGAAACCAAAAGCAAAAGAAGGAAAAAAAAATGAATTATTTGCAAGTACTCCATCATCCCTGGACGACACCAATAATTACAAAAACATTTGCTTTTCTCCTTCCTTTTTTTTTTTTTTATTTTGCTATGGCATCTGCATCTTGCAACATTTTTTTGCAAACAAACCATAATCTTTTTAAATAAAAAAAAGTGTTAATATTATTTATACCCATTGAGTTTTACCACTAGTAACCCTAACTTTTAAAACTAAACAATTTTCTCTTTCAACCTTAGAGCTTTAACAAATTGCCTAACCCTTATAATTTTCTATCTATTTTAGAATGATTCATTGATGCTAGTCGGATAAAAGATAAAAAGGATTATGCATCCACTAGTGGCTGGATCTTCACTCTTGATGGACGAGTCATTTCATGGAGGTCTAAGAAACATACCTGTATAACTAATTCTAAAATGGAAACAGAATTTGTAGTACTTATTGCACGGAGAAAAGTGGCAGAATGGCTAATGAATTTATTATTGAATGTTCCTATTTGGCCAAAACCTATGGCTCCAATCTCTATGAGATTCCATATGCAAGTTACATTGTCTCGTGCATAAAGCAATGTCTATGATGGAAAATCAAGATACATTGGTCTAAGACATAGCTATGTGAGACAATTGATTATCCATGGGGTAATTACTATTGAATTTGTAAAATCCATAGGCTTCATAGCTTCTGAGTGATCTTAACATCAAGAGTTTGAGCCTCTTTCACCCAAAAATGGCTTAGGCAACTTTGTCATTCTGAGAATGCACCTAATTCTTTCCACAATGGTACGGTTTAATCTCTTAGTTACACCCTTATGTTGTGGGGTATCAGGAACTGTGAATAATGAGCAAACAACTCTTGATAGGCTTATAAAAAGAAATTTCTTTGGAGTGTTATAGTAATGGTACACTCTTGATATAGCCCACCTAATGAGTTTGAAGTGAGGTACCTTCATTCGAGTTTGAAGGTTTGTCTCTAGAGCACTAGTGATAACAAGATCATACAAATTTCATAGCCGTAGTGTATAAGAATTTTTTTCTTAGACTCTTGTATGTGGAGAAGTCTTATATGTGAGATGTAATTGATTAATCACTAAGGATAGGTGGTTCAAGGTTTATAGTCTATTTTCATACAATATTAAAGTCAAGAGGGCCTCCACTTTAGGTGTTTAAGTCATTATAAATGATTATTTATTAAGATATAAAACTTAATTTATACTTACTTTTATCAAACCTTAGTTAATAATCAGTGACGATTTTACAAATCTTATACTTTGGTACTCCATATAATCTAATTAATATATTTATAATTATTATATATTTTATTTTTTATGAATATGCTATTCAACACAATTGACTCACCGGTTGAATGAGTGACTCGGTGTCACAATCGATTTAATGTCTGATCTGATTCAAATAACTATAGTTTGATGACACCAACAAAAAGAAAGTAGAAAAGATAAGCCATTAAAGAGGTAGTGAGTTGGCACGAGGGTAGATCAGATCCCTTGTTGTAAAAAGAGTGTAATCAGGCATATGTTTAAAATGAAAATTTAATTACAAACCAGTCCCATTGAATCCGTTTAAAGGAATTATTATCCATGCTATTAAAAATAGTTTATTGCATGGTTGATGCACTATTTACAGTAAAAGATATGTACTCGTGTTCACCGTTGCGTCGGAGAGGGAAAAAAGAAGACACTAACTATAATTACCATAGGATTTACCAAATATATATATATAAAACAACGAATCTAAACTCGTACCTCGTTTTATAAATCCTAATTAAATCTAAATTTACGTTATAATTTATGTTTTGGACCTTAATAAACTTTTCAATAGTTACGCCTTTTATATAAGATCCACCTAAGGGATAAAGTAAGATCTTTTTGTGGATGAAGAGTTCATTGAATCAACTAAGGTAAGAGTTTGAGACTTTTGAGAATCATTTTTATCATTTTCTTAATCAGGTTACTTTAATTTTATATTATAATAATTTCTTTATCATAGTGGATTTTCTCATCGTCTTCAACTATATTGCATAAATCATTTATGTTTGTAGTTGATAGTGTTGCTTTGTCGATTTCTCTTACTTTATACACACAATTTCTTAAATTACATCAACTCCATGAATTGAAACTCTTTTTGTCTAGAAGATAAAAAAGAAATTTTAACCTAGCAGAACACACTAGCCAAAAAAAACCAAGCAGAACACAGTCAAGCTTAATTAAGAACAAACAGGTACTAACTGAATAAAACAAAATCTTTTCAACTATCACAATGTAGTAACCAAGAAGTAGAACAAGTGTAACGACCTATCCCGAGCGGGTTCACCCAAGATGGTGTCGTCACGTTTTAGATCCAAGCACAATGTATATGCAACAATTATTGCATTAATTATTTAAAAGTAATTACAAACATTTGTCTTAACTCTTTTAAAGAGGAAATACAATTCTTTTATTTACAACACTTAACAAAAATATACTAACATTTACAACCATGCATATACATGTAAAGGACTGATACACTATTTATAGATATTTTTCTTTTTTCATTTCTTCTTTTATTTTCTTTTCTTTCTTTCCTTTGTCTTTCTTTCTTTATCTTGTCTTTCTTTTTCTTTTCTTGTCTAATGATGCCAACCACGAGGACTTACCATAAATACTTACTCTGAATCACAAGTCAAGAATCTACTAGTCCTAACCATGACCTGAAATTTATTTGAAATATTAGGGAATAAGCTTCACAAGCTCAGTGAATTTCAATTTACTAGAAGCACTTAATTTGTATACTTCTAGTACTAATTTAATCATAATTTGCATATATAATTCAAAACTTTTATTTATTTATCAATTCTCATATCACATCATTTCTCATATATGTTAATTATCATACATATATCATTTCTCATATAATTTCATATATTTCAATCAACTTATTGATGTCATTTATGTTATCATTTTCATCATCTCTTCATCACAACTTCCTCATCATGAAGTTCGCATTTATTTCATCACAATATTTATAATCATCTTGATGTTTCAACATCGCAATATTTGCAAATAAATAAATATGAATACATAATCATTTATTCTCACCTCCACATCTCATCATTCCATTTCTCATCATTTCATTTTCTTTTTCATATCTCATCACATCATATCTCATCCATACTATCACAAGTATGGGTAATTTTATCTATTTTCGGATATCCATACCAGTCTTTGGTACAACTTTTGGGGATTTCTCTCCACATGTCAGACATATTTACATCTAGACCAACCATTGCTCTTGTCTTTCCCGGGACCACACACTCCATCTCTCTTGTAATCTTAGCAATGCATATGAACAAACACATACAAGCAATCATAGCATATCATCATATAATTCAAATCATTTTCTTTTCATAAAATCTCAAATTCATCATAATAATTCATTCTATAAGTATCATTTATCTTTTTAAATATGTAGTTTTCATCAATTCTCATCTTTGTCATAAGAATTTACTTTTCCTTTCAGTGATACAATTTCATCAACTTATCATATATTCATATTTTCAATCAAATCATGAATCACACCTCTATTTAATCATCCAATTAATACATATATCATGTATTTCATCAAATCAAACATATTCATATTATATTAAATAATTTTTCTCATAATATTATTCATGTCAAGTTATATATATTTTCTTATTCTTCTCGCTTACTAAAAGTAAATCAAACTCACTACGTAGTAATAACACTATCTGTTGATCACCTCATTGCCTTTGGCACTCCTCTCAGCAATGCCACCTGATTGCTCACCACCACCTAACCATAATATTCTCATCAATTTCACTATTTCATAACTCAATTTATACCATGAACCGGGTTAATTTCATGAATATGTATGCATGCTCATATTAACTCAAATTCAAAGTTTTAGTGAAAATCTTTTTCTTTTGGTTTGAACTTTTAAGAAAACTACAAGAACTAAACTCTCAAAATTGAAATCTTACAATAAAATTATGAAAATTTACGTTCCCAAAGCTTCCTCTTCAAAATTCTTGAAATCCTTCCGTGATTCAATCAATTTTCAAACACAAGTTTATGAAATCATTGAATTTCTTAGTGTTTTAAGAGATTTTCTAGAGAGAGAAAACTGAAATTCAAATGTTTGAAATGAAATTTTGAATGTCTTAAATGCTTATATATGAAAATTTCAGTCAACCAGTTGCTCATCAGTTCAATTTCAAAAATTTACAAGTAAAACTCTCATACTACCGGCTGACCAATTGGTATACCGACTAGGTTACCAGCCGACTGATCAGTCAACCCAAACCAACTGACAGCCAACATTTAAAGCACCTCAACCACCGGTTGACTAACTAGCTGATTCGGTCCACACACCACCACCCGACCAGCTCCCCTACCAACCTATCGATTGGTCGATCGGCTGGGTCACTAGTCGACCACCTGATTGAACGTTTCCCCATTTCTTGAAATTTTCATAATTTCACACTTTCTCCCTCTTGTATAATTTCTAAGTCTTTTTCTTCAAAAAAAAAATGTTTAACTTCTTCTCTCAAAAGCTACTCTTACTCACAAACTTCAAATCATTTGATTTACATATGCATGAAAAATTGCAGTATAACTTGAAAATTACTAAACTGACCTTTCAATAAGGATACAAGCCTTACAACAAGATTCCTGTGTTGAAGCCTTGAATCAATCTAACATCGTTCTTGAACTTTTCAGTTTCTTGCCTAGATGTCTTTGAGAGCCTCTTTTGGCTTTACTGTAATTTCTTGGCATTCAATCAACCAACTTACGATTTGCATACACTTCTGTCAGGGTTATATTTTGGGTGCATTAGCAACTTTCTTCATAGTAGAGAATTTACCTTGTAAATGCAACCAAAACCGCTTTATCCAAATTTATGGCCTTCAGAAAAGTTGGCTGTAGCTGTCGCCATGGTATCAATATCAAACAATGGTAGTTCAAACTCATATGGTTTAGTTTCACAAGAGTGCTCTCACTTACGTAAGATAACCAACTCATGTAACAAAAATCTTGATTTCTCTCATGAGGGCCTGGTTTAGCCGTTAAGATACAATTAGACAAAAGCTGTTGCCATGGTATCAATATCAAACAATGGTAGTTCAAGCTCATCTGGTTTAGTTTCACCAGAGTGCTCTCACTTACTTGAGATAACCAACTCATGTAACAGAAATCTTGGTTTCTCTCATGAGGGCCTGGTTTAGCCGTTAAGATACAGTGAGACAAACATTAACACAGAATCAAACAATCACTTACAATACTAATTTGTCTAAACTTTAGATTGTATATTCATGTTACATTTTTGTTGTGACTTTGCTTTTATTTTATCTAGCAATGCCTTCCTCTTCCATAGAAAGCAACTACTTAATCCTAGAAGAAATGAAAACACCAACCATAATGCCTAAAATTAAACCACATATATTCCTACCATCAGCAAAATATGAAAAGATTTATAGGTTCAACACCATTTGATATGATCTAAGGTGTTTGCAACAGTTTTTTTTTTTTTTTTTGAAAAATGAAGTGTCAATATTTTTTTTTTCAAACTAGCAACTACAAGAAACAGAGGCAATAGATGAATGTGACCCTAATACAAACACCCAAGTTAAGTTACATTTCATTAGGCAAAGCAAACGAGAGAAATTTGAAAAAAAAAAACTCAAATAAAGCAAATTACGCACTCAAGAATTCCCAATAAATTGGACAAGCCAAAATTGTTGAGAATGATATTGTATTAGAATCATACAAAAAATTGATATACAAGGGAGTCCTATATATACAAGCCAATAGGAGAGGCAAAGCTATACACAACCAATGTGGGACTAAACTAACTAAGCAATAACTAAGCTACACATAATCTAACTGCCCCCTTCAAACTCAAGGTGGAGTACAAGAAACCGACTTGAGTTTGGAAACAAGATCACGAAAACGCCCTAAAGGATGTGACTTGGTAAAGATATCTGCGAGTTGATCCTTGGATGTGACAGAATGAAGCTGTAGGGAGCCCTAAAGGAGATGATGACAGACAAAATGACAATCAATCTCAATATGTTTGGTCCGTTCATGAAACACATCATTACGAGCAATTTGAATAGCACTCCTATTGTCACAATATACAGGAGTGGTAGCAGAAAGTGATACACCCGTATCTTGTAACAGCCATCGCAACCAAAGAAGCTCATAAGTAGTGTCAGCTAAAGCAGGATATTCTGCGTCAGTACTAGATCAAACAACAATAGTTTGTTTCTTACTACACTAAGAGATAAGAGAGGTGCCAAGTAGAAAACAGTAACCAGTGGTAGAACGACGATTTTTAGGATCACCTGCCCAATCTGCATCGGTATAAGCACACAACTGAAGAGGAGACTGAGAGGAGAAAAAGAGCCCATAAAATAGTGTCCCCTTTTAGGTAACGAAGGATGCGAAGAACAACAGCAAAATGAGTAGAGCGAGGAGTAGCCATAAACTAACTCGCCTGATGGACAACACAAGAGATATCAGGTCGAGTAACAGTAAGGTAGACAAGACTGCCAACCAAATGTCGATACAAAGTAAAATCACTAAGAAGTTCGCCATCGTGAGGTGTAAGACGAGCATTAAGCTTAGTTGGTGTGTCAACAACCTTACTATTTATGAGATTGGCCCAATAAAGGATATCAGAGATATATTTGACTTATGTCAAATAATAACCATAAGAAGAAGATGAAATCTCAAAACCAAGAAAATAATTGAGAGGACCAAGATCTTTCATCTCAAAGTGTTGACTGAGAAACTGTTTAAGTTCCTGAATATCAATGGGATCATCCTCGGTGATAATCATGTCATTAACATATAACAGAAGAAGTATGATGCCCTGGTATGTGCGGTGAATAAACAAGGTTGAATCATAAGAGATGATGGAATATCCAAGGCTAGACACAGTATTGCTAAACTTAGCAAACCATGCTTGAGTAGCCTGCTTGTTTGTTGGATTAGATAGTCTAGGAGGTGGCTGCATATAGACTTCTTCACTAAGATCACCATTAAGGAATGCATTTTTAACATCCGTTTGAAAAAGTGACCAATGGCGAGAGGCTGCAACAGTCAGCAAAGCACGCACAGAAGATAAACGAGCAACTGGAGCAATGGTCTCCTCATAGTCCACACCATACTCCTGAGTAAAACAAGTCGAGCCTTATACCTATCAACAGTACCATCTGAACAAGTCTTAATTTTGTAAACCCATTTACTGCCAACCACAGATTTTCCAAGAGGCAAGTCAACCAAATACCATGGATTATTATTGTGTAAAACATCCAGTTCCTATTTCATCGCAGTATGCCAAAAAGGGTTAGTGGAAGACTCACGATAGGAGTGGGGCTCATGTAAAGTAACTAAAGCACGAAAACAATGAAAATCCTGGAGATGGTATGGAAGAGATCTTACTCTGGTAGATCGACGAAGGTCTGGAGGAGAAGTGTGAACATGATCCTCATATGTAACAGACCCTGGGGGCTCAGGCAAAGTGATATCGAGAGTATTAGGTGGAGTGGAATCGAGAGTATTAGGTGAGAGAGACTCGGGTAAGACATCACGAGTATGAGTAGGAGAAATAAGAGTCTCCATAAGTGTGGTAAAAGGAGGAAAAGATGGCATGCTGAATTTGCAAATTTCATGAAATAGTCTATGCTCTTAGAAAACTACATGACGGAAGATGCAAAGACGTCGAGACACAGGATCATAACACCGATAGCATTTTTATTCCATTCCATATCCAAGAAAGCAACACATCTGAGAATGAGGCTCGAGTTTGGTGCGCTCATAGGGTTGAAGTAAACAAAACAAATAGAACCAAAAACACGAATATGGTGATATGAGGGAACAGAGCCAAACAACCGCTTGTAAGGAGTGTAATTATCAAGGATAGGGGTAGGTAGCCTATTGATAATGTAGATAGCTGTGAGAATGGCTTCACCCCAAAATGGTGTAGAAACATATGTGGAAATGAGGAAGGCACAAACAGTGTCTAAAATGTGCCTAAGTTTACATTCAGCTCGACCATTTTGTTGTGAAGTGCCAGAACATGACAAGTGAGGAACAATGCCATAATTTTTTAGGATGGCTTGAAAAGAATGTTGAATATATTCTAAAGCATTATTAGAACGAAAAGCTTTGATAGGTTTTGAAAATTGGGTTTCAACCATTTTGGCAAAAGTACGATAAATATCCAATAATTCATAACGAGATTTCATTAAAAATACCCAAGTGTAACAAGAGAAATCATCAAAAAAAATTACAAAATAGCATGAACCACTCATACTAGAAACAAGAGAAGGTCCCCAAACATTAGAATGAATTAAATCAAATGAACCAGTAGCATGAGACTCCCTATTATTAAAAGGCAAAGCCGACTGTTTTCCAAGTTGACACGAAATGAAATCAAGAGAACTTTTAGACACTGACCCTAACAAACCCTTTGAAGCTAATAGTTGTACCCGAGATGCTGTTACATGACTAAGATGAAAATTCCAAAGTGCAAGGGATGGTGGTGACAAGGAGGCAGCAGCAGAGACGTTGGAGGCGAGAAGGTGTAAGGATGAGAGTTCGAACATGCACTCAATTCTACGCCTGGTCCCAAAGGTCTGACTAGTACAAGGATCCTGCACATTCACACCAAAAAGTCAAAGACAAGTCTATATCCAAGTTCACACAATTGCCCAACGGAAAGAAGATTATAGGATAATTCTAGCACATGAAAAACTTTAGGAATAGAAAGAGAACGACTATTGATGGTGCCTATAGTTTTAACAGTCATAGTGGAGCCATTAGCTGTGCGAATGAATAAGGAATGAGGTGAAGGTGTAGATGTTGTAAATGAAGTAGGAAAAGGTGTCATATGGTTACAACAAGCAGAATAAAAAAAAGTCAAGAGGTAGAGTTACCTAGTAGAACTGAAAGGGCAGAGGAAGATGCATTACCAGAACGAGACTAGATGACCTAATTAACTATTGCCTCAAAGTCTGCTGTAGATAGGGTGACAATAGATACTGATAACCAGCCAGGGGGTGCAATTGAAGATGTAACTGTAACTAGAGATGGATATGGAACAACTATAGAGAGAGTGCTCTCAGGATGAGCAACTGCTGTAGTGAAAGCATTAGATCTTCTCTTTCCATCCAATACAGACTGAACATGATTAAAAAAATATCTTTTTCTGCCATCTACAAATGCCAAAAGCACAAACAGACCACAAAATTAAATTCAGGAGAGAAAATTGAAAAGAAAGCACCTGGTCAAATATGATCGTTGGCCAATAGTCAACGGTAAACAGTGAATAGGCTGACGTGGCAAGTGTTGATGTGGTAGGTGCTGATGTGGCAAGTGCTGACATGGCGGGTGCTGATATGGCAGGTGCTGATGTGGCATAGATTCTAACATTTCGAGCAGTATTAACACCTGCAAGAAATGCTAACTCGAGCTGAAATAAAAAAGAGAGAACAAAATTTAGGTTTTGGTGAATTCTAATTTCAGAAGCAAAGCTCTGATACCATGTTGAGAATGATATTGTATTAGAATCACACAAAAAATTAATATACGGAGAAGTACTATATATACAAGCCAATAGGAGAAACAAAGTTATACACAACCAATGTGAGACTATCCTATATATACAAGCCAATAGGAAAGGCAAAGCTATACACAACCAATGTAGGACTAAACTAACTAAACAATAACTAAGCTATACATGAAGTGTCAATATTTTTTTTTCTTCAAACTAGTAACTACAAGAAATAGAGGCAATAGATGAATGTGACCCTAATACAAACAACCAAGTTGCATTTCATTAGGCAAAGCAAATGAGAGAAATTTGAAAAAAAAAAAAACACCCAAATAAAGCAGAATATGCACTCAAGAATTCCCAATAGAATTTGACAAGCTAAAATGAAGCAGTAGAAATTATCAGCTTGTAACATTTTTAAGCAAAGCAACAGTAAAAAGTTATAGGAAAAGAATATATAGGTATAACCCCAGCTGGAGCTACAATAAAAGAATTCGCATAATTTTTGAAAATCTTCCATTTAAAAGAACAACACCTATACTTTCTTACCGTGGGATTACCTCAAGTGAGCTAGTCCCACAATAATTCTAATATATTTCCACCTCAATTCCATCCATGAACGAAATAAATTGCACAAAATTGGAAATGTGAACTATGACTATGAGTATATCAATTAGGACCTCAAAAGCTATAAAAGCGAAAATATGGTTTTGGTCTTCCCCAATAATAAATGTTCACATGGCTAGGGTAACTTCAAATCTTCTTTTCAGCTTGTTCTGAACAGTCACAGTACAGTGCCAAGTTACTAACAGACAAGATCATATCTAACTAGACCAAACATCAAGCACATAGTATGTAATCTCATTTCATGTGAAACTTTATCAATTTTGTTAAGATTTATTACAAGCTTACTCAATTCCAATTTGATAGTGAACTCATTTACAAATGACTTTTAAAAAAACAGTAATAAATTATAGAATTGCAAATAATTTCAATAAAATTTATGAAATTCATTTATTCAAAGCAGACCATAAAAATTAAACTGAAAAAAGATTATCTTTATCAGTCCGATGAAGAAATCAAGTTCGGTATTATGGTCGAGTGACAGCTAGGGATCCAATCGAGCAAAATCATGAGCCCAGGTTCCCGTAGTAGAAAATCTATACTAGAAGAGTAGAAGCTGTAGTAATCACGGATTTCCAAATTGCCCACATTGTTTAACTAAAACTACAAAACCAATCACCAATATGACAATCTTCAATCTCTCTCCATGAAGTGTTGCTCATAATTTCCCTTCGTACTTAAACCTACCAATTTCATTAATAATAAACCATAAAATCAATAATAATCCAAATTCCAAGAATCTACAACTCATACTAGTTATTATCAGTTTCAAATCATAAGACTTCTCATAAACCAAAAGCAAAATAAGGCAATATATATATATATATATATATATATATATATATATATATATTTGTGTCTCAACCATTAAAATTAAACAATTTTCCCTTCAATTTTAGAGCATTAAGAAATTGTCCAACCCTTTCAATCTAGTAGTTAAATTTATTATAATTTTTGCAAGTGTGTACACGTGTGGCAAAAGGATACTGGTTATTTCACAATCTTACCTTTATATGGTTGTATGATTTTGCCATACATGTGAAAAATCTATTAGATTTAATTGAAACATTGGAAGGATGGGATAATTTGTTATAAATCTAAAGTTAAGAGAGAAATCTGTTTGATTTTATAGGTTGGTGGCGATTTGTTTCAAGTGATAAAACTTAGGGGTCAAAAATAATATTAACCCATAAAAAAAATCCCCTATTGCAAGAATTTCATCCAAATCATCACAAGCAAAATTCATCAAAGGCAACCAAGTTTTGGTTCACTGTTAAAAAGACTAAAATTGAGGTTATAGAACCACAAGGTCTTATGTTCGACCCTCATCGATGTGTTAGTTATTTGTTCAACAAATCAATGATAGTCGAAATCATTTATTTTAGGGTTAATTTCACTATTTACAGTAAAATATCTGCACTTGGATTCACAACCACGTTGGAGAGGGAACAAAAGAAACTAACTATAATTACTGTAGGATTTACCCAACATTTTTTTATAGCAATGAATATGGACTCATACCTCATTTGACCAAATCCTAATTATATAAAAATTTATGTTATAATTTAGGTTGTGGAATTGAATAAACTTTTCATTAATTACACCTTGTATATAAGGTCCATCCAGGGGATAAAGATCTTTTGTGGATGGAGAGTTTGTCGAATCGATCAGGGTAAGATTTTGAGACTTCTGAGATTCATTTTACCATTTTCTTATCTTAGAGTGTATTAGGGTTAGGGCTTAGGAGTTCGGATTACCTAAATTTTATAATAATATAGCTTCTTTATCCTAGCGAAATTTGTCACCGTCTTCAACTTTTTGCATAAATCATTTATGTTTGTTGTTGATAAGGTTGTTTCACCAATTTCTCTTGCCATTAGAATCCAGGTTGGAACCCAACCTAAGTATTTCGTTCGCAACACAAATCACGGATGCAATACAACCAAGATTTTTTAATTTTGGTAATACAATCTCCCACTATGGAAGTCAAAGGTTTTTTATTTATTTATTTAATGAGTTAAATATGAGGTCCCTTAATTGAGATTATAATATCATATTTCTCGAATGTGTTTAACCTAATACATTTTATTTCCTTTCTATGTAGGATGCATCATTTTCTGCTTTGTATGCCACTTTTTATCTCCAAGACTAACACACCAAAGCTGAATGCATCTTACGCTTAAAGCATATTCAGGAGATATGTAACCATTGCACATCAAGAAAAGATATTTAGAATATTTGATTCTGATTATGAGTCTGTGATCTATGCTAAGGTAACTTACTATGTTCCAATTATTCTCTTAGTCATCTCTTCACTTTGATCACCATCAAAGATTCTTGCAATTCCAAAATCTGAATTTTGGGCATCTTATCACTGTCTTGTAATATGTCACTTGTTTTCACATCCATGTGGATTATTCGTAGCCTAGAATCTTGGTGGAGATAAAGAAGTCCCCGTGCAGTCCCAATTATATTTGCACGAGAACTTCTCTATCTTCACCAAGATTTTAGGCTATGAATAATTCATAAAGATCTGGAAAACAAATAATATATTACTCAACAGTGATATGAACCCCAAAATTTCATATTTTTGAAGGTAAAAATCTTTGGAGGTGATTAGACTGAAGAGATTAGTAAAAGAATAATCGGAACATACCTAAGACATATAATCGCGCATAAAAATTCTAAAATATTTTTTGGTGTGAGGTGGTTGCATGTCTTCTGTATACGGATTAACCGTACGAGCACTTCTCAATGAAATAATATGTATTTAGCTTTGACTTATTAGTCTGGGATATAATAAGTCTTTCACTTAAAAACTTGGTTGAAGTTTCTAGCATTTAGCTGTGTATGATGCTTCATTTGAGAGGCAGACCGTGACACAAAAGGGGCAAAATGAATTTTGGACAATGTCTAAACTCAGCATATCCATCCAAAAAGTTATTTTCTTCCTTGTTTTATCTGCAATTTCGATGGTCAAAATTGTAAAGCTATTTTCTTTCCGAAAAAGTAACTTTGTAATACGAAAATGTAATCAAATCATCAAATTAGATAAAATATATTATCTAAAGGTTTAGATGGTCACAATAATAGAAGAGGAAAGATGCATTAAGGGAAGTTTCTAGGTGACAACAGTTCTTATTTTTTGTCACCAAACTGTATCTTCTCAAATAAAGGTAGATTAAATTCTTAATCTGTTGATCATTGTGTATAAAATTTCAACCTTTTTCCTTCCATGGAACATTAACTTGTTTGAAAATTGTCGTTTGTCACGCATGTTATGTTTGCTTGGTGCACCAAACAAAAAGAGGATAAAACTAAGAGAATGATAAGATAAAATAATTTTTTTACATATGAGAAAGATATGATCAAATTAATGTTATTTAATTATATCAATCATCTTTTTTACCCTTCTCTTAAACCTATATATCCCCTTGTTGATATGGTACGATGTACCATATGAGCAGTATATATGGCTTAAATAAACACAACAATAGAGACCTCATCCCCACAAATGTCAAGATATTCTTTATGTCTCCTGTTAATTGATGCTCTAGGGCATTCCATCCGTATGGATTTGAATTCATTTGTACATTTGTAGCATATAATTGATTGCATTGCTCAATTACACAAAATCAGATGATTAAACAAAAAATCTCTCACGATATACATCAATGAAGAACCTTTAATTAATATTCAAACCTATTGCAAAAATCACAGCAGAGCTGCCACAAAAATCGAAAAAGAAAATATACAAAGGAAGAATGAATCAGTTTCAATAAGATTCAACTAGCATGAGATATACAAATGTGCTAAACGAGCCTTTAATTACCCATCATCTACGATTGTAATTGTTACTTGCTTCTTAGTACATGATTCATCTTGCTTACTTGAAGATGAATCAGTTTTGTAAATGTATATATATCTAACCTTGGTATACCCTAGGGATACAAATGCAATTATTTTCTATAAATACAAGCTTCTACATCTACTGTGATTAAGCAATCAGCAAATACAGAAACCCTAGTTTTCTTTATTCTCTTCATGGTATCAGAGCAGTAAGATCCCAAACTTTTAGGACTCTCAACACTCTCTTTCTCCGACATTAGTTTCTTTCCCTATTCTCAAACAAAATTCTTTTCAGACTTTTAAAAACGAGAAAAAACTTATGCTCATTTAACTATAAAGAGATCTTCTTTTGAACTACGAAGGATATATAACGCTCGCTCTCCATTTTATCTCATTCAACTTTAGTAATGAGCTACAAATTTAGTGAAGGATTTTGACACAAAATTCATGCAGAGGAAACACCAAATTTTGTGTAGACCATAAAATAACTGAGGAAGAGAAGATAAAGTGTGATTTTAACTGACCAACCAAATTTTATTTCAAACTGCTTTGCTTTTCGATAGTTCTATTACAGCAAATACCAAATGCTCCAATTCTATTATTTCACTGTTTAATTCAAAGAATGTCACTAAAAGGGTAAGACATGTACCTGGAAAGTTGTTCACCACACAGACCATCTTTAAACAAAAGCTTATATCCCAAACTTCATATAGGAAAAACATAAATGCATATAAATCAAAATTTAAATGAGATTATCCTAATTTGCATGATCACATAAACCATATTTAATGCTAAAAACATAACTACATAAGCATAAAATATAAGCATATTTAATTAAGGCTACCTTTGATCTTTAAAGATTGATTATTGAAGGCTCCAATGCAATATTTGATAACTCTGAATATTAGAAACAAAATTACAAAAGTCAATATCAAGGAGCAAGAATTATAATTAATACATAACAACAACTAATTGGAAGCAAAAGGAAATAATACCTTCTTCAACTTTCTCAATATTTTCTAAGTATTTTTTAACATTAATTGGGCTCTTTGACCCTGGAATCCAATCTTGAGAACACAAAAAGGATTGACCAATCTTAGGAGCCAAAGAACTCTTAAAAGAATCAAGAACACACCCCTCTGCTAAATGCAGATTCAAAAGCAACCGTGGATATAAGAATAGCCAACACATCACAAGCCATTTGTCATAAGATAGGAAATCTTTGACTATTAACTTTCCAATACCCCAAAATATCAAAAACACCATCATCATCATCAATCTCTTCAAGATCTTCACCAAAATACCTACCTAATTTAGATTTGTTATATCCACATCTGGTTTAGGTCTTATATAAAGGTTGTCTTAATGATATTCTTCTTCACCGAGTTAACTTGTGAAGTTCCATCACTAGAACCTTGTGATTTATCACTTGAATGGGTACTTTCGGGCTGCAACTTCTTGTAATTATTATACAAATTTTTAGTTTCGTCTTTCACCTTCTCCACCAAAAATTTACCCCTACCACCTTGATATATCTTTAAAAGAGCAAACTCCACATATTTTAACTTATGTCTAGGGTTAAGAACCACTACAATATAAATAAGATGTTTCATCTTCTCAATGTTACCCTAATACTTGTCATACTTATCTTTCATTTTCATTGTCATTATCTTCACGTCACTCTCACCACTTGTTTTCCATTGTTGCAATAGAACATCAACTTCACTAATTTCATGAAAGAAAGTATTTGAAGTAACATACAATCAACCCGAAACCCTATTAGTGAGATGATAAAAGCCCTTCAATATTTCAACTATCCCCCTAACATTTATCTAATCTTCTTGATCTGACATCCCCAATTCAAACTCATGTATAATGCTATTATCAAGATATTCGTGCCTATCAAATGCTTTCTCAAAGTTTTGGGCCACATTCACATTAAGTTGAATTCCATCTAGTGGGGACATATAGACATAATGAACTTTTACTGTCTCTCTTGTCTAACTCAATAGACTCCAAATTTTTCCACTCTAGATAGAGATTGCCTTACATACCTCACAAGCCCCCTAACTCGAGTAATCGAACCTTTCAGCTTTGTCAAGCCATCCATAACAAGAAGATTAATTATATGTGCAATACACCGAGTATGAAGAAATTTCCCCACCCATAATGCTAGTACCCCAATGACCCAAATTTTTTTTTCAAATACCCTATAATATTATCATTTGAAGTGGTATTATCTACTATAAGAGTAAGCACTTTGTCAATCCCCCATTCAATCAAACACATCTCAACTACCCTACCAATGTCATCACTTCTATGACTAGAAATTGGACAAAAATTTAAGATTCTTTGATGCAACTTTCAATCATTATCAATAAAGTGTGCAATGATGACCATATAACTGATTCTTTGTAAGGAGGTCCATGTGTCGGGGGTAAGACAAACCCATTCACTCGAGTTTCTTAAAAATTGTTTCAACTTCACCTTCCTAACTACATGAAATTGATATGAATCCCTAGTAATCATCATCCATGATGGGATACGGAACTAAAGACATATAACAGCCATGAAAAGTCTAAATCCTAGACCTTCTACAAACTTGAAAGATAGCTCATCGATAACTATCATTAAAGATATTGCCTTCCTAATTGCATCCCACAAATGATGTTAAAGCACCTTTTCCAATGTAATAACGAGCTTCTTGCATTATCTGCAAAAAATCTTGCATTAGTATAAATTCCACGAATTCAAACTTTACCATTTGTCTGCTTTTCGAAAGATTAAAGAAATTTAACCTAGTATAAAGTAGTCAACCTTAGTTAAATACTGAAGTATATTAACTGAATAAAAAATTTAAGCTTTTGATTTTTATGTACTCAAAAATCAGTATCATTTCGTCAATCTCAATGCAAGAACCAATAAGTCGAACAAGATTTCTATGTTGAAGTCTTGCAATCAATCTAACCTCATTCTTGAACTCTTTAGTTCCATGCACAAAGTTCTTTGAGAGCCTTTTTACTGCTATATCTTAACCTTCAATTAACCTACCCTGGCATTTGTATACAAACTTATGTCAGGGTTACATTTTGGGCGCATTAGCAACTTTCCTCATAGCAGAGAACTCCTTACCACATTGGTCTTGTGCATATAACAATGTCTATAATAGAAAATCAAGACAAATTAGTCTAAGACATAGCTATGTGAGACAACTGATTACCGATGGGGTAATTACTATTGAATTTTTAAAATTCATGGATAATCTGGTAGATCCTTTAACAAAAGGACTTACAAAGAAAATGATATTTAAGACTACGTAAGGGATTAGTCTCTAATCCACATCTAAAACTCACCAAAAATGGAAATCTCGACTCAATTCTTGCTAAACACAAGTTTTGAGTTCAATGAGTCAAAAGTACATGATTTATGGTGGTTGCAAGCACTGTGAAATTTAATCATCTCAAGGAAAGTGATTGCTTTTAATTACCTAGAATCTAGGATTATGTCTATTACTTACTTCATAGTACATGATTCATCCTGCTTGTACTAACTAAAAAAAAAAAAGAATCTAGGCTTCAGTTTTCCAAGTACTCATAAAATTAACATCTTTTCATCCATCTCAATGTAGTAAACAAGAAGTAGAACAAGATTCCTATGTTGAGGCCTTGAATTAATCTAATCTCATTCTTGAACTCTTCAATTTCTTTCCTAGATGTCTTTGAGAGCCTCTTTTGTCTTCATTGCAATTTCTTGGCATTTAATCATCGAAGGTTTAGACTCAAGCTCGAGCTCAGGAATGAATAGGTTTGTTAGTTATCGAGCTCGAGTTGAGCCGAACTCAAGCCATCTGAAAATTGTTCGAGGTTGAGCTCGAGTCTAATTTTTAAGCTCGACCTTGAACTTGTTCATATTAAGTCGAGTTGAGCTTGAATATCGTAATATTTGGGTTCGGTTCAGCTCGAGTCCACACCTAGATCCAATTGAGCGAAATCACGAGTCAAGGTGCCTACAGTAAAAAAAATGTTTAGTAGAAACTATAGTAATCATGGATTTCCAAATTGCCCACACTGTTTAACTAAAATTACAAAAGCAATCACCAATATGACAATGTTCAATCTTTCACCAAAGTATCGAATCCCCTTATTGATTGCTCATAATTTTCTCTTTGTTCCTAAGCCTACTAATTTCTTTAATAGTAACCTATGAAATCACTAATAATCCAAATTCCAAGAATCCACAACCCATACTAATTATTTTTAGTTTCAGCTCATAAGACTTTATGAGAAACCAAAAGCAAAAGAAGGAAACAAAAAAGGAATTATTTGCAAGTACTCCATCATCCCTGGACGACACCAATAATTACAAAAACATTTGCTTTTCTCCTTCCTTTTTTTTTAAAATTTTACTATGGCACCTGCATCTTGCAACATTTTTTGCAAACAAACCATAATCTTTTTTAAATAAAAAAAAGAGTTAGTATTATTTATAACCATTGAGTTTTACCACTAGTAACCCTAACTTTTAAAACTAAACAATTTTCTCTTTCAACCTTAGAGCTTTAACAAATTGCCCAACCCATATAATTTGCTATCTATTTTAGAAGGATTCATTAATGCTAGTCGGATAAAAGATAAAAAGGATTATGCATCCACTAGTGGCTGGATCTTCACTCTTGATGGACGAGTCATTTCATGGAGGTCTAAGAAACATACCTGTATAACTAATTCTAAAATGGAAATGGAATTTGTAGTACTTATTGCACGGAGAAAAATGGCAGAATGGCTAATGAATTTATTATTGAATGTTCCTATTTGGCCAAAACCTATGGCTCCAATCTCTATGAGATTCCATATGCAAGTTACATTGTCTCGTGCATAAAGCAATGTCTATGATGGAAAATCAAGATACATTGGTCAAAGACATAGCTATATGAGACAATTGATTACCCATGGGATAATTACTATTGAATTTGTAAAATCCATAGGCTTCATAGCTTCAGAGTGTTCTTAACGTTCTGAGTTTGAGCCTCTTTCACCCAAAAATGGCTTAGGCAACTTAGCCATTCTGAGCATGCACCTAATTCTTTCCACAATGGTACGATTTATTCTCTCAGTTACACCATTATGTTGTGGGGTACCAGGAACTGTGAATAATGAGCAAACAGCTCTTGATAGGCTTATAAAAAGAAATTTCTTTGGAGTGTTATAGTTATGGTACACTCTTCATATAGCCTACCTAATGAGTTTGAAGTTAGGTACCTTCATTCGAGTTTGAGGGTTTGTCTCCAGAGCACTAGTGATAACAAGATCATACAAACTTCATAGCCGTAGTGTATAAGAATTTTTTTCTTAGACTCTTGTATGTGGAGAATTCTTATCTGTGAGATGTAATTGATTAATCACTAAGGATAGGTGGTTCAAGGTTTATAGTCTATTTTCATAAAATATTAAAGTCAAGAGGGCCTCCACTTTAGGTGTTTAAGTCGTTATAAATGATTATTTATTAAGATATAAGACTTAATTTATACTTACTTTTATCAAACCTTAGTTAATAATCAGTGTTGATTTTATAAATCTTATACTTTGGTACTCCATATAATCTAATTAATATATTTATAATTATTCTATATTTTATTTTCTATGAATATGCTATTCAACATAATTGACTCACCAGTTGAATGAGTGACTCAATGTCACAATCGATTTAATGTCTGATCTGATTCAAATAACTATAGTTTGATGACACCAACAAAAAGAAAGTAGAAAAGATAAGCCATTAAAGAGGTAGTGAGTTGGCACGAGGGTAGATCAGATCCTTTGTTGTAAAAAGAGTGTAATCAGGTATATGTTTAAAATGAAAATTTAATTACAAACCAGTCCCACTGAATCCGTTTAAAGGAATTATTGGAATTCACCTTAGCAAGATGCCCAGGTGGTGATCTTCCAAACACCCAAGTCTTGAATGACTCGTAGAAAGAAAAACAGCAATCAAACACAAGAATAGAAAATCAAAGAAAGAAGAAAGACAAGCAATTTTTTATCGAGGTTCGACAATGTGCCTACGTCCCCGTAAGTTCCTCCGAACTCTTTGCACTATATCAAATGGTTCTTACAAGTTATAGTAACCCCCTTCAAGAATCCACAAGTTCTTGAAGAAACCAAGAAGAGAACTAGAAAGTGATAGACCCATTACAAAGCTTTCTATCAATTCTATACTACCCTCTCTTCTTTACAACCAGCATCTCTACAATGAGTCCCTCTTGTATGTCTGTGTCTTTACACTCTCACACAATTCTCTCATCCACACACATGTCTCACAAGTTAGATCATCACATTCTTATGTCTTGTTATTGAGATTGAACCTAGGTGACCCTTTATATAGTGCACCAACTTCTTGTCCAATCTTGTGTGTAATTCTCCACCTTTAGATCTTGATGACCACTTAACCATGGCCTTCCATCAATCCTAAGTGGTGCTGTACATTTTAACCTTGCATTTACACACCAAAGAGAAGGCTAAAGCATGCTGTCTATGTGTGCAACAGTGTGCCTGGGCACTGCAGTGCTGGGAAGTCGGCGTTGCAGCTTCAAATTTCTGTCCCCTTGTGCTATTCCTGCCAGGTTCCAGTGCTGCAGCTTCAAGTTTATGTCCTCTTCTGCTGCTGTGTGCACACCCTTCTACTTGTGTGCAGAAGTGCGCACACTAGTGCGCATGGCTTTCCCTTTCTCCAAAATGATGCACACACATGTATGCAGCCTTCTAACTTGTTGAAATTTGATCCTCCAACATTGGTTTAGACTTTAACCATCTTTGAACCATGCTTGGACATGTTTGAACCTTAGACAAATACCAACAATCTCTACTTTTGTCTAAGTGTTCAAAAAACCTGAACCATTGTGTAGAGACTTTCGGGATCCAAACTAATCTTGAGTTGTCAATTAACCAACTCCAATCCTAATTAATTCAAGGCAATGATTGAACTTACTTAGAGGTAGAAACTTGGTGCCTAAATCTGCAGGATTTTTCTCCGTGGTCTTCTCGTCAACATGAATGCATCATTTCGTACCATTTTCCAGAATATAATGATACTTAACATCCATATGCTTCATCCTCTCATGGAACACTGGATTCCTCCACAAGTGCCCTGCACTTTGGCTATCTGAAGATACCACCACCTGCTCTTTTAGGACTTCCCACTCATCCAACACCCCTTTACACCCCATAGCCTCCTTAATCGCTTCCGTTGCTGCTATGTTCTCTGATCCGGTTGTTATGAATGCTACCACTGGCTGCCACTCAGCCTCTATGTACCTCAGCAACCACTTCATCCCAAGCAAACGCTACTTTCTAGGATTACTCATACATTTGCTGAAAACAGTAATTGCCCAAGAAACCCTCAACTGGTTTCTCTCCTTTTCTTGGATGATTCTCATCCCAAGGATATTTTGTGTAAGGTTTAGATCCTTCCTCTAGAACTCCTCACTGAGTTGAGATGAAAACCTTTCCATCCTCTTCCTGCTGTTCTAAACCAACAGCCCATCAATGACATGGTGAGTACATCTTCTCCACCTTGTGTCCAGGTGAGAAGGTTTCTATGAAACCTATGTCTTCTCTTCTCGTGAACCCATTCGTCACCAGCCTAGCCTTGTTCCGGATTTCATCTCTTGGAGGGTAACCTTCTTTGATCTTGTAAGTGCACTTACATTCTATAACTTTATGCTTTCCTGGAATTTTCACCAATTCCCAAAAGTTGTTCTTCCTCAAAGAATCCGTTTCTTCCTCCATAGCTAGCTGCCACTTTGACGAATCCTTACACTCCATGGCATCCATGTAAGTTTCTTGTTCACTCATCTCTCCTTCTGTCCAAGGAGCTGCTGCATTCGCAGCATCCACAAACCCATATCTTAAAGGTGGTCCGAGCAGCCTTTTTCCCAGTCGCTTGTGAGCTGATAGTCCTTCCGACTTGCTACATCAACCTTTTCTAGTTTAGCCTCCTCTTGAGTGCCTTGAGCGTGGCCTTCATCCAAGGGCTCTACCTGATCTGAACCCTCTTGCCTCATTTGCTCTACCTGAACCGAGTCTTCCTTGATGCTATGCTCCACAAGAACCAAACTGGTTTGCTCACTAGCCCCTGCAAGGTTAGTGTTCTCCAAGTAGGGAAATAACAATTCATTAAAAATAACATCCCTACTTATAATGATTTTTATGCCCTTCTTTCCTAAGGACCACAACCTATAACCCTTAGCCCCTTCCCCATATCCTAGAAACACACATTTTCTAGATCCTGGGCTAAGTCTATCATTCTTTTGTTATGCATATGCAGCACACCCAAAAGTCCTTAGGTTGTCCAACTCAGGGGGTTTTCCACTCCACATTTCTTTATGAGTCTTTTGATACACAATCTTAGAGGGTGATCTATTAATCAAATATGCAACAGTAGACACAGCTTCCCCTAAAAAACATTC
Source organism: Bretschneidera sinensis (assembly GCA_023935145.1). Taxonomy (NCBI): domain Eukaryota; kingdom Viridiplantae; phylum Streptophyta; class Magnoliopsida; order Brassicales; family Akaniaceae; genus Bretschneidera; species Bretschneidera sinensis. The sequence continues at coordinate 98,865,677 of CM043697.1, read as the reverse complement.
GGGTAATCTGGATCCATTTAACATGCACCTAACCTTTTCCATAATGGTCTTTTTCATCCACTCAGCAACTCCACTTTGCTGAGGGGTTTCCACAACCGTCCTATGTCTTAGAATGCCATTTAACCTACAGAATTGATCAAGTTCTTGGTTAAAATTTTCTAAGCCATTATCGGTTATTATCCTCTTAACTACTCTACCCATTTGAGTCTCAACCAGCCCTTTCTACACCACTAATTTATTCAAGGCATCTGATTTTTTCTTAACCAAATAAACCCACACTTTTCTTGAATAATCATCAATTAAAGACAGAAAGTAAATGTTACCTCCCTATGATGGTGTTCTTGCTGGTCCCCAAAGGTCTGCACGATTATAGTCAAGAAAGCCCTTAGAATTGTGCACTCCGGTGTTGAAGCTGACCCGGTATTTCTTCTCAAGAACACAACACTCGCAGAAATCAAGTTCCTCTACTTTGTCTCCACCAAGTAGACCATCCTTGCTGAGAACTTGCAGACCCTTTTCGCTTATGTGTCCCAAGCGAGTGTGCCAAAGGGCTGCCTTGTCCATCTCAGCCATCAAGCTTGCTGCTTGATCCTTGATTTCCATGTCTCCAATCATCTCATAGAGTCCATCCTTCATTGCTGCTTTGATCACTACCAAAGATCCCTTGGCTACCTTGATCTTTCCTTAATCTATCTTGCATGTATACCCTATGGAATCCAACTGCCCCAATGAGATCAAATTCCTCCTCAAATCTAAGAGATACCACACATTTTCCAGCAGCCTTGTCATTCCATCAAACATCCTCACTTGGACATCTCCTATCCCCCTCACTTGGCAAGAATTATCATTCCCCAAGAAAACCCTTTCATCCTTTGTTTCCTTGAAATTCTTAAACCAACTCCGGTGAGGGCACATGTGATGAGTGCACCCGGTATCCAAGATCCATTTCCTGCTACCTACTTGCCCCTTTCTCATATCTGAGCACACAATAAGAACCTCATCATCTTGCTGTTCTGTTTTGGCAACCAAAGCCTCTCCATTCTTTGTATGGCTTCTTCCTCTATCCCTTGTCATCTTCTTACAATCTTTCTTGAAATGACCCTCCTTATGGCAGTAGTAGCAACTCTTCCCTCCAAATTTCAGTTTGGAATGCATTCTTCCATGGCTTTCTCCTCTACCTCTGTCCCGGTAGTAGCCATGCATGCTGCTGTGCACTCTCCCATGGCTCTCTCCTCTACCTCTATCCCAGTAGTAGCCATGTATGTTGGTGTGCACTCTCTCATGGCTCTCTCCTCTACCTCTGTCCCGGTAGTAGCCATTGATGTTGCTGTGCACTTTCCCATGGCTCTCTCTTCTACCTCTGTCCCAGTAGCAGCCATTGATGTTTTTGTGCACTCTCCCATGGCTCTCTCCTCTACCTCTATCCCGGTAATAGCCATTGATGTTGTTGTGCACTTTCCCATGGCTATATCCTCTACCTCTTTCCCGGTAGTAGCCATTGATGTTGCTGTGCACTTTCCCATGGCTCTTTCCTCTATCTCTATCCCGGTAGTAACCATGGTTGGTGCCATACCGAGTTGCTGGCCTTCTTTTAAAGAACAACCCTTTACCACTTGATGCACTCCTTTTCTTGGCATCAAGATTATCTTGCAACTCTTTCTTAGGATCTAATTTAAAAGCAAAGATTCATTTATGAAGATTCCTCTTATCCAGGAGAGTCTTGGCAAGAAACAACTCATCTAGTTTCTTCCATATTGCAGCTGGATCTTCCGAGTCTCCGCACTCTCTTGTGACATTATCCGACATGTGCAAGAAAATGGTGCTGTAAGCCATCTTCTTTATCTTGGTCTGCTAGTCCTCTGTGACACTTGCTAGAAAAGCATCATCTTCTCCAATAGCCAAGTCCATTTTTTATTACATTAGAACCTCCTTGATATTCCGCTTCCACAGGGAAAAATCTCCCTTTCCATCAAACTTCTCAGTACCGAAATTTGAACTCATCTTGCGGAGATGATCCCTTGATTTATTCAGTACCCACAAATGCTTTCTTCAACCTTAAGAACATAGATCAAAGATGGATCTTTAACATTGTTCTTGAATCAACCTTCAAGAACACGATCGGATCTTGATCTTTATACCGTTCTTAAATCACCCATGAAGTTGATCTTTGATTCTTGGAGTCTTGGCTCCGTTACCTTCTACTTTTTGCTCCGATCACCAGCTGTATAGCTCTGATACCACTATTGGAGTTCACCTTAGCAAGATGCCCAGGTGGTGATCTTCCAAACACCCAATTCTTGAATGACTTTTAGAAAGAAAAACAGCAATCGAACACAAGAACAGAAAATCAAAGAAATAAAAAAGACAAGTAATTTGTTATCGAGGTTCGACAATGTGCCTACATCCCCGTGAGTTCCTCCGAACTCTCTGCACTATATCAAATGGTTCTTACAAGTTACAGCAACCCTCTTCAAGAATCCATAAGTTCTTGAAGAAACCAAGAAGAGAACTAGAAAGTGATAGACCTATTACAAAGCTTTCTATCAATTCTATACTACCCTCTCTTCTTTACAACCAGCCTCTTTACAATGAGTCCCTCTTGTATGTTTGTGTCTTTGCACTCTCACACAATTCTCTCATTCACACACATGTCTCACAAGTTACAGCATCACATTCTTGTGTCTTGTTGTTGAGATTGAACCAAGGTGACCCTTTATATAGTGCACCAACTTCTTGTCCAATCGTGTGTGTCATTCTCAACCCTTAGATCTTAATGACCACTTAACCATGGTCCTCCATCAATCCTAAGTGGCATTGTGCATTTTAACCTTGCATTCATGCACCTAAGAGAAGGCTAAAGCATGTTGTCCATGTGTGCAGCAGTGTGCCTGGGCGCTGCAGCGCTGGGAAGTCGGCGCTGCAGCTTCAAGTTTCTGTCCCCTTCTGCTGCTGTGTGCACACCCTTCTGCTTGTGTGCAGAAGTGCGCACACTAGTGCGCATGGCCTTCCCTTGCTCCAAAATGATGCACACACATGTGTGCAGCCTTCTAACTTGCCGAACTTTGATCTTCCAACATTTTTTTAGACCTTAACCATCTTTGAACCATGCTTGGACATGTTTGAACCTTAGACAAATACCAACAGGAATTATTATCCATGCTATTAAAAATAGTTTATTGCATGGTTGATTGCACTATTTACTGCAAAAGATATGCATTCGTGTTCACGGTTGCGTCATAGAGGGAAAAAAGAAGAAACTCACTATAATTGCCATAGGATTTACCAAATATATATTTTTTTATAACAATGAATCTAAACTCGTACCTCGATTTATAAATCCTAATTAAATCTAAATTTACGTTATAATTTAGGTTTTGGACCTGAATAAACTTTTCATTAATTACACCTTTTATATAAGGTCCACCTAAGGGATAAATTAAGATCTTTTCGTGGATGAAGAGTTCATTGAATCGACTAAGGTAAGAGTTTGAGACTTTTAAGAGTCATTTTTATCATTTTCTTAATAAGGTTACTTTAATTTTATATTATAATAATTTTTTTTATCATAGTGGACTTTCTCATCATCTTCAACTATATTGCATAAATCATTTATGTTTGTAGTTGATAGTGTTGCTTTGTCGATTTCTCTTGCTTTATATGCAAAATTTCTTAAATTACATCAACCCCATGAATTGAAACTCTTTTTATCTGGAAGATAAAAAAGAAATTTTAACCTAATAGAACACACTAGCCAAAAAAAAACCAAGCAGAACACAATCAAGCTTAATTAAGAACAAACAAGTACTAACTGAATAAAACAAAATCTTTTCAACTATTACAATGTAGTAACCAAGAAGTAGAACAAGTGTAACGACCCATCCCGAGTGGGTTCACCCAAGATGGTGTCGTCATGTTTTAGATCCAAGGACGACGTATATGCAACAACTATTGCATTAATTATTTAAAAGTAATTATAAACATTTGTCTTAACTCTTTTACAGAGGAAATACAATTCTTTTATTTACAACACTTACAAAAATATACTAACATTTACAACCATGCATATACATGTAAAGGACTGATACACTATTTATAGATATTTTTATTTTTTCATTTCTTCTTTTCTTTTCTTTTCTTTTCTTTTCTTTCCTTCATTTGTCTTTCTTTCTTTATCTTGTATTTATTTTTCTTTTCTTGTCTGATAAAGCCAACCACGAGGACTTACCATAAATAGTTACTCTGAATCACAAGTCAAGAATCTACTATTCCTAACCATGACCTGAAATTTATTTGAAATATTAGAGAATAAGCTTCACATGCTCAGTGAATTTCAATTTACTAGAAGTATTTAATTTGTATACTTTTAGTAATAATTTAATCATAATTTGCATATATAATTCCAAACTTTTATTCATTTATCAATTCTTATATCACATCATTTCTCATGTATGTTAATTATCATACATATATCATTTCTCATATAATTTCATATATTTCAATCAACTTATTAATGTCATTTATGTTATCATTTTCATCATCTTTCATCACAACTTCCTCATCATGAGGTTCACATTCATTTCATCACAATATTTATAATCATCTTGATGTTTCAACATCGCAATATTTTCAAATAAATAAATATGAATGCATAATCATTTATTCTCACTTCAACATCTCATCATTCCATTTCTCATCATTTCATTTTCTTTTTCATATCTCATCACATCATATCTGATCCATACTATCACAAGTATGGGTAATTTTATCTTTTTTCGGGTATCCATACCAGTCTTTGGTACAACTTTTGGGGACGTCTCCCTACATGTAAGACATGTTTACATCTAGACCAACCACTGCTCTTGTCTTCCCTGGGACCACACAGTCCATCTCTCTTGTAATCTTAGCAATGCATATGAACAAACACATACAAGCAATCATAGCATATCATCATATAATTCAAATCATTTTCTTTTCATAAAATCTCAAATTCATCATAATAATTCATTCTATAAGTATCATTTATCTTTTTAAATATGTAGTTTTCATCAATTCTCATCTTTGTCATAAGAATTTACTTTTCCTTTCAATTATACAATTTCATCAACTTATCATATATACATATTTTCAATCAAATCATGAATCATACCTCTATTTAATCATCCAATTAATACATATATCATGTGTTTCATCAAATCAAACATATTCATATTATATTAAATAATTTTTCTCATAATATTATTCATTTCAAGTTATATATATTTTCTTATTCTTCTTGCTTACTAAAAATAAACCAAACTCACTACGTAGTAATAACACTATCCGTTGATCACCTCCTTGCCTTTGACACTCCTCTCAGCAATACTACCTAATTGCTCACCACCACCTAACCATAATATTCTCATCAATTTCACTATTTCATAACTCAACATATCCATCCAAAAAGTTATTTTCTTCCTTGTTTTATATACAATTTCGATGGTCAAAACTGTAAAGCTATAGTAACTTTGTAATATGAAAATGTAATCAAATCATCAAATTAGATAAAATATATTATCTAAAGGTTTAGATGGTCATAATAATAGAAGAGGAAAGATGCATTAAGGGAAGTTTCTAGGTAAGAACAATTCTTATTTTTTGTCACCAAACTGTATCTTCTCAAATAAAGGTAGATTAAATTCTTAATCTGTTGATCATGGTGTACAAAATTTCAACCTTTTTCCTTCCATGGAACATTGACTTGTTTGGAAATTGTTGTTTGTCATGCATATTATGTTTTCTTGGTGCACCAAACAAAAAGAGGATAAAATTAAGGGAATGATAACATAAAATAATTTTTTACATATGAGAAAGATATGATCAAATTAATGTTATTTAATTGTATCAATCATCTTTTTTACCCTTCTCTTAAACCTATATATCCCCTTATTGATATGGTACGATGTACCATACGAGCAGTATATATGGCTTAAATAAACACAACAATAGAGACCTCCTCCCCACAAATGTCAAGATATTCTTTATGTCTCCTATTAATTGATGCTCTAGGGCATTCCATCTGTATGGATTTAAATTCACTCGTACATTTGTAGCATATAATTGATTGCATTGCTCAATTACACAAAATCAGATGATTAAACAAAAACATCTCTCACGATATACATCAATGAAGAACCTTTAATTAATATTCAAACCTATTGCGAAAATCACAGCAGATATGCCACAAAAATTGAAAAAGGAAATATACAAAGGAAGAATGAATCAGTTTCAATAAGATTCAACTAGCGTGAGATATACAAATGTGCTAAACAAGCCTTTAATTACTCATCATCTACGATTATGACTACTACTTGCTTCTTAGTACATGATTCATCTTGCTTACTTAAAGATGAATCAGTTTTGTAAATGTATATATATCTAACCCTAGTATACCCTAGGGATACAAATGTAATTATTTTCTATAAATACAAGCTTCTACATCTACTGTGATTAAGTAATCAGCAAATACAGAAACCCTAGTTTTCTTTATTCTCTTCATGGTATCAGAGCAGTAAGATCCCAAACTCTAAACACTACCCTATTCTCTTAAACCCTAAAAATAGTGGAAAATTTCCATGACCCCACTTCTCCTCTCCCCGCTACTACCTACCTGTTGCCATCAGCCACTATACCCTCGGCTCTTACCACTGTCTCTTCCACCTATTTCATCTCTCATGCCGCAGCACTCACCTCTACCCGTTGCAGCTGTAACTCCCTCTCTATCCCACCTTGTTGTCTCCACACTAGCCACACTAGTGGTGGTGCACCCCACTATCTTTCTTCCCTTTTCCCTAACCCTAACCCTTCCATATATTCTCTCATCCTTCTACTAGCTACCTATCCCTATACTACCACCAATGCAAACCACCTTATCCTCGCTTCCAATCCAAATCAACTTGTCCAATCTCCTATACCCCACACACCTCTACCTGTTTTTCCAAACCTACCTCTATTCTCTGCTCCAAGTATCACCAACCTAGTCAGTCTCAAATTAAACAGCACCAACAATATCCTTTGGTGCTCTCAATGTTGGAAATCACCTTGACAAGATGCCCAGGTGGTGATCTTCCAAACACTCAAGTCTTGAATGACTTGTAGAAATAATTTCAGCAATCAAACACAAGAATAGAAAATCAAAGAAAGAAAGTTTGTCACTCTTACACAATTCTCTCTAAGTGTTTATGATTGATCTCACAATGTCACAAATCTCTCTTGTATTTTATCTCTTGTTATTGTGTGAAATGAGGCTTGAGAACATCTTTTATAGCCTCTCAATTCTTGGACATTCTTGCGAATCATTCTCCTCTTTTTGATCTTGATCTTCTTTGAATCTTAGCCCTTCATCACCCTCCAAGTGATGCTGTGCGTTTTAGTGTTGTGCACACATCATCGGAGAGGTCTTATGCATGCTGGCTTTGTGTGCAGCATCTTGCCTGGGCGGTGCGGCGCTGAGGCAAGGCGTGATGCATGACTCTCTGGAGGGCACGGTGTGGCACTGATGTAACGACTCATCTCGGGTTGGTCATCTCCGAAACGGTGTCATTACATTTTGAGAATCCCAACACGACACCTATATGCAATCATAAAAAAAATAAATAATACCAAAAGAAATTTTTACATCAATCCAATCTTTAAACATTCTATACAACATAAAATGCATGAATTTTTACGAATAAATTTTTATTTATTTTTTCTCATCAGTCTAAGGATGATGACACGCATGTGGCTTTCAGAAACCGATTTCTTCTGAACCTCAACTCACCACACTATTTGCCAAGCCTGTTACCTGAAAATCATTGTACAATGAGGAGTGAGCTTCACAAGCTCAGTGAATTAAATTTATTAGAAGTATTCCATAAACAGTCCTATAATATTTAATCTTTTATTTTTCGCATGACCTGATGAGAACTTTCTACTATTATTTCACATATCATAAGATTTATTCTCTATCAATCTCTTCTTCTCAATCATTGGTCAACCTTAAGACTATAAATTATCTCATAATTACCTCGTAATGAGGTTCACATCATAAAGTCTACCATTTAGATAAATCTTATCACCATAACTATCTCTTTCTATGAAACTCAACCATCTATAATTAAATTCACAATAATATACCACATCTCATCATTCCAATAATCTTATCATCATAGCTGTCTCTTTTTATGAGACTCAGCCATCATTCACAACAATATACCACATCTCAGCTTTTCAATAATCTTATCATCATAGCTGTCTCTTTTTATGAGACTCAGCCATTATTCACAATAATATACCACATCTCAGCTTTTCAATAATATTATCATCATAGCTGTCTCTTTTTATGAGACTCAGCCATTATTCATAACAATATACCACATCTCAACATTTCAATAATGCAGCAATAATTAAAACAGATACAAATGAATGAATGATTATGATGGGAACGTCTTCTCACCTGTCGATAGGTTGTTATTATTTTAGATCGGCCCCTTCTCGGTTCTTTACTTTGCAACTTAGTCCCGGTTGCCACGGAATTTTCTAAGCCTATACCGGCTGGCACGATGTCTCTTTTATTTCCAGCATATACCGACTGTCACAGTGTCACTTTTTATTTCCAGCATATACCGGCTGTCATGTTTATTTCATTAGACCGGCCCCTTCCCAATTCTTTTCTTTCTCATTTAATGCATATATATATGAGCCATGATATGAAATATGAATATAAACAGCCATATAAAAACAACACATAAATCTGAAACACTTAAATTGGCTATCTTGATTATTCTAAAAAATTCTTTTCATCCCAAATCACATCGAATAATCTATTAAAGCTTGTCAAAATTCACTCAAATTTCATCCCAATCATATCAATCCATCCATCAAAATTTGTCAAGATCTACTAAAATTTGTCTCAAATCACATCAACTCATCCATCAAAACTCATCAATATCCACTCAAATTCATCTCATCACAATTCGTATTAACACATCAATATATCTCATCAATAATTTATTTATTGCTTTTATTCTCAAATAAACTTATGATTTCCAAAAATATCATTTCTCACAAAAAAAAAATATTTCTACGCTTCTGAATTTCCCATCAATTTTTCATCTATCACCCAAGCATACTTTAATAATTAGATTTAATATTATCACCAAATAATTAATTTTTATTTAGACTACTTAAAGTAAATCCAACTCACCACGTAGCTGTTAAAGCTACCCGTGGATCACCTCCATGTCTCTCCCGATCTTCTCCGAAATTTCTCCTGATTGTTGACCGCCAACACCTGACATAATATTTGTATTCAATTTCTAATCATTTCTTCATTTCTTCAACATTACCTTTTTACCTTATGCTATTCTGATAGCGTCTCATGGTTCTCTATGCAATTCCACAATAAATCTCTTAAAATTTTGCTATTTCAATCTTTCTTTGAACTCCTGAGTGTTTAAAGAAAATGTGAAATAAAAGAAGAGCTTAAACGAATTTCTGAAACTATATATGCGTTTGCGTTTGAGGACGAATATATATATATAGCTTCGTTGCCTCTCTCAGCAGCTTACTTTTGTTTAAATCATTTTTTTTATTATTATTTTACTATTCACTATTCACTGCTGCCGATATTTACTATTCACTGCCGCTGACATTCATTATTCACTATTCAATTTTTTAGAATTTTTTATTCAATACTAATTCTTCGCATATATTATTTAAATTTCATGACATATTATTAAATTATTTCTTTACCCTTAATTCACGAATATGGGTATTACAATTCTACCCACCTTATAAAAATTTCGTCCTCGAAATTTCTTTACTTTACTCCAGAAACAAATGTAAATAATATTTCTTCATACTTGTCTCGTTTTCACTTACTTTCTTCAATATCCTTATTCAATTACCGTACTTGAACTAATACAATTTCTTTATACAAAACTTGTTCCTTTCTCTAAAATCCTTATTAGTACTTGCTTGTAAATCCAATCTTTCTGAATTTCTATAGCTTAGCTCGAAATATTATAATACTCATCATGTAAACCTTTTCTCAAAAGAGAAATATGAAGTACGTTATATAAGCATTTTAATTCTGAAGGCGAGTCCAGGCTACTAACCCAACTTTCTTATCAACCTTATAGGGTCCCACTTACCTCAGACTCAACTTTTCTTTCTTTTTGATCCTCAACACCCTTTGTAGGGAGGTATTTTCAATTACACCCAATTACCTACTTGAAATTCAAGAGGTCTTCTCTAAGCTGCTTTAACAAATTTGATTCTCTCAATTGTTTGCTCAATAATTGACAACCCATATATATTTTTCCCTTCCATTTCTTCCCAACATAAAGGAATTCTATACCTCCGACCATACAATGCCTCAATTAGTGCTATCCCAATCTGTTACTGATTATTATCAGCAATTTCAGTTTATGGCATGTAAGCATCCAACTTACTGAGAAACTCATTACATTTGTTCTTAATATATCTACTAGTACACCAATAATTTTTTTTACTATCAGCTACATCCCTCTTCAATCTTGACCATTAGAAAATTCTATTTTCATCCTATATATATCTTATTGTTACTTGATTGCATCAAATCTATATCATCATGTGTCTTCCTCATTATCTCATTGCTCATCTCTGTATTATCGTGAGCACAACTCCTCTGTTCCAATATCAAAATACCCCCACTTCAAATTTTAAACTCATATTGCTTTCTAGTAAGCACTCAATGCTAACTCTTTTCTATTTCTTCATCTTTATCTCGCATTTCTTAAAACATTTTAATATGGATGACTGTACAACCATATTCGTTAATCATGATCCTCTATCACTGATATTCAACTTCGTTCTTATTTCTCTAAATCTGTCATTAATTTCTCATAATAACTCTTGGTTGTAGTAACTTTCTTGTAGACTTTCTACTCAATGCATCAGCTATCACCTTCATATTTTTTCTAGATGATAGGGATTTGTACAATAATGATTACAAACCACTTCATCCACCATCTTTGCCTCAATTTCAACTCTTTCTGGACAGATAAGTATGCCAAGATCTTATAACCCATGAATATCTTACAAATGGCTCTATACAAATTATGTCTCCAATCTTTTAAATAATAACTATTGCAGCCAACTCTAAGTCATGAGTAGGGTAATTTCTATCATGAATCTTTAATTTCCTAGAAGTATGGCCCACAACTTTCCTATATTACACATATCTCAATCATTGATGTGACGTATTACTATACATCATAAATCTTTCATCACCAGAAGAAAAACACCAATACTCGAGCTGTAGTCAATATCTTCTTTAGTAATTGAAAATTTTTCTCACACTTCCCTCACCATACAAATGTCACCTTTCTCCTGGTTAGTTTATTCAATAACATTTCAGTAGTAGAAAGATTCTGAAAGAATAACCAATTATCTTCAAGAAGATTTTAATCTCAATCACATTAATTAGTCTCTCCCAACTTATTATTGTCTCTGTCTTTTGTAAGTCATCTAGTATGCCATTTCCCAATGTTCCAAGAAAGTTACTTTCCTTCAACCAACGCTCACCCTTAGAAAACTTTGAATCTAATTTTTCTCTCCTCAGAATTTCAAATACCCTATCTAATGTTTCATATGTTGTTCTCCCTTCTTAGAATAAATTAGGAAATCAAATGCAAGCATAAACTTGTTAAGATATGGTTTAAACACCATATCCATCAAGTCCATAAATGTTTATGGAACATTAGTCAACCCAAATGGCATCACCAGAAACTTATGACCATAACGTGTCATAAAAGCAGTCTTAGACACGTCTCCTTCTTTTATTATCAAATAGGTGACAACTTGATCTCAAGTATATCTTATAAAACTTTCTCACTCCTTGCAACTGTTCAAACCATTTGTTTATATTGGGAAAAATATATTTGATCTTATTCAACTATCTATAGTCTATACCCACTCTTATCATTCCATCTTCATTTGTTCTTATGACCATTTGTTCTATCTATAGTCTATACCCACTCTTATCATTCTATACCCAAATGGCATCACCAGAAACTTATGACCATAACGTGTCATAAAAGCAGTCTTAGACACGTCTCCTTCTTTTATTATCAAATAGGTGACAACTTGATCTCAAGTATATCTTATAAAACTTTCTCACTCCTTGCAACTATTCAAACCATTTGTTTATCTTGGGAAAAATGTATTTGTTCTTATTCAACTATCTATAGTCTATACCCACTCTTATCATTCCATCTTCATTTCTAACGAACAACACAGGGGCTCCCCAAATACATTCGGTTTGATAAATTATTTAAAAAAATTCTTAAACTGTCAATTCTCTTAACTCAGTGGGTGTCACTCTGTATGGTGCTATATATATATATATATATATAGAATTTAATCTCCCTACTTGGAGGAAACCTAGAAATCTCATCAATAATTTCATTAGAAAAATCTTTTACCACTACAGTTTATTCTAACTTCCTATTTTCCTTTTTAGAATCCATTATGTATGCCTAATTACTCCTTAAAACCCTTCTTCAACCATTTCCTAGTGTTCAGAGCAAAATGATATAGTCTGAAAGTATCTTACGTTTTCTCTGAAAGTTATACTCCTCATGTCCACATCTTGACCACTATATTCTTTTGGAACAATCAACCATATTAAAAACAAAAATAATAAATCAGTTTCAGATTTTCTATCACTGATATGAATCATATAACTCTTGTAAACCATTATAATTACTACTCTATCTCTAGTGGAAACTTTAACAAAAATATTTTTCATCCAAGGACTGATACATACTTCAACAAACTTCATATGAATACTTGATGCAAAAGAATGGGTTGCATCAAGATCAACCAATATTGACAAATCCACATTCCCCACACATAATGCATTTCAAATTTTGACAAATCTAGGATAAATATCCCATTTGAATATATTTATGTAAACTTTTATTTCCCGATTATACATCAGATTGCCATTTTTCCTTGGTGGCATACTTACTTCCTCTGCCTTGACTTCCAGTTCCCATAACCTGTCTTCCAAATCCAAGGGTCCTACCAATAGTATTTTAAGATACATAAGCATCAGATTATGTTTGCCTCTGACTCTGTACTTCAGTTTCCTGTAACAAGGAATACCTCATTTGGAGTGGTCTCTCACCTTGTACACTCATACTACCACTTTTTCTCTTTTCCTTAAACTCCATCACAACTCTTTCAATTTGAAATGGTATATTCACAAATCTGATATAATTCATATGTCTTGTGTAAAATAGTTTCTATCAAATCTTAAAACATAGTTCATCTTTAAACCTCTTACACTTTTTCTCCTCTAGTCTACCATTTCTGGTACAATCACAAATCTCTTATCATGCTGAGCCACAATCAACTTATAATTTTTTTTATCTTGTTGGGCTCTAAAGGTTTAAGGAAAATATTTATCAAGGGAAATCTCCTTAAACTTATTTCAAATTAAGGGTTTATCAATTTTTACACTTACCTTGGGAAGAATATCCTCCCACCAATCCAAAACTTCTCCTTCTAACTCAAACAAAGCAAAGGCAACCATCTGTTTGTCAGTCATGGGTAAAATACCAAAAATCTTTCTACATGTTTCCCCCAAAACTTAGGCTTAAAAGAGTTTACAAACGACAAAGCATTCAACTTAACAATCTCCCTGCATCTTATGCATAAACTCACTTTTCTCTTTTGAACATTTACCATTAATGGATTAACAACCTTAGGCACTGCTCTAACATGTTTCATTAAGTCAATGCTATAAGCTATCAACTCTATTACCTTCACTTTTCAAGAGCAAGTGCAAGAGTTTATCTTAGCTCATCACTTTCAACTTCAGATTCTCTCATACCTTTACTCATATAATTTATTTTATTAATATCAATCATACTATCAACATGTTCCCTTCTAGGAACTACAGATTCAGACTCAACCTTAACTTGTTAAAAATATTGTGGGCCTACTGCGCTCTCTCAACTCAACAACTCTAACTCTAGCTCTAATGCGTCCACTTGTCACCCTCAGACTGTTCATTAAAATATCATTTATTTTAATCTTTTAATTTCTTACTTTTTATGCAGTCTACAAAATCATAAAACCTAATGCTCTGATATCAAAATTGTAACGACCAATCCCGGGTTGGCCACCCCCGAAATGGTGATATTACATTTGGAGAATCCCAGCACGACACCTATATGCAATCATAAAAAAAAATAAATAACACGAAAAGACATTTTTACATCAATACGAGCTTTAAACATTCTATAAAACATAAAATGCATGAATTTTTACGAATAAATTTTTATTTATTTTTCTCATCAGTCTGAGGATGATGACATGCACGTAGCTTATAAAAACCGATTTCTTCTGAACCTCAACTCACCACACTATTTTCCAAGCCTGCTACCTGAAAATCATTGTACAATGAGGAGTGAGCTTCACATGCTCAGTGAATTAAATTTACTAGAATTATTCCATAAACAGTCCTATAATATTTAATCTTTTATTTTTCACATAACCTGATGAGAACTTTCTACTATCATTTCACATATCATAAGATTTATTCTCTATCAAACTTCTCAATCATTGGTCAACCTTAAGACCATCAATTATCTTATAATTACCTCGTAATGAGGTTCACATCATAAAGTCTACCATTTAGATAAATCTTATCACCATAACTGTCTCTTTCTATGAGACTCAACCATCTATAATTAAATTCACAATAATATACCACATCTCATCATTTCAAAAATCTTATCATCATAGCTGTCTCTTTTTATGAGACTCAGCCATCATTCACAACAATATACCACATCTCAGCTTTTCAATAATCTTATCATCATAGCTGTCTCTTTTTATGAGACTCAGCTATTATTCACAATAATATACCACATCTCAGCTTTTCAATAATATTATCATCATAGCTATCTCTTTTTATGAGACTCAGCCATTATTCACAACGATTTACCGTATCTCAGCATTTCAGTAATGCAGCAATAATTAAAACAGATGCAAATGAATGAATGATTATGATGGGAACGTCTTCCCACCTGTCGACAGGTTGTTATTATTTTAGATCGACCCCTTCCCGGTTCTTTACTTTGCAACTTAATCCCGGTTTCCACGAAATTTTCTCAGCCTATACCGGCTGGCACAGTGTCTCTTTTATTTTTAGCATACACCGACTGTCATGGTGTCACTTTTTATTTCCAGCATATACCGACTGTCATGTTTATTTCATTAGACCGGCCCTTTCCCGGTTCTTTTCTTTCTCATTTAATGCATATGTATATGAGCCATGATACGAAATATGCATATAAACAGCCATATAAAAACAACACATAAATCTAAAACACTTAAATTGGCTATCCTGATTATTCTAAAAAAATTCCTTTCATCCCAAATCACATCGAATAATCTATTAAAGCTTGTCAAAATTCACCCAAATTCTATCCCAATCATATCAATTCATCCATCAAAACTTGTCAAGATCTACTAAAATTTGTCTTAAATCACATCAACTCATCCACCAAAACTCATCAATATCCACTCAAATTCATCTCATCACAATTCGTATTAACACATCAATATATCTCATCAATAATTTATTTATTGCTTTTATTCTCAAATAAACTTATGATTTCCAAAAATATCATTTCTCACAACAAAAAAAATATTTCTACGCTTCCGAATTTCCCATCATACCCATAAATCAAATTTTCATCTATCACCCAAGCATACTTTAATAATTAGATTTAATATTATCACCAAATAATTAATTTTTATTTAGACTACTTAAAGTAAATCCAACTCACCACGTAGCTCTTAAAGCTACCCGTGGATCACCTCCTTGTCTCTCCCGATCTTCTCCGAAATTTCTCCTGATTGTTGACCGCCAACACCTGACTTAATATTTGTATTCAATTTCTAATTATTTCTTCATTTCTTCATAAACCACACACTTTGAAAATTCCTACTTTAACTTCCTAGAATTTTCATAAATGCTAAAATTTTAAAATAAACATTACCTTATTACCTTATGCTATTCTGACAGCGTCTCATGGTTCTCTATGCAATTCCACAATAAATCTCTTAAAATTTTGCTATTTCAATCTTTCTTTGAACTCCCGAGTGTTTAAAGAAAATGTGAAATAAAAGAAGAGCTTAAACGAATTTCTGAAAGTATATATGCGTTTGGGTTTGAGGATATATATATATATATATATATAGCTTCGCTATTTGCTATTCACTGCAGCCAACATTCACTATTCACTGCTGCCGACATTCGCTATTCACGTTTTTTTTTAGAATTTTTTTATTCAATACTAATTCTTCACATATATTATTTAAATTTCATTACATGTTATTAAATTACTTCTTTACCCTTAATTCACGAATACGGGTATTACAGCTGACCCAGTCCTGAGGTGTGCCATTTTGGAAGGCGCAGAGCTGTCTTCTGCCCAGCGCAGCGTGCACACCTGATGCTGCTCCCACCTGATGCTGTGCACATTGACTTCAGCCTGTGTGCAGAAATGTGCACAGCAGTGTGCATGGCCTCCCCATGCTCAAAACTTAAGCACACATATGTGTGCAGCCATTAGACTTGCTGAACTTTGATACTCCACATTTGATTTGGACTTTAACCAAATTTAGACCATATTTGGACATGTTTGAAACTTAGACAAATAACAATAATCTCTACCTTTGTCTAAGTGTTCAAAAAACCTGAACCATTGTGCAGAAAGCTTCGGGATCCAAACTCATCTTGAGTCACCAATCAACTGACTCCAATCCTAAGTAATTTAAAGTAATGAATGAACTTACTTAGAGGTAGAACTTTAGTACCTAAGTCCACAGGATTTTCTTCCGTGGGGACCTTGTCCATATGAATGCATCCTTTCGTAACATTTTCCTGAATGAAATGGTACTGAAAATCCATATACTTTGTCCTCTCATGGAACACTGGATTTTTGCACAAGTTCAGGGCACTTTGATTATCCGAAAATACCACAACCTACTCATCTAGTACCTTTAACTCTTCAAGCAACCCTTTGCACCACATAGCTTCCTTAATGGCCTCCGTAGTTGCTATGTATTCTGCCTCGGTTGTTGAGAGTGCTACCACTGGCTGCAACTGAGCCTTCCAACTTAGACAACATCTATTTAAGTTGAAGAAGTAAGAGGTAATCGATCTCCTTTTATCCTGGTATGCTCCATAGTCCGAATCTGCAAACCCTTCAAGGCAGATTGCATTACCCCTCTTCTCATACACCAGCCCTACTTCTGGGCTTCCCTTCAAATACCTCAGCAACCACTTCATCCCAAGCCAATGCTCCTTTTTGGGATTACTCATAAACCTACTGAGAACACTCATTGCATGAGCAATGTCCGGTCTAGTGCTCACCATGGTGTACATGATAGAACCAACAGCACTAGCGTAAGGGACTTTCTTCATTTCCTTCTTCTCCGCCTCCGATCTTGGACATTGATCGCTGGAGAATTTGAAATGACCAGTAAGGGGAACCTTCACTAGTTTGCTAACTTCCATAGAGAATTTAGATATCATCTTCTCTATGTAAGAAGTTTGAGAGATTTTCAATCTATTTCTCTCCCTTTCCCGGATGATACACATCCCAAGGATCTTCTTTGCATGGCCAAGATCCTTCATCTCAAACTCTTTACTGAGTTGAGCCTTCAATTTCTTTATCCTCTCCATGCTGCTCCCAACCAGTAACATGTCATCAACATAAATGAGGATGATCACCATTTCCTCAATCTTCTGCCCCTTATAGTGCAAGCAAGAATCATAGTAGTTCATCATGAAACCCAAGCTGATTACAAAGGAATCAAACCTTTTGTTCCATTGTCGAAGTGATTTCTTTAGGCCATAGAGAGACTTCTTCAATTTGCACACTAACTCTCCCTGCCTTCCTTCCTCATAGCCTTCGAGTTGCCTCATGAAAATGGTCTTATCGAGCTCTCCATGCAAGAATGCAGTCTTCACATCCATTTGCTCGATTTCTCAATCAAATTGGACCACTAATGCTAGCATTATCCGTATTGTCTAGTACTTTACAACCGGTGAGAAGATTTCGGTGAAGTCTATACCTTCTTTTTGTGTAAACCTCTTCGCCACCAGCCTGACCTTATATAGGACTTCATCCCCTAGAGTATTCCCTTCTTTGATCTTATAGAGCCATCTACAATCCACCACTCTCTGTTTTTTTGGTTTTGGTACCAGCTCCCAAAAGTTGTTCTTCATCAAAGAATCCATTTCTTCCTTCATAGCCAGCTGCCATTTTGACGAATCCTTACACTCCATAGCATCCGTGTAAGTTTCTGGTTCAGCCATGCCTCCTTCTATCCAAGGAGCTACTGCATCTGCAGCATTTGTAAACCCATACCTCAAAGGTGGTCTAACCACTCTTCTTTCCCGGTCTCTTATGAGCTGGTAGTTATTTACTTCATCAACTTCTTCTTATTCAGCCTCTCCTTGAGTTTCTTGAGCTTCTTGGCCTTCATCCAAGGGCTTTACCTGGTCTGAACCCTCTTGCCTCCTTTACTCTACCTGAACCGAGTGCTCCTTGATACGATGCTTAACAATTTTCGAACTGGTTTGCTCACTAGCCCCTGCAAGGTTAGTTTTCTCCAAATAGGGAAATAATAATTCATTAAAGATAACATCCCTACTTATAATCAGTTTCATGCCCTTCTTTTCTAAGGACCACAACCTATATCCCTTAACACCATCACCATATCCTAGAAATACACATTTTCTAGATCTTGGGCTAAGTTTATCCTCCTTTTGGTGTTCATACGCAGCACACCCAAAAGTCCTAAGGTTGTTTAATTCAGGGGGTTTTCCACTCCACATCTCCATGGGAGTCTTGAGCTCTATTGCTCTAGAGGGTGATCTATTCACCAAGTATACAGCTGTAGTTACAGCTTCTCCCCAAAAATATTTTGGTAACCCGGATCCTATTAGCATGCACCTAACTTTTTCCATAAGGGTTCGATTCATTCTTTCAGCAACTCCATTTTGCTGAGGTGTTTTTACAACCGTCCTATGTCTTAGAATGCTATTTAGTTCACAGAATTTATCAAAATCCTTGTTGCAAAATTCTAAGCCATTATCAGTTCGTAAAGCTTTAACTACCCTACCAGTTTGGGTTTCCAACAATTTCTTCCACACAACAAATTTATTCAAGGCATCCGATTTATTCTTAAGTAAATAAATCAACATTCTTCTTGAATAATCATCAATTAAAGACAGAAAGTAAAAGTTACCTCCCTGTGTTAGTGTTCTTGCTGGTCCCCAAAGGTCTGAATGAATATAATCAAGAATCCCCTTAGACTTGTGCATTCCGGTGTTGAAGCTGACCCGGTGTTGCTTCCTAAGAATGCAACTCTCATAGAAATCCAGTTTTTCTACTTTCTCACCACCAAGCAGACCTTCCTTGCTAAGCACTTGCAGGCCCTTTTCGCTCATGTGTCCCAAGAAAGTGTGCCAAAGGGCTGCCTTGTCCAGCTCAGCCATCAAGCTTGCTGCTTGATCATTGATTTATGTTTCTCCGATCATCTCATAGAGTCCATCGTTTCTTGCTGCCTTGATCACTACCAAAGATCCCTTGGCCACCTTGATCTTTCCTCCCTCTAATTTTCATGTGTACCCGATGGAATCCAGCTGCCCTAATGAGATCAAGTTCTTCTTCAAATCTGGAAGATATCTTACATTTCGTAGTAGCCTTATGACTCCATCAAACATCCTCAATTGGATGTCTCCAATCCCTCTAACTTGGCAAGAATTGTCATTCCCGAAGAAGACTCTTCCCTCATTGATCTCCTTAAAATTCTTGAACCATTCTTTGTGAGGGCACATATGATAAGTGCACCCAAAATCAAGAATCCACTTTCTACTGCCTTGCCTCCTGCTCACATTTGAGCACACAACAAGAACATCATCTTGCTATTATCCCTTGGCAATCAAGGCCTCTCCATTATTGGTATGGCTTCTCTTCTCATCTTATATCCTCTTCTTGCAATCTTTCTTAAAATGGCCCTCCTTGTTGTAGTAGAAACATCTCCTTGCTTCTTCATGTCTAGTCTTGGAGTGAGATCTTCCATGGCTCTACCCTCTACCTCTTGATTTCTCCCGGTAGCTGCCATGAGTGCTACTGCCATTTCGAGCTGTTGGCCTTCCTCTTATGAACAACCTTTCACAACTAGATGTATCCTTCATCTTGGCTTTGAAATCATGTGCCCTTATGGCATTGATCACAATCTCTTTTGTCAAAGAATCCCTTCCATACTCAATTGCATTAATCAAATTATTAAAGCAATCTGGAAGTGAATTTAATAAAATGACAGCCAATTGTTCATCAGGAAAAGTAATGCTATAGCTATTCAAATCTTGAACTAGCTTATTAAAGACATCAAGGTTATCTTGCAACTCTTTACTAGGGTCCATTTTAAATGCAAAGATACTTTTAAGAAGATAAATTTTGTTAGGAAGAGTTTTGGTAAGAAACAACTCATCTAGTTTCTTCCATATAAAAACTGGATCCTCCAAGTCTCCGCACTCCCTTGTGACACTATCCGAAATGTGCAAGAAAATGGTGCTATAAGCCATCTTCTTCATCTCGGTCTACTGGTCCTCCGTGATACTTGCTGGAAAAGTAGCATTTTCTCCAATAGCCAAGTCGACTTTTTGTTGCATTAGAACTGCCTTGTTCTTCCTCTTCCAAAGGGCAAAGTCTCCCTTTCCATCAAACTTCTCAACACAGAAATTTGAAGCCATCTTTGCGGGAAAGATCCCAGATTTATGCACTAACCACAATTGCTTTCTTCAACCTCAAGAACACAGATCGAAGATGGATCTTTAACACCATTCTTGAATCAACCTTCAAGAACACGACTGGATCTTGATCTTTACACCGTTTATGAATCACCCAAGAAGTTAATCTTTGATTCTTGGAGTCTTGGCTCCTTTACCTTCTACTTCTTGCTTCGATAACCAGCTGCGTTGCTCTGATACCACTGTTGGAAATCACCTTGACAAGATGCCCAGGTGGTGATCTTCCCAACACCCAAGTCTTGAATGACTTGTAGAAATAATTTCAGCAATCAATCACAAGAACGAAAAATCAAAGAAAGAAAGAAGACAAGCAATTTGTTATCGAGGTTCGGTAATGTGCCTACGTCCCCGTGAGTTGCTCCAAACTCTCTGCACTAAATCAATGGTTCTTACAAAGTTACAGCAATCCCCTTCATGAATCCAAGTTCTTGAATGAACCAAGAAGAGAATGAAGAAGATAAGAACTAACAATGTCCTCTTTCTATTCTAAACTTCTCTATCTTATTACACCCAGCCTTACTACAAAGAGTCCCTCTTGTGTTTGTCACTCTTACACAATTCTCTCTAAGTGTTTACAATTGATCTCACAATGTCACAAATCTCTCTTGTATTCTATCTCTTGTTATTGTGTGAAATGAGGCTTGAGAACTCCTTTTATAGCCTCTCAATTCTTGGATATTCTTGTGAATCATTCTCCTCCCTTTGATCTTGATCTTCTTTGAATCTCAGCCCTTCATCACCCTCTAAGTGATGCTGTGTGTTTTGGTGTTGCGCACACATCATTGGAGAGGTCTTATGCATGCTGGCTTTGTGTGCAGCATCTTGCCTGGGCGGTGCGGCACTCAGCAGGGCGCGGTGCAGCACTGAGGCAATGCGTGATGTATGACCCTCTGGATGGCGCGGCACTGGTGCTGTATGGCGCCGTGCTGACCTGGTCCTGGGATGTGCCATTCTAGAAGGTGCAGCACTATCTTCTGCCCGACGCAGCTCGCACACCGGATACTGCTCCCACCTGATGCTGTGCACACTGCCTTCAGCCTGTGTGCAGAAATGTTCATAGCAGTGTGCATGGCCTTCCCATGCTCAAAACTTAAGCACATATATGTGTGCAGCCATTAGACTTGCTGAACTTTGATACTCCATATTTGGTTTAGAGTTTAACCAACCTTAGTCCATATTTGGACCTGTTTGAAACTTAGACAAATAACAACACTCAATTTCTACCAGTTCTCATATGACTTAATTGGATAAGTTGATGGTTCTTTTCCCTATCCCTTACCAGTGACGGTCAAACCATTCTTAATCTCATCTACACCCCTTAGGTTCGAACAGACCAGTGCCTCAGATCCTGGATTAATGCTACTCTCACCTTTGACATCTTGCAAGATGTCCATGATCTCTGTATTTTCCAATATGCATGGATTATCTAGAACAATAGTTACTTGATCAGCCTAATGCCAATGAGTTTGACCTCTGCCTAAAGCTTCACAAACATACCAAAAATGGAAAGCCTATGGAACAATATCTCTGACACTTCAAAGCTATAGCTGATGCACTTGTTGCTATTAACTCTCCACATAATACCTCATCTCCTTTGCATTAGCAAGTCTTCCTAGAGATTATGAAAACTTCATCACCATAATCACCAACCCCAACATCCACCTCACTTTTGATAGTTTGCGTACCAAGCTGTATCTACAAGAACAACAACTAAAACATATTCAGGTCAGTTCTTAATCATCTAATCCTCTTATAGCCCTTGTCATTACCACCATATCTAGAGCTTCTCATGGTCGTGGTCATGGTCAGGGTCGCTCAGGCTACTAGTGCCATGGCTGGGGTCATGAACGCAACATTGGTCGTGGCAACTCTTCCCAGTATGGGTTAGGTACTGATTAATTCTCTTACTCTTCTCTTATATTTAATTACTATGCTAGTACTTCAAATGTGAACAATAATAGATGTTCACAATGCTGGGGTAACTTCAAATCTTCTTTTCAGCTTTTTTCTTATTCTGAACAATCACAGTACAGTGCCAAGTTACCAGCAGACAAGATCATATCTAACTAGACCAAACATCAAGCACATAGTATGTAATCTCATTTTATGTGAAACTTTATCAATTTTGTTAAGATTTATTACAAGCTTACTCAATTCCAATTTGATAGTGAACTCATTTACAAATAACTTTTAAAAAAAACAGTGATAAATTATACAAATGCAAATAATTTCGATAAAATTTATAAAATTCATTTATTCAAAGCAGATCATAAAAATTAAACTAAAAAAAGATTACCTCTATCAGTCCGATGGAGAAATCAAGTTCGGTATTATTGTCGAGTGACAGCTAGGGATCCAATCGAGCAAAATCATGAGCCCAGGTTCCCGACAGTAGAACATGTATACTAGAAGAGTAGAAGCTGTAGTAATCACGGATTTCCAAATTGCCCACATTGTTTAACCAAAACTACAAAACCAATCACCAATATGACAATCTTCAATCTTTCTCCATGAAGTATTGCTCATAATTTCCCTTTGTACTAAAACCTACCAATTTCATTAATAATAAACCATAAAATCACTAATAATCCAAATTCCAAGAATCCACAACTCATACTAATTATTATTAGTTTCAGATCATAAAACTTCTCATAAACCAAAAGCAAAACAAGAAAAAAAAATTGTGTCGTAACCTTTAAAATTAAACAATTTCCCCTTCAATTTTAGAGCATTAACAAATATCCAACCCTTTCAATTTATTATAATTTTTACAAGTGCGTACACATGTGCCAAAAGGATACTGGTTATTTCACCATCCTTCCTTTATATGGTCATATGCTTTTGCCACACATGTGAAAAAATCTGTTAGATTTAATTGAAACATTGGAAGGATGGGGTAATTTGTTACAGCTCTAAAGTTAAGAGAGAAATTTGTTTGATTTTATAGGTTGGTGGCAATTTGTTTCAAGTGATAAAACTTAGGGGTCAAAAATAATATTAACCCATAAAAAAATCCCCTATTGCAAGAATTTCATCAAAATCATCATAAGCGAAATTCATCAAAGGCAACCAAGTTTTGGTTCACTAGTAAAAAGACTAAAATTAAGGTTCTAGAACCACAAGGTCTTATATTCAACTCTCATCAATATGTTGGTTATTTGTTCAACACATCAATGATAGTCGAAATCATTTATTACAGGGTTAATTTCACTATTTACAGTAAAAGATCTGCACTCGGATTCACAACCATGTTGGAAAGGGAACAAAAGAAACTAACTATAATTACTGTAGGATTTACCAAACATTTTTTTATAGCAATGAATATGGACTCATACCTCATTCGACCAAATACTAATTAAATACAAATTTACGTTATAATTTAGATTGTGGATTTGAATAAACTTTTCATTAATTACACCTTGTATATAAGGTCCATCTAGGGGATAAAGATCTTTTGTGGATGGAGAGTTTGTTGAATCGACCAGGGTAAGATTTTGAGACTTCTGAGATTCATTTTACCATTTTCTTATCTTTTGAGTGTATTAGGGTTAGGGCTTAGGAGTTCAGATTACCTAAATTTTATAATAATAAAGCTTCTTTATCTTAGCGAAATTTGTCACCGTCTTCAACTTTTTGCATAAATCATTTATGTTTGTTGTTGATAGGGTTGTTTCACCAATTTCTCTTGCCATTAGAATCCAGGTTGGAACCCAACCAAAGTATTTCTTTCGCAACACAAATCATGGATGCAATACAACTAAGATTTTTTAATTTTGTTTATACAATCTCCCACTATGGAAGTCAAAGGTTTTTTTTTATTATTTAATGAGTTAATTATGAGGTCCCTTAATTGAGATTATAATATCATATTTCTCGAATGTGTTTAACCTAATACATTTTATTTCTTTTCTATGCATGATGCATCATTTTCTACTTTGTATGCCCCTTTTTATCTCCGGGACTAACACGCCAAAGCTGAATGCATCTTACGCTTAAAGCATATTAAGGAGATATGTAACCATTGCACATCAAGAAAAGATATTTAGAATATTTAATTGTGATTGGGTGTCTGTGATCTATGCTAAGGTAACTTACTATGTTCCAATTATTCTCTTAGTCATCTCTTCACTTTGATCACCACCAAAGATTATTGCAATTCCAAAATCTGAATTTTGGGCATCTTATCACTGTCTAGTAATATGTTACTTGTTTTCACATCTATGTGGATTATTCGTAGCCTAGAATCTTGGTGGAGATAAAGAAGTCCCCGTGCAGTCCCAAATATATTTGCACGAGAACTTCTCTCTCTTCACCAAGATTTTACGCTATGAATAATTCATAGAGATCTGAAAAACAAATAATATATTACTCAATAGTGATATGAACCCCAAAAATTTCAGAATTTCGAAGGCAAAAATCTTTGAAGGTGATTAGACTGAAGAGATGAGTAAGAGAATTACCGGAACATACCTAAACATAGATCATAGACATATAATCGTGCATAAAAATTATAAAATATTTTTTGGTGTGAGGTGGTTATATGTCTTCTGTATACAGATTAAGCGTATGAGCACTTCTCAATGAAATAATATGTACTTAGTTTTGACTTGTTAGTCCGGGATATAATAAGTCTTTCACTTTAAAATTTGGTTGAAGTTTCTAGTGTTTAGTTGTGTATAATGCTCCATTTGAGAGGCAGATTGTGACACAAAAGGTGCAAAATGAATTTTGGACAATGTCTAAACTCAACATATCCATCTAAAAAGTTATTTTCTTCCTAATTTTATCTGCAATTTCGATGGTCAAAACTGTAAAGCTATTTTCTTTCCGAAAAAGTAACTTTGTAATACGAAAATGTAATCAAATCATCAAATTAGATAAAATATATTATCTAAAGGTTTAGATGGTCACAATAATAGAAGAGGAAAGTCGCATTAAGGGAAGTTTCTAGGTAAGAACAGTTCTTATTTTTTGTCTCCAAACTGTATCTTCTCAAATAAAGGTAGATTAAATTCTTAATCTGTTGATCATTGTGTATAAAATTTCAACCTTTTTCCTTCCATGGAACATTGACTTGTTTGGAAATTGTCGTTCGTCACACATATTATGTTTGTTTGGTGCACCAGACAAAAAGAGGATAAAATTAAGAGAATGATAAGATAAAATAAATTTTTTACATATGAGAAAGATATGATCAAATTAATGTTATTTAATTGTATCAATAATCTTTTTTACCCTTCTCTTAATCCTATATATCCCCTTGTTGATATGGTACAATGTACCATATGATCAGTATATATGACTTAAATAAACACAACAATAGTGTCCTCCTCCCCACAAATGTCAAGATATTCTTTATATCTCCTGTTAATTGATGCTCTAGGGCATTCCATCCGTATGGATTTGAATTCACTTGTACATTTGTAGCATATAATTGAATGCATTGCTCAATTACACAAAATCAGATGATTTAACAAAAACATCTCTCACGATATACATCAATGAAGAACCTTTAATTAATATTCAAACCTATTGCGAAAATCACAGCAGAGCTGCCACAAAAATCGAAAATGAAAATATACAAAGGAAATATGAATCAGTTTCAAAAAGTTCATCTAGCATGAGATATAAAATTGTGCTAAATGAGCCTTTAATTACCCATCATCTAACATTGTGATTGTTACTTGCTTCATAGTACATGATTCATCTTGCTTACTTGAAGATGAATCAGTTTTGTAAATGTATATGTATCTAACCCTAGTATACCCCCTAGGGATACAAATGTAATTATTTTCTATAAATACAAGCTTCTACATCTACTGTGATTAAGCAATCAGCAAATACAGAAACCCTAGTTTTCTTTAGTCTCTTCATGGTATCAGAGCAGTAAGATCCCAAACTCTAAACACTACCCTATTCTCCTAAACCCTAAAAATAATGGAAAATTTCCCTAACCCCATTTCTCATCTCCTCGCTACTACCTACCTGTTGCCATCAGCCACTACACCCTCGGCTCTTGCCACTGTCCCTTCCACCTATTACATCTTTTATGCCGCAGCACTCACCTCTACCCGTTGCAGCTGTAACTCCCTCCCTATCCCACCTTGTTGTCTCCACACTAGCCACACTTGTGGTGGCGCACCCCACTATCTTTCTTCCCTTTTCCCTAATCCTAACCCTTCCATATATTCTCTCATCCTTCTACTAGCTACCTATCCCTATACTACCACCAATGCAAACCACCTTATCCTCGCCACAAATCCAAATCAACTAGTCCAATCTCCTATACCCCACACACCTCCACCTGTTTTTCCAAACCTAGCCATATTCTCTGCTCCAAGTATCACCAACCTAGTCAGTATTAAATTAAACATCACCAACAATATCCTTTGGTGCTCTTAATTTCTACCATTTCTCATCAGTTATGACTTAATTGGATAAGTTAATGGTTCTTTTCCCTATCCCTCACCGATGACAATCAAACCATTCTTAATCCCGTCTACACCACCTAGGTTCGAACTTACCAATGCCTCAGATCCTAGATTAATGCTACTCTCACCTTTTACATCTTTCAAGATGTATGGATTACGCTGGAACAACAGTTACTTGATCAGCCTAATGCCAATGAGTTTGACCTCCACCTAAAGCTTCACAAACATACTAAAAATGGAAAGACTATAGAACAATATCTATGAGACTTCAAAGCTATAGCCGATGCACTTGTTGCCATTAACTCTCAACTCTCGACTAAATACCTTATCTCCTTTGCATTAGCAGGTCTGCCTACATATTATGAAAACTTTATGACCACAATCACCAACCCCAGCATCCATCTCACTTTTGATAGTTTGCGTACCAAGCTACTCCTACAAGAACAACAACTAAAACATATTCAGGTCAGTTCTTAGTCATCTAATCCTCATATAGCCTTTGTCGTTACCACCATATCTAGAGCTTCTCGTGGTCGTGGTCGTGGTCGTTGTCGGGGTTGCTCAGGCTACTAGTGCCATGGCTGGGGTCGTAGACATAACATTGGTCGTGGCAACTCTTCTCAGTATGGGTCGGGTACTGGTCAATTCTCTTACTCTTCTCTTATATGTAATTGCTATGCTAGTACTTTTTCTTACAATCATGAGGGTCTCTTCGGACCATATCTTGAACCCTCCCCCATGTCGTGTCAAATTTGTCATGCCACTAGTCACTTTGCCTAAAAGTGTCCTCACCGGTTTAATCATGTTGTTGTCTCTCATGACTTACTCACACCATTTGCTATTGTATCGCTTAGTGAGTCTAATACTGCCTAGTTGTACCCTGATACGACCGTCTCAGCTCACATGACTCCACAGTCACGTATACTTACTAATCTTATACCTTATTTTGGCAAAACTAAAATTTTATTTGGTAATGGAAAATTGTTTAATATTAGTAATGTTGGTTCCACCTTCTTATGAACTTTCACTAAACTTCTTCACCTTAATAATGTCTTACATGTTCCAAACTTGTCTCACAACTTACATTCTGTTAAACATTTATGTTCTGATAACAATTGTTCTGCTAACTTTGATGCTTCTCATGTTGTTATTGAGGAAAAACATATGGGGAAAATTCTTCTCAAATCTTCCAGTGATGGTGATCTATACCCTCTTCCTCTAGATTCAGTCACCACCACCCATTTGGTGCTCTAGTATCTCGTCACGTTTCTAGTGATGCTTGGCATCATAGTCTAAGTCATTTAGGTCCTCATGTGTTATCTCTTTTACAAACTAAAAAGAATAATTTTTTTTTCTAAATATTTTGGATTTTGTTTTTAGTGTAGTTAGGCAAGTCCAAACATTTACCTTTTCATTCTATTGAGCATTGTAATGTACAACCTTTAGCTTTAATACATTCTGATGTTTGGCAATTTCATATTTTATCAAACTTAGGCTTTCTTTATTAGTTTATTTTTGTGGATGATTTTTCTTCATATTCCTGGAGTTTTCCTATATGTAAAAAATCAGAAGTCTTTTAACACTTTTGTAATTTTAAAGCTCTTGTTGAAAACTAAATTTCCACAAAAAGAAAAAAAAAATTCAAAGTGATGGTGGTAAAGAATTTGACATAACGCCTTTTAAAGCATTCTTGCTCACCATGGTATTGCATTTCGTATGTCTTGCTCGAACACCCCTTAAATGGTGTCGCTGAGCGTAAGTATCGCCAAACTAATGAAATGACATACCCCCCCATCATTAATTCCGCTCTTTCTGAACCCTTTTGGGTTGATGCTACCAACACTACACTATACATCATCAATCACCTCCTTACTACTGTTTTGAAAAATCAAGCTCCTTATACAAAATTGTTTTCGAAATATCCTAATTACTCCACTTTTCGCATCTTCGAGTGTGCCTGTTATCCTAACCTCACTGCCAAAGCTCCTCACAAACTCGCACTTAGATTCAAACAATAGGTTTTTCTAGGCTATTTTTAAATTTACAAAGGATATAGGTGTCTTGATCCTACCACTGGTCGTGTCTATACTAGTCATTATGTAGTCTTCCATGAACTCTCCTTTCCCTATCATGTTCTCTCTAAACCTGTAACATCCACTACAGTTACATAACCTACCACTCATTTGCTTGTACTCACCACTACTGAAACGTTATGTCAACCTTTTGCGTCTTATTCCGTGTCTAAAAAAAAAAAAAACCCAGTTTTAGTCCCCGTGTTCCTAGTCTCCCTTCCCCACCACTGGCCTCTATTGCCTTGCTACCTTCCTCTTCGTCCTCTTCCCAAGTGGCCCCTCTTTTACCTCCCGTACACACCAACTCTTTTTCAACATCACCGGTACCTCTTCCTTTGCTGCCTCCTATACCTAATATTTTAGCACCAACCTTAGCTTCTTCCAGTTCTATTGTTATTCTCTCTCTTGAACTTGTCTCCCCTTCTAACTCTAGTCTTCCTCCACCATCTACCACCTCTTTATGTCATCCCATATTAACTCGTTCTAAGGCTGGCATTCGCAAATTCAAACACTTACCCTCTCTTTCCACTATTACTCTGTCATTTGAACCAACTTTTTTTTCTCAAGAAATAAAGATCCTGACTGGCGAATTTAATGTGTTTTTAACTAACCACACTTGGGATCTGGTTTCATATGATCAAATGAAAAATCTAGTTAGGTGTAAGTGGATTTACAAGATTACATATCAGGCTGATAGGTCTATAGAGCACTACAAAGCGAGGTTGGTCACTTAGGAATTCCTTCAACAACCAAGTATTGACTATCATGAACTTTTAGTCCAGTTGTTAAACCTACTACTATACGCACTGTCTTATCTTGAGTTATTTCTTATCATTGGGTTATTAAAAAATTGGATGTTAAGAATGCTTTTCTCATGGATATATTGATGAAGTTGTGTACATGAAACAACCTCCTAGTTTTGTTGATAACCTTCATCCTACTCATGTCTGTAAATTACGCAAAGCTATTTATGGTCTGAAATAAGCTCCTAAGGTTTGGTTTTACTGCTTAAGTTCTTTTCTTCTCTCTCTTGGTTTTTCTTGTAGCTGGGCAGACACATCTATATTTGTTCTCAAGTCCTCTCGTGGTCTTCTTGTATGTTTATGATATCATCCTCACATATAATAATAACACCCTATTTTTTCACTTTATCCATACTTTATCTACCCAATTTGCTATCAAGGATCTTGGTGATCTTCATTATTTTCTTAGAATTGAAGTTCTTCATCATCCTACCAATTTGTTTCTCTCTCAAACAAAATACACCAAAGACCTTTTACTTAAATATTCTATGTCTTCTACAAAACCTGTTACAACTCTTCAATCGTCCCATTCGACACCTTCACAACATGAGGGTCAACACATTTTCGATTTTTACATGCTCCCCACATGGCTCATTTTCAGCTTGTAAACCACATTTTTCGATATTTATTTAGTACTACAAATTATGGGTTACTTCTTGCTTCTGCAAAAGATTTTTCTTTTTCTTGCTATACAGATGTAGACTGAGTCGGCCGCTCTTGCAGTCGTCGGTCCACCACAGGTTATGCAGTCGTTCTTGGACCGAATCTTATTTCTTAGAAAGCAAAGAAACAACCCATTATGTCTCATTCCAGTACTGAATCTGAATATAATTCCCTTGCTTATGCTATAGCTGTGACCTAGTGGATTCAACAGTTTCTCTACGACTTAAATGTGTTCTTGACTCGTCTAGTTCAAGTGTACTATAATAACATTGGTGCCACTTATCTTGCTGCTAATCTAGTTTTACATGGTTACACCAAGCACATTGAGAAAGATTTTAATTTTGTCCGTGAAAAAAAAGCCCAATGAGATATTTAGATGTGCTATATTCTCACTACTGCTCAACTTGCTTATATATTCATAAAGAGGTTGTCTTCACCTCGGTTTCTTCAACATAAAAACAATCTCTATGTGATTCCACTCCATTCGAATTGAGGGATGTGTAAATGTATATATATCTAACCCTAGTAAACCCTAGGGACATTAATGTAATTTTCCTTGTAATTATTGTCTATAAATACAAGCTTTTACTGCTGCTGTGATTAAGCAGTCAGCAAATACATAAACCTTAGTTTTCTTTAGACTCTTAAAGTTTCAACAAGATTCAAGAACAAACAGGTACTAACTGAACAAAACAGAATCCAGGCTTCTGTTTTCCATGTACTCATAAATTAGCATCTTTACATCTATCTCAATGCAGCAACCAAGAAGTAGAACAAGATTCCTATGTTGAAGCCTTGAATCAATCTAACCTCATTCTTGAACTCCAACTTCATGCCCAAATGTCTTTGAGAGCCTTTTTTGTCTTTACTGCAATTTCTTGGCATTCAATCAACTAACCTTAGCATTTGCATACACTTATGTAAATGCAACCAAAACCTCCTTATCCAAGTTTATGGCCTTCAGAAGTTTCAGCAGAGTGCTCTCTCTTACTTGAGATAAGCACCTCATTTAATAGAAATTTTGGTTTCTCTCATGAGGGCCTGGTTCAGCGATTCAGATACAGTGAAAGAAACATTAACACAATCAAAAAATCACTTGTAATACTAATTTTTCTAAACTTTAGATTGTAGAGGGTTGTATATTCATGTTACCTTTCTGTTGTGGCTTTGCTTTTATTTTATCAAGCAATGCCTTTCCCTTCCAATGAAAGCAACTACTTAATCAGAGAAGCAAAATGCCAACACAAACTATAACGCCTAAAATTAAACCACATACATTCCTGCCATCACCTTAAAATGATAAGATTTATAGGTTTAACACCATTTAATATGATCTAAGGTGTTTGCAACAGTTTTTTTTTTTATTTTAAAAGTGAAGCGTCAATATTATTATAACAATGATCAATATTTTGTTTGAAACTAGCAACTGCAAGAACCCGTGGCAGTAGTTGAATGTGACCCATACAAACACCCAAGCTACATTTCTTTAGGCAAAGCAAACGAGAGAAATTTGTTAGGGTTAAACTACTCTATCCCTACGGATCTTGAGATGCAAATATAGAGAAGAAAATAGAAATAAATCAATGACAAACACACAGCACACAGATTTACGTGGTTCACCCAAACTCGGGTTACGTCCACGGAGTTGCAATGATTTCCCTATGTCTTGAAGAACAATTCAAGGAGGTCTCACCCTTAGACACCCCTCACAATATTCACCCAAAAATGGCTCACCCCCTTTTACAAAAGAATAAGATGAAACCCTTATATTTTCAGGTTAAAATAAAACAGTTACCAAACAGTTTTCTTTTGGGTTAAAATGAAACAGTTACCAAACAGTGTTGAAAACACCAGATTGGACAAAAGGAAAAAACCACCAGGCTCCACACATAGCCTAACAATCTCCCACTTGGAGACTGGTCCAATCACCAACACTAAGAACCACATGCCTTCAAATAAAGAAATCATCGCCGCAACTCATTCACCTATCCTCAAGCTTCAAGACCAACTGAAGCTGAGCACAGCTTCAATTTCTCAATAGTGACACCCTTAGTTAACATATCTGCTGGATTCTCAATTCCACGAATCTTCTCCAGTACCAACTGTTCACTGTCGAGAAGATAGTGAATAAAGTGATATCTCAACTGTATATACTTTGTCCTGGAATGAAACACCAGATTCTTAGCAAGAAAATAGCACTCTGACTATCTCTATGTAGAGTACCCCTCTCATTCTTCTTACCTAGCTCTTCCAAGAGACCCTGTAACCAAATCATCTCCTTCCCAGCTTCAGTTATGGCTACATACTCAGCTTTTGTATTAGAGAGAGCAATGATTTTTTGCAACTTAGAAGCCCAACTTACAACTGTACCACCCAGAGAATACACAATCCCTATAGTACTCTTCCTGCTATCAACATCACCAGCTAAATCCGCATCCACAAAACCCTGCAGTTTTAAACCTGCCCTTGTGAAGCACAGAGATGTATCTGAAGTGCCTTAAAAATATCTCAAGATCCATTTGACTGCCTCCCAATGTTGTTTTCCCGGATTACTCATGTACCTACTCACTACTCCCACTGCATGTGCAATGTCCAGTCTTGTGCAGACCATGGCGTACATAAGACTTTCACTAGCTGAGGCATGGAGAACCCTACTCATATAGTCCTATTCCTACTCTGTCTTTGGTGACTGATCCTTAGATAGTCTAAAGGTGTGCTCACTGGTTTAGCATTATCCATGCTAAATCAACTAAGAACCTTCTTCATATACTCTGTCTATGAAATTTTCAAAGTCCCACTGACTCTGTCTCTGATGATTCTCATACCAAGGATTTGTTTTGCAGCACCCAAATCCTTCATTGCAAACTGTTTTGACAACTGCCTCTTGAGATTATTAATCTCCTCAATGTTAGACCCTGCAACGAGCATATCATCCACATACAACAATAATAGGATATAAGAGTTGTCAAAACTCTTAACATAGCAACAATGATCTGCCTGGAACCTTGTGAACCCGGTGCTACACATAAAGCTGTCAAACTTCTTGTACCATTGTCTTGGAGCTTGTTTCAACCCATACAAACTCTTTCTCAGTTTGCAAACCTAATTTTCCTTTCCTTGCACTACAAATCCTTGTGGTTGATGCATATAAATATCCTCTTCCAAATCACCATGAAGGAATGTTGTCTTCACATCTAACTGCTCAAGATGTAGGTTCTCTGCAGCCACAATTCCCAGTACCAACCTGATTGTTGTTAGCTTCACAACTGGAGAGAAAATATCTATGTAATCAACACTCTCTTTCTATTGAAACCTTTTCACAACCAATCTGGCCTTATAGCGTTTGCTACCATCATGCTCTTCTTTTACTTTATATACCCATTTGTTATGTAAAGCTGTCCTCCCTTCTAGCAATTCAGTTAATTCCCATGTCTGATTCATCATCAGTGAATCCATCTCATTCTTCATGGCCAATTCCCACTTGCTATAATTTTTAACCTGCAAAGCTTCATCATAACATTCTGGCTCACCACTATCAGTCAACAAAATATAGAACAAGGATGGTGAGAACCGCTGTGGAGGTCTAATGTTCCTAGAAGACCTTCGGACAGCACTTATGGGCGTACACTATTCTACCTGTGGGTCTGTATTCTCATCATTTTCTTGACTCTTACTCTACACCGTGCTCTCAGAAAATTCATCCAAGTCAACAAACTTAGACTTCTTTGGTTCTGACCCTATAACAACAAATTTTGCACTTTACCTGTCTTTATACATAACCTGTTCATTGAAAATCACATTTCTACTCCTGATGATTTTTCGATTTTGATTATCCCAAAACCGATAACCAAAAGCTTCATTACCATAGCCAATAAAGAAACATTTTTTGGATTTAGCATCTAGTTTACTGCAAGCATCAGAGTCAATATGAACATAAGATAAACAATCAAAAACTTTTAAGTAAGAAAGGTTTACCTCCTTTCCACTCCATACCTCTTCAGGTATCCTGCAATCCAAAAGAATTGACGGTCCTCGATTTATCAAGTGAGTTGCTATGCTAACTGCAGCGACTCAAAAAGTTTCTGGCAACCTAGCATGTAACCTCATACTTCTAGCACGCTCATTGAGGGTCCTGTTCATGCGCTCAACCACACAATTCTGTTGTGGTGTCTCGGGAATAGTCTTCTCCATCATAATCCTATTAGCAGCATAAAATTCTCTAAACCCCCCATCTATGTACTCTCCATCATTATCAGACCTCAAACATTTTACCTTTAAACCTGTTTTAGTCTCAACCATGGCCTTCCATTTTTTAAAGGTCTTAAATTCCTCATATTTATTTTTCAGAAAATAAACCCATACCTTCATGCTTGAGTCATCAATAAATGTGATACAATACCGCGAACCTCTAAGAGATACAACCAGGGAAGCTCCCCACAAATCTGTGTGTACCAACTCCAAATTTTCAGACTTTGGAGTTCTGCCTCCTATCAAGAAACTGACATTTCTCTGTTTCCCAAGAATGCAGCTCTCACACAAATCAAAGTCAAGGGATTTCAACTCTGGTAGTTTCCCTTTAGACAACATCACTTTCATCCCTTTTTCGCTCATGTGACCAAGCCTGTGGTCCCATAGATTTGTATCAACTTTTGCATCAACCACTGCAATAGTATCTCTCACACTTGAGGTCATGTACAAAGTACCCGTTTTTGTTCCACGAACCACTACCATTGCTCTCTTTGTAATTTTCCAAGTACCAGCCCCAAATATCACCGTGTGACCTTTAGCATCAAGCTATCCTACAGAGATCAAGTTCCTCATCAATTTTGGAACATGTCACATTTTCTGTATCAACCACACAAACCCATTCAGCAATTTAATGCGAACGTTTCCCATACCCACAATATCCAAGGCTTCTCCATCAGCCAAATATACCTTCCCAAAATCACTTGTCACACAATGCTTCATGAATTCTCGGTGTGCAGTGGTATGGAAAGAAGCTCCTGAATCCAAAACCCAAAAGTCAATGGGACTGTCAACAGAAAGTAATAGGACATCCTGTAGTTCTTCTGTCACAACATTTACAGCATCATTCTCATTCTTTTTCTTCTGTGGTTCTCTAAATTTTTTCTTAAAGTGGCCAGTCTTGCCACAATTTCAACATTCCAGTTGTCGTCCAGATCTTGATTTACTCCTACCTCCTCTTTTAGATTTTGATCTACTCCGATTGGAATTTCTATCCTATGCTCTACCTCTTGTCTCAAGATTTAAAGCGGAACCAGAACCCGAGATTTCACCTGCATCTCTCCTACGAACCTTATCGCTCAAAATTAAATCCTGAATATCTTCATATTTGGGTTTATTTTTCCTTGCAGAATTACTCACCGCCATTCTCATGGCTTCTCAACTATTTGGCAAAGAAGCTAAAACAATTAAAGCACCGATCTCATCATCGAAATCAATCTCAACAGAGGATAATTGATTAACAATTGTATTGAACTCATTCAGATGCTGCACAATAGGGGTAGTTTCCGCCATCTTCAAATTGAATAACTTTTTCATCAGATGCACTTTGTTGTTAGCCGACGGTTTTTCATGCATACTGGACAAAGCCGTCATCATATCCTTAGTGGTCTTCTCCTTCATAACATCGTACGCAACTGATCTTGATAGAGTTAATCGAATAACTCCCAGTACCTGTCTATCAAGAAGATTTCATTCATCTTCTTTCATACTGTCTGGCCTTGCCCCTGACAGAGACAAATGTAATTTCTTCCTATAGAGATAATCCTCGATTTGCATCCTCCAATACTCAAAATCTGTGCCATCGAATTTCTCGATTCCTGTCGCCTTTCCTTCTTCTCTAGCCATCGCTCTCACTCAAAAACCTGGCTCTGATACCAGTTGTTAGGGTTAAACTACCCTATCCCTACGGATCTTGAGATGCAAATATATAAAAGAAAATAGAAATAAATCAAAGACAAACATACAGCATACAAATTTACATGGTTCACCCAAACTTCGGTTACGTCCATGGAATTACAGCGATTTCACTATGTCTTAAAGAATAATACAAAGAGGTCTCACTCTTAGACACGCCTCACAGTATTCATCCAAAAACGGCTCACCTCCTTTTACAAAAGAATAAGATGAAACCCTTATATTTCCGGGTTAAAATAAAACAATTACCAAATAGTTTTCTTTTAGGTTAAAATAAAACAGTTACCAAACAGTGCTGAAAGCACCAGATTGGACAGAAGGAAAAAACCACCAGGCTCCACACTAGCCTAACAAAATTTTAGAAAAAATAACACCACCACCCAAATAGAGCAAAATATTATGCACCTCAAGAATTCCCAACAGAATTGGACAAGTCAAAATGAAGCAGCAGAAATTATCAGCTTATAACATTGCTAAGCAAAGCTACAAGAGAAGAATATATAGGTATAACCCCAGCTGGAGCTAAATAAAAGAATTCCCATAATTTTTAAAAATCTTCCATTTAAAAGAACAATACAATATTTTCTTACCGTGGGATTACCTCAAGTGAGCTAATCCCACAGTAATTCTAATTCATTTCCACCTCAATTCAATCCATGAACCAAATACATTGCACAAAATTGGAAATGTGAACTATGACTATGAGTAAATCAATTAGGACCTCAAAAGCTATAAAAGTGAAAATATGGTTTTGGCATGGTCTTATTCTGAACAATAATAGATGTTCACAATGCTGAGGTAACTTTAAATCTTCTTTTCAGCTTTTTTCTTATTCTGAACAATCACAGTACAGTGCCAAGTTACCAGCAAACAAGATCATTTCTAACTAGACCAAACATCAAGCACATAGTATGTAATCTCATTTTATGTGAAACTTTATCAATTTTGTTAAGATTTATTACAAGCTTACTCAATTCCAATATGATAGTGAACTCATTTACAAATAACTTTTAAAAAAATAGTAATAAATTTTACAAATGCAAATAATTTCAATAAAATTTATGAAATTCATTTATTCAAAGCTGACCATAAAAATTAAACTGAAAAAAGATTACCTCTATCAGTCCGATGGAGAAATCAAGTTCGGTATTATTGTCAAGTGACAGCTAGGGATCCAATAGAGCAAAATCATGAGCCCAGGTTCTCAACAGTAGAACAGGTATACTAGAAGAGCAGAAGCTGTAGTAATCACGGATTTCCAAATTGCCCACATTGTTTAACCAAAACTACAAAACCAATCACCAATATGACAATCTTCAATCTTTCTCCATGAAGTATTGCTCATAATTTCCCTTTGTACTTAAACCTACCAATTTCATTAATAATAAACCATAAAATCACTAATAATCCAAATTCCAAAAATCCACAACTCATACTAATTATTATTAGTTTCAGATCATAAAACTTCTCATAAACCAAAAGCAAAACAAGAAAAAAAAAATTGTGTCATAACCTTTAAAATTAAACAATTTCCCGTTCAATTTTAGAGCATTAACAAATTGTCCAACCTTTCAATTTATTATAATTTTTAGAAGTGCATACACATGTGGCAAAATGATACTGGTTATTTCACCATCCTACCTTTATATGGTCGTATGCTTTTGCCACACATATGAAAAATCTATTAGATTAAACTGAAACATTGGAAGGATGGGGTAATTTGTTATAGTTCTAAAGAGAGAAATTTGTTTGATTTTATAGGTTCGTGGCAATTTGTTTCAAGTGATAAAACTTTGGGGTCAAGAATAATATTAACCCATAAAAAAAATGCCCTATTGCAAGAATTTCATCCAAATCATCACAAGCAAAATTCATCAAAGGCAACCAAGTTTTGGTTCACCGGTAAAAAGACTAAAATTGAGGTTCTAGAACCACAATGTCTTATGTTTGATGTTCAACACATCAATGATAGTCGAAATAGTTTGTTCCAGGGGTAATTTCACTATTTACAGTAAAAGATCTGCACTCGGATTCACAACCACGTTGGAGAGGGAACAAAAGAAACTAACTATAATTACTGTAGGATTTACCAAACATTTTTTTATAGCAATGAATCTGGACTCATACCTCATTTGACCAAATCCTAATTAAATACAAATTTACGTTATAATTTAGGTTGTGGATTTGAATAAACTTTTCATTAATTACACCTTGTATATAAAGTCCATCTAGGGGATAAGGATCTTTTGTGGATGGAGAGTTTGTCGAATCGACCAGCGTTAGATTTTGAGGCTTCTGAGATTCATTTTACCATTTTCTTATCTTTTGAGTGTATTAAGGTTGGGGCTCAAGAGTTCTAATTACCTTAATTTTATATTAATATAGTTTCTTTATCATAGCAAAATTTGTCACTGTCTTCAACTTTTTGCATAAATCATTTATTTTTGTTGTTGATAGGGTTGTTTCATCAATTTCTCTTGCCATCATAATCCAAGTTGGATCCCAACTTAAGTATTTCTTTCGCAACACAAATCGTGGATGCAATGCAACCAAGATTTTTTAATTCTGGTAATATAATCTCCCACTATGGAAGTCAAAGATTTCTTTTATTTAATGAGTTAAATATGAGGTCCCTTAATTGAGATTATAATATTATATTTCTCGAATGTGTTTAACATAATACATTTTATTTCTTTTCTATGTAGGATGCATCATTTTTTGCTTTCTATGCCACTTTTTATCTCTGGGACTAACATGCCAAAGCTGAATGCATCTTATGGTTAAAGCATATTCATGAGATATGTAACCATTGCACATCAAAAAAATATATTTAGAATATTTAATTGTGATTGTGTGTCTGTGATCTATGCTAAGGTAACTTACTATGTTCCAATTATTCTCATAGTCATCTTTTCACTTTGATCACCACCAAAGATTCTTGCAATTCCAAAATCTGAAATTTTGGGCATGTTATCACTGTCCAGTAATATGTTACTTGTTTTCACATCCCTGTGGATTATTCATAGCCTAGAATCTTGGTGGAGATAAAGAAGTCCCTGTGCAGTCCCATTTATATTTGCACGAGAACTTCTCTATCTTCACCAAGATTTTAGGCTACGAATAATTCATAGAGGTCTGAAAAACAAATAATATATTACTCAACAGTGATACGAACCCCACAATTTCATATTTTCGATGGCAAAAATCTTTGGAGGTGATTAGACTGAAGAGATGAGTAAGAGAATAATCGGAACATACCTAAACATAGATCGTAGACATATAATCGCGCATAAAAATTCTATAAAAAAATTTCTTGGTGTGAGGTGGTTACATGTCTCCTATATACGCATTAAGCGTACGACCACTTCTCAATGAAATAATATGTATTTAGCTTTGACTAGTTAGTCCGGGAGATAATAAGTCTTTCACTTGAAAAACCAGTTAAATGTTGTAGCGTTTAGCTGAGTATGATGCTTCCTTTGAGAGGCAGACTATGACACAGAAGGTGCAAAACGAATTCTGGACAATGTCTAAACTCAACATACCAATCCAAAAAGTTATTTTCTTCCTAGTTTTGTCTGCAATTTCGATGGTCAAAACTGTAAAGTTATTTTCTTTCCGGAAAAGTAACTTTGTAATATAAAAATGTAATCAAACCATCATATTAGATAAAATATGTTATCTAAAGCTTTAAATGACTAATTGATTCTTGTTGGGCCAGTAGTCACAATAATAGAAGAGGAAAGATGCATTGACGGAGGTTTCTAGGTAAGAACGGTTGTTATTTTTTGTCACCAAACTGTATCGTCTAAAATAAAGGCAGATTATATGGAATTAAGCTAGAGCACAAAAAAATTATCAGTCAGCGTATTGTTAAATTCTTAATCTGTTGATCACTGCATATAAAATTTCAACCTTTTCCTTCCATGGAACATTGACTTGTTTGAAAATTGTCATTTGTCACGCATATTATGTGCTTGTTTGGTGCACCAAACAAAAAGAGGATAAGATTAAGAGAATGAGAAGCTAAAATATTTTTTACATATAAGAAAGATATGATCAAATTAATGTTATTTAATTGTATCAATCATCTTTCTTACCCTTCTCTTAATCCCATATATCCCCTTGTTGATATGGTACAGTGTACCATATGAGCAGATATATGGCTTAAATAAACACAACAATAGAGATGTCCCCACAAATGTTAAGATATTCTTTATGTCTCCTGTTAATTGATGCTCTAGGGCATTTAATCCGTATGGATTTGAATTCTCTTGTACATTTGTAGCATATAATTGATTGCATTGCTCATTTACACAAAATCAAATGATTAAACAAAAATATCTCTCACAATATACGTCAATGAAGATCCTGCAATTAATACTCAAACATATTGCGAAAATCACAACAGAGCTGCCACAAAATCGAAAAAGAAAATATACGAAGGAAAAATGAATCAGTTTCAACAAGATTCATCTAGCATGAGATATAAAAATGTGCTAGATGAGCCTTTAATTACGCAGCATCTAGCATTGTGACTGTTACTTGCTTCGTAGTACATGATTCATCTTGCTTACTTGAAGATGAATCAGTTTTGTAAATGTATGCATATCTAACCCTAGTATACCCTAGGGATACTAATGTAATTATATTTGTAATTATTGTCTATAAATAAAAGCTTCTACTACTACTGTGTAACGACCCATCCCGGGTTGGTCACCCCCAAGATGGTGTCGTCACTTTTTGAAATCCCAGTACGACACATGTACGCAACAATATAAAAACATACAAGGATTGAAAATATATACATATATCAATCCTCAACCCTCAACAGGGAGTTATATTATTAATATCCCAATTGAAACAATATACACAACATATTATGCATGAATATTTACAATTTTTTCTTCCATTAGTTTGAGGATGTGGACCTTGAGACTTACAGATAATAGCTCAATCTGAATCTCAACTCACAAATCTATCTGTCATGCCCGTTACTTGAAATTATTTAACAATGAAGATTGAGCTTCACAAGTTCAGTGAATTAAATTTTCTAGAAGTACTCGATTTGTATACTTCTAGTTATATTTAGTCATTGTTAAATCAACATATTTAACCATCTATCTCTTCTCACATTCTAATTCAATCATTTATCAATTTCTCTTAATAAATTATTTATCAGTCTATCCTCTTTCAATACATATATCTCATATATTTTATCAATTTAATATTTTCAATTCAATATCATAAAGTTCACATCATATAAATAATCAATAATATAATTCTTTATTATGTCATCCTTTCTATTTATCTATCATCAAAATTGTCTCATTATGAGACTCATCTATCTATCAATCATTTAATAATCAAAACTACTTCTTTAACATCTCAAGCATTAATGATAAATATTTAAAACAAATATAATGCATGAATTTAAAATATCTTTCTTTTTTTCTCATCAAATCATTTTATATTATCATCTGGGAACGTCTTTCCACATATCGACATGTTTCAGTCAGACTAGCTACTTTCCTGGTCTTCTCAGCCAGAAGCCAGACCAGCTGTCTTCCTGGTCTTCTCAGCCAGACAAGCTACCTTCTTGGTCTTCTCAGCCAGACCAACTACCTTCCTGGTTTTCCCTTTTATGCATATGAGCAATAATATACAAACAAGCTTACATCAAAGCACTCAATTCGACTATCTAGCTATTTCTCAAAATTATTATTTTTATCATATTTATTAAATTGTTTCTTTATGTATCATATCAATTTTTCAATTATATTTTCAGAAATTTCATATAACTTCTTAGCATATTTTTCATTAATCCATTCTTTTTAAAATATAAATTCTTATATAATTAATATTCAACATACTATTTAATCTCCAATCAATCAGTTATCATACTTAAAAGAAAATATATCATTAAATCATTATAATTCAACAATTTATTCAAGTATCATAAATTCATATTTTTATTGGTCTCGATTACTAAAGTTAAATCTAACTCACCACGTAGCGCTTAAAGCTACCCGTGAATCACCCCCTTGCCTTTTCTGCTCCTTTTAGTAATTTCTTAAAATTGTTGATCACAAACATCTAATCATAAACTTTCATAAATCTTACTATTTCATAACTTAATTTAAACAATATAATTATTTAGTTATGAGTCTTATTGAAAACTTACCTCAAATATGATGAAATCTTGCTATTGTAATTAAATGATTGTACTATCTCTAATATTGGAGAAATTTTCTTTATAATTTTTTGCTAAGAAATTTAAATTAAAGAAAAAAAAAACTAAACGAGATTTGGTAAGGAAATAAACAAAGTCTCTGAACTCAGAGACATATAAACCTCTTTTTTTTTCCTTCACTACTTAACTGTTCAGAGGAGAAATTTTTTTTATTACTATATATTTTTTTATTTATTTACCGCCGCTCGCTGCTTCACTGCTTCATGACATCTGCGGATTTCTTTTTAAAATATAATTTGCATACTGTCATTGGTTATTTACAATTTTGCCATCATTTGGTCGAATGAACCCTTTATTAGTAAGGTTGCATTTACAGTTTTGCCATTTATCCTGTAAAATCAAATTTTAATCTTTTCTTCCTTCCAAAAATTTTATAAAAATTATAGAGAAATATAAAAATTTTAATTTTTTCCTCAACTTCAGTCAATATTT
The DNA here is from genome assembly GCA_023935145.1 of Bretschneidera sinensis. Classification (NCBI taxonomy): domain Eukaryota; kingdom Viridiplantae; phylum Streptophyta; class Magnoliopsida; order Brassicales; family Akaniaceae; genus Bretschneidera; species Bretschneidera sinensis. The sequence continues at coordinate 98,822,175 of CM043697.1, read as the reverse complement.
TTCTTCAAATTTCTTTCATTTCACCTTCAATTTTCAAAAAATTTCAGTACTTTCTTTTTCAAAAATTTCTAACTTTTTCAACAAAATTTTCAATATTATCTTTCAAATATTATTTCAAATAAATACTAAATATTTCATCAATGAATTATTTAATTCAATATAATATATATAAAAAATTACTTCTTTATTCTTATTTTATGAACACAAGTACTATATACTGTGATTAAGCAATCCACAAATATAGAAACCCTAGTTTTCTTTAGTCTCTTAATGGTATCAATGCAGTAAGATCTCAAACCCTAAACACAACCCTTTTCTCCTAAACCCTAAAAATAATGGAAAATTTCCTTAACTCCACCTCTTCTCTCCCTGCTACTAGCAACTTGTTGTCGTTAGCCACTATACCCTTGGCTCCTGTCACCGTCCCCTCCTCTTTCTCCTCCCTTACTGGAGGCACTCCCCTTCTACCTGTTGCATCTCTCAAGCCGCAACACACACCTCTACCCTTTGCAACCATAACTCCCTCCATATCCCACCTTGTTGTCACCGTATTAGCCACACTTGCTGGTGGTGCACCTGACCATCCCTCTTCCCTAACTCTAACCCTACCATATATTCTCTCATCCTTCTACTAGCCACCTATCTCTATACTACCAACAATGCAAACCACCTTCTCTCGACTACCAATCCAAATCTACTTGTCCAATCTCTTATATCCCACACACCTCCACCTACTTTTCCAAACCTACCCCTATTCTCTACTCCCAATATCACCCACCTGGTCAGTCTCAAATTAAACTACACAGATTATATCCTTTGGTGCTCTCAATTTCTATCGATTCTCATCAATTGTGACTTAATTGGATACGTTGAAGGTTTGTTTCCCTGTCCCTCACCAGTGATGGTCAAACCATTCTTAATCCCGCCTACACCACCTAGGTTCGGACTGACCAGTACCTCAGATCCTGGATTAATGCTACTCTCACCTTTGACATCTTGCAAGATGTCCATGATCTATGTACTTCCAAGATGTATGGATTGCACTAGAACAACACTTCCTTAATCAGTCCAATGCCATTGAGTTTGACTTCCGCCTGAAGCTTCACAAACATACCAAAGATGGAAAGTTTATGGAACAATATCTTTGAGACTTCAAAGCTATAGCCGATGCAGTTGCTGCCATCATTTTCTATGCATTAGCAGGTCTACCTACAGAGTATGAAAACTTCATTACCACAATCACCAACACCAACATCCACCTCACTTTTGAAAGTTTGCGTACCAAGTTGCTCCTACAGGAACAACAACTAAAGAATCTTCGGACCAGTTCTCAGTCTTCAGATCCTCATATGGTCCTTGTCGTTACCACCATATCTATAGCTTCTAGTGATCTTGGTCGGGGTCGTTCAGGCTACCAGGGCCATGACCGGGGTCGTTCAAGCTACCAGGGACATGGTCGGGGTCATGGACGCAACTCTGGTCATGGGGACTTTTCTCAGTATGGTTCAGGTTCTGATCAGTTCTCTTAATCTTCTCCTATATTTAATTGAAATGCTAGTACTTCTTCTTATAATCATGAAGGTCTCTTCGGATCGTATCTTGGATCCTCCTCCACATCGTGTCAGATTTGTCACACCACTAGTCACCTTGCCCTAAATTGTCCTCATCGGTTTAATCATGTTGTTGTCTCTCATGACTTGCCCACATCGGTTGCTACTATGTCACTTGGTGAGTCTAATACTGCCATGTGGTACCCTGATATGACTGCCTTAGCTCACATGACTCATCAGTCACGTATACTTACTAACTTTACACTTTATTTTGGCAAAACTAAAATTTTAGTTGGTAATGAAAAATTGTTTGATATTAATAATGTTGGTTCCAACTTTCTTACGAACTTTCACTAAACCTCTTCACCTTAATAATGTCTTGCATGTTCCAAAGTTGTCTCACAACTTACATTCTATTAAACGTTTATGTTCTGATAACAATTGTTCTGTTAACTTTGATGTTTCTCATGTTTTTATTAAGGACAATAGTATAGGGAAAATTTTTCTCAAATCTTCTAGTGATGGTGATCTATATCCTCTTCCTCCATATTCGGTCACCACCACCCCTCTAGTACTCTAGTCTCTTGTCAAGTTTCTAGTGATGTTTGGCATCGTAGTCTAGGTCCTTTAGGTCCCAATTTTTTTTTATCTCTTTTACAAATTAAAAAGAATATTTTTTTGTTTCTAAATATTTTGGATTTTGTTTTTAGTGTCAGTTAGCCAAGTCCAAACCTTTTGATTATGTTGAACATTGTACTGCACAACCTTTAGCTTTAATACATTATGATATTTGGCAATCTCCAACTTTAATACATTATGGTATTCCTGGATTTTTCCTATATGTAAAAAATCGGTTGTCTTTGAACACTTTGGTAATTTTAAAGCTCTTGTTGAAAATTAGTATTCCATCCAAATAAAAAAAATTTCAAAGTGATGGTGGTAAAGAATTTGACTAACCGTATTTTAAACAATTTCTTGCTCAATATGGTATTGCATTTCATATGTCTTGCCCTGACACCCCTTAACAAAATTATGTCGCTGAGCGTAAGCATCACTAAATCAGTGAAATGACACACACCCTCTTAATTCATTCCTATCTTTTTAAGTCTTTTTGGGTTAAGTCTACCAACACTGCACTTTACATCAACAATCGCCTCCCTACTCCTGTTTTACAAAATCATGTTCCTTATACAAAATTGTTTTTTAAAAATCCTAATTACTCCACCTTTCGCGTCTTGCTATCCTAACCTCATTGTCAATACTCCTCACAAACTCGTAGCTAGATCCAAACAATGTTTCGTTCTAGTCTATGCTCAAAATTACAAATGATATAGGTGTCTTGATCCTACCACTGGTTGTGTCTATACCAGTCATCATGTTGTTTTCTATGAACTCTCCTTTCACTATCATGTTCTCTCTAAACCTGTCACATCCACAACAGTTACCTAATCTATCACTCCTCTGCTTGTACTAACCACTATTGAACCCTTACATCAATCTTTTACCTCATATTTTGTGTCTCAAAACAAACCCATTTTTAGTCTCCCTGTTCCTAGTCTCTCTTCCCCACCACTGGCCCCCGAAGCCTTGCTGCCTCCCGCTTCGGCCTCTTTCCCAATAGCTCCCTTTTTACCTCTTGTACACACCAACTCCTTTTTATCATCACCGGTACCTTTTCCTTTGCTGCCTCCTATGTCTGACATTTTTACACTAGCCTCAGCTTCTTCTAGTCCCATTGTCCTTCTCTCTGTTGAACTTGTCTCTCCCTCTACCTCTACTCTTCCTCCACCATCTACCACCTCCTCATATCATCCCATAATCACTCGTTCTAAGGCTGGCATTCGCAAACTCAAACACTTACCCTATTTTTCCACTCGTACTCTATCATTTAAACCAACTTGTTTTTCTCAAGCAATAAAGATCCTGAGTGGCGAATTTAATGTGCTTTTAACTAACCACACTTGGGGTCTAGTTTCATATGATCAAATGAAAAATCTAGTTAGGTGTAAATGGATTTACAAGATTAAATATCGAGCTGATAAGTCTGTGGAATGATACAAAGCGAGGTTGGTCGCTCAAGGATTCCACCAACAACCATGTATGGACTATCATGAAACTTTTAGTCCAGTTGTTAAACCTACTACTATATGCACTATCTTATCTTTAGCTATTTCTCATCGTTGGGTGATTAGACAATTGGATTTTAAGAATGCTTTTCTCATGGATATCTTGATGAAGTTGTGTACATGAAACAGCCTCCTAGTTTTGTTGATAACCTTCGTCCCACTCATGTTTGTAAATTATGCAAAGCTATTTATGGTCTGAAACAAGCTCCTAGGGATTAGCTTTACCCTTTCAGTTCTTTCCTTCTCTCCCTTGGTTTTTCTTGCAGCTGGGCAGACACTTTTATATTTGGTCTCCAGTCCTCTCTTGGTCTTCTTATCGTACTATTGTATGTTGATGACATCATCCTCAGAGATAATATTATCACCCTATTTTTTTTCACTTTATCCATACTTTATCTACCAATTTTGCTATAAAGGATCTTGGTGATCTTCATTATTTTCTTAGAATTGAAGTTGTTTGTCATCCTATCGGATTGTTTCTCTCTCAAATTAAATACACCAAAGACCTTTTACGTCAATTTTATATGTCTTCTGCAAAACCTGTTAAAACTCTTCTACCGTCCCAGTCGGCACCTTCACAACATGAGGGTGAACTCATTTTTTAGTTTTTGCATGCTCCCCGCATGGCTCATTTTCAACTTTTAAAACACATTTTTCGATATTTATTTGGTACTACTAATCATAGGTTACTTATTGCTTCCACAAGTGATTTTTCTCTTTCTTGCTATGCAGATGCATACTGGGCTGGCCACCCTGACAGTCGTCGGTCCACCACAAGTTATATATGTTTTCTTGGACTAAGTTTTATTTCTTAGAAAGCAAAGAAACAACACACTGTGTCTCATTCCAGCACTGAATCTGAATATTATTCCCTTACTTATGCTATAGATGTGACCTACTGGATTCGACAGCTTCTCTATAACTTACATGTGTTTTTGTCTCGTCTAGCTCGAGTGGTACTGTGATAATATTGGTTCCACTTATCTTGCCGTTAATCTAGTTTTACATGCTCAAATCAAGCACATTGAGATAGATTTTCATTTTGTTCGTGAAAAAGTAGCCCAAGGAGATATTCATATCTACTATATTCTCACTGCTGCTCAGATTGCAGATATATTCACAAAGGGGTTGTCTTCACCTCGGTTTCTTATACATAAAAACAATTTCTCTGTGATTCCATCCCATTCGGATTGAGCGGTGTGTAAATGTATATATATCTAACCCTAGTAAACCCTAGGGATATTATTGTAATTATCTCTGTAATTATTGTCTATAAATACAAGCTTTTACTGTTGCAGTGATTAAGTAGTCAGCAAATACAAAAACCCTAGTTTTCTTTAGCTCTTCAAGTTTCAACAAGATTCAAGAACAAATAGGTACTAACTGAATAAAACAGAATCCAGGCTTCTGTTTTCCATGTACTCATAAATCAGCATCTTTACATCTATCTCAATGCAGCAACCAAGAAGTAGAACAGGATTCCTGTGTTGAAGCCTTGAATCAATCTAACCTCATTCTTGAACTCCAGTCTCTTGCCCAGATGTCTTTGAGAGCCTCTTTTGTCTTTACTGCAATTTCTTGGCATTCAATCAACCAACCTTGGCATTTGCATACACTTCTGTAAACGCAACCAAAACCGCCTTATCCAAGTTTATGGCCTTCAGAAAAGCTGTCTGTAGCTGTTGCCATGGTATCAATATCAAACAATGGAAGTTCAAGCTCATCTGGTTTAGTTTCAGCAGAGTGCTCTCTCTTACTTGAGATAGCCACCTCATTTAACAGAAATTTTGGTTTCTCTCACGAGGGCCTGGTTCAGCCGTTCAGATACAGTGAAAGAAACATTAGCACAATCAAACAATCACTTGTAGTACTAATTTTTCTAAACTTTAGATTGTAAAGGGTCATATATTCATGTTACCTTTCTGTTGTGGCTTTCCTTTTATTTTATCTAGCAATGCCTTCCTCTTCCATTGAAAGCAACTACTTAATCCTAGAAGCAAAATGCCAACACAAACTGTAATGCCTAAAATTAAACCACTTACGTTCCTGCCATCACCTGAAAATGAAAAGATTTATAGGTTTAACACCATTTGATATGATCTAAGGTGTATGCAACAGTTTTTTTTTTTTGAAAAGTGAAGCGTCAATATTATTATAACACCATTGTTTAACTAAAATTACAAAACCAATCACCAATATGACAAATCTCAAATCTCTGTCTAGGAAGTTTGGAATCCCCTTATTGTTTGCCCATAATTTTCCTTTTGTACCTAAACCTACCAATTTCATTAATAATAACCCATAAAATCACTAATATCCTAATCCAAATTCCAAGAATCCACAACTCGTACTAATTAGTATTAGTTTCAGCTCATAAGACTTTATCAGAAACCAAAAGTAAAACAAGAAAAAAAAAAACGAATTATTTGAATGTATTCTTCATCGTCCCTAAGTGGACGACACCAGTACTTACAAAAACATTTGCTCTTTTTCTTCCATGTTTTTTTTTTTTCTTATTGCTATGGCAGCTGCATCTTGCAACAATTTTTGGAAACAAATCATAACCTTTTTTTAAATAAAAATGAGTAATTATTATTTTTGACCATTGAGTTTTACCATTAATAACTCTAACCTTTAAAACCAAACAATTTTCTCTTTTAACTTTAGAGCTTTAATAAATTGTCCAATCCTTTTAATTTTTTTTAACTATTTTAGAAGGATTCACGGATGCTAATTGGATAACAGAGAAAGAGGGTTATGCATCCACAATCGGATAGATCTTCACACTTGGTGGATAAGCCATTTCTTGGGGTCTAAGAAACAGACCTCTATAACTGATTATTTATAGCACTTACTGCAGAGAGAAAAGAGACATAATGGATTTATTGTTGAAAATTCTTATTTGGCCAAAACCTATGGCTCAAATCTCTACGAGATGTGATAGTCAAGCTACATTGTCTCATGCATATAGCAATGTCTATAATGAAAAAGCAAAAGACATTGGTCTAAGACACAGCTATGTGAGACAATACCAATGGGGTAATTACTATTGAATTTCTAAAATTCATGGATAATTTGGTCGATTATTTAACAAAGACACTTCCAAATAAAATGATAATTAAGACTGCACAAAGTATGGGTCTTAAACCCACATCTAAAAATCACCAATTATAAAAATCACTCAATTCATGTTAAACACATGTCTTGAGTTCAATGAGTTAAAAGTACATTATTTATGGTGATCGCAAGCACTGTGAAATTTAGTCATCCCAAATAAAAATGCTTGGTTACCATAATGAAAAAAGAGAAAGATGAGCAAACAACTCTTAATAGGCATATAAAAAAAAATCTTTGGAATGTTTAGTTATGGTACACTCTTGATATAGCCTATGAGTGTGAAGTGAGGTCACTTATGTCGAGTTCAAGGCTTTGACTCTAGAGTACTAATGATAACAAGTTACAAATTACGTGACCGTAGTGTATAAGATTTTTTTTAACACTTGTATGGGGAGAAGTATTATATGTGAGATGTAACCGATTAATCAATAAGGATATGTGGTACAAGGTTTATCGTCTATTTTCAAAAAAAAAAATATTAAAATCAAGAGCATCTCCACTTTAGATGTCTAAAAATTATAAATGATTATTTATTAAGATATATATGAGACGGATTCCGATTCTCTCAATTTTGAGAGGAAACTTTAAGCTCGTGTTAGATTCATCTTAACTCTTCAATTATTTTGAATGGACAAGATTTTACCAACAACTAAAAATAATAACATGTCATTTTTTAGATCAATTAAAATACACTTAACAGAGTTAACACAAACTGTCTTTACATGATACAACTCTAGAACGAACACAGAAAATAGAATATAGCAAACAATATAACTTAATTTGAAGTTACTTTTATCAAACCTTAGTAAATAATCAATAATGATTTTAAAAATTTTATACTTTGGTGCTTGATATAATATAATTATTATATATATATTAGTTTTATGAATCAACTATTCAACACAATTGACTCACGGTTTGAACCAGTGACTCGATGTCACGATCGGTTTGATGTCTGGTCTGTAACTATAGTTTGATAACACTAACAAAAAAGAAAGCGGAAAGAGCAACCACTAAAGAGGCAATGGGTTGGCAGGTGGGCAGTGCAATCACGCATATAATAAAATATGTTTAAATGGAAATTTGAATTGCAAACCGATCCCACCGAATCCCTTTAAAAGAATTCATACCCGTTCTATAAAAATAGTTTATTGCAGGATTAATCGCACTATTTATGGTAAAAGATCTGCACTGGGGTTCACAGTCGCGTTGGAGAGGGGGAAAAAAGAAACTAAATATAATTACTATAGGATTTACCAAACATTTTTTTATAGCAATGAATCTGGATTCATACTTCATTTGACTAAATCCTAATTAAATCTAAATTTACGGTTGTGGACCTGAATAAACATCTCATTAATTACGAACACCTTGGATATAAGGTCCACCTAGGGATAAAGATTTTTTTTGTGGATGGAGAGTTCATTGAATCGATTAGGGTAAGAGTTTGAGACTTCTGAGAATCATTTCTTAATCAAATTACCTTAATTTTATGTTATAATAATTTTTCATCGTTAAAATTGTATTGCATAAATCATTTATGTTTGTCATCGGTAGGGTTGCTTCGTCGATTTTTCTCACCATCAAAATCTGGATTGGAACCCCAACCTAAGTATGTCTTTCGCAACACAAATCATGGATGAAATTCAACCAATATTTTTATTTATTCTGGTAATACAATCTCCCACTACATAATTCAAAGATTTCTTTTATTTGATGAGTTAAATCTTATGTCTCTTAATTGAAATTCTAATATCATATTTCTCAAATGTGTTTAACCTTATATCTTTTATTTCTTTTCTATGTTGGATGCACCTTTCCAACTTTGTATGCCGCTTTTTATCTCCATGACTAACACGCCAAAGTTGAATCCTTTACTGAGAAGTGACCACTTAATTCATATTCAGGAGACATGTGACCATTGCATGTCAAGAAGAGATATTTAGAATATTTAAGAGCATTTTTTTTATAAGTAGAGTATTTAAGTGCAATTATTGAATTCTTTACTGAGAAGTGACCACTTAATTCATATTCAGAAGACATGTGACCATTGCACATCAAGAAGAAATATTTAGAATATTTAAGAGCATTTTTTTATAAGTAGAATATTCAAGTGCAATTATGTGTTTATAATCTATGCTTAGGTAACTTACTATGTTTCAATTATTCTCTTGGTCATCCCTTCAGTTTGATCTTCACCAAAGATTCTTGCAATTTTGAAATCTAAAATTTTGGGCATCATATCGTTGTCTAGTAATATGTTATTTGTTTTCATATCTCTGTGAATTATTCGTGGCCTAGAATCTTGGTAGAGATAAAGAGATGGAGAAGTCCTCGTGCAGTCTCAATTGTACTTGCACAAGAACTTCCTCCATCTCTTTTTATCTCCATCAAAATTCTAGGCCACGAATAATTCACAGAGATCTAAAAACAAATAACATATTACTAGACAACAATATGATGCCCAAAATTTCAGATTTCAAAATTGCAAGAATATTTGAAGGAGATCAGACTGAAGAGACGAGTAAAAGAATAATCGAAATATACCTATACATAGATCATAGATCCATAATTGCACATAGAAATTTTTTTAAAAAAATTCTTGCTGTGAGATGGTTTCATGTCTTCTGAATAGGCTTTAAGATTACTACAAGATAATTGACATTTGTTAGACGCTTTATTTCTGGCGCTTCATAAAAACACCACCATATAATAACCGCTGGTGCTTCTTTTGTGGCGTTTCCTTGAAGCGCCACAATATACAAGGAACATATAACGACGCTTCAAAGTGTTGTTATATATGAATCTTAATACGTATAGCAGTGCTTTTAAGCGCCGCAATATACCGGCCCTTAAAAGCGTTAGTATATGCAGTATGCTCCTCTGCATATACCGGCGCTTAGAGGAGCATATTATGGCGCTCTAAAACGCCGAAATATGAAATGGGTTTCGAGCATATTCTGATGTAGTGCAGACATATACTCCTCGGCATATACCGGCGCTTATGCTCTTCGGCATATACTAGCGCTTCAAAGCACCGACATATGCTCCTATGCATATACCTACGCTTTGAGCGCCAGAATATAAAATTAATTTCGAGTATGTTCTGACGTTTTAAAATATCGATATTTTTTGGTGTTTTAAAGCGCAGGCAAAAAAATTACACATAAAAAATCCTTTGCCGCTGTATTTTTTCCCTTAAAATTTTTTTGCCGCTCCCTGCTCCACTGCGCCCTTTCCCCCAAATTTTTTTCCCTTCTCCCTAAAGGGTCGCGTTACATAGCCATCATCGACATGGTTCACCCCAACAATCTAATTTTTCAGTATTCTGCAAGAAATGGAGATGGTAATGGAAGATTCATGCTCGCGTATTTCTCTGTTTCTCTCCATGGCTCGCGCTTTGCACTCTGGTAGTGTACGGACTCTAGGTTTGTGAAGAATTCTATACTGACTATGCCACGAATATGTAAAGTTTCGGTTTGTTAAAGAATCTTTGTTAGAGATTGTAAGATTTTTTGTTTGCTTGTTTGTTCTTGTTTTTTACCTCTGTCTTGGACCTGAAACTTGAAGAGTTGAAGTCCAAATCTGTAGGGTTTTGTCGAACTCTATGAGATTTGATTGTTAATTTGAAACGATATATGGAAATTGGTGATTTTTATGGTGAATAAAAGTCAAGATTTGAATATTAGGGTTTCTGGAACTTTTTTTTGAAGAATTTGAGCTCCTTAAGGTTTGATGCGTTTGTTGGAAAATGCTTGAGATATGGGGTTTGGAGGAGCTTAGAGATAGAATTTTTGGGTTTTGAATGAAGTTGATGTGAAATTTGAGTTTGTTACTGTTATACTTGGTTCTTGATAGTTCTCTGCTTTGGATCTTCAAAACAGTAAACGTCATTTGACTCTTTTTTCTTTCCTTCAAAATAATGCTTAGATATTGTTATTTGCCTGTAATATACTGGAATCCTGTAAAATGGGGTGAGTTCTTGGTTAGATATCAATTCACCACTTATGCTCATAATTTGATATCATGACAGAAATTGTAGAAAAGAGAATCAGTGCCTTTTCTTTTTATAATTTCATTTGTAAGTAAATTATAAATCCTAACAATTAGGAGATCTATATATCTCAATTCTCAAATATATATAAAGAAGAATAAGAAAATTAGTTGCATTTTTTCCATAGTTAGGATTTGCATATTTGTTGCTTCTTCTGCTTGAGAGTGTTTCTGGTTTAAGTTCAGTGCCTGTTAACTTGTTGAAGGTGTTGCATACTGAATTTGCTTTAAAGTCGCTATTTTTTCCTTTGGTCTCAGAAACTAAGAATCAGTGGGCACGTGACGACCCTGCTTTTCTTGTAATCTGCAGCCTGCTTCTGACAGTTGCAACTTTGGCTTATTGTGCTGCTTCTGACAATTGCTATTTTTTCCTTTGGATTTTTTCTTAAGGGATAAGTAAAGTAAGTCCTCACCAATTAGGGAAAACAAAAAGAGAAAGAAAAGGAAAAGGAATAATTTTTCTTAGCTGATTCCTAACTGCCATCCTCCTACTACGAGGGTCAAAGTCTGCTACAGTGCAAACTTAATGAATACGACCTTCCATCCATAAACGGCGGAAAAGGGAAGGAAACAAGAAGAAAAACGAATAACTTAACTCATGTTAATGAAAGATTTGTTGCAGTTCTTTATTTTTCTGATAAAAGCATGGGCTTAATGGTCTTGATATTGTAGGGTGGTCACCGAAGTTGTTGATGTTGGTCCCCTGCTGAATGGGTGAAGGTCAGCGAGCGGGAAACTGTAAGTGTCTTGTTTTTTTTCTTCATAATCACTCCGCTCTCTCCTCAGAAGGAATGCCCTTACACATGATGAAGTTGCCGAGTGTTTTGTGTTGGAGTTCTGACTAGTTGCATGTCCTTAATTCACAGAAAGATTGCTTTGAGGTGCATGCATTGGTTCCAGGACTTCTGCGTGATGAGGTAACCACTTTTCTTTAAAATCTCCTTTTCTTGCTCTTTGCTTTTCGTTTGCCCTTATTGGTTAGTTTAAACTATTGTCTCTAGGATTAGTAATTAGTATTGATATGTTCAGTGAACTAAGTTGATCAACAGTCATTAGGACCATTGGTACTGGCAGAATGATCTTTTTTCTCCCTTAAAGTTGGAACTATTTGCTGATAATACTGGAGAGAAATATATATAGATAGGTGCTTGCAATCTTTTAATAAATTTTTAAAATGTGCATATACATTTTGCTTTGTCTTTGGCTGCGTATTTTTTTTTTTTTGGAGTAAACCATGAGTTTTATTGTTCTGTTTAAGATTTAGTGATCTGGGTTATTGTTCTTTTTTGAAACTGCAGAGCCCAGATGGAGATGTGATAGATTGTGTTTTATATCATCTTCAACCAGCTTTTGATCATCCTGAGCTTAGAAGACAGAAGCCATTGGTAATTTAATTCTGTTTGTCTCGATTGAAATTTTCTTCTGAGAAAAAGAAAATCTCAAAAACCAACAAATTTATGTTAGTAATTGTAATGTACTTAATTTAGATCATTACAGGTTTAATTTTGGGACTAATAAGGTTTGATTTTGACAGGATCCACCGGAGAGGCCTAAAAGCAATGAGACAACAGAGACAGTGACAGAAAGCTTTCAGATATGGACAAACTCAGGTGAATCATGCCCAGAAGGAACTGTTCCAATAAGAAGAACTACAGAGAAAGATCTCCTAAGGGCAAGTTCCATCAGAAGACAGGAAAGAAAATTAAGAAGAGTAAGGAGAGATTCTACAGGCGGTGGCCATGAGGTTAGGATTTCAATTTTATCTCTAGAAACAAAATGGTGACTAGAAATGAAAACAGAATTCTCCTTTTTTTTTTTTTTGGAGAAATTGCTTTGGTTGCTGTTCAGGCAAAATTTCCCTTCTGTTTTTTTTTTTTTTCTTCTTTTGGAAGTAGAAGTACTGAACCACAACTTATTGCCCATCAACATTTTAAGAGAAAATCTGTCTTCTCGTTCTTTCTTCTTCCTACAAACCCTTCAACAAAAATGCTAGTTACCTTAAAGAAGGCTAATTTTAGTTTTCTCCTGTTTGATATATATTATAAGTTAATGCAAAAGAAAGAAAGCATGCTATGAAGAGACATTTGATTACAACCTACAAATTCCTTATAACAGTGAAAGTTTAATCTATTTATATACAGAAACAAATTGGGAAAATGGTATGCTAAAGTTTGCTTAGAACTTTTGTTCCCCCAAAATGATACAATACAACAATAGCTGAAAAAGAACACAGTTATACAAGATAACATCTTCTGCTCAAAGTTGGGTGAACTTTTGCTTATCAGTCAGTTTTTGACATTTGGTATCCATTTGGTATGCCGGATTAAGAGGATGGTAAGATTAGGAGTAGGATATAATGAAAACTATTTTCATAAAATAGTGTTATATGATCATTTCCATGTTTTTTTTTATTTTACCAAATGTAAGATTGAACGAAATCATCTCATTTTATCTTATCCTTCTTTCAATCCGGTTTACCAAACGGGTACTTGATTTTGGAAATGTTTCTTATTGAAGCATGCAGTTGTATTTGTAAATGGAGATCAATATTATGGTGCAAAGGCAAGCCTAAACGTGTGGACGCCTCGCGTAACTGATACAGATGAATTCAGCTTATCACAAATTTGGGTTATATCCGGTTCGATTGGCAATGATATAAATACTATTGAAGCCGGTTGGCAGGCATGTCTATAATTTCTTCTCAGTGATAATCATTTGCTTCAATTTGTTTTTCCATGTCTCTGTTATAGAAAGTTCAGAATTTTCAAATCAAGAAATAACTATTTTTTTTGCATAATACATGGGTTTCATTCAAACTTGAAATGAAGATACATTTGTTTATCTGCATGAAATCAAACCTACTATTTTATTTCATTGTTTGAGATTATACTGTTGAATAAACTATAATTTAGTCCTCTCTGACTTTGTGTGGAGTGGATATATAATAAATTAATAAACAATTTCATTCATATTTTTTGCAGGTTAGCCCAGAGTTATATGGAGATAACTATCCTAGATTCTTCACATATTGGACTGTAAGAATTATTTACCTCTTTATTTTTCCTGCTAAAATTCTATAAACATAAAAAAGAAAAATGATGGTTAATTATTGAAGTTTGATTTACAGACTGATGCATACCAAGCCACCGGATGCTACAATTTACTCTGCTCTGGTTTTGTCCAAACTAACAACAAGATTGCCATTGGAGCAGCAATCTCTCCAAGATCCTCTTACAATGGCAGACAATTTGACATTGGCTTAACAGTTTGGAAGGTCAGTTTTTTAAGTTAAAAATGCAGTTGATTTATATTTAATCTATTTTTAGAAGAAAAAAAAAATTAAAGTTCTAGTTGTTGCTTCAAGCTTGAGGTAGTCTTTTACAGTTACAAAGTGACTACCCTTTTATTAAAGCCTTGACAATGACAAACACATCATCCAATCTTTTGAGTATATTGTCATGAGTTGCTACATTTTTCTTCTTGATTTTTTCCCAATCTTGAAAGATTCTTTTCTCTTTTTCTTTTTTTTACAAAGGGTCCTTGACCTTTTTTTAAAATAAAAAAAAAATGGACTATACAATGGGATGTAGTTCTCTCCCATCTTTTATCCCTCCCATCTCTGGTGTGAGTGAGATATCTTCTGCGATGACAAACGACTCTACCATCTAAAGCTAGCTAGCACTCACAAACGGCGCTCGATTTTATTTTTATTTTTTCTCTTTAATAAAGTACTTTCTTTATATGTTGAAATTCCAACTAGAAATTTTCATGACTCCTCTGCCTTTTTAAAAAAAGTGCTAAAGTAAAATTTATATTTTTGTTTTGGGATCCAAAGCATGGACATTGGTGGCTAGAATTCGGGTCAGGATTATTGGTTGGATATTGGCCTGCATTTTTGTTTAGTCATTTAAGAAGCCATGCAAGTATGGTACAATTTGGAGGGGAAATTGTGAACAGCAGATCAACTGGAGTTCACACATCAACTCAAATGGGTAGTGACCATTTTGCAGAAGAAGGATTTGAGAAAGCGGCTTATTTTAGGAATTTGCAAGTTGTTGATCAGGATAATAACTTGCTTCCTTTATCAAACCTTCACCTCTTGACTGATCATCCAAATTGTTACGATATAAGACAAGGTAGAAATAATGTTCAATCTGATGCGCATCAAATTGAACAGTATGCGCATCAGATTAAACAGCAGGCGCATCACATTCAAGAAATAACAACGAAGCACGATGATTAAATGAACAATATGCAATCCCAAGTTGATGAGCTGAAGTCTTTACTATAACAGTTGGTTAATAGAGGACCTCAAAATTGATATCAAGTGATGGAAAAATAATTTTTCAGACTACATTCCATTTCTTTATCTTGTATGAATTTTATATGTTAACTATGATTGTTTTTTTGTGTAAATGAGATGACTTTTATATTGAGTAAAAAAATTTTTTATGGATATTTGATGGTACATTTTATATATTGAAGAACATTTGAAATTTTATGGATTTAATGGTATATTTTATTTATTGAAGGGTATTAGTGTTGATATTTAAGCCAAAATAATGTAAAAACACAATTAAAACCACCTTTAGCGGCGCTTAAAACCACCTTTAGCGGCGCTTAAAACCGTTTTTAGCGGCGTTTTAAAGTGCTGCAATATGCATAATATGTCCACAATGTACCGGCACTTCTAAGCGTCGGTGTAGTTCGGCACTTAAAAGGGAGCTTAAAACAGTTGAAATATACCGGCTTTCAAAAGCGCCACTATATGAGTGTCGGTATATTTCGGCGCTTCAAATGGTCGGTATATAGCGGCGCTTCTAAGAGCCGAAGAAATATGCATTTTGCAGCGCTTTCTTTAAGCGCCGGTATTTGCGCTTCGACATCACACATACCAGCGCTTTATCCGGTGCTTGCAATAAGCGCCAGTAATGCATATTGTAGCACTTTAAAGCGCCGAAATATGCAAAACAAAACGCTGGCGATGATCTTTTATCTTATAGTGAGAGTACAAGCAATTCTCAATGAAGTGAGAGTACAAGAAATTCTCAATGAAATAATATGTATTCACCTTTGATGTGTTAGTCTGGGAGATAATAAGTCTTACATTTGAAAACCCTGTCGAAGTTTCTAGCGTTTAGCTGAGTATGATGCTTCCTTTGAGAGGTAGACTGCGACATTAAAGGTGCAAAACAAATGATGGACATTGTTTAAACTGGTCAACATACCAATCCAAAAAGTTATTTTCTTCGTAGTTGTATCTGCAATTTCGATGGTCAAAACTGTAAAGCTATTATCTTTCCAAAAAAGTAATTTTTGTAATATTAAAATATAATCAAATAATCATATTAGATAAAATATTTTATCTAAGGCTTTAGATGACCAATTAATTGATTCTTGTTGGGCCAGTAGTCACAATAATACAAGAGGAAAGATGCATTAAGGGAGGTTATATTTCTAGGTAACAATGGTTCTTTTTTGTCACCGATTTGTTTCTTCTCAAATAAAAGTAGATTATATAGAATGAATGCTAGAGCAGAAAAATCTATCCTCCAGCTTCCTTCTAAATTCCTAATCTATTGATCATTGTGTATAAAATGATTTATTATTATTTTTACCCATTGAGTTTTACCACGAGTAACCCTAACTTTTAAAACTTTAACCCTTGTCTCGTTGAGGTAATTCTAGCAAGTACATCGTGTTTTAAAAATATAACCAAATTTCTTCCTAGTTATGTATCTTTTTTAAAAAAATTTAACAAGTAACGATAACACATAAAAATCTTGGGGAAATTCTTACTTTCAAAGAAATCAATGTATAAAAATAGAGTGATCCACTCATATACAAATCCTTATATTACTACTTATAGAAAACTTGTTCATAAATTCAAACAAAATCAATATCTATCAAATATATATAAATCCTTGATCAAACTATTCAACATAATTTCCAAGGTATATAGAATTTCATGCTCATATAGAAATTCTAATCTTAAAATTTTGTTTAAATAAATAAGAAATCTCAGTTATGCGAATTAAAAAATTAAATCAAAAAAGACTGACACCTTGAGGATGCCAGATATTATATTTTCACTAAGCATGCGCCAACAATCACGAGTTGATTGAGGAATAACAAACCTACAAACACAACTGAAAGTAAAGTTGGAGTTAAGCTATATAGCCTAGTGAGATAAAGTTAAATCCCATAAAGATAAAACCACGTCTACAGATCATATACATGTATCATACAATTACATAAGAAGTAGGGATTGAGATACATACATATATACTAGCATAATAGTAAGTTTACTAAAACAATTAATCAAATTCGCCAACAAGCTTTGAAGTAAACCACATTTCATAAGTTACAGAAAAACTTATTAAAACTCTTATAAATCAAAAAACAATTCTCTTTAACACGAGAAACATTTCTTATTCTAAATTCACCACTGAAGATCAATGACGATGAAAAAAATATGAAATCAAAAGTTAAACAAAACTCACACCTCTTTCTTGGCCAAGTATATTACATTGCTCATCTTTGGGCCAAACATATCACATCGTCCCTCACTAGGCCAATCATGTCACAATACTCCTCACTAGGCCAATCATATCACGACGCTCCTTACTGAGCTAATTATATCACGACATTTTTTACTGGGCCAATCATATCACGACGTCCCTCACTAGGAAAACCCATTTTTTTTATGAAAACATATATGAACATTAACTTTTTCTCATTTTCCACAAACTCTTTTTAAAGTAAAGCATATATAATAAGTAAATCTCAAATTTTCATCATAATGTAACAAATTGATTTATCAAATTATCCATATTCAACATAATATATACTTATTATATATTAAAACATCAAAGCAAATAGAAGATGTAGTAACTATAAGATACATGTAGAGAACCACTCACCTCGAAAGCACCAAAGATCAAAGCAATTTATATGGTTAAGTAGTTTAATAACATTACCTTTTTCTTTTTTATTAAATTACAACCAAAATTTCTATTTTTTTAATAAATTTCCAAAATTTCGACTTCTTTTATTCTTTTGAACATTTCCCCGTTTAAAGTTACATGTTAACCAAAAACAAAGTCAACATAAACCAATCTAATTTACTTCCGAGCCCAACTTCTAATCTCAACATCCCATCAAATAACAGAGAATGTCCATCCAACTCAAATTCTCAACTCAACACATCATTAATCTCAACAAGAATTCCATTTATCCACATATAATTAATTCCCATCCATATAACCCAAGCATCGAGTATAGCTTAGGAAACATATATATATATAAATAAAAGGTTTTTGAGATAAATCCATTTTATTAAGTTTGGGTTTAAACAAAAACTGATATGGATTTCATTCTCTTATAATCTTGTTAAATTTATTAACTCTGGCTCTAATTTTTCCTTTTAACACCCTTGATCCATCCTAAAATGAATTTCCAAATTTCTGTTTTGTGAATAAGATTAACGATTAAAAAAACATAAAACCAATTTTCATATGCCAAACTCATAACTGTATATATTTTCTTATGTAAAAGATAAGCTCTAATAACATGGCGTTATTTCAAGTATTTGTTCCAATTAAGTAATTATTGAAACTGATATCATCACGTTAGCACATTATTGAACTTTGAGAAGAAAAAAGTTAATTTAATTTCAAAAACCTAAAAAATTATTGCACTAACACTTCACAAGAAATAGAAGATATGAACCCAAAATGAATAAAAAGAAAAGAAAAGATTCATCATACAAAGTTACTAACATTAGCACAGAAACAGTAACAACATAAAGCTATTATTTAATAACCAAATGAAACGCAGGCAACAATTCAAGAAGAATAACATATACACCAAAACGCACGCTTTAATTGTAGGAAACAAAATTCAAGGATAATTAGAAAACTATGCTTTGCTTACCTTTGGAGATCAAAGGAATGAACTTTGTTGAAGAATTTCCCCCAGAGAGAGAATTTGTTTTCTAAAGCTCAAATCGCAAATTTTGTTTTGGAACCATGTTCCCTCGACTCCATATTTAATATGGAGATATAACTTATTTAGGCTTAGAGAGAGATGATTGATTTGAGAAGGTGAGGTGAGAGAGACAGAGAGAACTGATTTGGGTTTGAGAGAGGGCTAGTGTGCTGATCGAAAGGGAGAGAGAAGAGAAGATAAGGAGATACGAGATGCTTATGTTACGGGCTGTAAGCTTAAGTCGCTGACCGTGCGGCCTTAGGCTCGAAAACACCTCCGTGAAATGCCTAAGCCAGCCTTCCTTTGACTACTCAAGAGAACCACCCTCGAAGCTAGACTCGCTCAAAGAAAATAACTAACATAAAAGAGAGAATATGAGACAAAGCTAGAGAGCTTGCTATTGCTTGAATGAATGAATGATTTACAAGTGAGGGGGAGGCCCTTTATATACGGAGAGCTCCTTTACATCCATGGCTAACATCTTGCCAAGTGTCGCAATCCTACGGTACTAAAAGTGTAGTACAAGTGTACTACAAGTGTAGTACGAAAGTACAAGGTACTACTCATCGAGTGCATGTGCAATACAATGTTGTACATTATAATTACAAGTGTACTATGAAACCCTCGAACACGCGGGTCATGACATT
This sequence comes from Bretschneidera sinensis, assembly GCA_023935145.1. Classification (NCBI taxonomy): domain Eukaryota; kingdom Viridiplantae; phylum Streptophyta; class Magnoliopsida; order Brassicales; family Akaniaceae; genus Bretschneidera; species Bretschneidera sinensis. Next base: position 98,802,693 of record CM043697.1, on the reverse strand, counting down.
CTCCCAATCTGGCGACGCCCTCATCGCACTCTCGGCATGAAACTGGTCGATCTTTGTCTGAAATTGCCAAAAGGCCTCAGTTGGTTTTCAACTAGTCTCACTATCGGGTTGTCCCTTCCATCGTATCAAGTACTCATGCCTTGGCTTGTAGTTCTTCCATCTCAAAACTCGATCGACCATTATGCTCTCAATATCTCAGTCATAGGATATCCTAACTCCTATAGGGGCTCACTATGACTCACCTCGATCCAGATCACTTTGGTCTTCATGGAATGGTTTCAACATACTCACATGGAAGACCGGGTGCACCTTGAGCTTGGATGGTAGCTCAAGTTTGTAGGCCACATTGCCTATCCTCCGAAGAACTCTGAAAGGCCCCTCATATCTGCGCACCAATGCTTTATGGATCCCCTTGGTGCGAAGTACCAAATGTAGCTTCACAAGCACATAATCCCCCACTTGGTACTGCACATCATGTCTCTTACGATCAACCCACTTCTTAAAATGCTTAGCTGCCTTGTGTAGGCAAACTCGAGCCAAGTTAATTTGCTCCTGCCACTCCTTGGCAAACTTATAGGCTGCTGGAGTTGACCCCGTGTATCCCACAGAAATAGTACTCAGAGTGTGAGGCTACCGTCCCATCCCAATCTCGAAGGTACTTTGGTTAATGGCCTCACTGCTTTGTAAATTATAGGAAAACTGAGCCACATCTAGTAACTTTGGCCAATCTCATTGCGAGGCACTCACATAGTGTCAGAGGTATGTCTCCAACAAAGCATTCACTCTCTCAGCCTGTCCGTTGGTTTGGGGGTGGATACTAGTGAAGAAATTTATATCCGATCCGAACAACTTGAATAATTCTGTTCAGAACTGTCCCGTGAACCATCCATCCCGATCACTAACAATGGACTGTGGTACACCCCAATACTTCACCACATACTTGAGAAACAATCAGGCTGCCTCCTATGCTAGACACTCTTTGGTAGCCGGAATGAAAGTCTCATACTTATAAAACCGGTCCACCACTGTTGCGCGTTTATTTACCTAAATTAATAAGCAAATAATCGCACTCGTTTTACTTGCAAGTGCACAAGGTCAACAGTGTAGTATAGTGTGCGATAACAAGATCATCTCCACAGGGATTGGTAAAGTTCGTTTTTAGAATTAGTTTCTTCAAAGTAAAAGGAAATAAATAACTGTTGAATGTGATTTGATAATAATAAAGACATAGGGCTTTGATATCCACCACTAATCATACTTTCCCAATTGTATAATGTATCAGTGCACTAGCCTTATCATGTGTACCTAATGGTCGCCAACCTAAGGGCATGGTATCTACTCCTTAAGCTCTTGATTTCCCTAAGCAACGAGTTAGGCATGGTATCTACTCTAACTCTTTTCTTTCTTAAGGGATTCAGCATGGTATATGCGTGAGTTGTTCCTTAAGAAAGCATAAGATTTATGGAAATCGACAACCACATTAGACCTAGGGCATGGTATCTACTCCTGGTTTCCCATGTTGATTAATCCAAGAATCTGGTGTGGATATCTTTTATTACTAATGTTAGACCCAAGACTCAGTCATCCAAATTGATCTAACTAACCAATCCATACCACATGCATACGTTGGCCATACACATACATATGAGGAATTTAAATAAGCACATGCATTAATCAAGTTAAGCAACATAATAAAGGCTATTGGCATAGATTTTATCAATGAATAAATATATGAGAAAACATAACTAGGGCTTCAATCCAGCCCTATAAGAAAGTTAGTTACACATGCTGTCTAAGAAAAAAATCATATATAAACTAAACATAAAAGGAAGAATAAACCCGAGAGAAGAGGCGTCAATTCTCTCCCAAAGCTTACAATTCCAAGCTAAGCAAAAGATAAAAGAAATGATCTCTTTTATGATGGTCTGTTTTGTGTGTGCTTTACAGGTGTATTTATAGGGCTTTAGTAGTCCTAAAGAACTCAGGAACCCTAAACTTCCTAAACCGTAAAAACTCTCTTATTTCCAAAATAGGGTTCTGCCATTTTACTGTTCACGCTCGTACATGTGCGCTTGATCGCATGCGTCTTACGCTCGATCCTTTATGTGTGCGAACGATCACATATGCTCTCGATCGCATGCAGCAGTGCGATCGATCGCAGTTTGACCAGAAGCTGCTCCAGGATTTCCAGGCTTCTTCTGTTAAGTGCCAAAACTGCTTCTTTTTCTCCAAGACCTTATAAAAACATGTAAAACACACAAATGAAATAAAATAGACTAAATTAACGTAACTAAGGATCTAACAAATGTAAATAAGGGGGCTTAAATATGAATATTTAAGCACCTATAACACCCCCAAACTTACATATTGCTAGTCCTATAGCAATACAAAACTAAAAACTAAACGAAAAATAACACTATATAGATAAATCTAATATTATGTCCACAAAAAATTTTAGGTTTTCACACAAAAATATGATACGTATTCATGAGCAAGGTTAACAAGCGTAAACATATCTTTGCAATGAGCAAGAGTTTTGAACGCAAATCATTTCTGTGAGGCAGTTTAAGACATCACAAGTTTGACTTTAGTGTGTGGTGAACTAGATAATAAAATATTGGGTTTCCAAATAATTCAAAGGTGTAGTGTTTCAATGACCCAAGATTCACCAAACTTCATATTAGAGTCAACAAGGATGGCATAGATTTTCTTCTTTTCTTTTATTTATGAGATTTTTGCCCAGTTAGTTCCCTTAAGCTTTCTTTTTGACTCGTGTAACGAGTGTTTAGCCAATGACTCCCAAACCATATGGTTTTAGGGCATTAGATGTAAAGACACCCCTAAAGACTTACTAACTCGAGTAAAAAATGCAACAAAACTAACTGGTCTCAATGCTACCAATCAGAATTTTTCACCTTTTGACGTGACACTCAATGCTTGCTGAGGCAAGAGGACCAGTTACTTAACGGAAAGTTCTTTTCAATGATCTTTATAAGCTCAAAATTTTTCCACCTTTTGACATGACACTCACTGCTTACTGAGACAAGAGGGCCAGTTACTCAGTGGAAGTTTGTTTTGTTCATCATTAGGAGCATTTTTCTTTTTGAGCAGTAAGTCTTTTTTTTCTTATTTTGTTATGCCAAAATGTTCATCTAATAGGTCATCTAGTTCACAATCAAGCAAAAGAAACATACAAATCAAAATTATATGTCATACCCCACACAATTATGTGCTAATGTGCTCATGATAGTTTAGGTTAAACTTGTGAATTCTCAAATACCAAAAAAGAAATGATCTAGGTTCAAAACTCAATTATTGACCTATATGTTCAAGGTGTTAAGCTCACTAATGAAGTCAAATCATATGTTTTGTTTTAGATCACCCAAAATTTTGGACATAATGATACGCATTTTTCTTTAAAAACAAAAAACAAAAAATGGGACAGTGTGTGTATGTGAATGTGTCTCCATACCCCCAAACTTAAATCACACATTGTCCCTAATGTGTAAATAGCATGGAAAGAGCTGACATGGGAGATAGAAAACTAATGGCTGGCATGGCTCGTAGCACGCCCCCAAACTTCAACTGGATGTATGTACTATGTTCTTGAAAAAGAAAGACAAACAAATATAAAATGGAAAACAAGTAATAATAGACAACTATAGAAAAGTAAATATGTATAATAAAATAAAATAATAAAAATGATATACTTTGGGGTGCCTCTCATGAGCGCTAAGTTTAATGTCTTCAGCCAGATGAGGTACTCTCTCAATTTTAGTCTTTTGGCAGGGAGTACTTAAAGTCCACTTCATGTGGCTCAAGTTCTCTTAGTGGTGCTGCACATTCATCATGACTCAATCTTTTCAGTTTATTCAAATGTGATTGCTTCTTATCAGCCGGTCTTGGATGCATCAGATAGACTTCAGGGAGGTGCATAACTTCAAAGATGTCATCAAGGATAGTTTCTAATGCATGCTCAATATCCGATCCTTCGAAGCTATGGGTGAGGGCGGCCTCCAATAGATCAGTATGATGGATTTGAAAAGCTTGCTTGACAGCACTTTGCATCATACATTCATTAAAACATTCATCATCATTATCATCTTGGGGTAATTTCATTGCATCAAATATCTTAAATTCTATTGTCTCTCCATTTACCATCATACTTACAATACCCTTTTTCACATTAATTATTGTATCAATAGTTCTCATAAAGGGTCTTCCTAAGATGATAGGTAGAGGTAATGGCATAGGGCATTCTTCTATATCTAATACAATGAAGTCAGCAAGCAAAATAAACTCACCTACCTTTACAAGGACATCTTTAAGTATACCTCTAGGTCTTTTGATGCTTCTATCTGCCAATTGTAAAGTGATGGAGGTTGGTTGAAGCTCCCCCAAACCTAGCTTTTCAACTACTGTGTATGGTAGCAAATTGACACTTGCTCCTAAATCTAGTAATGCTCGCTCAAACAACTGATCACTTATCCTACAGGGAATAGTAAAACTACCTGGATCTTTTAGTTTTGGTGCTAGTTTTCTTGATAATACTGCACTGACCTCTTCAGTTAGAGCCACTGTTTCATTCTCTTGAAACTTTCTTTTATTAGTGCAACAATCTTTTAAAAATTTAGCATAAGCCAGAATTTGTTTAATTGCATCTAATAAGGGAATGTTAATTTCTACTTTTCTCAAAGTTTCAAAAATATCAAACAATTTATCTTTCTTTGGCGTTACTAACCTTTGAGGGAAGGGTGGTGCATTCCACTTCTCTACTTCACTTACCTTGGATGTGGATGGCTTAGCTGGAGATGCTTGAGCTGGCTCATTAACTCCTATGATCTTACCATTTCGGAGAGTTGTAACGACTTTTAGCTGCTGATATCCTCTTGGATTTGGTAGTGTTTGTGTTGGGAGTTTACCTTGCTTCCTTTCACTTAGCTCCTTAGCCAATTGCCCCATTTGTACCTCTAACCTTTGAATTGCTTCCTCATGTGCTGTTGTGGTTTGTCTTTGCTGATCTAGTGAAGTCATCAATGTTGTCATTAGTTGCTGTTGTTGAGTGGGTAATTGTTTTATAAGACTTTCTAGATCATCCTTCTTGGGTTCTGGAACTAGTTGGGCTGCTTTATGGAAGTTCCTTTGTTGCCTTTAAGGTTCAAGGTGTTTTGATTGTTACTCCATGAGAGGTTGGGGTGGTTTCGCCATCCCGGATTGTAGGTATGTGCATATGCACTGTTCAATCCCACATAGTTCCCTTGCTCGGGATCTGTAGATGAATACAAATGGCAGGTCTCAGTAGTGTGATCAAATTGAGAACATAAAGAACATACCTAGCTTTGTGTAGCTTGTGGTCGAGGAGAGATGTTTTGAGTAGACATGGCTTTTACAATCATATCTAGCCTCATATCTAGCTTCCTCTCCAAAGCAACTATTTGGGTAGAGGGTCCACCATTTAGAGTAACCTCATACATACCTTTGCTCTTGATTCCTTGTCTACCTCTAGAGGAGAATTGTTGGGTATGTTCACTCAATGCCTCAAACAGCTCCATAGCTTCTTCACTGCTCTTCTCCATCAGCATACCTCCACAACCAGAATCAACAATACCTTTATTCATGTCATTTAGACCTTCATAAAAGACTACTACCAGCTCATCTTGAGGTAGGTTGTGGTGTGGGCATTTGAGTAATAGCTCGTTGAAGTGTCCCCATGCCTCAAAGAACAGATCTCCATCCCTTTGTTGGAAGGATTGGATCTCCTTCTTTATTTGCCTTGTCTTCTGGGCTGGGAAGAATTTCCTTAGGAATTTACCAGCCAACTCCTCCCAAGTGTGGATTGAAATTGTAGGCAAAGAATTGTACCATAGTGTAGCATTATCTTTTAAGGAAAAGGGAAATAGAATTAACCTTATTCCTTCTTGATCTAGGCCTTGGATATGCTGGAACTTGAAAAGATCAAAAAATTCCCGTAGGTGCAAGTGTGGATCTTCGTTGGGTGTACCCCGAAAGTGAGTTAGTGCACTCAGTATTTGCAGAGATATGTAGTAATTGCCTTCCGCCTCAGGTTGATATGCAATGCATGATGGCTGATCAAGGTTCCGTGGGATGAAGGACTGCTTCATTGGTACTCATGCAGGTGGTTACTGGTTTTCAAGCTATTCCGCCATTGGTGCTTCGTTCTTGAATTCCTCTTTGTTCTCCTCGAAGTTGTTCCTAAGCCTTTGTCGGATGGTCCATTCAAGCTCTGGATCGAGTGGAAAGACTGTTGGATGTCGGGATCGAAGTCCGTGCATAAATTAGATAAATCAATTTCAGTGCAGCAGTTCAACTTTGCTGCTCGGGTAACTCTCTGCCCTAATTGCGCTCGATCGCATAAGAGGTTGCGATTGATCGCAAATACTACAGAAAGTACAATTAGGGTTTGAAGTTCCTGAAACAGAACGAACATCAATTAGGTTTTGATGAAAAATAAAAATAAAGGTGAAAAACATAACTTAAAATTTTTAGAAAATTTAAAGCAGAATAAAAATAATGACGAAAATAATTCTAAAAAAATCTAGTGCAATCCCCGGCAACAGCGCCAAAAACGTGTTGTGCGTTTATTTACCTAAATTAATAAGCAAATAATCGCACTCGTTTTACTTGCAAGTGCACAAGGTCAATAGTGTAGTATAGTGTGCGATAGCAAGATCATCTCCATAGGGATTGGTAAAGTTCATTTTTAGAATTAGTTTCTTCAAAGTAAAAAGAAATAAATAACTGTTGAATGTGATTTGATAATATTAAAGACATAGGGCTTTGATATCCACCACTAGTCATACTTTCCCAATTATATAATGTATCAGTGCACTAGCCTTATCATGTGTACCTAATGGTTGCCAACCTAAGGGCATGGTATCTACTCCTTAAGCTCTTGATTTCCTTAAGCAACGAGTTAAGCATGGTATCTACTCTAACTCTTTTCTTCCTTAAGGGATTCAGCATGGTATCTGCATGAGTTGTTCCTTAAGAAAGCATAAGATTTATGGAAATCGACAACCACATGAGACCTAGGGCATGGTATCTACTCCCGGTTTCCTATGTTGATTAATCCAAGAATCCAGTGTGGATATCTTTTGTTACTAATGTTAAACCCAGGACTCGGTCATCCAAATTGATCTAACTAACCAATCCATACAACATGCATACATTGGCCATACACATACATATGAGGAATTTAAATAAGCACAAACATTAATCAAGTTAAGCAACATAATAAAGGCTATTGGCATAGATTTTATCAATGAATAAATATATGAGAAAGCATAACTAGGGCTTCAATCGAGCCCTATAAGAAAGTTAGTTACACATGCTGTTTAAGAAAAACATCATATATAAACTAAACATAAGGGGAAGAATAAACCCGAGAGAAGAGGCGTCAATTCTCTCCCAAAGCTTACAATTCCAAGCTAAGCAAAAGATAAAAGAAGTGATCTCTTTTATGATTGTCTGTTTTGTGTGTGCTTTATAGGTGTATTTATAGGGCTTAAGTAGTCCTAAAGAACTCAGGAACCCTAAACTTCCTAAACCGTAAAAACTCTCTTATTTCCAAAATATGGTTATGATGTTTTACTGTTCACGCCCGTACATGTGCACTCGATCGCATGCGTCTTGCGCTCGATCGTAGTGCTGCGCTCGATCCTTCATGTGTGTGAACGATCACATATGCGCTCGATCGCATGCAGTAGTGCGATCGATCACATTTTGACCAGAAGCTGTTCCAGGATTTCCAAGCTTCTTCCCTTAAGTGCCAAAACTGCTTTTTTTTCTCCAAGACCCTATAAAAACATATAAAACACATAAATGAAATAAAATAGACTAAATTAACGTAACTAAGGACCTAACAAATGTAAATAAGGGGGCTTAAAATGAATATTTAAGCATCCATCAACCACAACCATGATGCTTCCAAATCCATCACTCTTGGGTGACCTCATAATGAAATCCGTGGAGAGATTCTCCCATGGACGCTCCAGAAATGGCAATGGCTCCAAGAGACCCCCAAGTGACTTCTGCTCTACCTTGTCTTGTTGACACACAAGATAAGTCTTCATATAGGCCTCAATGTCATCTCTCAAGTGTGGCCAATAGTAGCATTCCTCCACAAGTGCTAGGGCGTGGTGCACACCCGAGTGACCAGCCCACTTTGAATCGTGGCACTTTTGCATCACCTTTTTCCATAACTTCCCATGAAACGGCACACATAACTGATTCCCCTTAGTATAGAGCAAGTCTCCCTCTAGCTAAAACCTCCTAGTCTTCCCTTTTGTGGCATACTCCATCAAAGACTTTGCGGTCGGGTCATAGGACAATCTGTCCTTAATGCGATCTACCAAGGACCCCTGTGGTCGACTAATGGCAGCAAAGTCTACCTTTCAGCTTAATGCATTTGCTACTATGTTGGTCTTCCCTGGCTTGTACTCCAACACAAAACCAAACTCGACAAGGAAATCTTGCCATCGGGCCTGCCTAGGAGAGAGCTTCTTCTAAGTCTGAAAGTAGCTCGTGGCCACATTTTCGGTCTTTACCACAAACTTAGACACCAAAAGATAGTGCCTCCATGTGCGCAAATAATGAACCACGACCGTCATCTCTTTCTATTGAACTGTGTACTGCCGCTCAATCTTGTTGAGCTTTCGGTTCTCAAATGCAAACGAACGACCATCTTGCATCAAGACCCCTCCAATAGCAAAGTCGGATGCATCCGTGTGGACCTCATAAGGCTTGGTGTGATTCGGTAGGGCTAGGACTGCCTCTTTTATGATTGCCCATTTTAGCTGCTCAAAGGCCCCCTGACATACTGAACTCCATGCTCACACTTTCCCCTTCTTGAGTATATCTGTCAAGGGTGTGGTGATGGTTGAGCTGCCTCTGATGAAACGCAGATAATAGTTCGCCAACCCAAGGAATTATCTCAACTTGGTAACCCTGGTTAGTGGCCTATAATCAATGATAGCTTGGATCTTGCCCTCCTCCATCCGAATCTTTCCTCCACCTACTATGTGGCCAAGGAATGATACCTCATGTTGGGCGAATGAGCACTTCTCTTTCTTCACATAGAGCTCGTTCTCTCGTAGAACTTGGAATACCTATCTCAAGTGCCTCACATGCTCCTCTAGAGATCGACTATAGATAACAATATCATCAAGGTAAACAACCACAAAGCGATCTAGAAAGGTTTGGAGTACCTTATTCATTAGAGTGCAGAAAGTTGTTGGAGTATTGGTGAGTCCGAAAGGCATCATAAGAAACTTGTAAGAACTATAACGAGTGACACACGCTGTCTTTGGTTCATCCCCCTTAGCTATCTGCACTAGATAGTACCTCGATCTCAAATTTAGCTTGGTGAACCATCTAGCATCCCCAGGTTGATCAAACAAGTCTGCAATGAGTGGGATGGGGTACTTATTCTTCACTGTGAGCTTGTTGAGGGCTCTATAATTGATGCGCATCCTCATCGAACCATCATGCTTCCATTGGAACAAAACTGGGGCACCATAGGGTGCCTTTGAAGGTCACACGAATCCTGTATCAACCAACTCCCTAAGTTGTCTCCTCAATTCCTCAAGCTTGGGAGGTGACATTCGGCATGGAGTCTTGGCTGGTGGTTAGGCAATAGACACCAACTCGATCTTATGATCCACCTCTTTCTTAGGTGGGAGTTTCTTGGGTAACTCTAGGGGTATCACATCAACAAATGATTCTAACAGCTCAAGTACCTCAAAAGGAGTCTCTTCCTTGGACTCTAGGACCTCCTCCAATTTCAAGGTGGTCAAGCAGGTGACTTCATCCCTTCTCCATCCCTTGGCTAGTTGGATTGCTGATAAGACTCGGTTAGCTTGGCCAGAGTCTCATCTTACCGGCACGAGACATTGGCATAACGAATCAATGATGCACAAACAGTTGGTGATTATGCCCAAAGTATAACGTGGTAGTTTTAGCACAGCTTTGGGGTGTGGATTCCACAGGGAAAAACGATCTATAAAGGAAAAGTGCAAACCTTAACACGAACGATAACAATCAAGTGAGAAAATAAGAGTTTTGATAATGAAGTAATTGTGGGAAAATTGTGTAATAAATTGAGAATTATAATAGAGAAACAACAAGGTTTCGGGAATCCACCCTAGGTTCGTTGCCTTATTCTGATCTTGATTCAGTTTGTTTTTATCTATATTACAAGTTTCACATCCCAAATAGGCAATCGAAAAATATTCAATCAAAGCATATGTAAACCCTAATGTAATTGATATGAATTACTTTTTACTTTCGAGTTAAGCACACATGACCTATCCTATAGATTTATCAAGAAATTACAATATATCTTAATGAAAATATCGCAGTAATGGACAAACCTAAAAGATAAATCTACCGAACTTAATCACATCTAAACAATCTTGGCATAAGAAGAGCATGACTAGACTTATATCGAGGAGAAAGATATAATCATCGGATTAAGAGAAAATCTTCTAATTAAATTAAAGAGTAAATCATAACAATGTTTTGACAATAAATCTTAACTACAACTGAATCAATAAAGGAAAATAAGAAAAACTACACCTAGGGATTCATCCCTTCACCTTGCTTGGAGATTAGTTGGCCATAGGGCTCATGCTTCAACACTTTGATGGAGAGTATGGTAGCCTTCTTGTGTTTTCCAGCCTTAACGAACAATCATTAAAGTCCTAATTAGGTCAAAACTCGAAGAAAGGGATTGTGTGCACGCCGCAGCCTTCACTTATTAGAGCCTAGGCTCTGGCTGGTCTTAGGTAAGTGGATGCTTTGGGCGCTACGGCCCTGGTTGGTCCAAACCGTGGCTCTGCCTGGAGGTGAAGCTTGTGGCGGCTCTAGAGGCCGCGGCCCTGGTTTGTCCAGGCAGTGGCTCTCACTTGGTGCTTTCTTACTCTTTTGGGCTTTGGTTCTGGAGGCCGAGTCTTGGACTTCTTCAGGACGCAGCGCCTACACTTAGAACTTAGTTTCTCTACATTTGTCCTTCCACAACCATGCCTTCACTCTGGTATACCTCGAGTCTTTGTGCTTCAAGCAACAATAACTTTTCTTCCTCTTTTGAACTTAAAGTACCTAAAAATGCACCGAAATAGATCAATGATCCAAGAATGACACTTTAGAGTTGTTAACGTATAAAAATGCAATTAAAACCTAGATCAACCCTAAAATGCTAACAATTAAGTACTGCTAAGATGCATTTTATGAATCTCATCACAACCCCCAACTAGCTTATTGCTAGTCCCTAGCAATTCAAGTGAAAACAAGAGATGAATTCTATGGTAAGAATCAAAACAAAGTAAAGCAATGCTAGTGTTAAACCAAGAGCAATTCACTTTTTTTGTCTTAGAAATTGCACATAATACACAGCACATAGAATCATTAAATATTACTCAAGTCCAAAAGTAATCCAAACATCAATCTTAAAATTGTTATCGACTCTTAACATCCATCTTACCACAATCCATTAATCCGAACACCCAGATGAATTTATGCATAACATTCATGAATACAAGTCTTGGCCTCTAGAATATTTAATTTACATGACATCAATCACAAAAACAAGCTCCATAGGCTCACCTTTCAAATAACTCTCCACTATTGTAGAAAACTCACACCACCTTGGATCAATAGGTCTTTAATAAGCTTGTAATGTGAGGCTAAGGTAAAGGTTAAGAAAGAATGGGAATGATTCAACAAGTAAAAGAACTCAATCTCTTAATTTTAAACACAACCACTTTAAGCACTGATAACCTTACTTCAATACCTAACTCCTTCAACCATTTTTCGAGCATTTCTCTCAATAAATTACCACTTTTTTTCTTTTTCTTCTTTCTTTGCCATAATTCATTTTTTTTTTGGGCATAAGACCATTCACCTCTTCTTTCATTCTTTTCTTTTCTTTTCTTTTCCACAACCCCCAACTTATCTCCTTTAATATACTTGGGTTATGGTAGTAATATTTTTTATGTATTTCCATCCTTACTCCTCTTAAGTGTTTCTCAACAAATGTGCATAACTAAGTTCTTTTAAAAGAAGGGTAAGGATAAAATACTTTTAGGCTCATAAGGGTAAGTAAATGGGTTTTCGAAAGAAATAAGGCTCAAATTCTTTTTCAAGAAAAAGGCCCAAACAGGTGACTAGTGATGAATATAGCAAGGATGAGTTTGAAAGGCTCAAACGGTCCGAAAATGGCCTATATCATATCCTAAGTAATGTGCATTCTAAGAATTCGCCTCAAGTGATTATCAAATAAGTTCTAGAGCTTGTCAAGACCGTAAAAGTATTCACAAAGTAATACACATAAAACTTCCTTAAATGTTTTAGACTAATTACACAATCTTACCACAAACTAAAGTCTCAAACCAAATGAAGATTGACGCTTATTCTTAAACCGAAGTAAGATTTAACTTCTTCTAAATGTTGTATGCTATCTCAATTAAGCTCATATCATTGACATATGAATTAACTACAAGGCTTAACATAAAGCATGCTAAAAACAAACAAAAAAAGGGAAAATAACACCAAGTAGTTCAAAAGAAAAAGAAATACGTTTCCTCCACCCCCAACTTAGAAATAGCATTGACCTCAACGTGAAAGAAAAGGTAAAAAAAACTCCTTTTGTAAGCAAAAGTGCACAGAATCTGAAAATTTTTGTACCATCATTTGAACTGCAAGTCGTTCGTCTTGTAGAAATTCGAATCTAGAACATAGAACAAAACAAACAAGAAGAAAGCAACTACGGTGTAACATTAAGATTCCCACTGTATGTTAGGTTAACACATGAAATGGAAATAAATATTAAAATGAAAATAAAGTATGAAAAATAAAATAACGAAAATGAATACACAAGAAATATTAGTACAGTTATTCGATAATTAAAAAATAAAATAAAAGCAGACAAACAAGAGATAACCCTAAACTAATCCTCTATGTCCTCATCCTCGTCTTCATTCCCTTCATTCTCTTCACCTTCCTCGGGAGTTGGATCAAAAGATGAACCCGGATAGGGTGGCAAAGTGGGAAAGTGATCCATGTCATAACCAGTAGTGGAGGCAAGGTGTTGGTACATTTGACCAAAAGAAGAGTAAACCCCCACTTGATAATCAGCTTTCCTAGCCAATAATCATTCTTGACGATCAAACCTATCATGCAACAGTTTCTGATGCTCGTAAAAAAAAAACTCTAAACGCTCAAGGCACTTGCCAACAGTGAAATGCCTAGAGGGAAGAGGGGGGCAGCAATCACTACTCTCTCTCCCGAAGTTGGCGGCCTTGAGGCTTTAATCAGAGTTAGCATGCCATCATCAATGGGTTTCTTGGGTTACTGGGCTTCCTCATCATAATTGTATTGGACTCCTGCTCAGATGCACAATTGAGTAATTAATGAAAGGAAGTATAATCCGAGCTTTTGTCTCATAGTGTGTATAATATAATTAAATATGATTTGGCCCACGGCTATAGTCATGCCCATCAAAATACTATAAATCAAGACAACTCTCTCAACAGTAAGGTTACTATAGTGTGTAGCGGGCATCATCCTCTGACATACAAAATATTGCCAAGCTCGAGCATTGGTAGTCAGAGAAGTACCAAGCAAGGTTATAGGGGTATCACCCATCATTTTCCATGTAGTGCCCGGAATATAGATAGTATTGCAAATCTCTTCATAATTAATATTAGACATATATGCAATATACTCACTGTTTTCTATGTCAGGTAGCCCACAGAATCTATTGATAGATGTGCTGCTAAAAGAAACTGTTTGTCCTCTCACCCTCACTTTACCATTCCTATGCTCATCTGCATTAGCGTAGAATTCTCTAACCACATTTGTAAGGGAATGAGATAGTGGTCTTGTAAATGTACCCCAATTCCTATCAATAAACATTCTAAACAAAGATGGGTTTCCTCTCTCTATGATGTTGAATCCTCTCTCAGGAATGGGTTTTCTAGTCTGCATCATCCTAACATATCTCTCACTCTCCTCAAAACTAATAAATTTGATCTCATCATACTCTTGAGGTTGTTTTCCTCTTGGTCTCTTGTTTTTAGGTGCCATTTGAATCAAATATATAGAACAATAGAACTAATTCAAAATTATCCACCTAAATAACACAAATGAACAACAAATAAAAGAAATTGATCTTACTTGATGCCCACAATTGGAGAGAACAGAGACTACCCACCAATTTGAAATCTTCTTGAAGAACCCAAAGTCTTCTTAGCACTAAGCTTTGTGGAGAAATTCTTAGTAAAATCTGCAATATTAGTGCTTAATCCTTCAGGAAATGATGTTAGAATCAAGAAATTTTGAGTAAAAGTGAGTGGGTAAGTGAGGGCTTGGAGTAAGGATGAGAGAGAAATGAGTGTGCTGGGTTTTTTTTGTAAAAGAGAAATGAAGAAGAAAGGCAGAATTTAGGGTTTTAAAAGGGTCAGGCTCGGGTGGGCCCTACAGCGCGCAAAGGCTGGGCGTGCGTGCTAGTGCTATACACTACAGTGCGCAAGGGCAGGGGCAAGGCGCGAGCTGGTACGCACATTGGGCACTGCAGTGCTTTAGGCCGGGCCTAGGCGCGCTTGCTGGTGGGCTAGTGCGCATGCTGGGCGCTACAGCGCTGTGGGTCGTGCTTAGGTTCGCTGGGCCTGTTTTCTAAAAAAAACTTGTTTGTTCCACATGAAAAAAAAAAAAAAATCTAGCCAAATAAAATGAAGAAAAAACTAAATAATCTCGAAGCTAAAAATTAGATTAAAGTAAACTAAAAAAAAACTAAAAATTCAAATTGAAATTGAAAGAAACTTAATTAAAATAAAACAAACAAAAACAAAGGAAAAATAAATAAAAACATAAATAAAAAACATATCTTTATGGTGTGGTCAAGGTGAATAGACCGAGTCCACAAGTGGAATGTCTTCCACTTCTGGATCTTGCCTATCAATTAAGATTTTAAGATGTTGACCATTGACTTTAAAGATCCGACCATCTCTAGTATCCTCTATTTTGACCACCCCATTTGCAAAAACATTTTTCACTGCAAAAGGACCGATCCATCTCGACCGAAGTTTTCCAGGATACTTGTGGAGTCTAAAATCGTATAAGAACACCCGATCATTAGGTTTAAATGTTTTCCTCAAAATATTTTTATCATGAAATACTTTCATCTTCGCCTTATAGATTCTAGAGTTCACATAAGCATCATTTCTTAACTCCTCTAACTCGATCAACTGATATTTCCTAAGCTTACTTGTCTCTCCTATGTCAAAATTAAAAGACTTGATGGTCCAATAAGCTCGATGCTCGAGCTCTATAGGTAAGTGGCAAGGCTTTCTAAAAGCAAGCCTATATGGTGACATACCTAAAGGGGTTTTGAAGGCTGTACGGTAAGCCCAAAGCGCATCAACTAGTCTTAAAAACCAATCCTTGCGATCCAGGTTGACCATTTTTTCTAGAATTTGTTTAATTTCCCTATTTGCAAGTTCTACTTGTCCACTTGTCTTGAGGACTCCAATCCATTGGTATCTCACCGATAGCCAAATAATTCACAATATAAGCAAACCATGGTAGAGAAGTAACAGAGAGTAATTACTCATCGGTAAAATCATCCTTGATTGGCATGTCTGCAAAGGTGTCCTCAAATGTGAGCCTTGAGAGATGATCTGCCACCACGTTCTTTACTCCTTTCTTGTCCTTGATGATGATGTCAAATTCTTGCAAGAGTAAAATCCACCGTATTAGTCGTGCCTTAGCATACTTCTTTGTAAGAAGGTACTTGAGAGCTGCATAATCTGTGAAGATAAGAATAAGAGAACCAATTAAATAAGCACAAAACTTGTCCAAACCAAATATTACAGCTAGAAATTTTTTTTTCAGTGGTAGAGTAGTTCATTTGAGCACTATTTAAGGTTTTATTAGCATAGTAAATGGCATAAGGTTTTCCCTCTCTTCGTTGTCCAATGACAGCACCTACAGCATAGTCACTAGCATCGCACATGATTTCAAGGGGTAAAGTCCAATCAGGTGATTGCATTATAGGTGTTGAAGTAAGCTTGCCAATCAGCATTTTAAATGTCTCTTGACAAGCTTGAGTCGACTTAAATGGGGCATCTTTAACTAGAAGGGCACATAGTGCTCTAGATATGTTGAAAAAATTTTGTATAATCCTCCTATAAAAACCAGCATGATCAAGGAAAGATCTTACATCAATTACTGTCTTAGGTGTGGGCAATTTAGAGATTAATTCAATCTTAGATTGATCAACCTCTATCCCCTTAGAAGAAACGATATGCCCTAAGATAATACCGGATGCTATCATGAAATGGCATTTTTCCAAATTTAAGACTAATTCCTTTTCCTCACAATGAATCAACACCCTTTCTAAATTCATTAAGCATGCATTAAATGAAGATCCAAAAACAGTTAGATCATCCATAAAAACCTCCATGCAATTTTCAACCGTGTCACTTAAAATGCTCATCATGTAACATTGAAAAGTGGCAGGTGCATTACACAATCCAAATGGCATTCTACGAAAAGCATAAGTGCCAAAAGGACAAGTGAAGGTGGTTTTATCCTGGTTTTCTAGTGTAATTTCAATTTGATAATAACCAGAATAACCATCTAAGAAACAATAAAAAGGATGACCAGCTACACGCTCAAGTATTTACTTGATAAAGGGGAGTGGGAAATGGTCTTTCTGGGTGGCAGCATTTAATTTTCGATAACCATTACACATACACCACCCAGTCACAAGTTTTGTAGGGACTAACTCTCCTAGGTCATTCTTTACCGTAGTGACTCCAGACTTTTTAGGAACGACTTGTGTAGGACTTACCCATTTACTATTAGCTATGGAATATATAATTCCCGCATTTAATAATTTCAACACTTCATTTTTCACTACTTCTTTTATAGTGGGGTTAAGCCTACATTGAGATCAGGGGACTAATTCCTTTTAAATCAGCCATGCTCCAACCTAAGGCTGATTTGTGTGCATTTAAGGTCCGAATTAATTTCTCACCTTGAGACTCAGACAATTCAAATGAGATAATAATAGGAAAAGCATCACCTGGAACGAGAAAAACATGCTTTAAACCCTTAGGTAATGGCTTCAATTCGATTCTAGGTGCTTCCACACTTGAGGGGATTTGTTTCTCGCTTCTTTCAGGCAACTCCTCAAACTTTGGTTGCCATACTCGAGTGCCATAATCCTGAGATTTATCAAAAACAGAAAAAATATCAATTATATCAGTTTTATCATTAATAGAATCAATCTCAGAATTAACAAGAAAATATTCAAGAGGGTCAAAGTCATGAGCTATGGAAACTCCCTTATCGATGAGTGACTCGATCATGTATAAGTGGTGGTTGTCGTCCTCATCTTCGAGCTGTTTTGCAACGTTGAAAATGTTCACCTCGAGCGTCATGTTTCCAAAAGACAGCTTCATGAGTCTATTCTTGCAATTAATAAGAGCATTTGCAGTAGCAAGGAAAGGTCTACCCAAAATCAAAAGAATTTTAGAGTTAGTGTCAACAGCAAAAGTAGTATCAAGGATTAGGATATCAACATGATAATAAAATTTATTAGTTTGAATGAGAACATCCTCTACCACACTCCGGGGTACTTTGATTGAACGGTCAGCCAATTGTAATACCAAAGCAGTTGGTTTTATTTCTCCCAATCCTAGCTGCAAATAAATAGAAAATGGCATCAAGTTTACACTAGCTCCTAAATCTAGCAATGCTTATCCAACCTCATGATTTCCAATGCTATAGGCAATGGTTGGACAGCTATGATCTTTGTATTTTAGGGGAATTCTTTGCTCAATTAAAGCACTATCTTGCTCTATTAGGAATGGTGTTTTCTTTACATGGTGTTTCCTCTTAATTGTACATAAATCCTTGAGGAGTTTTGCATAAGTAGGAACTTGTTTAATAGTATGCAAAAGAGGAAGATTAAGTTTTACTTGCCTTAGGTTCTCTAGGATTTCATTGTTTAGGTCCAGATTTTTCTTGTTTGATTTTAAGACTTGAGGGAATGGTGCCTTAACAGGGCTCTTAGTAAGTTTAGGGTCCTTGGGTAACTCAGCATCACTACTACCTTTACCCTTTTCCACATCCTCGGATTTGTTTGTTGTTGGGATGTGTAATGACTTACCACTTTTTGTCACAATGGTATTCACATTTTTCAGATTTGTTTGTGCCATATGTTGACCATGGGGTGTGGATTGAGCTTGGGAAGGGAACTTACCTTGCTCAGTCATACTTAAGGAGTCCATTAATTTAGATACTTGGCTCCTTATTTCCTTATTCTCTTCAACAACCTGTGTGATTAATGCTTCACACCTTTGGTTTGTCTTACCTTGTGCCTCAATGAAAGCATGCAAGGTGTCTTCTAAAGAATTCTTAGAGGATGAGGGTGCATGATATGGTGCAGGGTATGACCTAGGGGGTTATGCAAACTACTGATTTTCAGACTTCCAGCTGAAGTTGGGGTGATTTCGCCATCCCAGATTATAGGTGTTAGAGAATGGTGCTAGAGGTTTCTTGTACATGCCTAAGGCACTACATTGTTCCTCATACATCCCTCTCATATCTACAAATGTGGGGTACTCTTGAGCGGGATGATTTACCTCACCACACACAAAACATGGTTCCGAAGATTTGACATGATTAACCACGTGTGTTGACTTTGACCCTTTAGTCTTTAACGTATCTAACTCCCTAGTGAGCATTTCGACTTTAGCTTTTAGGTTGTCTTCTTCCCTAAGATGTTATATTCCACCACTACTTGGGTTTCCTACAGGTCGTGACCTATTTGTGCTTTCAGTAGCACTAGGTCCAGTCCAAGTGTGAGCTTTTTCAGCAAGCTCATTGAGGTACTCTATGGCCTCATCAAGATCGTTTTGCAGAAATTCACCATTACACATCATCTCTACAAATCGACGCTCTCTATAGGTAAGTCCCTCATAAAGTAGCTCACTAAGCACTAACTCTCATACCCATGGTGAGAACAGATACTTAATAGCTCTTTAAATTTCTCCCAAGACTGATACAAAGTCTCATTATCCTTTTGTACAAAGGTGGAGATTTGCCTTTTTAAAGCATTGGTTTTATGTTCAGGGAAGTATTTATTGAAGAAGACCTGAGTCATCTCATTCCATGTCCCAATAAATCATGGTCTCAGTGAGTATAGCCAACTCTTAGCTTTATCCTTCAAAGAGAAAGGAAAAAACTTGAGTCTCACGATATCATCAGTTGCATCTTGACTATGAAAAGTCGCAACTACTTCCTCAAACTCCCTAATGTGTACATATGAGTTTTCGTTTTCCAAGCCACGAAATGTAGGGAGTAATTGTATCATCCCTGTTTTGAAATCTTGATGGCGAGTGTTGGCTGGAAACATGATGCATGATGGTGTGGCTGTTCAACTAGGATTTAAGTAATCTTTAATTGTCCTAGCAACATTCTCATTAGGGTTTTCAGTCATGTTAACAAAGTTTTCTAAATTCTCGTTTAGGTGTACACTAGGGTTTGATCTAGGTGAGGTTTCACTAACGGACGTGGAAGGAAAAGGTAGCTCTACTTCGGGTCCTTTAATGAATCTAACTCGTGAATCTCTTGGTCTAAGCCTACACCAAATGAGTTAAAAAGAAATAAATAAAACAGAACAAATTAAAAAAATCAAAAAAAAAAAAAACTTAAAGAAAAGAACAACAGTACCGTCTTGTCTTGGAGTTGACAATCTTCCTTGTATGTGAGCGCGTTTTCCCCAGCAACGGCGCCTAAATTTGATTACGCCCAAAGTATAACGCGGTAGTTATAGCACAACTTTGGGGTGTCGATTCCACAAGGAAAAGCGATCTATAAAGGAAAAGTGCAAACCTTAACACGAACGATAACAATCAAGTGAGAAAATATGGGTTTTGATAATGAAGTAATTGTGGGAAAATTGTGTAATAAATTGAGAATTATAATATATTTATTCCGATCTTGATTCAATTTGTTTTTATCTCAATTGCAAGTTTCACATCCCAAACAGGCAATCGGCAAATATTCAATCAAAGCATATGTAAACCCTAATGTAATTGATATGAATTACTTTTTACTTTCGAGTTAAGCACACATGACCTATCCTATAGATTTATCAAGAAACGACAATATATCTTAATGACAATATCGCAGTAATGGACAAACCTAAAAGATAAAACTACCGGACTCAATCACATCCAAACAATCTTGACATAAGAAGAGCATGACTAGACTTATATCGAGGAGAAAGATATAATCACCGGATTGAGAGAAAATCTTCTAATTAAATTAAAGAGTTAATCATAACAATGTTTTGACAATAAATCCCAACTACAATTGAATCAATAAAGGAAAATAAGAACAACTACACCTAAAGATTCATCCATTCGCCTTGCTTAAAGATTAGTTGGTCATGGGGCTCATGCTTGAACACTTTGATGGAGAGTGTGGTAGCCTTCTTGTGTTTTCCAGCCTTAATGATGTCTATTGTCAAACCCTAAGTGATCTATTTATAATTCAAAAGGTTCAAGGGTATTTTAGGGTTTAAACAATCATTAAAGTCCTAATTAGGTCAAAACTCAGAGAAGGGGATCGTGTGCGCGCCGCAGCCATCACTTATTAGAGCCTAGGCTCTGGTTGGTCTTGGGTAGGTGGAGGCTCTGGACGCCGCAGCCCTGGCTGGTCCAGGCCACGGCTCTGCCTGGAGCTGAAGCTTGTGGCGGCTCTGGGGGCCGCAGCCCTTGTTTGTCTAGGCCGTGGCTCTCATTTGGTGTTTTCTTACTCTTTTAGGCTTTGGTTCTAGAGGCCGAGGCTTGGACTTCTTCAGGCCGCAGCGCCCACACTTAGAACTTGGTTTCTCTACATTTGTCCTTTCATAACCATGCCTTCACTCCGGTATACCTCGAGTCTTTATGCTTCAAGCAACAATAACTTTTCCTCCTCTTTTGAACTTAAAATACCTGAAAATGCACCGAAATAGATCAATGATCCAAGAATGACACTTTAGAGTTGTTAACGTATAAAAATGCAATTAAAACCTAGATCAACCCTAAAATGCTAACAATTAAGTACGATTAAAATGTATTTTATGACTCTCATCAGTTGGCAAATGGTACTAGTAAGGCATTAATCCAATCAAGGAAATTTAACCCAATTACAAAGTCGTAATCGTCAAGTGGAATTACCTCGAGAGTTTCCTAGCCTTTCCAGTCTCCTAGTTGTAGCTCCACCCCTTGTGCTACACTCATTGTTGAAACTTCCTTGGAATTGATTGTCTTTATCTATCTGTTACCTTTCTCCACCTGGAGATGTAATCTCTTAGATACTTTTTCAGACACAAAGAGATTGGAAGCTCCAGTGTCTACAAGAGCACTAACCTTGGTGCCAGCCACCATGATGTCTGTAAACGTAAATCCTTTCTACTTGCCAAACCTTTTGGCTTTGATCGAGCTGAGCATGATAGAACCAAGCTTGAGGCTATCTCTCTCTGTTTCCCCCTTTTCACTAGCAATGGCAGAGATCTTGGTTCGTTTCGGGAAATCTCGCACCCGATAAGGACCTTCACACAATAAGCATGCTAATGGCTCCCTCCTTCTGTCCCCTTCTTTGGCATACTTCCACTTGTGAATGGGTAGTTTTCCCAGACCACCTTTCTGATGCTTGTCTCTGTCTCCCCCACATTTGCCCTTGTTCTTGGAGGAGTCAAACTTCTCTTGTAACTTGAACTCCACCAAAGATTCTACCACAGACATGGCTTGGGTGAGGTATTGGACATCTCTTCTTTGTAACTCTTGCTTGACTCATGGTTTGAGGCCATCCATGAAGGAAAAGGGAGACTCCCTCTCTCCAAGATCAGAATTTTGGAGCATGAGTTCTGAAAACTCTCGTACATACTCCCGTACTTCCCCATGTTGGGGGAGCCTTCGCAATTTGGCTCGTGCCTCATCTTCCATACACTCCGAATAGAACTGTTGGTGGAATTCCCTCTAGAATTCTTCCCACGTAACAATAGCAGCACCCGCACACCTACGTCGCCACCATAATAAAGCAATATTGACAAGATACATAGAGGCTGTATTTACCTTGATTACGTCCTCCATGATGTTCATCCCTCGAAAATATTGCTCCATGCCCCCAAAGAAAGTTGTCCACATCCTTTGCCGCTCGGATGCCTTTGAACTCTTTTGGCTTTGGCACATCCACCCTATGACTGGGTGTCATACCAAGCATGCCACCTCCGACAGCTGCTTTGCAAGTTAAGAGCTCCTGCTTGAGCTCTTCCATCTTTTCCCGCATAGATATCACCATGGCCTCCAAGGTGTCGTTCTTTTGCGTGAGCCCATCTACGGCCTCGTTGAGGGCACTTTGCATCGCTCCTTGGAGATCCTCCCTCATGGAGGTTAGCTCCTCGATGCTACCATCGGTATCCTCGAACTTCTCCCTCATTTCTCCCACAATTAACTCCACCTTGGCCAAGCGAGCATCCATGCTTGACATCATATCCTTCGAGCTAGCCTTCTTAGCTGCCCTCCCTTAGGTCTCATGACCATTATGAGCTAGGTTGCTAGCATCGAAAAATGGTTGCCATCTCTTCTTAAAAGTCTTGTTGAACTTTGGCTCTGATACCACTTGTCACGGGCTACAAGCTTAAGTCGCTAACCGTGCGGCCTTAGGCTCGGAAACACCTCCGTGAAATGCCTAAGTCAACCTTCCTCTTAACTACTCAAGAGAACCGCCCTCGAAGCTAG
The DNA here is from genome assembly GCA_023935145.1 of Bretschneidera sinensis. Lineage (NCBI taxonomy): Eukaryota > Viridiplantae > Streptophyta > Magnoliopsida > Brassicales > Akaniaceae > Bretschneidera > Bretschneidera sinensis. Next base: position 98,779,879 of record CM043697.1, on the reverse strand, counting down.
ACCCGTTCAAAGAAAATAGCCAACACAAGAGAGAGAATATGAGACAAAGCTAGAGAGCTTGCTATTGCTTGAATGAATGAATGATTTACAAGTGAGAGGGGAGGCCCTTTATATAGAGAGAGCTCCCTTACATCCATGGCTAACATCTTGCCAAGTGTCGCAATCCTACGGTACTAAAAGTGTAGTACAAGTGTACTACAAGTGTAGTACGAAAGTACAAGGTACTACTCATCGAGTGCATGTGCAATACAATGTTATACAGTATATTGGGTTTGTTAACTTAAAAGTAATATATTTTGAATTAAATTGCCAAAATGAGTGAGTTAGCACAATGGTTGAGATACTTCCTTAACCATTAAATCATCTGTTTAGTTCTCTCTTAGACCATTAGTTACATCTTTTTTCTTTCATTTTTTCCTTCCCTCATTTTTCTTGAAGATAGACAATCTTGCTCCTATTTCAGCCATTTAGGTCTTATGAATGATTATTTATTAAGATAATCTTATTTAAGACTTAATTTATAGTTATTTTTATCAAATTTGAGTTAATAATCAATGATGATTATACAAATCTTATAGTTTGGTACTCAATATAATATAATTATAATTATTATATATTTTATTTTTTATTTTTTATGAACCAACGATCTGATATCAATATTGACTCATTGATTGAACCAGTGACGATTAGTTTGATGTCTGATCTGGATTCAGATAACTATAGTTTGATAACACCAACAAAAAGAAAGTGAAAAAGAGAAGCCGCTAAAAAGGAACTGGTTGGCAGTAGTGCAGATACCCTGCTATAAAATTAGTGCAAACCTATAATACACTATGTTTAGAAAGAGAATTGAATTACAAAATATCCATGTTATTAAAAATAGTTTATTGCCGGATTAATAGAACTCTATTTACAGTAGAAGATCTCCACTCGGTTCCACAGATACGTTGGAGAAGGGGAGAAAAAATAAACTAATTATAGTTACTGTAGGATTTACCATACATTTTCTTTAGGCTGTGGGTCCTGATCAACTTTTCATAATTACACCACCTACATAAGGTCCACCCGAGAGATAAAGATCTTTTTGTGGATTGAGAGCTCTTCGAATCGATTAGGATTAAGAGTTTGGAAGTCATTTTATTATTTTTTTTAATTAAATCTTCTGAGTGTAATAAGGATAGGCTTCAAGAGCTAAAATTACTTTAATTTTTTATTATAATAATTTTTTTATCATAACAAAAAATTTTATCGTTTTCAATTATATTGCATAAATTAATTATATGTATCATTAATAAACGTTATTTTATCGATTTTTCTTGTTATCGAAATTCAAATCAAAACTCAAACATAAGTATATTTTTCGCGACATAGATAATGGATGAAATTCACCTAAGGTTTTTTTTATTTTGATAATACAATCTTCCAATACAGAAGTCAAATATTTCTTTTATTTGATAAGTAAAATCCAATATCTCTTAAATGAGGTTCTAATATCATATTTTCAAAAGTGAATTATTCATAGCCTAGAATCCAATGGGAGATAGAGAAGTCCTCGGTCCCCATAATATTTGTACTGCACAATCACATTTGCAATATGGACTTCCTTACTGCACTAAGGTTTTAGGTTACGAGTAATGTAAAGTGATATAATGACTTTGAATTATAAAAAAATAATAATAATAATAATTAAATTATATTTTCATTGGATCATCACTTATTCTTAGATTATATTTTCATTAGATCATCACTTATTCAATGAATAGAATAGATATATGACTAAAAAATAAAATATAAAAAAAGTGTTTGTCCTTTGATCAAAATATGCATAATTGAGAGTTTGTTTGAAAGAAGAAAACTCTTTGATTTATAACATATATAACTTTTTCTTTTGAAAACAGTCTATCTACAAGGTCTGAATATTAAGTATGAATCAAAGTTCGGTTGTGATCTATTTCATATATTTCGTGTTTCAGATACTTAGAATGAATATCCATCCAACTAGGTAACACCATCTTATCCAAGATGAAAGACCCATTCCCTGCACTATCAATAGGCTGACTGACAGAGAAGGTGCAAAACGAGTGCCGGACAATGTCCAAACTAAACATACCAAATCGAAAAGTAACTTTTGTTATATGAAAATGTAATCACATCATAAGAATAGATCAAATATGTTGTCTAAAGCTGAAGTTATTCTTGCAGGGCCGGTAGTCAGTAGTAGAAGAATGATGCATTTAGAGAGGTTTCTAGATAACAGTGGTTCTTTCTTTTTGTTACCAAACTGCACCTTCTCATATAAAGGCAGATTATTAGAATTAATGCTAGAGCACACAAAAATCTATCCCTCAACTTCTTGCTAAAGTCTTAATTAATCTGTTGATCACTGTGTATAAAATTTCAACCTTTGGATCAAACTAATCCTTCCATGGAACATTAACCATGCCTTTTTGGTATACTACAATTGAAAAAGGATAAAATTAAGAAAATGATAAGATAAAACATTTTTAATATATACTAGATATGATCAATTTAATGTTTTTTTTCTTGTATCAAATATAAGGTCAAGTTAAAATCCTACTATCTTAATCCAATTTAGAGGTGTTCAACCGATCGGTCGGATAAAAAATTTAATATATTTTTTTGTTAATATTTTTTTAATTGTTTCAACCAAATTAATATAGACATTTTAACATTAAATGGCCGAATAATTTTGGCTGGTTTATAATCGGTTAACCGACACAATTTACAAATTTTACAAAGTTGCAGTCTTTTCAAAATTTTCCAGATTTTTACAGCTTTTCAGATTTCAAAACTCTCAGTTTTTAGTTCTCACATACAAATAAGAAAAGAAAATCAAATTCAAAGTATTTAAATTAGAATCAACAATAACAATCTACCATCATTTAAATAAGAACTTAGCTATTTAAATAAAAACCAAGTCATTAACACTAAGTCAGCAGTTGCCCATGCCCAGCTACTTTAGACTTTACACTTCAAAACATGATCCCCAAATTCCAGGATTCTGATCTGTCAACTTTAATACAATTTCCAGAAGAAAAAAAAGCAACTTGAATGCATCCATTTTCTTTTCAAGTTGCCCATGCCCAGCTACTTTTGACTTTACACTTCAAAACCAAAAACAAAACCATGGGTAAAATGAATATACAAGCTTTACAAAGAAAGAACCCTACTTAACCTTTAAATTTCCATCAACCACGAAATAAAAAATGGAAATCAACCAGTGGTCAACCTATTCTATAATATATATATCTATAACAAAAAAAAAACAAAACAAAACAAAACAAAAACAAAAACAAATTATGTCCTTCACATTTTACAGCACTGGCAAGTCAGCATCATCAGAGCATCATATTCACATCCCATTAAAAAAATGCAATCATCAATTCATATAAACAGCAAAACAGAAATACAAACAGAAACAATCATTAATCATTGAGTTGAATGTCAATGCAATCATCTTTTGATTCTTTTATTTTCTAAATGGGCATGGGTCATGGAACTGACAGATCTTTGCACTAACAATTGCAGCCAAAACATGGAATTGCCGTATGCAATAACAAATAAGGAGAAACATCATATAACTAAAATTATCAGTAACTTTTTTAAAACACTCGAACAATTTGTAGTACTAGATATCCAATTCAACCTCTTGTCTAATTCTATTATCAAGATATCCATATCTATCAAAAGCTTCTCAAAGTTTTGGGCCAAATCCAACATCAAGTAGGTTGAATTCAATCTAGTGGAGACATCTAGACACAATGAACTTTTACTTTCTATCTTCTCTAGCTCAATAGACTCTCTAAATTTTTTCAACCTAGATGAAGATTGCCTTACACACCTCACAAGACCCCTAACTCGAGCAATCGAGCCCTTTGCCTCTTTCAAGCAATCCATAACAACAAGATTAATTATATGTGCAATACACCTAGTAAAGCAGTTCCCCACCCATAATGCTAGTACCCCAATGACCCTTTTTTTTTAAAGTACCCTACAACATTATCATTTGATGCCGCACTATCTAATGTAAGAGCAACGGCGAAACCAGGATTTTTTTCTTGAGGGGGCCAAACTAATGTCTTTTTTTAAAAAAATAAAAAATCATATTATATTATATAATAAAATAATCATATTATACAATACAAAAAATCGTAAATGAACCTTTTTTTTTAAAAAAAAAATCCTATTATACAATACAAGAAGTCGTAACTGAACCCTATCGTTACTTGAACCCACAGTCACATGGAGCAAAAAGTGTATCTTCAACCAATGCGTTCAAAGGTATGGAACAACCAAGCAAATCTATTAAAATAATATTATTTAATGGGTTAAGATCCTCTCCAGTAATTAGAATAATTTTTGGGATCATTGGATGAATGTCACATCATCTATTGGATTGATGTGACACTCATTTAATGGCGCGTTGATCCAAAAATTTCTCTCAATTACTGAAGAGGATCTTGGTTCTAACTCAACTAGGTTGTATACATAAATGCATATGATCAATTTATAACATATATAACAAAAAGAGAGAGATAAGAAACTTCATAAATGTTTCTTTTTTAAGTTGTGCTTATCTTATTTCTAAGATAGAAACTCGAAAGCATAGCTAAAAGAATTTCCTTAAGTCATATATTCTCATCTCTTGACTTTTGAAAATTAAAAAAAAAAATTTTAAAATTAATTACCTAAATTTCTAGTTTATATTTAATACTTTTAATTTTGTAAATAACATTCATTGTTCATTATCAAATTAACATATTTTATGTTAATTATTAGTTAAGTGAAAAAACAAAAAAAAAATTATAAAGATCAAAATTATGAAAATTTAAATAAATACTAATACCTAATAAAGCTTGTTAATTAAACGAAGTACCTTTGATTAGAAAAAACAAACAAGTACCTGTACTAAATCTCAAGTGCACTTGCAAGCCAACTGTCCACTTGTGAGAGTTGCGACCAACTTGAAAGATTGCTAGCTAGTGGCTGTTATATTATTTTTTTGACTACTCTCCGTAACTTTTAAAGTGGGTCATCTAACTTTCTTCTTTAGAACTTTGGGTGGGGCGGCCGGTTAACAAAATTTTGATACTATCAACAGCTATACCACATATAGCTCACCAAAAATTTGAAGAGGCTCCCCCTTGTACCCCAGAAATTACTCCAAACTCTCAATTGAAGGCAAAGGGAAGATAAAAATCTACCAAAAGGATGGTAAGAAAGGTTACATATCTAATGTTTATTATGTACCTAACATGAAAAGCAATATTCTCAGCATTGGGCAGCTGCTCGAGAAGGGGTACAACATAGAGATGAAGGATTACTCTCTCATTTTGAGAGATACATGTGGAAGGATTGTGAACAAGTTTACGAACTAAAAGACAAAGAGCATGAGATAAGAATGGAGGAATTCTTTCTTCTTCTTTTTTTACTATTTCTTACCTTTCAGACAATACAAGAAGATCTTATTTTCCTTCTAAACGCACTCCAGCCCTTACTCAACGTGATAACTAGTTGAGTGAATTTCATTTCCTATGCTATTGATATTCCATATCTCCTTGAGTATGCTTTTGCCCTAAGAAAGAGTAGAGGTAAGAGTATGTGTAAGAGTAAACACTTTGTCAATCCCCCATTCAATCAAACACATCTCAATTTCCCTACCAATGTTATCACCATATAATTGATTCTATGTAAGGAGGTCAATATGTCAGTGGTAAGACAAACCCTTTCACTCGAGTTTCTTAAAAATTGTTTCAATTTCACTTCCTCCTCTACATATAATTGATAGAAATCTCTAGTAATCGTCATTTGTGACAAGACACGGAACCAAGGACATGCTTCAGCCATGAAAAGTCTAAATCTTAGACCCTCCACAAACTTGAAAGACAACTCATCCATAATTATCATAAAAGCTAATGCCTTCCTAATTGTATCTTGGTCAAATTTCCAAGTAGACATTGAAGCATTTCCTTACCCATATTATCATTGGTCACTACTTTAGTTTGTGAACTATTCATTTTAATAGGAACATGTTTACACCTATCTAAATGTTACTTTAGTGTGGATGTGCCATTACTTTTTGAAGGAGCAGCAAACTCCTTACCACAATAGTTGCACCTAGCATTAGGACCACCCTCGCTCTCACATTTTGAGAAGCGATCCCAAACAATTGACCTTGGCTTAATCTTTCTAGGAAATGGAAGACGAGAACAAGCTGGATTGTCGGATTTCACCCCTACTGGTTTCCCATCCTTTTTGGTATTAAGTGTGCCCACTTGTTTTGACATCTAAAGAAGGATAGAAAAGGAAAATCAGAATTATAGACCTGCAAAGTAAAGGAAGGAACAGATTAAGAACTGACTTATTAGGAATAAACCCACCTTTAATAGAGCTGCTTCAGTCAGATAATTAGCATAAAAATCTACATTTTTTTTAGAAATGCCTAAAAATTAATTCTGTAATGACTTCAGTTTTGTAATTATTTTTTGAAACACAACAGTTACTTGGTTTTCCTTATTGAAAGTTAATTTGTTGATGATACTAAAGCATGCAACTTTTTTGCATCACAAAGAAAAAAAAAAAAAAAAAAAATTGGGATAGCTCACGGTTGTTAAATCAGTTTTCATGGGGACCTCTTCTTAAGGATATGTCATAGATGGATAAAAAGGGTTTGAACATCTCTAACATGAAAAAACTCTGCAATTAAGAGAAATTTCACATAATTTTTTTTTAAGAAGCAAAGAGAAAATTTTGAAAGTTTAACATAAACCAATGGATATACACAAAAAGCCACATTAATTTTTTTTTAAGAAGCAAAGAGAAAATTTTGAAAGTTTAACATAAACCAATGGATATACACAAAAAGCCACATTTTTCCAGGAAGACAAGATGCCACCTACTGACTTGGAACCCCAGTCCATACTACTTTTATTTTACTGTGTTTTTTCTCTCATCAGTGATCAGTCATTCTTTCCTTTCTTTGCTATATATACACACATGGACTGATGAACTTGTATTCTCTTACATGGAGTATCAAATTAGGTAACACTTGCACTCAAAACTATTAGTTGAAAATTGATTTTCAGCTCCAAGAGAGACGAGTGAAATCGAACCCAAAACAGTCTTTTATCTCCAAATCTCAGCACATGTAAATGATAACTTTCATCACACTCAGGTATAAATGAACCTACAATATAAATCAACATTCAAAATGAATAACAAATCATTCTTACAGAGTTACAGAGACTGATAGAGAAGATGTATAGAGAGCTGAGAAAGAGAGAGAGACTGAGAGTAAGAGAAAGATACAAAGACTGAGAGTGAGAGATGGTACCTTACCTTGCCGAAAATCGAAGAGCGGAGATAGAGGAAATTGTGATGCGACACTGACAGGGTAGAGGAGGAAACCCAACTCTGAAACTGAAATACAGTCACAGTAAGGGATATACAGAGACTAAGAGAGAGAGAGAGAGAGATACAAAGACTGAGAGAAAGAGAAAGATACATAAACTATGTGTGAGAGATCGTTACTTACCTTGTTGAAAATCGAAGAGAGGAGTTGAAGTGCCCGTGTTACGACAGGGGAGAGGATGAAACCAACTCTGAAACTGAAATACAGTCACAATTACTCAGTTAGGGAGGTACAGAGAGTCAGAGATTGAGACAGAGAGAGAGAGAGAGAAAGACAGAGTTACGGATAATGGGAGTGAGAGGTCGCACCTTACCTTGCCGAAAATCGAAGGGAGGATAAGAGGGATTTATGGTCAAGGATTAGGGTTACATCTTGCGAAGATTAGGGGTGATTTTGAGATAGATCAGCACTGGGCTGAGTAGGATCACCGTGAGTGATAGGAGGTGATCTTCAGACAGCCGGTGGCTACCAGCGGCCGGGAATTTCAGCAGGTAGATGGTTTAATGTTTCAAACGAGGGCGGGGGTGGTGGCTGGTGGGGACAGCACAGGATGGGTTTATCTTCCATCTTTCACCGCACTCTTGCATTATCATTTGATATAATTAATGAATAAAATTAATCGATAAATATTCTTTAGATTAAAATGTTTTCTTTTGTCGCACACTAAAGTAGGGTTATTTTTGAGAAATCATATTTTTTCAAATTTAAAAATTAAAATAAAAAGTCAAAGCATTATTCATCACACTTGTCATTCATAAGCATAAGAATGATTGTTTTTGTTCTAAAAGAATTTATGAGTCTCATTTGATAGCTCTTATCAAGAGTTTTCTAACGTTACTAAAAATGAATTATTTTATCTTTGATTATTCTGTTATAGTTAAAAAACTTTGTAGACCAAAAAAATTAATTAGTGATTTTATTCATTTATCAAATTAAGCATTTATTTGTGTGAATCTCAACCATTAAACTTTCAAATATTAATGCATTTTTTGTGGTAAAAAAAATGAAATGTGCATTAATAAGGAGTAAAAAATAAAAGCTGAACAGCGTATATGAGAATATGAGATAAAATAGTTAAAATATTTTAGGGTTGATTAGGACAATTAGGTTTATATATTTATCAATTTATTATTTTAATATTAATTTAAATAAATGCTTAAATTTTTAAACAATTAAGAAAGTTTTTAGGTGTCACCAATCAATATAAATAATTAATTTTATTTAATATAGATTAATCGAATTATTTTAATTAAATGATTTCAAACAATTCAGTTAATAGGTTTTTAACATCCCTAATCTTATCTCCTTGTTAATAATACTACGAAAACGTGTTAATATGGCGTATCAAATTCGTACTACATGGCCTTAAGAGAGACAACAACAGAGACCTGCTCTCCCCTAAAGATATTTATGTCCAAGGAATTCTCAAGTTAATTGATGCTCTAAGAATTTATTCTGTATGGAGTTTCTTCTGTTAATCTCCTGGTTTGGTATTAGTGCTCATCTTCCTTGAACAAGTGATTAAACAAAGATATCTGTCACAAAATTGCAGAAGAAAATCTACAAAGAAAAAATTTGAAGGTATATATTGAGATATACAAATGTTCTAGATGAGCCTTTCATTACCTAGCATCTAGCATTGTGACTGTTACTTGGTTCACAGTACATGCTTCATCTTGCTTGCTTGAAGATGAATCAGTTTCAACAGGATTTTTTCCTAGGCAAAAACCAGGGGTTTTAGGATGGGCCATTGTTGCAGTTTCACTACTCAACATCAAAACCACAGACGCCATGGTTGGCCTATCTTTTGCTCTCTCTTGCACGCATAAAAGGCCGACTTGTATGCATCTCAAGACTTCATGTGCAGGATATGAATCACCCGCAGCTGAGTCTACTAGTCCCAATCCTTCCCCTTCTTTCCAAAACTTCCACGCCTACCATAATTTTAATTTAACTTTTTAGTCAGGTTAACCCAATGATATGACTAATGTTAAAGAAATAATCAGTTGAAGAAGAATCATATTGAACTCTTGTACTTACATGTCCAAGAAGGTTAAGTTCTCTGTTTGCTAGATAAAATCCTCTGTTTTTTTTGCCACTTACAATCTCTAACACTAAAACACCAAAACTGAAAACATCTGATTTCACCGAGAAAACCCCATCCATTGCATATTCAGGAGACATATAACCACTGTATGCCATTAAAATAGTGATATGAATAAGATTGGGAAACGGAATTAGCCTTGGATTTGGAATTGAGTATGGAAATCTAGATATGTGGTACTTACTATGTTCCAACCACTCTTCTAGTGTTTGCTTCCGTTTGATCTCCACCAAAAATCCGAGCCATGCCAAAGTCTGATATTTTTGGATTCATTTCTCTATCAATTAAAACATTGCTTGCTTTAAGATCCCTATGGATGATTCTGAACCTGGAGTCCTGGTGAAGATATAAAAGTCCACGTGCAATCCCGCAAATAATGTTGAAGCGCCTTTGCCAGTTTAGTAAGGAGCTTCTTGCTTTATCTGCAAAAATTCTTACATTAGTATAAATTCCACGAATTCAAACTCCACCCTTTGTCTGGTTTTTGAAAGGTTAAAGAAATTTAACCAAAGAGAACTTAATCAAGCTTATTTAAGTACTGAAGGGTACTAACTGAATAAAACAGAATCCAGGCTTCTGTTTTCCATGTACTCATAAATCAGCATCTTTTCATCCATCCCAGTGCAGCAACCAAGAAGTCGAACAAGATTTCTATGTTGAAGTTTTGCAATCAATCTGACCTCATTCTTGAACTCTTCAGTTCCTTGCCCAGATTTCTTTGAGAGCCTCTTTACTGCTATATCTTGACCATCAATCAGTCTACCCTGGCATTTGCATACAAACTTCAGTCAAGGTTACATTTTGGGTGCATTAGCAACTTTCCTCATAGCAGAGAGTTTACCTTGTAAACACTACCAAAACCGCCTTCTCCAAGTTTGTTTTCGTTAGAAAAGTTGTCTGTAGCTGTTACGATGGCATCAAAATCGAACAATGGCAGTTCAAGCTCATCTAGTTTACTTTCACCTGAGGACTCTCCCTTACTTGAGATAACCACCTCATTTAATAGAAAATCTTGGTTTCTCTCACGGAGGCCTGGTTTAGAAATAGGGAGAGAAACATTAAGACAAAATATGAACAATCACTAGAATATAGTTATTTATCTAGACTTTATGTTACCTCTCTGTTCTGGCTTTGCTTTCTTTTTATTTAGCAATGCCTTCCTCTTCCATAGGAAGCAACTAATTAGTCCTAGAAGCAAAATGCCAACACCAACCGTAATGCCTATAATTAAAGCACTTGAATTTCTGCCATCACCTGAAAATGAACAGATTTAAACGAGCATTATATATTGTGACACAATTCTTCTGTTTGGTTAAAAAAGATATGGGATTGAGCTAATCTCATTCTATTTCTAATCCCACCAGGTGTGGGATTAATTTTTTATCTCCCTTGGTGGGATTATCCTTTTTTTTTTTTATCTATGAACATGTTTGTCTGCTTGTCTTGACTCTTTACTTGTCTACTTGTCCTTGGTGGGATTATTCTTTATATTTTAGTTTTTATATGATAACCATTTTATTATTTTATTATTGTTTACTATACTATTTTATTTTGGTCAATATTTTTCTTCTATTTGGCTGCAAGGACATTTCGGCAATGTTTGGAAATTTCTTTTAGCATTGATTAAAATAACTTTTTCTTAAGAGAAAAGTAACAAAAAAATTGCTTTAGTCAATGCTTAAAGGCATTCCCAAACATCAATTTGAGATGAAAATGACTGACCCATTACCTTTATATTAACGGTTTTTATATGATATAAGTATTTTATATACTTGTATCAAAAAATCATATATATATATATATATTTAAATATTTATTTAAAATATTTTTCTTAATATTATTTTTTATATTTAATAGCTTTATGCATATCCTACCTCATTGAAAGGCTCATCTAGAAGCATCATGGTCAACAGCGAACAAACTTTGATAAAAAAATTGAAAAAAAAGGGTCAACTTTTTAACTTTAATTTCTTCATTAGTTCGTCAAAATTTTGATTCAGCCTTGACTTTTTGGCTCATTAATCAGATTTAACAACAATATTTTTATAGTGGGACCAATAAAATTATCATCCCGCCGGAAATATTTAAACTCGGATCTGCACATAGACAAGTCTCTTCAGTTTATTAACAGGGTTGTAGACTTTTAGTTTTCTTTTGGTACAAATTTTAACTTTATTTATAAAAAAAATTTTGTGGATGATTTAATTTTAAAAAAAAATACTTTGAAATTTGTTTTATGTAAAAAAAAATACTCTAAGAATTTTTTGTGGTTAAAAATACCTTGTGATATATTTTAGTTAGAAAAAATATCATGTGATTTACTAAAAAAAACATATCACATAGTATTTTTAGTTAATAAAAATAAACTATAAAATAATTTTTTGTTAACAAAAATATACCACAAAGTATTTTTTATTATAAAAAAATTTTAAAATATTTTTTAAAAATAAAATCAATTCTAAAGTATTTTTTCTCATAAAGAAATTCAGTTTATTTTTAAAATTACAATCAATTACAGTATATTTTTGTAATTAAATCCAAATTTTATAAAGGGAAAATGAGAAGGACCATTGGGACTAGCCCAAGAGAAATTGAAAAACAACCTGCATGGTCAAAAACATCGGCCCAATTCTAGACCCTCCCCTGAAATGGGGCCCACACTACAGTCTTATGTGAATAGAACTCTTTCATAAGCTCTTACGATGTGGACAAGTAAAAGTGAAGCCATTGAATCACGCAACCTATCAAGGAATATGAGTAACGCTATACTCACTGCAACAAACGAACTATTTTGCATCACAGACAACTTCATCACCATCGATCCATGCAACATGGACTTCCATACAAAAAACAAAATGTCCGAGTTGGAAAAAATTGGGACCCACAAACATGTTCCAGGTTAGAAACTTGATTTGCATTCAGTGTAGCTAAAAATTCTTTGTCAATAACACGTGAGGAGCATTCAAAGAGACCTCAATTTCTTTTGAAATGCATCACCTCATAATTAAGTTTCTTAGAGCGTAACCCAAAATTCAGTTTCTAAGTAGTTATTATGATATAAGTCCATCAATAATAATTATTATTATTAAAAAATTTAAATATTAAAATTATTATTAATTTTTTTTATAATTATTAATAATTTTTTTAATTTTATAATAACTCCCACAAAAATATTTATGATATCATTACATTTTTTTTATAGTATAATTGATTTCAAGTATTAACTCTTAACTGTTTAACACTAATTTAGGGACAACACCTTCCCGAAAAATATGAGTATATATTACAGTTTTGGAAGAGAATCAAGATGGATTGTTCGATTTTGATTATTTGTCTTATGAAAGTGATTAACATATGTACGAAGCACATTAATTATTCAAGATATTGATATATATATATATATATATATATATATATTAATACATAATTCAATTTTAAATCAAATAAAATTCTACTAGTGATTATATGAAAAATTTATATATTTTTAATTAAATTATTGCTAAGATATATATCTCTAAAAAAATTAATCAATTATCTAATAATTCAATTACATGCGACGGAACTAAAATAGTAAAATAACAATTTTACTCTAAAAAATATATTGATACGAGTGAGAGAAATCATAATCAGAAAAAATAACTGCGCTTTGATTTTACTCATCCAGAATAAATAAAAACTAATCAAAGTAAAATAAAACAAAGAAAGAGGGAAATAAACGTACCATAATCAGAAGCTGCCAATCTAACATATAGATCTTGGCCACTGTCAGCATATTGCCTCGTGTCCATGAGATCACCAGTCCAAATCACACAGCCTGTGCCCCCATTTCTAATATCTGTGTTAGCATAAGCAGTGCAAGAACAATTCCTCAAGCACAAATCTTCACATTCCTTAAGATCCATCTTCCTATCCACAAACGAAGTTGTACTCTCTGGTAGCTTCACGTTCTTCAAATGCAAGAACTTGTCTCCCGTACATGTCAAATTCGTCCTCCTAACGCACCCATCAGTCCCATCTCTTAAGTTCCACGCCTGTGGGTTCTTGGGGTCGAACCCCCTCAGGCATTTGCACACTGTTGAAGTTGGTGAAGCATTTGAATCACAGATCCCAAATGGACCGCACTCCCTGTAGTCGTCACACTGGTCTTTTGGTGCATACCAAAATGGGTTCCATTCTTGGCTATCTTCAATCCATGTGAACCGTTGAAGTAACCCAGATGGGTTAACAGTCAATATTGAATATATAGATTCGTTAATTAAATTAAAGGAGTAGTATACCTCATCTTGTTCAGCAACAAAATAGAAATTGATGTAATTGAGGGGTTTCATCTCTGGTACACCGCTCAATCTTAATCCGTTCCATGGGCCGCTTCTGTATTCTACTGATTGTTTGTTCCACAAGAAAATTTCTGGGAATCCATGAAATTCTAGCTTGAAAGAGAAATCCCCTGAAGAAGGATCATTTGGGTTCCTCCATGATGTTATGTACCTGTCAAAACCTGTTCTAAGATCCCAACCCAGTTTTATTTCTGGTAACAGAGTATCAGTTGGATAATCAAAGCTTTGCCAAAGATACTCTTCTGGATCATCGTTGTTTTCTTCTCTAAAGACAAGATTTCCATTGTCTAGCAGCTGTACTACAGGGTTAACAGTACCCTTGGTCTGATTCGATGACCAGACAGGAGTATTCTCGTACTGATCAAGAAGAACAATGCTTTGATTTGAGATCTTCAAGATTCCTGACGAGTTTGTGAGTGGGTTGTCTCTGTTTGCAACCCACACATAAGTTTTTTTGGGGATCTTCTTGTACCATATCCCCACGTACCATTTCCCTGAGGAACCGTCTGGTGTGAAGAAACCGAACTCGAAAACATCTCCCGCAGAGACAAGAGTCTGGTTGTTTGTGAGAGATTGTGTTGCAGTTAAGGTTTCTATGCAGATGGAAATTAATGGGAAGGAAGTGAACAGAGAGAAGAACAAGAGGGTGCAAAGATGGTGCCTCGTTCTATCTTTCATTCTTCAGTTGGGCTTTTCTGTTTCTCTCTCTCTCAGAAATGCATATAATGGAGTATTTGGTTTATTCATGTTGAGGACTTTTGGTACATCTTTTGTTTGATGAGAGAGACAGAGAGAGAGAGGAGGCCCTGTTGACTGTAAGTTTACTGAAAATTTACCGAACCAAAAATGAATTTTATTCTATTATTCTTCACAGAAGAAAAAATTTCATTTTGCTTATGAATTTTATGAGTAAAATAGAATCACGGTACCTTTCAAAGAAAAAACGGAGAAACAGTAACAGGTGGGAAAAGCTGGGCCTGACATGGGCTTCTAAAATGGTGTACACTATGTCTAAGTGTCAAACTGGGAAGATTGCCTAACTTTTTTTTTATACTCCTTCATTATTTATTTTAAAAAACTAATCAATTTCATATAAATAAATAAATTTATTAATGAGATATAATTATCAGAATCAAATCGAATAATTATATCATAAGAGTGAATCAATAAGTTAAAAGTTAGATTGATCTAATTCTCATACAAACTCGAAATGTAATGAATTCATTAAAATTGATTGGTTCATGTTAAATCGTGTTAACAAACAAACTCTATAGATTATTTCATGTTCATTTAAATGATAATTTCACTCAAAATTTTACTCTTTTATAAATAATTTAAGAATATTTTTGTCCTTATCTTGGGAAAATCTTAAATTTGCTCAATCTTAAGGTTTCAAATGAGACTTTTGATGGAAAAAATGGTTGAAAGAGAGACTAAACTTGTTTGGTGTTATAATATTTTCCTTAATTACCAACTATTTAGATTATGCTCAACTTTGATTTAGTCTTCATTTGGCCATTCGATTCGTCTACATATTGACTTGATTACATGTTCTCATTCAGTTTCAAATATTACATATTATAATCAGTCAATATAACATATAATAATATAATTAATTGGTTTATTTTCAAGTACATAATAATATATATTTATGCATAAACTTATTCAATCTATTCCTCATGAGTTCATGACGAATGTCCCATTGAAAATTATTCACCTTATGATGCATTTTTTAATAATCAAGGACCAAATTATGAATTCAAAGGAGACTTATTAAACTAAGTTTTACCCCGTAATATTCTATGACCAGAACAGAATCCTCCCACATATAAAAAAATCAATATGAAATCATTGTTTCCTTTCATTAGTTTTAGATTGTGAAATCATGGACTTGCTGTTCTTCGTGTGGAATGGGGAAAAAGTTCTTTGCTTGGCCAATAAGAGTACATCTTTAGATTATATTAAGAAAAAGAATAGTTCTATTTAATCAGTCCTATTATACTTTTAGGAGTAGGTATGTTTCATATAGGTTTGAATATCTGAATTAATGACAGAGTCAATGATCGATATGGCAATTGTATTTATAAAATATATGGTGATTTCTAATTGAAGACCATTGTACACTGGCTTGATACCCAAAATATGACGGTCACCGAGACGAGATAACATGTGTGGTGCTAAGATCGTGAGGGATGTAGGGCTTGGTGAAGGCTAAGGACTTGTTCTTTGGTTACTCTCTCAACTCTAACTACTTTTTGTATATGTTAAAGAGCCTTGAAGACACTTAGTGAATGCTCAGTTTACATCGAGGGACAATTACGATGTTCAAATCAATACATGAATTAAGAGATAAATTTGTATTTAAAAAGAGATAAGTGTATTTGGTTTTCGAATCTGATTATAATAATTTGAACTCTAATTTGTTAGGAGAGAATGTCATTTATGACAGACGATTTAGGTCATTCGATAGATAATCAATGAAGAGTCTAGAATGCACTATAGGTTTAGTACGGTTTTTACCTTTTTTTCTTTAGGTGGACTTTTACCATTTTACCTCTCGTTACTCTCATGCCTTTTCTCGTTACCTTGATTTCCTCACTTTCTCTCCCTACTCTGTTTTTCCCCTCTCTAACGCGGCTCTGTTTTGGGAATCAATGGACAGCGCTGCCTTACCCAACCACTTTAGTAGCCATGGGTCATCTAGTTCCAGTTCGATGACCTCCATCTGAGCTGCTATTGTGGGTTCTCATCGTCCATATGCGGGTAAAACCCAAATTTGATTTTGATTTCAAGCATTCCATAGCATTATCTTCATGGATTTTCTTGAAATATATTATGTGAAATCAGTTGTAAAATAGTACGTAAATCTCATTTTATTTTCTTGAAATATGTTATGTGAAATCAGTTGTAAAATAGTATGTAAATCTCATATTTATTTTTTTGATATTTCCAAAATTTTAAAGTGTGAAATTCTTTAGTGGAGGAGTTTAGTATGATTTTGAAATTTAACTTGTGGTTGAGTCTTGGTGATTTTCAATAATTTTTAAATGTTCATTAAGGACAAATCTTTGATGGAAGATTTAAAAATCCATGTAGATTTAACTAAATTTTGAGAGAGGTAATTGGATATGAAATTCAAGATAAAATTGAATTATAGTTGGATTAGTACTCATGATCTCAAGTGATTTTGTAAAAAGTTGATATTTACTAATTCATTCTTCTTCATTTTGAGTTGTTTGAAAATTAGGTTGAGAAAAATGAGTTTGTTTAGTTAGTGTGAATTGAATCTTGATAAATAATGATTTTTGTTGGTAAATTTATTGAGTTGTGTTATGGATTATGGAGGTGGATGTAGGTTGACTAAGTACGTATTGAAGAGAACGAGCTATATCTTGGATTGAATTGGAGAGTTTTATTAATTTAATTATTGAATTATATGAGCTATTGATGTACATTTTTTTGGGATGATGATTGGAGTGGATGGGATGTATGAAGTTGGATTGGGTTTTTCTTTGGTTTACAATATATTTTAGCTATTGAAAAATATGGGAAATGTCCAAAAAATGGGGAAAACTCAACTGGATTTTCTACACATTTTCCCTTAATAAAGGAAATGAATTTTAAAAAAAAAGGTTTATCTTTCCTTAATAAAAATGAAATGTTTGAGGGTATTATTCAAAGATACTTTTAAAAAGATTATTAATTCTTTAAAGATTATTGAATAAATGTCTTAGACAATTTATAAGTGGATTGAATATGCTCACATGTATACATGCATCATAGCATCATATGAACGTTGTAGTGAAGGTCGTGGAGTCAGTTAACTTATTTTTTTTTTATATGTTCGACTTATAGGTCGTGTATCAAGAGTGGATATGAGACTTTACATGTTGAATGGGTTATTTAGGTTATAGCTTCGAGGTGAGTTTTTACTACCAACTTGGATATTCTCTTTTCTTCTTAATGTTGTGCTATGAAAGTTTGAATTATCTAAACTTAATTTTTGTTTCTGCATTGGGATTTTCTGAGAATTTATAATTAAGTTCAAATTTTCTTAAATGGTTTATGAGAAGAGGATTTATTAGAGAAAATTTGATTATCTTAATTTATACTTTAATAAATTTCGTGTTAAATTTTGTTATAAATGAATGAAAAAATATTTTTTTTCAATGGAGAAAAGTTGAGGAAAAACTTCTTCGGATGATATATTTTAAGAATGAGCTTGGAGATAAAAGCGTGCACAGAGATTACTCCGCCTATAGCTACAGTCTGTTATAGTATTCGGATACGTGTACTGAGGATGAGGGCATTTATTATATATTAGTATTATATATATTTATATACATATATATATATATATATATATAAGTATTCGAATATGTGTACTGGGGACTTTAATATATTTATTCTGTGTATACTTTTCTTTGGAAACCAGTGTAAAAATTTAACTAATTTTCTCTAAATTGTATGTGCTTCTTGAGATTTATTGAAATAAATATATTAGATTTTAATTTGTCCTATAAATTTCAATAAGAAGAAAATAAAAACTGAAATATTTTCAAGGTTGAAAAAGGTATTGGTATAATGATATGAATGATTTACTAAGCGCCTTTAAAATTGTGAAGAGGTTATAAGTTGTGATTTTGGGTTTCTCTTTAGTATCTTTATCTTGAATTTTTTTTTTGTTAAGGATTATTTGTTTTTGGATCAAGCTCACAGTTCTACGTTTATATTTGTTCATAGGTATTCTAGTATACTTTATCTTCCTTGTGTTATTTATTTTTTCTTATGAATATCTATTGTTTTGACTACAAGTAACATTTCCTTTGTATATTTCATCTTGAAATTTTTTTTTGTTAAGGATTATTTGTTTTTGGATCAAACTCATAGTTCTACGTTTATATTTGTTCATAGATATTCTAGCATACTTCATCTTCCTTGTGTTATTTATTTTTTTCTTATGAATATTTATTGTTTTGACTACAAGTAGCGTTTCCCTTGTACTTCATCTTGAAATTTTTTTTTGTCAAGGATTATTTGTTTTTGGATCAAACTCATAGTTCTACGTTTATATTTGTTCATAGATATTCTAGCATACTTCATCTTGCTTGTGTTACTTATTTTTTTCCTTATGAATATCTATTGTTCATATTTTAAACTCATATCGGCTTTTAAAGTTTACTGGTCATTTTGGTTTGGAGGAGTTTTATACGTTCTTTTTGCTACCAAGAGCATTTCCCTTGTATAGGTGGTAATGTATGACATCATCTCCCCGGGCTATATTTTATTTTATTGTATTTCTGAGAGATTATATAACTTGAGTTTTGGTTTGTAATTAATTATTTTGTCCTTGTTCTTTTTTAGGTAAATTGTGAGATTTGAAATTTTCTTTTGATGCATAACCAAGTTTAGGAAATGACATAATATGGTTTTCATACATTATTAGGTAATTGTTTTCTTTGTGCACCAAGGTCAGAAGTATTACCTTATGGATTCGGGTCATGATAATTATTTTATAGCTTCAAATTTTTTAACCTTCAAGAAGGTTGTCTTCAAGTCACCTGGTTTATGACCCAAAGTATTTGTCAATTTATGGCTTGAATTTTTCTAGCTTCACTCCAGTATCAATAAACCTTTTCTGGAGTGTAATGGAGCTACCAAAAAGGCATAACTAAGGCTTACTGTGAGCCTTGCGATTTATGTGATTTCAATCAAATATATTGTAGTATGTACCCGTGTATTCTTGATAGTCTTGTCTCGACACTTTAGGAGTCACTCGAGTAAAATAACCCAAGTTTTGTCTTGATCATTTGTTTATCCTCATTCATTGTATTTTCTAGCAAATTTGGTCCGAAAATGAAGGAAAATGGAGTTTTGAGGGTGAATTAGGGGTCGTCTTTCTGTGACTTGAGGACTTAGAAAACCTTTACCCTTGTAGATAGGCGTTCTATTGATTTAGCTTGTTGGTGCTTTTCAACCTTCTTTTAAGGTAGACATATACATGTCAAAACCTTTGGCTTAGTATCCCAAGCTCCCATCAAGTGTATTGGAGATGTTTGACTTCCATCTTAAGCCCCTCTAGATAAAGCCTTTGCCAGCGTTGCTAGCCAGCCTTCCAGGTGGCTCTTTAGGCGGTTTTTTATGCTAATTTATTCATGGTGTCTTTGAGAGTTCATTGAATTCTTTATGACTGTCTATGTTGGTTCTCCTCGATGCAATTAGACTTAGCCTTTGGAGACTTATACAGGTGTTGAATTATACACCATTTGGTGCTTCTAATGCACTTGTTAGGCGTTGGCTTCTTTCTCGCGTTAGATGGAGTCTCTAAGTGGTGCTCCTTGATTTTGGTGGCATGAGATCTTGCGATTAGAGCATGGATGACCAAGTTTCGGAGACGTTTTTTTAAACTTAATTGGAGTTAAGATAGCCTGATGAAGCTAATCGAAGGGTGTCTAGACGAAATTCCTCGTAGTGCTTTATAACTTGATGTTGCTTTGTTGTCTTCCCATGACGAGATCAAGATCTTGTGACCGTTGATGTGTGCGTCCATCACTAGGGTGCTCTTCAATACTGTGAAGTTAGGTGTTTTATCTCTCTGACGAGATCATGTCGAGTATATAGACGCCATTATGTCCGAGGATTAGGCATGCCGTAACAAGACTTTCCCAAGCTTTCAACACCCTAAATGAACATTTGACCCTGGTGTCGAGATCCTATTTGGTTGAGTGCATCCACGATTTCGCTTGGACTATAGCTAGTTAAGAGGTAAAACCAAAGCACTTTATCCTCACTTGGAGCTGTTGTGGGAAATTTATGGAAATGAGGGCTTATTATCAAAATAAAATAGAGATAAATAATGGCTTCAAGGCGCAACTAGATCGCTTTCTTTAAGGTTTAATTCACCCCTCACGGTGTAAGAGGTTACCGGCAAATTTCCTCTAAGATACAACGAAACTCTAATGTTATTCTGCACTTTACACTAATGAAGCAACTCGTAAGAGTATATGGATATAGAATTCTTATATCTGAAAATTTGCAAGATTTCTAAATATAAGCGGACCAATAATTTTTTAGAGGAGAAAAAGAAGAGAGGAAAAACAAAACCAAAGAATCTGAGTTTTCTTTTTAATTATTATAGTTATACACACTTATATAGTGTTCAAATTAGTGTCTTTTTATGAGAGACACCTTGAATCAGTAAGAAACTGATTTAAACTGAATAATGAGTGTTCATTGTCGAAAGACACTTCTATTCACGTTCAACTGTTATTTAACGTTCTAAAAATCCAAAATTTTCGAACATCTAATCGATTGAGCCTTTCATTCAGTCGACTGAAAAAGTTGCAGAGTTGTAGAAAATTTTAACCTTTAATCTAGTCGATTGAATGGTTCATACAATCAACTTGTTGACCCTCGCCCGTATTTTAATGATGGCAAAACACAACTGTTATTTAACTAACATGTTTAAACTAAGTTGTATTAAGGATCAAACACATTCAACCAAGGAACAAAGTGCAAAAACTCGAACCAAATCAAGTATCAAGTGAAGACTGAAGATCTAGTATAGGTCTTAAGGTTTAGAACCAATGTAAGTCTCACTCATACATTGTATTAGCTTGTTCAATGGCTCAAACACAAATGGTTTTTCTAAAACCATTAATTTTAAAATGTTTTTAAATGAAAAACAGAAGAAAAACTGGGTTGGAAAACAACCCAGTCGACTGGGTACATATACCAGTCGACTGGTATAAAGGTCAGAAGGAACCCAGTCGACTGGATCAAACAACCCAGTCGACTGGTACTTTGACCAGTAAGTATCCAGTCGACTGGATGATATATACCAGTCGACTGGTAAAATGGACAGAAAGTCCCCAGTCGACTGGATGATATATACCAGTCGACTGGATACCCAGAAGGTCTGAAAACATGTATTTTTCAAGTGAACCCAGTCGACTGGTATCTCGACCCAGTCGACTGGTGGTTCAAAAATATGACCGTTGGACTCCAAATCTGAACGTTTTAAAGTAAATCTTTTTCAAATTAAAGTCCAAAACGGCCATATTAATTGTTTGCTATATAAACCCACTCAGCAAAGCATTCAAAAATAAGCAGCACATATTCAAAAAGAGTTGATCTCATATAATCAAGTTTTTATACTCTTGAAACACAAAAAGCTTTGAAATAATCTTATTGAGCCATTTCTTCAAGCTTTACTTTGAAAGAGAGACATTTCTGTTGTAATAAGCTTTCATTTGTTGTCTCTCTACCTTTTACTTTACACCATCTTTGTAAAGGGATTACTTCCGAGAGGAAGGGGAAACTTCCGAAAGGAAGGGGATTTTTCGGTTTAAGCAATTCCTGTAAATTGCTTGTGTACGGTTTGTGCAACACCCGGCTAAGTTGTGCGACTAAGTTTTCTTAGTGGATTACTTCAAGGTGTTCCTTGAAGAGAGTGGACGTAGGGTCGGAACGAATCCGATATTGCCGAACCACTATAACTGTGTTTGCATCCTCTTTCCTTAAACTCTTTATTTACAGCTTTCTACTTGTATTAATTATTTGTTGCTTATCAGTTTTTATAAACTTGTATAAATTCCGCAAAAGTTTTTAAAAACCCAATTCACCCCCCCTCTTGGGTTGAAACCTCGACCTACAATTGGTATCAGAGCCTCGTTCTCTTTATAAGGCTTAAATTCCTAGAGTTGATCCAATGGCAGCAAATAGCTACTCTGAGGGACACTCTTATACTAGACCACCATTGTTCAATGGATCAAATTATAACTACTGGAAAAATAGAATGAAAATCTTCGTCGAAGGACAAGATTACAATCTATGGAGAATTATAGAAGAGGGACCTAAAATTCCCTCAAAAGAAATAGTTATTGGAGAGACTCTTCATACAATGCCTAAACTCAAAACTGAGTTTACTGACGAGGATTGTAGAACGATGTCTCTCAATAGCAGAGCAACAAGCATGCTACATTGTGCATTAGATATTTCCGAATATAACAAAATATCTGCATGCGTTTCTGCTAAAGAAATATGGGACAAATTGCAAGTCACATATGAAGGAACAAGTGAAGTAAAAAAGTCTAAAATTTACATGCTAATTTCTGAATATGAATCTTTTAAGATGTCTCCTAACGAAACCATTTCTGAAATGCACTCACGATTTACTACTATTATAAATAGTTTAAAATTGCTTGGCAAGAATATTGAGGAAGTTGAACTAACCAGAAAAATCTTAAGATCTCTACCTCCAGAATGGAAACCAAAGAGGACAGCCATTCAAGAGGCCAAAAATCTTGACAAGCTTGATGTTGAGACGCTGCTTGGGTCATTATTGACATACGAGATGGAAGAAATGACTCCCATCGTCAATGATGATGAGAAGAAGAAGAAGCAAATTGCTCTCAAAGCTTCTACGAGCAACAAAGAAAAGGAATTAGAACAAGAAGCAGAGAGCAGTGAAGAGGATGGTGAAATGGCTTTAATCACCAGACGATTCCATAGGTTCTTGAAGAAAAGCAAGAAACATTACTCAAAGGATCCCACCTCAAAAAGGGAACCACTTATGTGCTATGGCTGCAAGAAGCCAGGACATATAAAAGCTGACTGTCCGGTTTCAAGCAAACCAAACAAGGGCTTCAAGAAGAAAGCTATGGTAGCAACTACCTGGAGCGATGACGAAGAAGATGAGTCATCAGACAAAGAAATTGGATACGAAGAGATTGCCAACCTCTGTTTAATGGCAATCGATGATGAAAGTGAGGTAACATCTTCTCCCTCTTCAAAAAATAATATTGTTACTAGTAGTGAAGAATTACTAGAAGTCATAAATGAAATGCATGAAGAATTAAAGAAATTTGATTCTAGAAATTCTGTTCTTAAGAAAGAAGTATCATCTCTTTCTAAGGAAATGATAGTTCTTAGAGAAGAAAAAGAAAAATTATCATCTTTACTGTATAATTCGTCTCAAGATTTTCTTAAAGATGAAAATGAAAATTTGAAAAATAAAATTTCTGAATTAAACAGCACTGTATCTAGACTTATGCTTGGTAAAGAAAAACTTGATGAAGTGCTTTCTTCCCAAAGATTAAGTGGAGGAAAATCTGGTGTAGGATATTCTCCTTTGGGAAAACAAAAAACAAAAGAGAGCTTATTCATGAAAGCCTCTTGTGTAGAAGGAGCTTCTACTTCGAAAGCTCCTAACCTTGTTAAAAGCACTCCCTTAATAAATCCGAGGAACTCTAGAAACTTAAATGATCATACTAAATTGAAGCATCCTAAAAATACTCATGCTTATTTGTATGCTCATTCTAGAAATGCTCATACACATCCTAGAAATAATCATCATGCTCATTCTAGGAATAATGTGTATAATCAAAGAATGCATTCTGCTCATGCTCAACCTAGGAATCACCATCATAGCTATTCTAGAAATAACTTGCATACATATGCTAGCATGTATCCTAGAATGCATCATCGTTCATTTTCTGGAAATGACATGCATTTTCATACCCTTTACCATAGAATCATGTATCCTAGGAACTATCATCCTAAGGATTATAGGAATGCACATGTAAAATTTCCTAGAAATTTCTATGACTATAATGATAGGTATGTGTATCATCAACATGTTCATAGAGCACCATATATTGTTAAGAAAGTATGGGTCCCAAAAGGAACCGTATTTTCAAGGACTAACCCCAAAGGACCCAAGAAATTTTGGGTACCTAAAAATGCTATTGTATATCCTTGTGTGATGTAGATTTGCCTTCACACCAAGGAGAAAGGTAACTGTTGGTACCTTGATAGCGGTTGCTCGAAGCATATGACCGGTGATAAAAGCGTATTCAAGGAGTTAACTCTAAGAGATGGTGGACTTGTGACCATTGGAGACAATACTAAAATAAAGATCATCGGGCATGGAAAAGTCGGTAATGATTTCTCAACTTTAGATAATGTATTGCTAGTACAAGGCTTAAAGCCAAATTTACTTAGCATTAGTCAATTATGTGACAAAGGATATAAAGTCACATTTGAAATCTCTCATTGTCTAGTTATAGACATCAAGAGCAACAAGATCAAATTCATTGGCCATAGACATGAAAATGTCTATATAGTTGATTTGAAATCCTTACATTCCAATAATGAAAAATGCTTTCCTGCTTTTAGTGAAAAACAATGGCTGTGGCATAGAAGGCTTGGTCATGTAAACATGAACTTGCTAAAAATTGTTTCAAGAAAAGATTTAGTTATTGGTCTTCCTAAAATCAATTTTGAGAAAAACAAAATTTGCAATGCTTGTCAAATGGGAAAACAATCAAGGATATCTTTCAAAGCAAAAAATGTTGTCTCAACTACTAGACCTTTGGAACTTTTGCATATGGACTTATTTGGTCCAATTAGTACCATTAGTCTAGGTGGCCATCAATATGCTCTTGTTATTGTTGATGACTATTCAAGATATACCTTTGTTATTTTTATTGCTTATAAGGATGAAGCTTTCAAAGGATTTGGAAAGTTTTGCAAAAAGGTACAAAATGAAAAAGGAATTTGTATTTCAAGCATAAGAAGTGATCATGGCAAAGAATTTGAAAATCAAAGCTTTTCAAAATTTTGTGATGAAAATGGAATTAATCACAACTTTTCAGCTCCTAGAACTCCTCAACAAAATGGAGTTGTTGAGAGGAAAAATAGAGTTCTAGAAGAATTTTCAAGAACAATGCTTTGTGAAAATAATTTACCAAAATATTTTTGGGCTGAAGCCGTGAATACTTCTTGCTATATTTTAAATAGAATTTTGATAAGGCCCCTGCTTGATAAAACTCCTTATGAACTATGGAAAGGGAGAAAGCCCAATATTTCCTATTTTCGTGCCTTTGGTAGTAAGTGCTTCATCTTAAATAACAATAAAACTAACTTGGGTAAATTTGATTCCAAGACCGATGAAGGGATATTTTTAGGATATTCTACTACTAGTAAGGCTTATAGAGTTTTCAATAAGAGAACTCTAGTAGTAGAAGAATCTGTGCATGTAACTATTGATGAATCTAACCCAATGAGTAGTGGAGAAGTTTCCTTTAAAGATTATGCAGATTTTATTCCAAGAATGGAAACTTCTACTCCCATTGTTGACCCAAAAGTGAGTTCTTCTCAAACAAATGAAGGGATGGCAACTCCAAATTTGGACCAACCATCCTCAAGTCAACAAGAGGAAAATCTACCCAAGGATTGGAGGTATGTAAATCATCATCCAATTGATCAAGTAATTGGTGACCCTTCACAAGGGGTAAGAACTCGCTCTTCTATTAGAAATATTTGTAATTTTGTAGCTTATTTGTCTCAAGTAGAACCTAAGACATTTATAGAAGCTGAAAAAGATAATGATTGGATAATTGCAATGCAGGAAGAGATAAATCAATTTGAGAGAAACAATGTTTGGGAACTAGTTCCAAGACCTAAAGATCATTCAATTATTGGAACTAAATGGGTATATAGAAATAAAATGGATGAAAATGGTATAGTAACTAGAAATAAGGCTAGACTAGTTGCTAAGGGATATAACCAAGAGGAAGGAATAGATTTTGATGAAACCTATGCTCCCGTAGCTAGATTAGAAGCTATTCGAATGTTATTAGCCTTTGCATGCTTTAATAAATTCAAGCTATTTCAAATGGATGTGAAAAGTGCCTTTTTAAATGGCTTTATAGAAGAAGAGGTTTATGTTGAACAACCTCTTGGTTTTGAAAACCCTAGTCTTCCAAATCATGTCTACAAGCTTTCTAAGGCTTTATATGGGCTGAAGCAAGCTCCAAGGGCATGGTACGAAAGACTAAGCAAATTTTTGATTGATAATGATTTTGTAAGAGGAAGAATAGATACAACTCTCTTCACAAAAACTCACAAAAATGACACTTTGATAGTTCAAATATATGTTGATGATATTATATTTGGTGCTACTAATGAATCTACGTGTCAAGAGTTTGCAAAGTGCATGCAAGGTGAATTTGAAATGAGCATGATGGGAGAACTTACCTACTTCCTTGGACTGTAAATCAAGCAACTAAAAGGAGGTATCTTCATCAATCAACAAAAGTACATCAAAGATCTACTAAAGAGGTTCGGGATGGAAAGCTCAAAGCCAATTGGAACGCCTATGAGCACAACCACCAAACTTGATCTTGATGAAGCAGGTAAAACTGTAGATTCTAAATATTATAGAAGCATGATAGGTGCTTTACTGTACTTGACTGCAAGTAGACCTGATATAATGTTCAGTGTATGCATGTGCGCTAGATTTCAATCTAATCCTAAGGAATCACATGTAGTTGCAGTAAAAAGAATCCTTAGATATCTACAAGGGACCCATACCATAGGATTATGGTATTCTAAAGAATCATCTTTTGAGCTAGTAGGATATTCGGATGCTGATTTTGCTGGATGTAGGTTAGATAGAAAAAGCACAAGTGGAACATGCCAATTCTTAGGTGCTATGTTAACTTCTTGGTTCTCCAAGAAACAGAATTCAGTTGCACTATCAACCGCTGAGGCGAAATATGTAGCAGCTGGCAGTTGTTGTACCCAAGTACTATGGATGAAACAACAACTAGAAGACTATGGCATGAGTCTCAAAAATATTCCTATATTTTGTGATAATACTAGTGCCATCAACCTAACCAAAAATCCTATTCAACACTCTAGAACCAAGCATATAGAGATTAGACATCATTTCTTAAGAGACCATGCTCAAAAAGGTGATATAAGATTAGAATTTATACCTTCAGAAGATCAAATAGCTGATATTCTTACAAAACCCTTAAGTGAAGCTAGTTTTTGCAAAATAAGAAAGTTGATGGGATTGCTTGATTTTGATAAATTGAATGTTTAATTGCATCTCATTTCATCATTTGCATGTTTGACATTGAGTGATAGAGTATTAATCCATGTTTAATTATTCCCTTCACTCAAAAATGTCATAGATAAACAAATTCATGCTAAAAATTCAAGACTGGAAATTTTACTAATGGTCCAGTCGACTGGTAAATGTGCTCCAGTCGACTGGTAAGTCACTGCATGATTGTCCAGTCGACTGGTAATTTTAACCCAGTCGACTGGTAACTCTCTGCCAAAAACTCCAGACGACTGGTAAGTCTTCTCCAGTCGTCTATAAAATCAAATCATGCTTGGAGCCAAATTTTTTCATTTTTTTGAACCCCCAGTCGACTGGTAACGATAGCCCAGTAGACTAGTATCTCACTGTCAGTTGATCCAGTCGACTGGTACGTTTACCCAGTCGACTGGTAAGAGAAACTGTTCATCTTTTCAAAGGGGCCCAGTCGACTGGTAAGTTTACCCAGTCGACTGGTATCGCGATTCTATAAAAGGGACTGTTCATTTTCGCCCTTCTTACGCCATTTTCAAAGAGCCCAAGCTTTCTCTCTCTAGAAAAATTCATCTTTTTTATCTAAAAACCATCCAAATCCCTTCTAAACACACCGATCTACTCATTCCTAAAGAGATTTTTAACTTTCTACGGTTAAAATCTCTCATTTTTACCAAATTTCTTTTTTTTCAAAAACTTCAAATTTCTCGAAAATGAGTGACAAAATCCGTATAAAACTCACAACAAGTGGACCTAATGCGCCCAAAAAGCCTAGGTCTTCAAAACCTTCGGCTTCGGAATCAAAAGGGAAGGGAGTAGCAGGGTCATCCAGCAAGGAGCCCAGAACAGAGTTGGAGCAGGCTCTGTTTTTCAGCCCAGCTGCTCATAAGAGGTATAACTCTATAATCCGTCACAAGAAAATCATGACAGGTAGAGTCGTTGATTTCGACTCCATTCGTCATGGTAATTTCGATATTCTACCAGCCTTTGAGGCAATAAATCTGACCCCACTGGTCAGTATTCATGAAAAATATTACCCGCGACTGATTCACCAGTTCTATGCGAACTTGGTGAAACCCAGTCCTCTGGCTCTGAGATTCAGAACCAGAGTTAGCGGTGTGGAGTTTGAGGTCAACACTGACCTCTTGATGAGCATTCTGAGAATCCCTATAAGGGGGGTTCAATGGAGTCTGGATGGATGGCCAGACAACTTTGAAGTTGAGGAGGCCTGTCGGATAGTCAGGGGCGACCCTAACTATGTGTACAGACCCACTACATTTCACATATGTAGTGACTTGCCCCTCGACTCAAAAATGTTTCAATTGATTGTCAGTTGGACCATCCACCCGAGACTCGGGAGTCGAGGGTATCTATCTAAAATAGATACGGTATTGATTTGGTGCCTAAAATCTGGGCACCACTTCAATATATATCCTCTGCTGCTCGCCAACATGATAAACGGTGAAGCAAACGACTCCGGGTGTCTTCCTTATGGGATGCTCATTACACTCATCCTCCAGCACTTCCGGGTACCTTTGCCTGCCTCTGAGGCTCAGGATATCGGATTGACGGATATCATCAACATCTCATCTCTGAAGAAGATGGGATGTACTGTTCGTGAAGGGTTTCTCTATCCTAAGGCCGGAAAGCGCCTAAGGATTCGAGAGGATGCGAGTGACAGTGATGAGGATGCTGATACGGCTGCTGAGATGGAGACAGATACCCGAGCACCTCCCATTGGTGACTCGAGTACTGGTCAGACTGGATATGGTGACATCCTACGAGCTATCACGAGTCTTCAGATGACGATGGAGTCCGGTTTTCAGTCCATGCAGTCCGATTATCAGAGGCTGAGCTCCTCCATAGACCACCTACGGGATGACTTCGAGTTACATCGAGAGCACACCGAGGGTTCCCTAGCTGAGATTAGGGAACTTCTTCGTAACAGCTCGGACTCTCCCGCACCATGAGTCTATCAGTTCTTAGCACTTTTCCAGTGTTTGTCACATAGCACGGACATCTCATGTTTGTTTTTCTTAGTTATGGCTCTATGAGGCCCTACTTGTATTGACTTTTTCTCTATAATGATGTAATACTATTAACCATATTTATTGCATTTATTTACGCTATTTGTGATATGTTAGAACTGTTTTAAATATCTGTTTAGTCACTAAATCTGATATAAAATGCTTATATGCTTGAAAAACTTCCGGTTCTTCCCGGGAAGGCTTCTGAAATTCAAATGAAGCCACATCTTCGCGCACATATTTGTATTCTTATAACCTATTTGACTGTATTGGCTAATTAGCTTATTTTTTATGTTATGCCCCCTTTGGTTGCTGTTGTCAAAACGGGGGAGAAAAATGAGAAAAACGAGAAAATCTAAGTAAAACGCAACCAATGCATAGATTTAGGGGGAGCATTGCTCCATATCTGTGTAAAAATGTTTATTGATTCGCAACCAATGCATAGATTTAGGGGGAGCATTGCTCCATATCTGTGTAAAAATGTTTATTGATTGGTTGAGTTTAATTTTAGATTGGTTGAAAGAAATATAAACTGTGTTTGCTTGTTTACAGGGTGGTTTTACTCGAAAAACAGAGGAGACTCTGTCCAAATTTTTGTAAAATCTTAACACTTAGTTTTTAAAACTGTTTTTACATTATTAGTTTTGTCATCATCAAAAAGGGGGAGATTGTTGACCCTCGCCCGTATTTTAATGATGGCAAAACACAACTGTTATTTAACTAACATGTTTAAACTAAGTTGTATTAAGGATCAAACACATTCAACCAAGGAACAAAGTGCAAAAACTCGAACCAAATCAAGTATCAAGTGAAGACTGAAGATCTAGTATAGGTCTTAAGGTTTAGAACCAATGTAAGTCTCACTCATACATTGTATTAGCTTGTTCAATGGCTCAAACACAAATGGTTTTTCTAAAACCATTAATTTTAAAATGTTTTTAAATGAAAAACAGAAGAAAAACTGGGTTGGAAAACAACCCAGTCGACTGGGTACATATACCAGTCGACTGGTATAAAGGTCAGAAGGAACCCAGTCGACTGGATCAAACAACCCAGTCGACTGGTACTTTGACCAGTAAGTATCCAGTCGACTGGATGATATATACCAGTCGACTGGTAAAATGGACAGAAAGTCCCCAGTCGACTGGATGATATATACCAGTCGACTGGATACCCAGAAGGTCTGAAAACATGTATTTTTCAAGTGAACCCAGTCGACTGGTATCTCGACCCAGTCGACTGGTGGTTCAAAAATATGACCGTTGGACTCCAAATCTGAACGTTTTAAAGTAAATCTTTTTCAAATTAAAGTCCAAAACGGCCATATTAATTGTTTGCTATATAAACCCACTCAGCAAAGCATTCAAAAATAAGCAGCACATATTCAAAAAGAGTTGATCTCATATAATCAAGTTTTTATACTCTTGAAACACAAAAAGCTTTGAAATAATCTTATTGAGCCATTTCTTCAAGCTTTACTTTGAAAGAGAGACATTTCTGTTGTAATAAGCTTTCATTTGTTGTCTCTCTACCTTTTACTTTACACCATCTTTGTAAAGGGATTACTTCCGAGAGGAAGGGGAAACTTCCGAAAGGAAGGGGATTTTTCGGTTTAAGCAATTCCTGTAAATTGCTTGTGTACGGTTTGTGCAACACCCGGCTAAGTTGTGCGACTAAGTTTTCTTAGTGGATTACTTCAAGGTGTTCCTTGAAGAGAGTGGACGTAGGGTCGGAACGAATCCGATATTGCCGAACCACTATAACTGTGTTTGCATCCTCTTTCCTTAAACTCTTTATTTACAGCTTTCTACTTGTATTAATTATTTGTTGCTTATCAGTTTTTATAAACTTGTATAAATTCCGCAAAAGTTTTTAAAAACCCAATTCACCCCCCCTCTTGGGTTGAAACCTCGACCTACAATTGGTATCAGAGCCTCGTTCTCTTTATAAGGCTTAAATTCCTAGAGTTGATCCAATGGCAGCAAATAGCTACTCTGAGGGACACTCTTATACTAGACCACCATTGTTCAATGGATCAAATTATAACTACTGGAAAAATAGAATGAAAATCTTCGTCGAAGGACAAGATTACAATCTATGGAGAATTATAGAAGAGGGACCTAAAATTCCCTCAAAAGAAATAGTTATTGGAGAGACTCTTCATACAATGCCTAAACTCAAAACTGAGTTTACTGACGAGGATTGTAGAACGATGTCTCTCAATAGCAGAGCAACAAGC
Source organism: Bretschneidera sinensis (assembly GCA_023935145.1). Taxonomy (NCBI): domain Eukaryota; kingdom Viridiplantae; phylum Streptophyta; class Magnoliopsida; order Brassicales; family Akaniaceae; genus Bretschneidera; species Bretschneidera sinensis. The sequence goes on along the minus strand of CM043697.1, from coordinate 98,747,852 downwards.
ATGCTACATTGTGCATTAGATATTTCCGAATATAACAAAATATCTGCATGCGTTTCTGCTAAAGAAATATGGGACAAATTGCAAGTCACATATGAAGGAACAAGTGAAGTAAAAAAGTCTAAAATTTACATGCTAATTTCTGAATATGAATCTTTTAAGATGTCTCCTAACGAAACCATTTCTGAAATGCACTCACGATTTACTACTATTATAAATAGTTTAAAATTGCTTGGCAAGAATATTGAGGAAGTTGAACTAACCAGAAAAATCTTAAGATCTCTACCTCCAGAATGGAAACCAAAGAGGACAGCCATTCAAGAAGCCAAAAATCTTGACAAGCTTGATGTTGAGACGCTGCTTGGGTCATTATTGACATACGAGATGGAAGAAATGACTCCCATCGTCAATGATGATGAGAAGAAGAAGAAGCAAATTGCTCTCAAAGCTTCTACGAGCAACAAAGAAAAGGAATTAGAACAAGAAGCAGAGAGCAGTGAAGAGGATGGTGAAATAGCTTTAATCACCAGACGATTCCATAGGTTCTTGAAGAAAAGCAAGAAACCTTACTCAAAGGATCCCACCTCAAAAAGGGAACCACTTATGTGCTATGGCTGCAAGAAGCCAGGACATATAAAAGCTGACTGTCCGGTTTCAAGCAAACCAAACAAGGGCTTCAAGAAGAAAGCTATGGTAGCAACTACCTGGAGCGATGACGAAGAAGATGAGTCATCAGACAAAGAAATTGGATACGAAGAGATTGCCAACCTCTGTTTAATGGCAATCGATGATGAAAGTGAGGTAACATCTTCTCCCTCTTCAAAAAATAATATTGTTACTAGTAGTGAAGAATTACTAGAAGTCATAAATGAAATGCATGAAGAATTAAAGAAATTTGATTCTAGAAATTCTGTTCTTAAGAAAGAAGTATCATCTCTTTCTAAGGAAATGATAGTTCTTAGAGAAGAAAAAGAAAAATTATCATCTTTACTGTATAATTCGTCTCAAGATTTTCTTAAAGATGAAAATGAAAATTTGAAAAATAAAATTTCTGAATTAAACAGCACTGTATCTAGACTTATGCTTGGTAAAGAAAAACTTGATGAAGTACTTTCTTCCCAAAGATTAAGTGGAGGAAAATCTGGTGTAGGATATTCTCCTTTGGGAAAACAAAAAACAAAAGAGAGCTTATTCATGAAAGCCTCTTGTGTAGATGGAGCTTCTACTTCGAAAGCTCCTAACCTTGTTAAAAGCACTCCCTTAATAAATCCGAGGAACTCTAGAAACTTAAATGATCATACTAAATTGAAGCATCCTAAAAATACTCATGCTTATTTGTATGCTCATTTTAGAAATGCTCATACACATCCTAGAAATAATCATCATGCTCATTCTAGGAACAATGTGTATAATCAAAGAATGCATTCTGCTCATGCTCAACCTAGGAATCACCATCATAGCTATTCTAGAAATAACTTGCATACATATGCTAGCATGTATCCTAGAATGCATCATCGTTCATTTTCTGGAAATGACATGCATTTTCATACCCCTTACCATAGAATCATGTATTCTAGGACCTATCATCCTAAGGATTATAGGAATGCACATGTAAAATTTCCTAGAAATTTCTATGACTATAATGATAGGTCTGTGCATCATCAACATGTTCATAGAGCACCATATATTGTTAAGAAAGTATGGGTCCCAAAAGGAACCGTATTTTCAAGGACTAACCCCAAAGGACCCAAGAAATTTTGGGTACCTAAAAATGCTATCGTATATCCTTGTGTGATGTAGATTTGCCTTCACACCAAGGAGAAAGGTAACTGTTGGTACCTTGATAGCGGTTGCTCGAAGCATATGACCGGTGATAAAAGCGTATTCAAGGAGCTAACTCTAAGAGATGGTGGACTTGTGACCATTGGAGACAATACTAAAATAAAGATCATCGGGCATAGAAAAGTCGGTAATGATTTCTCAACTTTAGATAATGTATTGCTAGTACAAGGCTTAAAGCCAAATTTACTTAGCATTAGTCAATTATGTGACAAAGGATATAAAGTCACATTTGAAACCTCTCATTGTCTAGTTATAGACATCAAGAGCAACAAGATCAAATTCATTGGCCATAGACATGAAAATGTCTATATAGTTGATTTGAAATCCTTACATTCCAATAATGAAAAATGCTTTCCTGCTTTTAGTGAAAATCAATGGCTGTGGCATAGAAGGCTTGGTCATGTAAACATGAACTTGCTAAAAATTGTTTCAAGAAAAGATTTAGTTATTGGTCTTCCTAAAATCAATTTTGAGAAAAACAAAATTTGCAATGCTTGTCAAATGGGAAAACAATCAAGGATATCTTTCAAAGCAAAAAATGTTGTCTCAACTACTAGACCTTTGGAACTTTTGCATATGGACTTATTTGGTCCAATTAGTACCATTAGTCTAGGTGGCCATCAATATGCTCTTGTTATTGTTGATGACTATTCAAGATATACCTTTGTTATTTTTATTGCTTATAAGGATGAAGCTTTCAAAGGATTTGAAAAGTTTTGCAAAAAGGTATAAAATGAAAAAGGAATTTGTATTTCAAGCATAAGAAGTGATCATGGCAAAGAATTTGAAAATCAAAGCTTTTCAAAATTTTGTGATGAAAATGGAATTAATCACAACTTTTCAGCTCCTAGAACTCCTCAACAAAATGGAGTTGTTGAGAGGAAAAATAGAGTTCTAGAAGAATTTTCAAGAACAATGCTTTGTGAAAATAATTTACCAAAATATTTTTGGGCTGAAGCCGTGAATACTTCTTGCTATATTTTAAATAGAATTTTGATAAGGCCCCTGCTTGATAAAACTCCTTATGAACTATGGAAAGGGAGAAAGCCCAATATTTCCTATTTTCGTGCCTTTGGTAGTAAGTGCTTCATCTTAAATAACAATAAAACTAACTTGGGTAAATTTGATTCCAAGATCGATGAAGGGATATTTTTAGGATATTCTACTACTAGTAAGGCTTATAGAGTTTTCAATAAGAGAACTCTAGTAGTAGAAGAATCTGTGCATGTAACTATTGATGAATCTAACCCAATGAGTAGTGGAGAAGTTTCCTTTAAAGATGATGCAGATTTTATTCCAAGAATGGAAACTTCTACTCCCATTGTTGACCCAAAAGTGAGTTCTTCTCAAACAAATGAAGGGATGGCAACTCCAAATTTGGACCAACCATCCTCAAGTCAACAAGAGGAAAATCTACCCAAGGATTGAAGGTATGTAAATCATCATCCAATTGATCAAGTAATTGGTGACCCTTCACAAGGGGTAAGAACTCGCTCTTCCATTAGAAATATTTGTAATTTTGTAGCTTATTTGTCTCAAGTAGAACCTAAGACATTTATAGAAGCTGAAAAAGATAATGATTGGATAATTGCAATACAGGAAGAGATAAATCAATTTGAGAGAAACAATGTTTGGGAACTAGTTCCAAGACCTAAAGATCATTCAATTATTGGAACTAAATGGGTATATAGAAATAAAATGGATGAAAATGGTATAGTAACTAGAAATAAGGCTAGACTAGTTGCTAAGGGATATAACCAAGAGGAAGGAATAGATTTTGATGAAACCTATGCTCCCGTAGCTAGATTAGAAGCTATTCGAATGTTATTAGCCTTTGCATGCTTTAATAAATTCAAGCTATTTCAAATGGATGTGAAAAGTGCCTTTTTAAATGGCTTTATAGAAGAAGAGGTTTATGTTGAACAACCTCTTGGTTTTGAAAACCCTAGTCTTCCAAATCATGTCTACAAGCTTTCTAAGGCTTTATATGGGCTGAAGCAAGCTCCAAGGGCATGGTACGAAAGACTAAGCAAATTTTACCATCCATTGAAGTTAATGCCTAAATGAAGATGTCTTTTAGACTTGAATCTTCACTTAGTGAAAATATATCAAAGTTAAACAGAAGATGTGGTAGTATAATAATCAATTTTATTTTGAAATCATCAACAATCTCGTATTATTTTCAAAATAAATTGACTCAATAAAACTTTAAAAAAACTGATATTTTACCATCCATTGAAGTTCATGCCTAAATAAAGGTGTCTTTTGGACTTAAATCTTCACTTAGTGAAAAAACATCAAAGTTAAACAAAAGATATGGTAGTATAATACTTTGAACCATGAATCCTATTTGTTTAATTGTACATGTCTCACACATGAGACTTCTCTTTATAAATTTTTCCAGAAATAAAATTGCCGACACTTTTGGAGGTCTTGTGTCGTGTATCTTTTATTATGAGTGCTCTAGAGTCAAGCCCTTAAACTCAACAAAAGCGGTCACACTTCACACTAACCACGTAAGCTTATCAAGTATGTTTTGTGTTGATATTTGTCTAAGGTTTAAACATAGTTAAGGTCTAAACCAAGGTTGAAAGAATAAATTTCAGCATGTTAAAGGAGTGCACACAAGTGTGCGCATCATTTTGGGTGTGTGTGCACACCTCTATTCAATAAGGCAAAGAAGTGCGCACTGTTGTGAAGGGTCCATCTTCAGTGTGCGCTACAGCCCTCTTCCTCCCAGGCTGCGACGCCCAACAAGTGGTGAATTGGTGCTATGCCTTGAGCTGCGGTGCCCCTTGTTCAAGGCCGCAGCACTAGGCACACTGATACACACATATTCCACTTGATTCAGCCTCTTGTTAGGTGTGTGGGTGAAAGGTTAAAATGCACAATGTCAGTTAGGATTGATGGAGGGCCATGGTTGATTGGTCATCAATATCTAAGGGTGGATATTGACTTCAAGATAGGTTCAAGAAGTGGTGCACTATATAAAGGGTCACCTAGTTTCAATCTCAAGCAAGGAAGATATAATGTAACTTGTGAGACATGTGTGTTAATGAGAGAATTGTGTGAGAATGCAAAGACATAGATATACAAGAGGGACTCATTAGAGAGGCTAGTTGTAAAGAAGAGAGAGTAGTATAGATTTGATAGTGAACATTATAATAGTTCTATCACTTTCTTGTTCTCTTCTTGGTTTCTTCAAGAACTTGAGCTTCTTGAAGAGGGTTGCTGTGATTGTAAAGAACCATTGATTTAGTGCAAAGAGTTCAGAGGAACTCACGGGGACGTAGGTATATTGTCGAACCTCGATAACAAATTGCTTGTGTTCTTTTCTTTCTTGCTTTCGATTGTTGTATTTCTTTCTACAAGTCATTCTAGACTTGAGTGTTTAGAAAATCACCACCTGGGCATCTCGTTAGGGTGATTTCCAACATTTCATAATTAAATATACTAAAGAAAACTTTTATAAGCTTATTAAGAACTCATAGTTCACCTTCACTTTAACATTACGGTTCCAAGCATCATCACTCTTGGGATGTAAATTCGATTTTGATGTATGTAATCACTACTAATGATGTACTAATGAGTTAAGGTTCCATCATTGGTGATCCTATTGTATGGGCTTAAGACCCATCCCTTGTGATGTTTTAATCACTTGCTCTCTTGCAAGTCCATTGGTCAATGGATCTAACAAGTTTCCTATGGATCTTACGAATTCAATCGTAATTACTCCATCAGTAATTAATTTCCTTACATGACTATGTCTCAATCCGATATATCTAGACTTTCCATTGTAAATATTATGATAGGCCCTTTCTAGTGTTGTTTCACATCGAATTGATATTGGAGCCATGGGTTTAGGCCACACAGTAATTTCTAACAATAAATTCCTTAACCACTTAGCCTCTTTATCCCCAGCTGCCAATGCTACAAATTTCGATGCCATGGTAGAATCAGTGATACTGGTTTGCTTCTTGGAAGCCCAAGATATAGACCCCCACCAAGAGTGAATATCTAACTACTTTTAGACGAGTGATCTTCCTCTCGGTTTGTTACCCAACTAGCATCAATGTATCATTCTAAAACTATTGGATACCCTCTGTAACTTATGCCAAAATTCATGATCTTTTTCAAATATCTAAAGATCCTATGTGCAGCCTCCTAATGATCATTTCTAGGAAAACTAGTAAATCTACTTAGCTTCCTTATAGCCAATGATATATCAGGCCTTCTACAAGTTATGGCAAACATTAAACAAACAATTGCTCTAGCATACTTTAGTTATGCAATTACACTATCATCATTTTTAGATAATTTGATACTGCTATCGAATAGTGTACTTACAGATGTGCTTTCCAAGTGACAACTTTATTTATAATTTTCTCAATGTAATGAGATTGTGTTAATATTAGGCTATCCTTATCTATTATGATTTTGATACCTAATATTACATCATTTACACCCATGTCTTTCGTGTCAAAATTACCTAACCAATATTTCTTGGTATTTTATACTTGATCTAAGTCTATATCAAATATCAACATATCATCTACATACAAACATATGATAACAAATTTACCATTAATGAACCTATTGCACACACACTTATCATATTCATTAATTTTGAAACCATTTGATGGAATCACTTGATCAAATTTCTCATGCCATTGTTTTTGGGGCTTGTTTAAGTCAATATAAAGACTTATCTAACTTGCATACTTTATGCTCTTGTCCCTTAACTACAAAACATTCAGTTTGATTTATATACATTTCTTCTAATTCACCATTCAAGAATGTTTTTTTAACATCCATTTGATGAATTTCAAGTTTGTATACAGAAGCTAAAGCAATAAGCATTCTAATTGTGGCTATTCTTGCAATTGGTGCATAGGTGTCAAAATAATCAACACATTCCTTTTGTGTAAAACCCTTAGCCACTAACATTGCCTTGAATTTATCAACTATACCATCCACTCTTAATTTCTTTTTGAAAATCCATTTGCATCCATTGGGTTTAGAACTAGGTGGAAGGTCCACCAATTTTTAGGTTTTGTTTTCCGTTATGAAGTCCATTTCATCATTTATGGCCTCCTTCTAAAATGCAACATCTTGAGACTTTATAGTCTTTTCATGAGTTTGTGGATTAGATTCAAAATTCAAGACAATGGGAATCAAACTACTTATTGAGTTTCTAGTACCTTCTACCAAATATATGAAGAAATCGGGTCCATAAGTAGTTTTAACAATTTTTCTCCTTCTAGGTTCCACATCATTTTCATCTACTTCCTTCCTTGAACTTTATTCTTATTCAACACTGTCTGAAATAGTCTTAGGAAGTGACTTGAACCTACTTTCATCGTAAATAGAATTCCTAAATTCAGTGATGAAATTTATTGAGTAATAATTATTTGGCTCCACCACCATAAATCTATAAGTTTTACTATGAAGTGCATAATCTAAAAATATAAAACCTATTCCTCTTTCACCCAAGTTCTTCCTTTTTCATTTAAGAACTCTAATTATAGCTCTAAAAACCCACACTTTAAGGTAGTATAGCTTAGGCTTTTTATTCTTCCATAACTCATAAGGTGTTACTTTGTTTCTTTTTGCAGGGACTCTATTTAAAATGTGACAAGTTGTTAAAAGTGCTTCTCACCAAAAACCATGTCCTATACCAGAGTTGGAAAGTATGACATTAACCATCGAGTTTTATTTTTCCTCTCAACTACACCATTTTGCTGTGGTGTACAAAGGGCAGTGACTTAATGAATTATTCAATAAGTCTCAAAATATAAAGGATCATAATATTCACCTCCCCTATTAGTTCTAAGACATTTAATCTTATTGTCGCATTGAAGTTCTACTTCATTTTTAAAAACAAAAAAAAAATGTATAGCCTCATTTTTAGTATGTAATAAATAAACATAACAATATCTTATACAATCATCTATGAAAGTCAAAAAATATTTCTTTCCTCCTAAAGAAGGTGTAACATGCATATCATATAAATCACTATGAATTAATTCCAGAATTTTTGAACTTCTTTGAACACTGGAAAATGGTTTTCCAGTGATTTTAGTAAGCATACATGTTTTGAAAATTTCCATATTTATATCAAAATTTGGAAGTAAATCTAATTTAACCATATCATTCACACGTCTAACATTCACATCTTGTTGGGATTTGTCAAAGAATTAAACAAGTGAAAAATTCAGCATCAGGTCTGGTTGTGCGCTGCGACCCAGCCTTGTGCGCCGCAGCTTCCAGCAAGTCCAGGACTTCTCCCCTCTTGGCCGTGCCTCGGCCAAGCCTTGGGTGTCATGGCCTCTAGCAGATGGTGGTGTTGTGCCCTGTTGTGCTCCTCGACCTGCCCTGTTCTGAGCCGCAGCGCCAGGCACACTTGACACCAACTTTTGGGCAACTTGAGATGATGCTTGGAACTTGGTTAAAATGCACAGGATTACTTAGACTCTTAGAAAGCCATGAGTATTTGGTTCTTGAGATCTAAGGGTTAAGATTGATCTCAAAGATTGAATGAGGTAGTTGTTGCCCTATATAAACGGTCATCTAAGAGGATCAAAACAAGACTGAGAAGTGTGAGAGTGCAAAGACACAAAACACAAGAGAGACTCATTCAAGAGAGGCTGGTTGTTTAGAGAGAAAGGCTCTCAAATCTGGAGAGGTCTTTCTAGTGAGAGAGAGTAGTCAAGATTGCGGATTCAAGGGCTTTGTAATTGGAATTTGCTTGGGGAAAATTCCAAGGAAACACATAGTGCTTATCTCTTTCTTTTCTCTTCTTTCATTCTTTAAGAACAAGAGGATTCTTGAAAGGATGTTGCTGTAATTGTAAGAACTCCCTTAATTTAGTGCAGAGAGCTCGGAAGAGCTCACGGGGACGTAGGCACATTGTCAAACCTTGATAACAAATTGCTTGTGTTCTCTTTTATGCTTTGATTCTTGTTTTGGTTTGTACAAATCATTCTGGATTTGGGTGTTTAGGAAAGATCACAACTTGAGATCTTGAGGTGATTTTCTTAACAGTGGTATCAGAGCTCTGGTTCTAGCAATAGTGGTATCAGAGCTAGAACAACGGGTATCCGAGCAAGATCAAAAGAAACTTCTTAGGTGATTCACGAACGGTGTTGAGATCCAAAGTTGATCGGGTTCTTGAGGTTCAAGAACGGTGCTGAGATCAAGAAGTGATCAGGTTCTTAAAGTGTAGAAGTTGGAAAACAATTGTTGGTGTTGCATAAATCTTGGGATTTTCTTCGCAAGATGGGTTTGAACTTCATTGTTGAGAAGTTTGGTGGAAAGGGAGACTTTGCCCTTTGGAAGCGAAAAATCAAAGTGGTTCTTATACAACAAAAGGTAGACTTGGCTATTAGAGAAGAAGATGCTTTTCTAGCAAGTATCACAGAGGTCCAGCGAAATGAGATGAAGAAGATGACGTACAACACCATCTTTCTACACATATTGGATAGTGTGACAAGAGAATATAAAGATTCAGAAGATCCAACTGTCATTTGGAAGAAACTAGATGAGTTATTTCTTACCAAAACTCTCCCTAATAGGATTTATATTCTTAAACGAATCTTTGCTTTTAAAATGGATGCTAATAAAGAATTGCAAGATAATCTTGATATGTTTAATAAACTAGTTCAAGATTTAGCTAGTTGTAGTATAACATTCCCGGATGAACAATTGGCTGTTATGTTATTGAATTCTCTTCCTGATTATTTTGAAAGTTTGATTAATGCTATTGAATATGGAAGAGATACACTAACCAAAGAAATTGTGATCAATGCTATAAAGGCTCATGATTTCAAAGCCAAGATGAGGGAAGCATCAAGTGGGAAGGTCTGTTCGTTAGAAGAAGACCTACAACTCATAATGGCAATAACAATTATGGCAACTACCGGGACAAACCAAAGGGTAGAGGGCAGAGCCATGGAAGATCGCATTCTAAACCGAAGTTTAGAGGAAAGTGATGCTACTACTGCAATAATGAGGGCCATTTCAAGAGAGATTGCAAGAAGATGATGAGGGATGAGAAAAAAAGAGGCCATACCAAGAATGGAGACGCTTCGGTTGCCAAGGGAGAACAACAAGATGATGTTCTTGTTGTGTACTCAAATGTGAGCAAAAGGCAGGGCAGCAAGAGATGGATCTTGGATTCATGGTGCACTTATCATATGTGTCCTCACCGGGATTGGTTCAAGAATTCAAGGAAACCGATGGGAGAATGGTTTTTTTTAGGGAACAATACTTCATGCCAAGTGAGGGGCATAGGAGACATCCAATTGAGGATGTTTGATGGAGTTACAAGGCTGCTGCGGAATGTGAGGTATCTTCCGGATTTGAGAAGAAATTTGATCTCATTGGGGCAGTTAGATTCCATGGGATATACATACAAAGCAGAGGGAGGAAAGATCAAGGTAACCAAGGGATATTTGATGGTGATCAAAGCAGTAATCAAGAATGGTCTCTATGAGATGATTGGAGAGACGGACATCAAAGATCAAGCAGCAAGCTTGATGGCTGAGATTGATAAGGCAGTACTTTCGCACAATCGCTTGGGACATATGAGAAAAAAGGGTGCTGCAAGTTCTCAGCAAGGATGGGTTACTTGATGGTGACAAGGTAGTAAAACTCGATTTCTGCGAGAGTTGCATTCTTGGGAAGCAACATCGGGTTAGCTTCAACACCGGAGTGCACAAATCAAAGGGGATCCTCAACTACATTCATGCCGATCTTTGGGGACCCGCAAGACCACCAACACAAGGAGGTAATCTTTACTTTCTGTCTTTAGTTTATGATTATTCTAGAAAGGTTTGGGTTCATTTGCTTAAAAATAAATCAGATGCTTTGAATAAATTTGTGGTGTGGAAAAAGCTGGAAGAAACTCAAACGGTTAAGTTAGTTAGGTGTTAAGAACCAATAATAGCTTAGAATTTTTTAATAAAGAATTTGACAAATTCTGTGAGTTAAATGGGATTCTAAGACATAGAATGGTTGTGAAAACACCTCAGCAAAATGGAGTTGCTGAGAGGATGAATAGAACCATCTTAGACAAGGTTAGGTGAATGATAATAGGCTCCGGATTACCCAAATTCTTTTTGGGGGAAGTTGTGTCAACTGCTGCATATTTGGTTAATAGATCACCCTCTAGGGCTGTAGACCTTAAAAATCCCGAGGAGATGCGGAGTGGAAAACTCCCTGAGTTAAGCAACCTTAGGACTTTTGGGTGTACTGCGTTTGCACATCGCACATCAAAAGGATGATAAACTTAGCCCAATATCTAGAAAATGTGTGTTTCTAGGACATGGTGAAGGGGTATAGGTTGTGGTCCTTAGAAACAAAAGGAACTAAACTCATAATAAATAGGGACGTCATTTTTAATGAGCATTTATTTCCCTATTTAGATAAAACTAACCCTGCAGGGATAGTAGGCAAACCAGCCCGGTTTATGTGGAGCATAGCATCAAGGAAAATTCTATTCAGGTAGAGCAAGGAAGGCAAGAGGGTTCAGACCAGGTAGAGCCTATTGATGAAGGCAAAGCTAAAGATACTCGAGATGAGGCTAAACTAGAAGGGGATGATGCAGCAAATCAGAATGATTATCAACTCACATGGGACCAGGAAGGGAGGCTGATCAGACCACCTTTGAGATATGGTTTTGCGGATTATAATGTAGCAGCTCCTTATTCAAAAGGAGGGAGTGAACCAGAAACTTACATTGATGCCATGGAATGTAAGGATTCGTCAAGATGGAAGCTAGCTATGGAGGAGGAAATGCATTCTTTGAGGAAGAACAACTCTTGGGAATTAAAGTCCAAACCATAAAAACAGAGAGTTGTGGATTGTAGGTGGATCTACAAGATCAAAGAAGGGAACACTCCAGGGGATGAAGTTCGGTATAAGGCTAGGCTGGTGGCGAAGGGGTTCACATAAAGAGAAGGTATAGATTTCACAAAAATTTTCTCACAAGTTGTGAAATACAAGACAATAAGAATAATGTTAGCTATGGTGGTCCAATTTGATTGGGAGATCAAGCAAATGGATGTGAAGACAGCATTCTTGCATGGAGAGCTTGATGAGACCATCTACATAAGACAACCCGAAGGCTATGAGGAAGGAAGGCATGGGGATTTGGTGTGCGAATTGAAGAAATCTCTCTATGGCCTGAAGCAATCATCTCGGTAATGGAATAAGAGGTTCGATTCCTTTGTAACTAGCTTGGGTTTCATGAGGAGCGACTATGATTCGTGCTTGTACTACAACGGTCACAAGGTGGAGAAAATGGTGATCATCCTCATCTATGTTGATGATATGCTGTTGGTTAGGAGCAGCATGGAGAGGATAGGAAAATTGAAGTCTCAACTCAGTTCGAAGTTTGAGATGAAGGATCTTGGTCATGCACATAAGATACTTGGGATAAGTATAATTTGGGAAAGGGAGAGAAACAGGTTGAAGATTTCTTAGACTTCCTACATAAAAAAGATGATATCTAAGTTTTCTATGGAAGATTGTAAACCAGTAAAGGTTCCCCTTGTTAGTCATTTCAGGTTTTCCAGCGATCAATGTCCTAGAACGGATGAGGAGAAGAAGGAAATGGAAAAGGTCCCTTACTATAGTACAGTTGGATCAGTCATGTTCATGATGGTAAGCACTAGACCGAACATTTCTCATGCAATGAGTGTTCTCAACTGGTTTATAAGTAAACCCGAAAAGGAGCATAGAGGATGAATAGGGATCCAATCGAGCGAAATCGAGTCAATGTCCCTTGTTGGGATTTTAATTTTCAAATCCACCTACTAAAATTTTAGGCGAAAATACAACAACAACAATTAAATAGACAAAACAAACAAGTATCAAGAACAAAACATTTTATGTTGTTTGACAACCTATTTGCCTATGTCCACCAACAAATTTGTAACTTTATTAATCTTTAACTACAACTTTAGAAAGAGTAAAGTTGTTAAGTGCGCACTATCTCACAACCCAAGAGCTCTAATGTAACCAAAACTCTCAACTTAGCTCTAGTTGTAAGTTCTCTTTCTACTTGACAACCCAAAACCCCAATATTAAAAAACTCTCATCCTACCTTCAATAGTAAGCCCTTTTGATTTACAATGTATGTTGAAATCATGAGTATCCTTCTCTATGACCACTTTATATAGGGGATTTTTTCTAATACTATTAAGAAAAGAACAACAACGTCATAGTAGACTACTACTACTACTACATGTATAAGTAACAATCTAATAGGAAACTACTACTACTCCTACTAGAACAAGCAACTACAAAATAAGAAACTAATTTTTTCAAACCAATTAGAAGTCTTCCTTGTGAGAATTTGAACCAAAATCCCAACAAATCTCCACTTTGGCCCAAATTCTCTAGCTCATCATCAAATTTGACTTTCTTCTTTGGTTGTTGCGTTCCTTCCTTTTGGTCTTCCCATCTTATCTGCTTATTTTTCGAAGCAATCATCCTCTCATTGTTTGGCTCATCTCTTGATGTATTCATGAAGAATTCTCCATCCTTGAACACACTTGGCCTCTTCAACTAATCTTAATTTGGAGATACCGCGGGAAACTCCTCATCCATCCAAACTTCCTTGCTCCCCATCGCGACTCTGTCCCCAACTCTAGGTGACAAGTACTCTGTCTTTGTCAACATACTACTCACCTAATTAGTGATAACAGAATTGAAAAATACTAATACACATATCATCACCCATCTTCTTTCATCAAATAACCTGATATTAATCATGCCTATTTTTTGTATTTTTACCATTGGAACCAAAGCTCTGATACTAGTTGTTGGGATTTCACCTCTAAAATCCACCTACTAAAATTTTAGGAAAAAAACACAACCACAATAATTAAATTGGTAAAACAAACAAGTATTAAGAATACAATAATTTATGTGATTCGGCAACCTCTTTGCCTACGTCCACCAACAAATTCATAACTTTATTAATCTTCAACTACAACTTCAAGAAGAGTAAAGTTGCTAAACTCTCACTACCTTACAACTAAAAAGCCCCGATACAATCAAGGCTCTTAACCTACTTTAGTTGTGAGTGTTCTCTACTTAACAACCCAGAACTCCAAGAACTCCAATACACTAAAGCTCACATCCTAACTTTAGTAGTAAACCCCTCTGATTTACAATAATGTATATTGAAATTATAAGTGTCTCTAGTCTTCTCTAGTACCCCCTTATAAAGAGAATATTTTTTTAATACCATTAGGAAAATAATAATAACGTTATAGTAGAATACTACTACTTGTACGAGCAACAATCTAATAGAAAACTACTACTACTCCTACTAAAACAAGCAATTACAAAATATGAAACAACTTTTTTCAAACCAATTAGAAGTCTTACTTGTGAGGATTTGAACCAAATTCCCAACACCCCTATGATAGAAAATGTATAGTACAAGCTGTAGTAATCATGGATTTCCAAATTGCTTACATTGCTTAACTAAAATTACAAAACCAATCACCAATGCGACAAATCTCCAATCTCTCTCTAAGAAGTTTGGAATCCCCTTACTGGTTGCTCATAATTTTCCCTTTGTACCTAAACCTACCAATTTCATTAATAATAACCCATAAAATCACTAATAATCCTAATCCAAATTCCAAGAATCCACAACTCATACTAATTAGTATTAGCTTCACCTCATAAGACTTTATCAGAAGCCAAAAGTAAAACAAGAAAAAAAAAAGAATTATTTGCATGAATTCTTCATCGTCCCTAAGTGGACGACACCAGTACTTACAAAAACATTTGCTCTTTTTCTTCCCTGTTTTTTTCCTTATTGCTATGGCAGCTGCATCTTGCCACAATTTTTGGAAACAAATCATAATAACCTTTTTTAAAAATAAATGAGTAATTATTATTTTTGACCATTGAGTTTTACCACAAGTAACTCTAACTTTTAAAACCAAACAATTTTCTCTTTTAACTTTAGAGCTTTAATAAATTGTCCAATCCTTTTAATTTTTTAACTATTTTAGAAAGATTCACGAATGCTAATTAGATAAGAGAGAAAGAGGGTTATGCATCCACAAGGGAATTAGATCTTCACACTTGGTGGATAAGCCATTTCTTGGGGTCTAAGAAAGAGACCTCTATAACTGATTATTTATAGCACTAGCTGCAGAGAGAAAAGAGACATAATGGATTTATTGTTGAAAATTCTTATTTGGCCAAAACCTGTGGCTCTAATCTCTACTAGATGTGATAGTCAATCTACATTGTCTCATGCATATAGCAATGTCTATAATGAAAAAGCAAAAGACATTGGTCTAAGACAAAACTATGTGAGACAATTGATTACCAATGGGGTAATTACTATTGAATTTCTAAAATCCATGGATAATTTGGTCGATCCTTCGACAAAGACACTTCCAAATAAAATGATAATTAAGACTGCATAAAGGATGGGTCTTAAACCCACATCTAAAAATCACCAATAATAAAAATCACTCAATTCATGTTAAACACAAGTCTTGAGTTCAATGAGTTAAAAGTACATTATTTATGGTGATCGCAAGCATTGTGAAATTTAGTCATCCCAAATAAAAGTGTTTGGTTACCATAATGAAAAAAAGAGAAGGATGAGCAAACAACTCTTAATAGGCATATAAAAAAATTCTTTGGAATGTTTTAGTTATGGTACACTCTTGATATAGCCTGTGAGTGTAAAGTGAGGTCATTTATGTCGAGTTCAGAGCTTTGACTCTAGAGTACTAATGATAACAAGTTACAAATTACATGACCGTAGTGTATAAGATTTTTTTTTAACACTTGTATGGGAAGAAGTATTATATGTGAGATGTAACCGATTAATCGATAAGGATATGTGGTACAAGATTTATCATCTATTTTCAAAAAAAAATATTAAAATCAAGAGTGTCACCACTTTAGATGTCTAAGAATTATAAATGATTATTTATTAAGATATATATGAGACGGATTCCGATTCTCTCAATTTTGAGAGGGAACTTTTAAGCTCATATTAGATTCATTTTAACCCTTCAATTATTTTAAATGCACAAGATTTTGCCAGCAACTAAAAATAATGCCATGTCATCTTTTAGATCAATTAAAATACACTTAACAGAGTTAACACAAACTATTGTTACATGATACAACTCTAGAACGAACACAGAAAATAGAATATAGCAAAAAATAATAAAATACAAAATTAGAAGATTTCAAATTTAAATCCTAATCCCAATTAAATGAAAAATACCCAATAACCATTGACGATCACTTATGTCTTAGCCAGATATAATTCAGGTTTTGATAGCTTAATTTCTCTACAAATGAGATTTAGGAAAAAGAAAACTAACCTGAGACCGGAGGTAACTTGTCGACAAAGCTGAGAACCCACATCCCAAGAGGCAGCTGAAGGTTGCCCGAGTTGAAGAAGAGGACAAGCTTTGAGAGGGACAGCAACACAAGGAGTGAAGATAAGGAAGGAACCGTTTAAGTTTTCAGTATTCTAGTTTTTTTTTTTTGCAAGATAAAACATTTAAAAATGCTGAAAATAATTTTAGAAGAAAAACTAACAGCAGTTTGTTGTTACTCTGTGAAGTGTATTTTGATTGATCTAAAGGATGGCATGACATTATTTTAGTTATTGGTAAAATCTTATCCATCCAAAATAATTGAAAGGTTAAGATAAGTTTAACAAAGTCTAAAATTCCCTCTCAAAATTGAGAGAATCAAAATCCATATGAGACTTAATTTGAAGTTACTTTTATCAAACCTTAGTTAATAATCAATAATGATTTTACAAATTTTATAATTTGGTGCTCAAAATAATATAATTATTATATATATTAGTTTTACGAATCAACAGTTCAACACAATTGACTCACCGGTTGTACCAGTGACTCGATGTCACGATCGGTTCGATATCTAGTCTGATTCACATAACTATAGTTTGATAACACCAACAGAAAAGAAAGCGGAAAGAGCAACCACTAAAGAGCAATGACGCATATAATAAACTATGTTTAAAAGGAAAATTGAATTGCAAATCGATCCCACTGAATCCCTTTAAAAGAATTAATATCGGTGCTATTAAAAATAGTTTATTGCAGGGTTAATCGCACTATTTATGGTGAAAGATCTGCACTGGGGTTCACAGTAGCGTTGGAGAGGGGGAAAAAAGAAACTAACTATAATTACTATAGGATTCACTAAACATTTTTTTATAGCAATGAATCTGGACTCATACTTCATTTAACTAAATCCTAATTAAATCTAAATTGATGCTATAATTTAGGTTGTGGATCTGAATAAACATTTCATTAATTACGTACGCCTTGCATATAAGGTCCTCCTAAAGATGGAGAGTTCATTGAATCGACTAGGGTAAGAGTTTGAGTCTTCTGAGAATCATTTTATCATTTCTTAATTTTATATTATAATAATTTATTTGTCATAGTTAAATTTATCATCGTTAAAATTGTATTGCATAAAGCATTTATGTTTGTCATTGACAGAGTTGCTCTGTCGATTTTTCTAATATCATATTTAGAATCTTTTATTGAGAAGTGACCACTTAATTCATATTAAGGAGACATGTGACCATTGCACATCAAGAAGAGATATTTAGAATATTTAAGAGCATTTTTTTATAAGTAGAATATTTAAGTGCAATTATGTGTTTATAATCTATGCTTAGGTAACTTACTATGCTTCAATTATTCTCTCAGTCTTCCCTTCAGTTTGATCTCCACCAAAGATTCTAGCAATTTTGAAATCTAAAATTTTGGGCATCATATCTTTGTCTAGTAATATGCTGTTTTCAAATCTTGGTGGAGATAACAAGATAGAGAAATCCTCGTGCAGTCCCAATTGTATTTGCACAAGAACTTCTCTATCTCTTTATCTCCACCAAGATTCTAGGCCAAAAATAATTCATAGAAATCTGAAAGCAAGTAACATTACTGGACAACAACATGATGCCCAAAATTTCAGATTTCAAAATTTCAAGAATATTTGGAGGAGATCAAACTGAAGAGACAAGTAAAAGAATAATCGGAACATACCTATACATAGATCATAGACCCATAATTGCACGTAGAAATTTTTTTAAAAAAATTCTTGCCGTGAGAAGGTTTCATGTCTTCTGAATATGCGTTAAGACTTAAGAGTACGAGCAATTCTCAATGAAATAATATGTATTCAGCTTTGATGCGTTAGTCCGGGAGATAATAAGTCTTACATTTGAAAACCCGGTCGAAGTTTCTAGCGTTTAGGTGTATATGATGCTTCCTTTGAGAGGCAGACTGCGACACAAAAGGTACAAAACAAATGATGGACATTGTTTAAACTGGTCAACATACCAATCCAAAAAGTTATTTTCTTCGTAGTTGTATCTGCAATTTCGATGGTCAAAACTGTAAAGCTATTATCTTTCCAAAAAAGTAATTTTTGTAATATGAAAATATAATCAAATAATCATATTAGATAAAATATTTTATCTAAGGCTTCAGATGACCAATTGATACAAGAGGAAAGATGCATTAAGGGAGGTTTCTAGGTAACAATTGTTCTTTTTTGTCACCAGTTTGTTTCTTCTCAAATAAAAGTAGATTATATAGAATGAATGCTAGAGCAGAAAAATCTATCCACCAGCTTCCTTCTAAATTCCTAATCTATTGATCATTGTGTATAAAATTTCAACCTTTGGGGTTAAACTATAATCCTTCAATAGAACATTGACTAGTTTGAAAATTGTCGCTTGTCTCGCACATTATGCGCTTGTTTGGACACCGAACTAAAAAGAGAATAAAATTAAGAGAATGATAAGATGAAATAATTATATACATATGAGAAAGATATGATAAAATAAACATTTTTAAATAAAAATAATTTATTATTATTTTTACCCATTGAGTTTTACCATGGGTAACCCTAACCTTTAAAATCAAATAATTTTCTCCTTAAACTTTAAAACTTTAACCCTTAACTTTATATATATATATATAATACACATATATTATATATGTTAATTGTAATGACCCCTACCCGGTTGAGGTAATTCTAGCAGGTACATCGTGTTTTAAAAATATAACCAAATTTCTTCCTAGTTACATCTTTTCTAAAAAAAATTAACAAATAATGATAACACATAAAATTCTTGGGGAAATTCTTACTTTCAAAGAAATCAATGTATAAAAATAGAGTGATCCACTCAAATACAAATCCTTATATCACTACTTATAGAAAACTTGTTCATAAATTCCAACAAAACCAATATCCATCAAATATATATAAATCCTTGATCAAACTATTCAACACAATTTCCAAGGTATATAGAATTCCATTATCATACAAAAATTCTAATCTTAAAACTTTGTTTAAATAAATAAGAAATCTCAGTTATGCGACTTAAAAAAATTAAATCTAAAAAAGATTGACGCCTTGAGGATGCCAGATACTATATTTTCACTAAACATGCGCTAACAATCACGGGTTGATTAAGGAATAATGGACCTACAAACACAATTGAAAGTAAAGTTAGGATAAGCTATATAGCCTAGTAAGATAAAGTTAAACCCCATATAGATAAAACCACGTCTACAAATCCTATACATGTATTATACAATTACATAAGAAGTAGGGATTGAGATACATACACAAATACTAGCATAATAGTAACTTTACTAAAACAATTAATCAAATTCGCCAAAAAGCTTTGAAGTAAACCACATTTCACAAGTTACAGAAAATCTCATTAAAAATATTATAAATCAAAAAACAATTCTCCTCAACACGAGAAACATTTCTTATTCTAAATACACAATTGAAGATCAATGAAGATGAAAAAAAATTGAAATCAAAACTCAAACAAAACTCACACCCCTTTCTAAGCCAAGCATATCACATCACTCCTCTTTGGGCCAAACATATCACATCATCCCTCACTAGGCCAACCATGTCACAATACCCCTCACTAGGTCAATCATATCACGACGCCCCTCGCTGATCCAATCATTTAACGATGTCCCTTACTGAGCCAATTATATCACGACGTCTCTTACTGGGCCAATCATATCATGACGCCCCTCACTGGGCAAACCCATTTTTCATGAAAACATTTATGAACATCAACTTTTTCTCATTTTCCACAAACTCTTTTTCAAGTAAAGCATAACAAGTAAATCTCAAATTTTCATCATAATGTAACAAATTAATTTATCAAATTATCCATACTCAACATAATATATACCTATTATATATTAAAACATCAAAGCAAATAGAAGGAGTAGTAACTACAGGATATGTGTAGAGAACTACTCACCTCGAAAGCACCAAAGAAAGCTTGACTCAAGAAGCTAGAGTGCTAGTACTCTTGTCTTCACCCTAAAGTATACATAAATTAATTCTAAATCAAGAGCTAAGGTTATGTAATACCCATATTCGTAAAGTAAGGGTAAAGATGTAATTTAATAAATACAATATGACATTTAAAATAAAATGTATGTGAAAGGTTTATTATTATTTGAATAAAATAATTCTTTTGAAAAAAATGGACGCGTGGAGACATAATTACAAAAAAAATGGAAAACAAAAAAAAATTCATGAACAATATAAAAGAGAAGGAAAAAGAAAAAAAAATCTAAAAAAAACAAAACAAAACGTGGCAGCAAGTGTTGCCACCTGCTGCCAAGTTAATTGAAAGAGCAAAATTTTGAAGAGGTTTACGGGAGAATTTTATAGAGAGTCACGAGAAGCTAAAGGTAATGACATAATGTTTATTTTTGAATTTTTAGCATACATGAAATTTATTGAAATTCAAAGTGGGAATTTTCAAATGGTGTAAATTAGGAAGAATTGAAAAAATAATTAGATTTAAAATAAATATTATGTCAGGTGTTGACGATCATTAACCATGAAAAATTGTTGAAAGGAGCAGAAAAGGCAAGAAGGTGATCCATGGATATATCTACGTGCTACGTTGTGAGTTAGATTTACTTTAAGTAATCTAAATAAAAAATGAAATATCTAGTAATAATATTAAAATAAATTATTAACTTATACTTTGGTGATATATGAAAAATTGATTGACAGGTATGATAGAAATTTTGGACATGTAAAATTTTTTTAAGTGAGAAATAATATTTTTGGAATAACAAGTTGATTTAATAATAAAAGTGATAAGTGAAATTGATAAAGAATGAGACTTATGATATGTCTAGTGATAGTAGAATGTTATTATCAAGTTATGTGAAATATAATTGATTTAATATTGAAATACCATTTATACAAATTAAATACTTTTAGTAAATTTAATTCACTGAGCTTGTGAAGCTCACTCCTCATTGTACCATTATTTCAGGTAGCAGGCATGACAAATAGTTTAGTGAGTTGAGGTTCAAACGAAATCATTATCTGTAAATCACGTATGTGTCCACATCCCCAGACTAATGAGAAAATAAAATAAAAAGCTATTTGTAAATATTCATGCATTTTTCGTTGTATATAATGTTTAAGTCAATATCAAAATAATGTATCTCCCCTGTTGAGGGTTGATGATTGATGTAAAAAAAAAATTCTATTGGTGTTATTTTTATTGTTGCATATATGTGTCGTGTTGGGATTTTTAAAATATGACTATACCGTCTCTGGAATTAATTATCCACGTATAATTAATTTCCATCTATATAACCCAAGCATTGAGTATAGTTTAGGAAACATATGTATTTAAGCAAAAGTGTGTGTGTGTGTGTGTATAAGATTTTTGAGATAAATCCATTTTATTAAGTTTGGGTTTAAACAAAATCTGATATGGATTTCATTCTCGTATAATCTTCTTAAATTTATTAAGTCTGGCTCTAATGTTTCCTTTTAACACCCCTGATCCATCCTAAAATGAATTTCCAAATTTCTGTTTTGTGAATAAGATTAATGATAAAAAAAAAACATAAAACCAATTTTCATATGCCAAACTTATAACACTATATATTTTCTTATGTAAAAGATAAACTCTAATATCATGGCACATGTTATTTTAAAAAAAAAAACATAAAACCATTATTGAACTTTGAGAAGAAAAAGTAAATTTAATTTCAAAAACCAAAAAAAATTATTGCACTAACACTTCACAAGAAATAGAAGATATGAACCCAAAATGAATAAAAAGAAAAGAAAAGAAAAGATTCATTATACAAAGTTACTAACATTAGCACAGAAACAGTAACAACATAAAGCTATTATTTAATAACCAAATGAATAGCAGGCAACAATTCAAGAACAATAACATATACACCAAAACGCACGCATTAATTGTAGGAAACGAAATTCAAGGATAATTAGAAAACTATGCTTACGGGTTGATTGAGGAATGACAAACCTACAAACAAAACTGGAAGTAAAATTGGGATTAAGCTATATAGCCTAGGGAGATAAAGTTAAACCCCATATAAATAAAACCATGTCTACAAATCTTATACACATATACTAGCATAATAGTAACTTTACTAAAACAATTTATTAAATTCGCCACCAAGCTTTGAAGTAAACCACATTTAGCAGTTCCAAAAAATCTCATTAAAACTCCTATAAATCAAAAAACAATTCTCCTCAACATGAGAAACATTTCTTATTCTAAATACACAACGGAAGATAAATGACGATGAAAAAAATATGAAATCAAAAGCCAAACAAAACTCATACCCCTTTCTAAGCCAAGCATATCACATCGCTCTTCTTTGGGCCAAACGTATTACATCACTCCTCTTTGGGCCAAACATATCACAATACCCCTCACTAGGTCAATTATATCACGACGCTCCTCATTGAACAAACCCATTTTTCATGAAAACATTTATGAACATAAATTTTTTCTCATTTTCCACAAACTCTTTTTTAAGTAAAGCATAACAAGTAAATCTCAAATTTTCATCATAATGTAACAAATTGATTTATCAAATTATCCATACTCAATATAATATATATTTATTATATACTAAAACATTAAAGCAGATAGAAAGTGTAGTAACTATAGCATACGTGTAGAGAACCACTCACCTTGAAGGCACCAAAGATCAAAGCAATTTATATGGTTAAGTAGTTTAATAACATTCCTTTTTTCTTTTTATTAAAATACAACTAAAATATTTATTTTTTAATAAATTTCCAAAATTTCAGCTTCCTTTTATTCTTTTGAACATTTCCCCGTTTAAAGTTACATGTTAACCAAAAACAAAGTCAACATAAACCAATCTAATTTACTTCCGAGCCCAACTTCCAATCTAATCCCATCCAATAACAAAGAATGTCCATCCAACTCAAATTCTCAACTCAACACATCAATAATCTCAACAAGAATTCCATTTATCCACGTATAATTAATTCCCATCTATATTTTGGGAAACATATGTATTTAAACAAGTGTGTATATATATATAAATTTTTTTTGAGATAAATCCATTTTATTAAGTTTGGGTTTAAACAAAAACTTATGTGGATGTCATTCTCGTACCAATATTGACTCATTGATTGAACCACTGATAATATTTGTACTTCACAATCATAGACGTTTTTTACTGTGCTAAGATTTTAGGTTACGAATAATGCAAAGTGATGAAATATGTTGTCTAAAGCTGAAGTTATTCTTGCTGGGCCGGTAGTCACAGTAGTAAGAATGGTGCATTTAGAGAGGTTTCTAGATAACAGTGGTTCTTTCTTTTTGTTACCAAACTGCACCTTCTCATATAAAGGCAGATTATTAGAATAAATGCTTGAGCACACAAAAATCTATCCCTCAACTTCTTGATAAAGTCCTAATTAATCTTTTGATCATTCTTTATTAAATGTCAACCTTTGGGTCAAACTAGTCCTTCCATGGAACATTAACTATGCCTGTTTGGTACACCATAATAAAAAAAAAGGGATAAAATTAAGAAAATTATAAGATGAAATATTTTTTAATATATAGACGTGGAAAAGGTATGATCAATTTAATGTTATTTTCTTGTATCAAATATAGGGTCAAGTTAAAATCATCTTATCTTAATATATTTTTTTGTTAATATTTTTTTAATTGTTTTGACCGAATTAATATGAACATTTCATCATTAACTGACCGAATGATTTTGGTTGGTTATAATCACTCTTTAAAAATTTTACAAAATTGCAGTTTTTTCAAAATTTTCCAGATTTTTATAGCTTTTCAGATTTCAAAACTCCCAGTTTTTAGTTCTCAAATACAAATAAGAAAATCAAATCAAATTCAAAGTATTTAAATAAGAATCAACAATAACAATAGACCATCATCTAATATATATCTATACAAAAAAACAAATTCTGTCCTTCACATTTTACAGCACTGGCAAGTCAGCATCATCAGAGCATCATATTCACCTCATTCAAAAAAAAAAAATTCTTGAAAAAAATGCAATCATCAATTCATATAAACAGCAAAACAGAAATACAAACAGAAGCAATCATTAATTCTTGAGTTGAATGTCAATGCAATCATCTTTTGATTCTTTTATTTTCTAAATGGGTCATGGGTCATGGGTCATGGAACGGATAGATCTTGGCACTAACAATTGCAGGCCGAAACAAGAAATTGCCGAATGCAATAACAAATAAGGAGCAACATCATATAAGTATAATTATCAGTAATTTTTTTAAAACATTCGAACAATTTGTAGTACTAGATATCCAATTCAACCTCGTCTAATTCTATTACCAAGATATCCATATCTATCAAAAGTTTTCTCAAAGTTTTGGGCCAAATCCAACATCATTTTTTTTTAACATCATCTAATAATTTTTTAAGGTAGCATCATGATGCTTTAAGCAATTGAACTTGATTTTCTTCTACCACCATTTCCCAAGATGCAAATCCATTAATCATAAACAAAGACTAAAAGCAAGAATCTCTATTTAAAAGACTGAGTTAAAATCAAAATTTGTCGGCTTCAAAGAAATATTCCTTTTAGTGTTAGCCGTGCTCACATGGAGCGTGCATGCGCGCCTACCCTATGAGATTTTAATACTTTATCTCTCTTTTGAGTGTTTTAACATGCGGGGACAAACATATATCATAAATTTTTTTTTCAACTCTTTTACGGCGAAAGTTATGAAGTAAAGCATACAGTATATTATTTTTACAATTTAAATTTATTAAATTTTGAGATATAACGATGATCACTTTGTAATCAAAATCAATATGTATTACATATTTTACTTCATAATTTTTTTTTATTACAAAGAAATTGATCTCAATTAAAAATTTATACAATACCACGTGGAGCGAATTAATTGGATACCAATAACAAATATAACGCATGTATAAGTGATCAACAACATAAAATTCTTTGTTAAATGATTCATGTAAAGAGCGAATGAAGAACACTAGCATGGCACTTATAGCTAACGCAAATTAGCTGGATGTTAGCTATTATCTGTACCACTTTCCACCACAAAACTTTCTCAAAGTTTTTCAATGCTAGTACCCCAATGACCCTTTTTTTTCAAGTACCTTACAACGTTATCATTTGATGCCGCACTATCCAATGTAAGAGCAATGGCAGAACCAGGATTTTTTTCTTGAGGTGACCAAACTAAGTTCTTTTAAAAAAAAAAAAAATCATATTATATAATACAAAAAGTAGTAAATGAATCTTATTTAAAAAAAATCATATTATACAATACAAGAAATCGTAAATGAACCATATCGTTACTCGAACCCACAGTCACATGGAGCAAAAAGTGTCTCTTCAACCAATGCTTTCAAAGGTATGGAACAACCAAGCAAATCTATTAAAATAATATTATTTAATGAGTTAAGATCATCTCCAATAATTAGAATAATTTTTTGAATCATTGGATGAATGTCAATTCATCTATTGGATTGATGTGACATTCATCTAATGGTGCGTTGATCCAAAAATATCTCTCAATTACTGAAGAGGATCTTGGTTCTAACTTAACAAGATAAGAAACTTCATAAATGTTTCCCTTTTAAGTTGTGCTTATCTTATTTCTTGAATAGAATAGAAAGCATAGCTAAAAGAATTTTCTTAAGTCGTATATTCTCATTTCTTGACTTTTGAAAATTAAAAAAAAATAATTTAAAATTAATTACCTAAATTTCTAATTTATATTAAATACTTTTAAATTTATAAATAACATTCATTTTTTCATGATCAAATTAACATATTTTATGTTAATTCTTAGTTAAGTGAAAAAACAAAAAAAAATTATAAAGATCAAAATTATGAAAATTTATATAAATACTAATACCTAATAAAGCTTGTTAATTAAACGAAGTACCTTTGATTAGAAAAAACAAACAAATACCTATACCACATATAGCTCACCGAAAATTCGAAGAGGCTCCCCCTTGTCCCCCCGGAGATTCCTCCAAACTCTCAGTTGAAGGCAAAGAGAAGATAGAAATCTACCAAAAGAATGGTAGGAAAGGTTACATATCTGATGTTTATTATGTACCTAACATGAAAAGCAATATTCTTAACACTGGGCAGCTACTCGATAAGGGGTACAACATAGAGATGAAGGATTACTCTCTCATTTTATGAGATACATGTGAAAGGATTCTGAACAAGTTTACGAACTAAAAGACAAAGAGCATGAGACAAGAATGGAGGAATTCTTTCTTTTTCTTTTTCACTTTTTCTTACCTTTCAGACAATACAAAAAGATCTTATTTTCCTTCTAAACGGACTCCAACCCTTACTCAACGTGATAACTAGTTGAGTGAATTTCGTTTCCAATGCTATTGATATTCCATATCTCCTTGAGTATGCTTCTGCCTAAGAAAGAGTAGAGATAAGTTTATGTATAAGAGTAAACACTTTGTTAATCCCCCATTCAATCAGCCACATCTCAATTTCCCTACCAATGTTATCACCATATAATTGATTCTTTGTAAGAAGGTCAATGTGTCAATGTCTCAGTGGTAAAACGCCTTTCACTCGAGTTTCTTAAAATTGTTTCAATTTCACTTTCTCATCTACATACAATTGATAGCAATCTCTAGCAATCGTCTTTCGTGACGAGATATGGAACCAAGAACATGCAACAGCCATGAAAAGTCTAAATCTTAGATCCTCCACAAACTTGAAAGACAATTCATCCATAATTATCATAAAAGCTAATGCCTTCCTAATTGCATCTTGGTCAAATTTCCAAGTAGAAATTGTAGCATTTCCTTACCCCATATTATCATTGGTCACTATTTGAGTTTGTGAACTATTCATTTTAATAGGAAAATGTTTACACCTGTCTAAATGTTACTTTAGTGTGGATGTGCCATTAATTTTTGAATGACTCCTTCCCACAATAGTTGCACCTAGTATTAGGACCACCCTCGCTCTCACATTTTGAGAAGCGATCCCAAACAATTGACCTTGGCTTAATCTTTCTAGGAAATGGAATACGAGAACAAGCTGGATTGTCGGATTTCACCCCTCTTGGTTTCCCATCCTTTTTAGTATTAAGTGTGCCCAATTGTTTTGACATCTAAAGAAAGATAGAAAAGGAAAACAGAATTATAGACCTGCAAAGTAAAGGAAAGAACAGATTAAGAACTGACTTATTAAGAATAAACCCACCTTTAATATAGCTGCTTCAAGTCAGATAATTAGCATAAAAATCTACATTTTTTTAGAAATGCCTAAAAATTAATTCTGTAATGACTTCAGTTTTGTAATTATTTTTTGAAACACAAGAGTTGCTTGGTTTTTCTTATTGAAAGTTAATTTGTTGATGATACTAAAGCATGCAACTTTTTGCATCACGGTTTACATGCACTCATGAGCTTTAAATCAGTTTTCATGGGGACCGCTTCTTAAGGACATGCCATAGATGGATAAAAAGGGTTTGAACATCTCTAACATGAAAAAACTCTGCAATTAAGAGAAATTTCATATGATTTTTTTTAAGAAGCAAAGAGAAAATTTTGAAAGTTTAACATAAACCAATGGATATACACAAAAAGCCACATTTTTCCAGGAAGCCAAGATACCACCTACTGACTTGTAACCCCAGTAATTCTTTCCTTTCTTTGCTTTATATACACACATGAACTGATGAACTTGAGTTCTCTTACATGGAGTATCAAATTAGGCAACACTTGCACTCAAAACTAGTAGTTGAAAATTGATTTTCAGCTTCAAGAGAGACGAGTGAAATTGAACCCAAAACAGTCTTTTATCTCCAAGTCTCAGCACATGTAAATGATAACTTTCATCACACTCAGGTATAAATGAATCTACAATATAAATCAACATCCAAAATGAATAACAAATCATTCTTACAGAGTTACAGAGACTGATAGAGAAGAGGTACAGAGGGCTGAGAAAGAGAGAGAGACTGAGAGTAAGGGAAAGATACAAAGACTGAGAGTGAGAGATCGTACCTTACCTTGCCGAAAATCGAAGAGAGGAGATAGAGGAAATCGTGATGCGACACTGACAGGGTAGAGGAGGAAACCCAACTCTGAAACTGAAATACAGTCACAGTAAGGGATATACAGAGACTAAGAAAGAGAGAGAGATACAGAGACTGAGAGAAAGCGAAAGATACATAAACTATGAGTGAGAGAACGTTACTTACCTTGTTGAAAACCAAAGAGAGGAGTTGAAGTGCCCGTGTTAAGACGGGAGAGGAGGGCCATTGTTGCAGTTTCACTACTCAACATCAAAACCACAGACGCCATGGTTGGCCTATCTTTTGCTCTCTCTTGCACGCATAAAAGGCTGACTTGTATGCATCTCAAGACTTCATGTGCAGGATATGAATCACCCGCAGCTGAGTCTACTAGTCCCAATCCTTCCCCTTCTTTCCAAAACTTCCACGCCTGCCATAATTTTAATTTAACTTTTTAGTCAGGTTAACCCAATGATATGACTAATGTTAAAGAAATAATCAGTTGAAGAAGAATCATATTGAACTCTTGTACTTACATGTCCAAGAAGGTTAAGTTCTCTGTTTGCTAGATAAAATCCTCTGTTCTTTTTGCCACTTACAATCTCTAACACTAAAACACCAAAACTGAAAACATCTGATTTCACCGAGAAAACCCCATCCATTGAATATTTTGGAGACATATAACCACTGTATGCCATTAAAATAGTGATATGAATAAGATTGGGAAACGGAATTAGCCTTGGATTTGGAATTGAGTATGGAAATCTAGTTATGTGGTATGAATAAGTCGAACAAGATTTCTATGTTGAAGTTTTGCAATCAATCTGACCTCATTCTTGAACTCTTCAGTTCCTTGCCCAGAGTTCTTTGAGAGCCTCTTTACTGCTATATCTTGACCATCAATCAGCCTACCTTGGCATTTGCATACAAACTTCTGTCAAGGTTACATTTTGGGTGCATTAGCAACTTTCCTCATAGCAGAGAGTTTACCTTGTAAACACTACCAAAACCGCCTTCTCCAAGTTTGTTTTCATTAGAAAAGTTGTCTGTAGCTGTTACGATGGCATCAAAATCGAACAATGGCAGTTCAAGCTCATCTAGTTTACTTTCACCTGAGGACTCTCCCTTACTTGAGATAACCACCTCATTTAATAGAAAATCTTCGCATCTCTCAGGGAGGCCTGGTTTAGAAATAGTGAGAGAAAACATTAAGACAAAATATGAACAATCACTTGAATATAGTCATTTATCTAAACTTTATGTTACCTCTCTGTTCTGGCTTTGCTTTCGTTCTATTTAGCAATGCCTTCCTCTTCCATAGGAAGCAACTAATTAGTCCTAGAAGCAAAATGCCAACACCAACCGTAATGCCTATAATTAAAGCACTTGAATTTCTGCCATCACCTGAAAATGAACAGATTTAAACAAGCATTATATATTGTGACACAATTCTTCTGTTTGGTTAAAAAAGATGGGATTGAGCTAATCTCATTCCATTTCTTATCTTTACTATGAACATGTTTGTCTAATTGTCTTTACTCTTTTATAATCAAGTATATTATTCTTTATATTTTAGTTTTTATATGATAAACATTTTATTATTTTATTAATATTTAAAATACTATTTTATTTTGGTCAAATTTTTTTCTATTTGGATGTAAAGGTATTTCGGCAATGTTTTGGGAATGCTTTTAAGCATTGATTAAAACAAC
This sequence comes from Bretschneidera sinensis, assembly GCA_023935145.1. Taxonomy (NCBI): domain Eukaryota; kingdom Viridiplantae; phylum Streptophyta; class Magnoliopsida; order Brassicales; family Akaniaceae; genus Bretschneidera; species Bretschneidera sinensis. The sequence continues at coordinate 98,717,850 of CM043697.1, read as the reverse complement.
TTTTTCTTAAGAGAAAAGTAACAAAAAAAAATTGTTTTAATCAATGCCTAAAAGAATTCCCAAATAGCTTATATATTAATGGTTATTTTGACACTATTTTTTTTTTCAAATAAATTTGATAAGTTTAGGGTATTATTAATTGGCAATGCAAAATATTTAGGGTATCAAATTCAACTTATCCCAAACTTAAGGGTGCAAAATGAAATTAAGTCTAACTAAATGTGGCAAAATTTAACCCGATCCAAAAAACTCAGTCTGATATGCTAAACTCAAAAATATATTAAAGTAATATAATTTGACTTGGTTCACCTTAAATCTGAGTGATTCAAAACCCGAAATTTTTTGATCTTAAAATGATTCAAACTTGGTCCGATTCGAAAAAATCCATCCAACCCGAAATCCGAATTAACACAAATTTTTTGTAAAGAAAAAACAATTGAATTGTTTGCCAAGCTAATGGTGGGCAAGTAGAAGATATTGTCTCGTATCATAATTACTAATTGGCAATAATTTTTTGTTAAATTTTTTTATACTTGATTCTGCCTAAAATAATAGCTTCTCATGCATTAAAAACAAAGGGGGTCACCTTTTAACTTTAATTTCTTCGTTAATTCGTCCAAAATTGGATTCAGACTTGACTTTATGGCTCATTAATCAGATTTAACAATAATTTTTATTTTATTTTATAGAGGGACCAATAAAATTATCATCTCATCGGAAATATTTTAACTCTGCACATCGATAAGTCTTTTCAGTTTATTAATAAGGGTTGTAAACTTTTAGTTTTCTTTTGATAGATTTAATTATAAAAAATATTTTGTGAATTATTGTATTTTAAAAAAATACTTTAAAATTTGTTTTATGTAAAAAAATTATTATTTTTATAAAATATTTTGAGAAAAAAAATTTTAAAATAATTTTTAAAAATAAAATCAATCACAAATAATTTTAGACCCTCCCTTGATAATGGGGCCCACACTACATTCTTACGTGAATAAGACTCTTTCGTAAGCTCTTACGATGTGGACAAGTAAAAGTGAAACGCTAAACTCACTGCAGCAAACGAACTATTTTGCATCACATACAACTTCATCACCATACGATTCATGTAACATGGACTTCCATCCCAAAAACAAAAGTCCGGGTTGGAATAGATTGGGACCCACAAACAAAAAGAACCAAATTAAGTAAAAAAAATATGAATAGCCTAACATGTTCCAGGTTAGAAACTTGATTTGCATTCGGCATACCTAAGAATTCTTTGTCAATAACACGTGAGGCGCATTCAACAGAAACGTCCAAGAGACCTCAATTTCTTTTGAAATGCATCACCTCATGATTAAATATTATAGAACGGTGGGATTTTTTTTGGAGCCTGACCCAAAATTCAGTTTTTTAGGAGTTATTATAAGAAAGTCTGTTAATAATAGTAATTATTTTTAAAAAATTTAAATATTAAAATTACTATTAAAATTTTTCATAATTATTAACTTTATTAGTAATACATAATTTATATATATTTTAAATCAAATGAAGTTTTATTAGTAATTATGTGATTTTTTTAATAAGTTATATATATTTTTAATTTAATTGTTGTTAAGATATATATCTTTTTGCATGATTTCGTATACCTGTACAAAAAAAAATTTCACACTACTTTAAACTCAATTCTTTTTTAGTACATACTTTTAACTCAAAACTAATCACAAAAATAACAACGAATTAACTAATAATTCAATTACATGTAACAGAACTAAAATAATAAAATGAGAATTTTATTCTAAAAAATAAATACGTTGTAACAAGGTAGAGAAAGATGATTGTTCGTATGCTTTTTATGTTCATTGTAATGGTTTAAATAACCACGCTTTGATTATACTCATCCAGGAGTAAATAAAAACTAATCAAAATAAAATAAAATAAAGAAAGAGGGAAATAAACGTACCAAAATCAGAAGCTGCCAGTTTCTTAGTAGTTATTATGATATAAGTCCATCAATAATAATTATTATTATTAAAAAATTTAAATATTAAAATTATTATTAATTTTTTTAATTTTATAATAACTCCCACAAAAATATTTATGGTATCATTACATTTTTTTTATAGTATAATTGATTTCAAGTATTAACTCTTAACTGTTTAACACTAATTTAGGGACAACACCTTCCCGAAAAATATGAGTATATATTACAGTTTTGGAAGAGAACCAAGATGGATTGTTCGCTTTTGATTATTTGTCTTATGAAAGTGATTAACATATGTACGAAGCACATTAATTATTCAAGATATTGATATATATATATATTAATACATAATTCAATTTTAAATCAAATAAAATTCTACTAGTGATTATATGAAAAATTTATATATTTTTAATTAAATTATTGCTAAGATATATATCTCTAAAAAAATTAATCAATTATCTAATAATTCAATTACATGCGACGGAACTAAAATAGTAAAATAACAATTTTACTCTAAAAAATATATTGATACGAGTGAGAGAAATCATAATTAGAAAAAATAACTGCGCTTTGATTATACTCATCCAGAATAAATAAAAACTAATCAAAGTAAAATAAAACAAAGAAAGAGGGAAATAAACGTACCATAATCAGAAGCTGCCAATCTAACATATAGATCTTGGCCACTGTCAGCATATTGCCTCATGTCCATGAGATCACCAGTCCAAATCACACAGCCTGTGCCCCCATTTCTAATATCTGTGTTAGCATAAGCAGTGCAAGAACAATTCCTCAAGCACAAATCTTCACATTGCACAAATCTGGTAGCTTCACGTTCTTCAAATGCAAGAATTTGTCTCCCGTACATGTCAAATTCGTCCTCCTAACGCACCCATCAGACCGATCTCTTAAGTTCCACGCCTGTGGTTTCTTGGGGTCGAACCCCCTCAAGCATTTGCACACTGGTGAAGCATTCGAATCACAAATCCAAAATGGACCGCACTACCTGTAGTCGTCACACTGGTCTTTTGGTAAAGACCAAAATATTTTCCATTCTTGGCTATCTTCAATCCATGTGAACCGTTGAAGTAACCCAGATGAGTTAACAGTCAATCTTGAATATATAGATTTGTTAATTAAATTAGAGGAGTAGTATACCTCATCTTGATCAGCAACAAAATAGAAATTGATGAAATTGAAGTGTTTCATCTCTGGTACACCGCTAAATCTTAATCCGTTCCATGGGCCGCTTCTGTATTCTACTGATTGTTTGTTCCACAAGAAAATATCTGGGAATCCATGAAATTCTAGCTTGAAAGAGAAATCCCCTGAAGAAGGATCATTTGGGTTCCTCCAAGATGTTATGTACCTGTCAAAACCTGTTCTAAGATCCCAACCCAGTTTCATTTCTGGTAACAGAGTATCAGCTGGATGATCAAAGCTTTGCCAAAGATACTGTTCTGGATCATCGTTGTTTTCTTCTCTAAAGACAAGGTTTCCATTGTCTAGCAGCTGTGCTACAGGGTTAACAGTACCCTTGGTCTGATTCGATGACCAGACAGGAGTATTCTCGTACTGATCAAGAAGAACAATGCTTTGATTTGAGATCTTCAAGATTCCTGACGAGTTTGTAAGTGGGTTGTCTCTGTTTGCAACCCACACGTAAGTTTTTTTGGGGATCTTTTTGTACCATATCCCCACATACCATTTCCCTGATGAACCGTCTGGTGTGAAGAAACCGAGCTCGAAAACATCTCCCGCAGAGACAAGAGTCTGGTTGTTTGTGAGGGATTGTGTTGCAGTTAAGGTTTCTATGGAGATGGAAATTGATGGGAAGGAAGTGAACACAGAGAAGAACAAGAGGGTGCAAAGATGGTGCCTTGTTCTATCTTTCATTCTTCAGTTGGGCTTCTCAGTTTCTCTCTCTCGGAAATGCATGTAATGGAGTATTTGGTTTATTCATGTTGAGGACTTTTGGTACATCTTTTGTTTAATGAGAGAGAGAGAGAGAGAGGAGGCCCTCCTCCCTGTTGACCGTAAGTGTACTCAAAATTTGCCGAACCAAAAAGCAAAATGAATTTTATTCTATTATTCTTCACAGAAGACAAAAATTTCATTTTGCTTATGAATTTTATGAGTAAAGCTGGGCCTGACATGGGCTTCTAAAATGGTGTACACTAGGTCAAAGTGTCAAACTGGGAAGATCGCCTAACTTTTTTTATACTATTTCATTATTTATCTTAAAAGACTAATCAATTTCAAATAAATAAATAAATTTATGAGGAGATATAATTATCAGACTCGAATCGAATAATTGTATCATAATAGTGAATAAGTAAGTTAAAAGTTAGATTGATCTAATTCTCGTACAAGCTCGAAGTGTAATCAATCTATTAAAATTGATTGGTTTATGTTAAATCGTGCTAATAAACAAAATCAATGGATTATTTCATATTTATTTAAATGATAATTTTACTCAAAATTTTATATGTTCTCATTTCACTCGATTCGTCTACATATTGACTTGATTACATATTCTCATTCAGTTTCATATTATAATCAGTCAATATAACATATAATAATATGATTAATAGATTTATTTTCAAGTACATAATAATATATATTTATGCATAAACTTATTCAATCTATTCCTCTTGAGTTCATGACGAATGTCCCATTGAAAATTATTCACCTTATGATGCATTTTTTAATAATCAAGGACCAAATTATGAATTCAAAGGAGACTTATTAAACTAAGTTTTACCCCGTAATATTCTATGACCAGAACAGAATCCTCCCACATATAAAAAAAATCAATATGAAATCATTGTTTCCTTTCATTAGTTTTAGATTGTGAAATCATGGACTTGCTGTTCTTCGTGTGGAATGGGGAAAAAGTTCTTTGCTTGGCCAATAAGCAGGTAAAGATTAAAAAAAGAGAGTACATCTTCAGATTATATTAAGAAAAAAAATAATTCTGTTTAATCAGTCCTATTATACTTTTAGGAGTAGGTATGTTTCATATAGGTTTGAATATGAATTAATGACAGAGTCAATGATCGATATGGCAATTGCATTTATAAAATATATGGTGATTTCTAATTAAGACCATTGTACACTGGCTTGATACATGAATTAAGAGATAAATTTGTATTTAGAAAGAGACAAGTGTATTTGGTTTTTGAATATAATTGTAATAATTTGAACTCTAATTTGTTAGGAGAGGATGTCATTTAAGACAGACAATTTAAGTCATTCGATAGATAAACAATAAAGAGTCTAGATTCCATCCTAAGTTTAGTACGATTTTTATCTTTTTTTCTTTAGACGGGCTTTTAACATTTTACCTCTCGTTACTTTGATGCCTTTTCTCTTACTCGTTACCTTGATTTCCTCACTTTCTCTCCCTACTCTGTTTTATCCCTCTCTAACGCGGCTCTGTTTTGGGAATCAATGGACAGCGCTGCCTTACCCAACCACTTTAGTAGCCATGGATCATCTAGTTCCAGTTGGATGACCTCCATCTAAGCTGCTATTGTGGGTTCTCATCGTCCATGTGCGGGTAAAACTCAAATTTGATTTTGATTTCAAGCATTCCATAGCATCATCTTCATGGATTTTTTTGAAATATATTATGTGAAATCAGTTGTAAAATAGTACGTAAATCTCATATTTATTTTCTTGAAATATATTATGTGAAATCAGTTGTAAAATAGTATGTAAATCTCATATTTATTTTTTTTGAAATTTTTAAAATTTTATGGTGTGAAATTCTTTAGTGGAGGAGTTTAGTATGATTTTGAAATTTAACTTGTGGTTGAGTCTTGGTGATTTTCGATAATTTTTAAATGTTCATTAAGGACAAATCTTTGATGGAAGATTTAAAAATCCATGTAGATTTAATTAAATTTTAGAGAGGTAATTGGATATGAAATTCAAGATAAAATTGAATCATAGGTGGATTAGTACTCATGATCTCAAGTGATTTTGTAAAAAGTTGATATTTACTAATTCATTCTTCTTCATTTTGAGTTGTTTGAAAATTGGGTTGAGAAAAATGAGTTCGTTTAGTTAGTGTGAATTGAATCTTGATAAATAATTATTTTTGTTGGTAAATTAATTGAGTTGTGTTATGGATTATGGAGGTGGATATAGGTTGACTATGTACGTATTGAAGAGAACGAGCTATATCTTGGATTGAATTGGAGAGTTTTATTAATTTATTTATTGAATTATATGAGCTATTGATGTACATTTTTTTGGGATGATGATTGGAGTTGATGGGATGTATGAAGTTGGATTGGGTTTTTCTTTGGTTTACAATATATTTTAGCTATTGAAAAATATGGGAAATGTCCAGAAAATGGGGAAAACTCAACTGGCTTTTCTACACATTTTCCCTTAATAAAGGAAATCATTTTTTTATAAAAAAAAGTTTATCTTTCCTTAATAAAAATGAAATGTTTGAAGGTATTATTCAAAGAAACTTTTAAAAAGCTTATTAATTCTTTAAAGATTATTGAATAAATGTCTTAGACAATTTATAAGTGGATTGAATATGCACACATGTACACATGCATCATAGCATCATATGAACGTTGTACTGAAGGTCGTGGAGTCTGTTAACTTATTTTTTTTCTAGTATGTTCGTCTTATAGGTTGTGTATCAAAAGTGGATATGAGACTTTACATGTTGAATGGGTTATTTAGGTAATAGCTTCGAGGTGAGTTTTTACTACAACTTGGATATTCTCCTCTCTTCTTAATGTTGTGCTATGAAAGTTTGAATTATCTAAACTTTATTGGTTGAGGAAACATTAATTTTTGTTTATGCATTGGGATTTTCTGAGAATTTATAGTTAAGTTCAAATTTTCTTAAATGGTTTATGAGGAGAGGATTTATTAGAGAAAATTTGATTATCTTAATTTGTACTTTAATAAATTTCATGTGAAATTTTGTTATAAATGAATGAAAATAAATTTTTTTACAATGGAGAAAAGTTGAGGAAAAACTTCTTCGGATGATATATTTTAAGAATGAGCTTGGAGATAAAAGCGTGCACAGAGATTACTCCGCTTATAGTTATAGTGTGTTATAGTATCCGAATACGTGTACTGAGGATGAGGGCATTTATTATATATTAGTATTATATATATATATATATATAAATATATATATAAATATTCGAATATGTGTCCTGGGGACTTTAATGTATTTATTCTGTGTATACTTTTCTTTGAAAACTAGTGTAAAAATTTAATTAATTTTCTCTAAACTGTATGTGCTTCTTGAGATTTATTGAAATAGAGATATTAGATTTTAATTTGTCTTTTAAATTTCAATAAGAAGAAAATAAAAACTGAAATATTTTCAGGGTTTCCCAAGCTTTCAACACCCTAAATGTACATTTGACCCTGGTGTCGAGATCCTATTTGGTTGAGTGCATCCACCATTTCGCTTGGACTTTAGCTAGTTAAATCGAAAGGGTAAAACCAAAGCCCTTATCCTCACTTGGAGCTGTTGTGGGAAATTTATGGAAATGAGGCCTTATTATCAAAATAAAATAGAGATAAATAATGGCTTCAAGGCACGACTAGATCACTTTCCTTAAGGTTTAATTCACCCCTCACGATGTAAGAGGTCACCGGCAAATTTCCTCTAAGATACAATGAAACTCTGATGTTATTATGCACTTTACACTAGTGAAGCAACTCAGAAGAGTATATGGATGTAGAATTCTTATGTCTGGAAATTTGTAAGATTTCTAAATATAAGCAAACCGATAATTTTTTAGAGGAGAAAAAGAAGAGAGGAAAAAAAAAACCAGAGAATCTGATTTTTCTTTTTTAATTATTACAATTATACACACTTATATAATGTTCAAATTAGTGTCTTTTTTTATGAGACACCTTGAATCAAAAGCCAAAATTTATTTTTTCCTTTTTCTTTTCTCCTTTCCTTCGATTTTCTAAAATATTCCAAACTTAAAAAACCAAGTTTATTTTGAAAATCATCAACAATCCTCCACCATTTTTCAAATTAAATTGATTCAATAAAACTTTGAAAAACTGATATTTTACCCTCCATTGAAGTTAATGCCTAAATGAAGATGTCTTTTAGACTTGAATGTTCACTTAGTGAAAATACATCAAAGTTAAACAGAAGATCTGGTAGTATAATAATCAATTTTATTTTGAAAATCATCAACAATCCCCCATTATTTTCAAAATAAATTGACTCAATAAAACTTTGAAAAATTTGATATTTTACCATCCATTGAAGTTCATGCCTAAATGAAGATGTCTTTTGGACTTGAATATTCACTTAGTGAAAAAACATCAAAGTTAAACAAAAGATATGGTAGCATAATACTTTGAATCATACATCCTATTTGTTTAATCGTACATGTCTCGCACATGAGACTTCTCCTTATAAAATTTTCCAGAAATAAAATTGCCGACACTTTTGGAGATCTTGTGTCATGTATATTTTATTATGAGTGCTCTAGAGTCAAGCCATTGAACTCAACAAAAGTGGTCACACTTCACACTCACCACGTAAGCTTATCAAGTATGTTTCGTAATTAAACATACCAAAGAAAACTTTTATAAGCTTATTAAGAACTCATAGTTCACCTTCACTTTAACATTATGGTTCCAAGCATCATCACTCTTGGGATGTAAATTCGATTTTGATGCTTGTAATCACTACTAATGATGTACTAATGAGTTGAAGTTCCATCATTGGTGATCTTATTGTATGGGCTTAAGACCCATCCCATTGTGATGTTTTAATCACTTGCTCTCTTGCAAGTCCATTGGTCAATGGATCTAACAAGTTTTCTATGGATCTTACGAATTCAATCGTAATTACTCCATCAATAATTAATTTCCTTACATAGCTATGTCTCAATCCGATATATCTAGACTTTCCAGTGTAAACATTATGATAGGCCATTGCTCGTGTTGTTTCACAACGAATTGAAATTGGAGCCATGGGTTTAGGCCACATAGTAATTTCTAACAATAAATTCCTTAACTACTTAGCCACTTTATCCCCTGCTGCCAATGCTACAAATTTTGATGCCATGGTAGAATCAGTGATACTGGCTTGCTTCTTAGAAGCCTAAGATATAGACCCACACAAGGAGTGAATATCTAACCACTTGTAGACGACTGATCTTCCTCTCGGTTTGTTACCCAACTAGCATCAATGTATCATTCTAAAACTGTTGGTTACCCTCTGTAACTTATGCCAAAATTCTTGGTCTTTTTCAAATATCTAAAGATCCTATGTACAACCTCCCAATGATCATTTCTAGGAAAACTAGTAAATCTACTTAGCTTCCTTATAGCCAATGATATATCAGGCCTCCTACAAGTTATGGCAAACATTAAACAAACAATTGCTCTAGCATACTTTAGTTGTGCAATTACTCTATCATCATTCTTAGATAATTTGATACTGCTATCGAATAGTGTACTTACAGATGTGCTTTCCAATCGACAAATTTCTTTATAATTTTCTCAATGTAATGAGATTGTGTTAATATTAGGCTATCCTTATCTATTATGATTTTGATACCTAATATTACATCATTTACACCAATGCCTTTCGTGTCAAAATTACCTAACAGAAATTTCTTAGTATTTTGTACTTGTTCTAAGTCTGTACCAAATATTAACACATCATCTACATACAAACATATGATAACAAATTTACCATTAATGAACCTATTGCACACACACTTATCATATTCATTAATTTTGAAACCATTTGATAGAATCACTTGATCAAATTTCTCATGCCATTGTTTTTGGGGCTTGTTTAAGTCCATATAAAGACTTAACTAACTTGCATACTTTATGCTCTTGTCCCTTAACTACAAAACCTTCAGTTTGATTTATATACACTTCTTCTAATTCACCATTCAAGAATATTTTTTTAACATTCATTTGATGAATTTCAAGTTTTGTATATGGAAGCTAAAGCAATAAGCATTCTCATTGTGGCTATTCTTGCAATTGGTGCATAGGTGTCAAAATAATCAACACATTCCTTTTGTGTAAAACCCTTAGCCACTAACATTGCCTTGAATTTATCAACTATACCATCCACTCTTAATTTCTTTTTTTAAAAATCCATTTGCATCCAATGGGTTTAGAACTAAGTGGAAGGTCCACCAATTTTTAGGTTTTGTTTTCCATTATGGAGTCCATTCATCATTTATGGCCTTCTTCTAAAATGCAACATCTTGAGACTTTATAGCTTTTTCATGAGTTTGTGGATTAGATTCAAAATTCAAGACAATGGGAATCGAACTACTTATTGAGTTTCTAGTACCTTCTACCATATATATATGAAGAAATCGGGTCCATAAGTAGTTTTAACTATTTTTCTCCTTCTAGGTTCCCCTTTATTTTCATCTACTTCCTTCTTTGAACTTTGTTCTTATTCAACACTGTCTGAAATAGTCTTAGGAAGTGACTTGAACCTACTTTCATCGAAAATAGCATCCCTAAATTCAGTGATGAAATTTATTGAGTAATAATTACTTGGCTCCACCGTCATAAATCTATAAGCTTTACTATGAAGTGCATAATCTAGAAATATAAAACCTATTCCTCTTTCACCCAAGTTCTTCCTTTTTCGTTTAAGAACTCTAACTATAGCTCTACAACCCCACACTTTAAGGTAGTATAGATTAGGCTTTCTATTCTTCCATAACTCATAAGGTGTTACTTTGTTTCTTTTTGTAGGGACTCTATTTAAAATGTGACAAGTTGTTAAAAGTGCTTCTCACCAAAAACCATGTCCTAGACTAGAATTGGAAAGTATGACATTAACCATTGAGTTCTATTTATCCTCTTAACTACACGATTTTGTTGTGGTGTACAAAGGATAGTGACTTCATGAAATATTCCATAAGTCTCAAAATATAAAGGATTATAATATTCACCTCCCTTATCAGCTCTAAGACATTTAATCTTATTGTCGCATTGAAGTTCTACTTCATTTTTAAAATAAATAAAAATGCATAGCCTCATTTTTAGAATGTAATAAATAAACTTAACAATATCTTATACAATCATCTATGAAAGTCACAAAATAATTCTTTCCTCCTAAAGAAGGTGTAACATGCATATCACATAAATCACTACGAATTAATTCCAAAATTTTTGAACACTTGAAAATGGTTTTCTAGTGATTTTAGTAAGCATACAAGTTTTAAAATTTTCCATATTTATATCAAACTTTGGAAGTAAATCTAATTTAACCATATCATTCACACGTCTAATATTCACATCTTGTTGGGATTTGTCAAAGAATTAAACAAGTGAAAAATTCTGCATCAGGTCTAGTTGTGCGCCGCGACCTAGCCTTGTGCGCTGTGACCCAGCCTTATGCGCCACAGCATCCAGCAAGTGCAGGACTCCTCCCCTCTTGGCCGTGTCTCGGCCCTGCCTTGGGCACCGCGGCCTCTAGCAGATGGTGGTGTTGTGCCCTGTTGTGCGCCGCGGCTTGCCCTGTTCTGAGCCGCGGCGCTAGGCACACTTAACACCAACTTTTGGGCACCTTGAGATGATGCGTGGAACTTGGTTAAAATGCATAGGATTACTTAGACTCTTAGAGAGCCATGAGTCTTTGGTTCTTGAGATCTAAGGGTTGAGATTGATCTCAAAGATTGGATAAGGTAGTTGTTGCCCTATATAAAGGGTCATCTAAGAGGATCAAAACAAGATTGAGAAGTGTGAGAGTGCAAAGACACAAAACACAGGAGAGACTCATTCATGATAGGCTGGTTGTTTAGAGAGAAAGGCTCTCAAATCTAGAGAGGTCTTTCTAGTGAGAGAGAGTAGTCAAGATTGGGGATTCAAGGGTTTTCTAATTGGAATTTTCTTGGGAAAAATTTCAAGGAAACACATAGTACTTATCTATTTCTTTTCTCTTCTTTCATTCTTCAAGAACAAGAGGATTCTTGAAGGGATGTTGCTGTAATTATAAGAACTCCAGTGATTTAGTGCAGAGAGCTCGGAAGAGCTCACGGGGATGTAGGCACATTGCTGAACTTCGAAAACAAATTGCTTGTGTTCTCTTTTATGCTTTGATTCTCTTTTCGATTTGTACAAATCATTCTGGATTTAGGTGTTTGGGAAAGATCACAACCTGAGATCTTGAGGTGATTTTCTCAACAGTGGTATCAGAGCTTTGGTTCTAGCAACAGCGGTATCAGGGCTAGAACTGTGGGTATCCGGGCAAGATCAAAGGAAACTTCTTAAGTGATTCAAGAACGGTGCTGAGATCAAGATTTGATCAGGTTCTTGAAGTGTAGAAGTTAGAAAGCAATTGTGGGTGATGCATAAATCTTGGGATTTTCTCCGCAAGATGGGTTTGAACTTCAGTGTTGAGAAGTTTGATGGAAAGGGAGATTTTGCCCTTTGGAAGCGGAAAATCAAAGCGGTTCTTATGCAACAAAAGGTGGACTTGGCTATTGGAGAAGAAGATGTTTTTCCAGTAAGTATCACAGAGATCCAGCGGAATGAGATGAAGAAGATGGCGTACAACGCCATCTTTCTACACATATCGGATAGTGTGATAAGAGAATGTAGAGATTTGGAAGATCCAGTTGTCATTTGGAATAAACTAGATGAGTTATCTCTTACCAAAACTCTCCCTAATAAGATTTATCTTCTTAAACGAATCTTTGCTTTTAAAATGGATCCTAATAAAGAGTTGCAAGATAGTCTTGATGTATTTAATAAACTAGTTCAAGAATTGGCTAGTTGTAGTATAACATTCCCGGATGAACAATTGGTTGTTATGTTATTGAATTCTCTTCCTGATTATTTTGAAAGTTTGATTAATGCTACTGAATATAGAAGAGATACACTAACCAAAGAAATTGTGATCAATGCTATAAGGGCTCATGATTTCAAAGCCAAGATGAGGGAAACATCAAGTGGGGAAGGTCTGTTCGTTAGAGGAAGACTTGCAACTCAGAATGGTAGCAACAATTATAGCAACTACTGGGACAAACCAAAGGGTAGAGGGTATAGCCATGGAAGATCGCATTCTAAACCGAAGTTTGGAGGAAAACGATGCTACTATAGCAATAAAGAGGGCCATTTTAAGAGAGATTGCAAGAAATGATGAGGAATGAGAAAGAAAGAGGTCATACCAAGAATGGAGAGGCTTCGGTTGCCAAGAGAGAACAGTAAGATGATGTTCTTGTTGTGTGCTCAAATTTGAGTGAAAGGCAGGGCAGCGAGAGATAGATATTGGACTCTAGGTACACTTATCATATGTGTCCTCACCGGGATTGGTTTAAGAATTTCAAGGAAACTGATGGGGGAATGGTTTTCTTGGGGAACAATACTTCATGCCAAGTGAGGGCCATGAGAGACATCCAATTGAGGATGTTTGATGGAATTACAATGCTGCTGCGAAATGTGAGGTATCTTCCGGATTTGAGAAGAAATTTGATCTCATTGAGGCAGCTAGATTCCATGGGATATATATACAAAGCAGAGGGAGGAAAGATCAAGGTGACCAAAGGATCTTTGTTAGTGATCAAAGCAACAATCAAGAATGGTCTCTATGAGATGATTGGAGAGACGGACATCAAGGATCAAACAGCAAGCTTGATGGCTGAGATTGATAAGGCAATACTTTGGCACAATCACTTGGGACATATGAGCGAAATAGGGCTACAAGTTCTCGGCAAGGATGGGTTACTTGATGGTGACAAGGTAGAAAAACTCGATTTCTACGAGAGTTGCGTTATTGGGAAGCAACATCGGGTTAGCTTCAACACTGGAATGCACAAATCAAAGGGGATCCTCAACTACATTCATACCTATCTTTGGGGACCAGCAAGAACACCAACACAGGGAGGTAATCTTTACTTTCTATCTTTAATTGATTATTATTCTAGAAAGGTTTGGGTTTATTTGCTTAAAAGTAAATCAGATGCTTTGAATAAATTTGTGGTCTGGAAAAAGCTGGAAGAAACTCAAATAGGTAAGTTAGTTAAGGTGTTAAGAACTGATAATGGTTTAGAATTTTTTAATAAGGAATTTGACAAATGCTATGAGTTAAATGGGATTCTAAGACATAGAACGATTATGAAAACACCTCAGCAAAATGGAGTTGCTGAGAGGATGAATAAGACCCTCTTAGACAAGGTTAGGTGCATAATAATAGGCTTCGAATTACCCAAATTTTTTTGGGGGGAAGCTGTGTCAACTGCTGCATATTTGGTTTTAGATCATCCTCTAAGGCTGTAGACCTTAAAACCCCCGAGGAGATGTGGAGTGGAAAACCCCCTGAGTTAAGCAACCTTAGGACTTTTGAGTGTGCTACGTTTGCACATCAAAAGGATGATAAACTTAGCCCAAGGTCAATAAAATGTGTGTTTCTAGGATATGGTGAAGGGGTTAAGGGATATAGGTTGTGGTCCTTAGAAACAAAAGGAACTAAACTCATAATAAGTAGGGATGTCATTTTTAATGAGCATTTATTTCCCTATTTGGAGAAAACTAACCCTGCAGGGGATAGTGGACAAACCAGCCCGGTTTATGTGGAGCATAGCATCAAGGAAAATTCTATTCAGGTAGAGCAAGGAAGGCAAGAGGGTTCAGACTAGGTAGAGCCCATTGATGAAGGTCAAGCTCAAGACACTCGAGAGGAGGCTGGACTAGAAAGAGATGACGCAGCAAATCGGAGTGATTATCAACTCACAAGGGACCGGGAAAGGAGGTTGATCAGACCATCTTTGAGATATGATTTTACGAATGCTAATGTTGTAGCTCCTTATTAAAAAGGAGGGAGTGAACCAGAAACTTACATTGATGCCATGGAATGTAAGGATTCGTCAAGATGGAAGTTAGCTGTAGAGGAGGAAATGCATTCTTTGAGGAAGAACAACTCTTGGGAATTGATGCCCAAACCAGAAAAACAGAGAGTTGTGGATTGTAGGCGGATCTACAAGATCAAAGAAGGGAACACTCCAGGGGATGAAGTCCGGTATAAGGCTAGACTAGTGGTGAAAGGGTTCACACAAAGAGAAGGCATAGATTTCACGAAAATTTTCTCACCAGTTGTGAAATACATCACAATAAGGATAGTGTTAGCTATGGTGGTCCAATTTGATTGGGAGATCGAGCAAATGGATGTGAAGACATCGTTCTTGAATGGAGAGCTTGATGAGACCATCTACATGAGACAACCTGAAGGCTATGAGGAAGGAAGGCATGGGGATTTGGTGTGCAAATTGAAGAAATCTCTCTATGGCCTGAAGCAATCACCTCGACAATTGAATAAGAGGTTCGATTCATTTGTAACTAGCTTGGGTTTCATGAGGAGCGATTATGATTCGTGCTTGTACTACAACGGTCACAAGGTGGAGGAAATGGTGATCATCCTCATCTATGTTGATGATATGCTGTTGGTTAGGAGCAGCATGGAGAGGATAGGAAAATTTAAGTCTCAACTCAGTTCGAAGTTTGAGATGAAGGATCTTGGTCATACACAGAAGATCCTTGGGATAAGTATAATTCGGGAAAGGGAGAGAAACAGGTTGAAGATTTCTTAGACTTCCTACATAAAAAAGATGATATCTAAGTTTTCTATGGAAGATTGTAAACCAGTAAAGGTTCCCCTTGTTGGTCATTTTAGGTTCTCCAGCGATCAATGTCCTAGAACAGATGAGGAGAAGAAGGAAATGGAAAAGGTCCTTTACTCTAGTGCGGTTGCATCAGTCATGTTCATGATGGTAAGCAGTAGACCCGACATTTCTCCTGCAATGAGTGTTCTCGATAGGTTTATGAGTAATCCTGGAAAGGAGCATAGAGGATGAATAGGGATCCAATCGAGTGAAATCACGAGTCCATGTCCCTTGTTGGGATTTTACTTCTAAAATCCACATACTAAAATTTTAGGCGAAAATACAACAACAACAATTAAATAGACAAAACAAACAAGTATCAAGAACACAACATTTTATGTGATTTGGCAACATATTTGTCTACGTCCACCAAAAAATTCGTAACTTTATTAATCTTCAACTACAACTTTAGGAAGAGTAAAGTTGTTAAGCGCGCACTATCTCACAGCTCAAGAGCCCTAATATAACCAAAGCTCTCAACTTAGCTCTAGTTGTAAATTCTCTCTCTACTTGACAACCTAAAACCCCAATATAGTAAAGCTCTTATCCTACCTTCAGTAGTAAACCCTTCTGATTTACAATATATGTTGGAATTATGAGTATTCTTCTCTAAGACCCATTTATATAGGGGATATTTTTCTAATACTATTAAGAAAAGAACAACAACGTCATAGTAGACTACTACTACATGTACAAGCAACAATCTAATAGGAAACTACTACTACTCCTACTAGAACAAGCTACTACAAAATAATAAACTAATTTTTTCAAACCAATTAGAAGTCTTCTTTGTGAGAATTTGAACCAAAATCCCAACAAATCTCCACTTTGTTCCAAATTCTCTAGCTCATCATCAAATTTGACTTTATTCTTTGGTTGGTGCGATCCTTCCTTTTGGTCTTCCCATCTCATCTGCTTATTTTTCGAAGCAACCATCCTCTCATTGTTTGGCTCATCTCTTGATGTATTCATGAACAATTCTCCATCCTTGAACACACTTGGCCTCTTCAACTAATCTCAATTTGGAGGTATCGCGGGAACCTCTCCATCCATCCAAACTTCCTTGCTCACCATCGCGACTCTGTCCCCTACTCTAGGTGACAAGTACTCCATCTTTGTCAACATACTACTCACCTAATTAGTGATAACAGAATTGAAAAATACTAATACACATATCATCACCCATCTTTTTTCATCAAATAACCCGATATTAATCATGCCTATTTTTTGTATGTTTACCATTGGAACCAAAACTCTTATACTAGTTGTTGGGATTTCACCTCTAAAATCCATCTACTACTAAAATTATAGGCAAAAAACACAACCACAATAATTAAATTGGTAAAACAAATAAGTATCAAGAATACGATAATTTATGTGATTCAGCAACCTCTTTGCTTTTAGGCTTCAAGAGCTAAAATTACTTTAATTTTATATTATAATAATTCTTTTATCATAGCAAAATTTCTCATCATCTTCAACTATATTGCATAAATCAATTATGTTTATCATTAATAACGTTGTTTCGTCGATTTCTCTTGCCATCAGAATTTAGGTCAGAACCCAAACATAAGTATGTTTTTCGCTACATAGATCCTTGATGAAATTCACCCAAGGTTTTTTTTATTTTGGTAATACAATCTTCCAATAGGGAAGTCAAATATTTTCTTTTATTTGATGAGTAAAATCCAAGGTCTCTTAATCGAGATTCTAATATCATATTTTTAAATGTGAATTATTCGTAACCTAGAATCTAGGTGAAGATAGAGAAGGCTTCGGGCAATCCCGATAATATTTGTACTGCACAATCATATTTGCACTATGGACTTTTTTTACTGTACTAAGATTTTAGGTTACGAATAATGCAAAGTGATATAATGACTTTGAATTATAAAAAGATAAAAATATTTGAATTATATTTCCTTTGGATCATCACTTATTCAATGAATAGAATAGATATAATGACTAAAAATAAAAATAAAAAGAAGCATATGTCCTTTGATCAAAATAAGCATAATTGAGAGTTTGTTTAAAAGAAGAAAGCTCTTTTGATTTATAATATATAACTTTTCTTTTGAAAAGAATCCTTCTACGAGGTCTGAATATTAAGTATGAATCAAAGTTTGTTTGTCATCTATTTCATATATTTCATGCTTCAGATACTAAAATGAATATCCATCCAACTAGGTAAAACCATCTTATCCAAGATGACAGACCCATTCTCTGCACTATCAATAGGCTGACTGACAGAGAAGGTGCAAAACGAGTGCTGGACAATGTCCAAACTAAACATACCAATTCGAAAAGTAACTTTTGTTATATGAAAATGTAATCACATCATAAGAATAGATAAAATATGTTGTCTAAAATATGAAGGCAAAGAGAGACTCCCTCTCTCCAACATCAGAATTTTGGAGCATGAGTTCTGAAAACTCTCGTACATACTCCCGTACTTCCCCACATTGGGGGAGCCTTCGCAATTTGGCTCGTGCCTCATCTTCCATACACTCCGAATAGAACTGTTGGTGGAATTCCCTCTAGAATTCTTCCCACGTAACAATGGCAGCACCCGCACACCTACGTCGCCACCATAATAAAGCATTATTGACAAGATACATAGAGGCTGTATTTACCTTGATTACGTCCTCCATGATGTTCATCCCTCGAAAATATTGCTCCATGCCCCCAAAGAAAGTTGTCCACATCCTTTGCCGCTCGGATGCCTTTGAACTCTTTTGGCTTTGGCACATCCACCCTATGACTGGGTGTCATACCAAGCATGCCACCTCCGACAGCTGCTTTGCAAGTTAAGAGCTCCTGCTTGAGCTCTTCCATCTTTTCCCGCATAGATATCACCATGGCCTCCAAGGTGTTGTTCTTTTGCGTGAGCCCATCTACGGCCTCGTTGAGGGCACCTTGCATCGCTCCTTGGAGATCCTCCCTCATGGAGGTTAGCTCCTCGATGCTACCGTCGGTATCCTTGAACTTCTCCCTCATTTCTCCCACAACTAACTCCACCTTGGCCAAGCGAGCATCCATGCTTGACATCATATCCTTCGAGCTAGCCTTCTTAGCTGCCCTCCCTCAGGTCTCATGACCATTATGAGCTAGGTTGCTAGCATCGAAAAATGGTTGCCATCTCTTCTTAAAAGTCTTGTTGAACTTTGGCTCTGATACCACTTGTCACGGGCTGCAAGCTTAAGTCGCTAACCGTGCGGCTTTAGGCTCGGAAACACCTCCGTGAAATGCCTAAGTCAACTTTTCTCTTAACTACTCAAGAGAACCGCCCTCGAAGCTAGACCCGTTCAAAGAAAATAGCCAACACAAGAGAGAGAATATGAGACAAAGCTAGAGAGCTTGCTATTGCTTGAATGAATGAATGATTTACAAGTGAGAGGGGAGGCCCTTTATATAGAGAGAGCTCCCTTACATCCATGGCTAACATCTTGCCAAGTGTCGCAATCCTACGGTACTAAAAGTGTAGTACAAGTGTACTACAAGTGTAGTACGAAAGTACAAGGTACTACTCATCGAGTGCATGTGCAATACAATGTTATACAGTATATTGGGTTTGTTAACTTAAAAGTAATATATTTTGAATTAAATTGCCAAAATGAGTGAGTTAGCACAATGGTTGAGATACTTCCTTAACCATTAAATGATCTGTTTAGTTCTCTCTTAGACCATTAGTTACATCTTTTTTCTTTCATTTTTTCCTTCCCTCATTTTTCTTGAAGATAGACAATCTTGCTCCTATTTCAGCCATTTAGGTCTTATGAATGATTATTTATTAAGATAATCTTATTTAAGACTTAATTTATAGTTATTTTTATCAAATTTGAGTTAATAATCAATGATGATTATACAAATCTTATAGTTTGGTACTCAATATAATATAATTATAATTATTATATATTTTATTTTTTATGAACCAACGATCTGATATCAATATTAACTCATTGATTGAACCAGTGATTCGGTGCCACGATTAGTTTGATGTCTGATCTGGATTCAGATAACTATAGTTTGATAACACCAACAAAAAGAAAGTGAAAAAGAGAAGCCGCTAAAAAGGAAGTGGTTGGCAGTAGTGCACATACCCTGCTATAAAATTAGTGCAATTAAACCTATAATACACTATGTTTAGAAAGAGAATTGAATTACAAAATATCCATGTTATTAAAAATAGTTTATTGCAGGATTAATAGAACTCTATTTACAGTAGAAGATCTCCACTCGGGTCCACAGATACGTTGGAGAAGGGGAGAAAAAATAAACTAATTATAGTTACTGTAGGATTTACCATACATTTTCTTTAGGCTGTGGGTCCTGATCAACTTTTCATAATTACACCTCCTACATAAGGTCCACCCGAGGGATAAAGATCTTTTTGTGGGTTGAGAGCTCTTCGAATCGATTAGGATTAAGAGTTTGGAAGTCATTTTATTATTTTTTTTAATTAAATCTTCTGAGTGTAATAAGGATAGGCTTCAAGAGCTAAAATTACTTTAATTTTATATTATAATAATTCTTTTATCATAACAAAATTTCTCATCGTTTTTAATTATATTGCATAAATTAATTATGTGTATCATTAATAACGTTGTTTTATCGATTTTTCTTGTTATCGAAATTCAAATCAAAACCCAAACATAAATATATTTTTCGCGACATAGATCATGGATGAAATTCACCTAAGGTTTTTTTATTTTGGTAATACAATCTTCCAATACAGAAATCAAATATTTCTTTTATTTGATGAGTAAAATCCAATATCTCTTAATTGAGGTTCTAATATCATATTTTCAAAAGTGAATTATTCATAGCCTAGAATCCAATGGGAGATAGAGAAGTCCTCGGTCCCCATAATATTTGTACTGCACAATCACATTTGCAATATGGACTTCCTTACTGCACTAAGATTTTAGGTTACGAGTAATGTAAAGTGATATAATGACTTTGAATTATAAAAAAAATAAATAAAAATAATTAAATTATATTTTCATTGGATCATCACTTATTCTTAGATTATATTTTCATTAGATCATCACTTATTCAATGAATATAATAGATATATGACTAAAAAATAAAATATAAAAAAAGTGTTTGTCCTTTGATCAAAATATGCATAATTGAGAGTTTGTTTGAAAGAAGAAAACTCTTTGATTTATAATATATATAACTTTTTCTTTTGAAAACAGTCCATCTACAAGGTCTGAATATTAAGTATGAATCAAAGTTCGGTTGTGATCTATTTCATATATTTCGTGTTTCATATACTTATAATGAATATCCATCCAACTAGGTAACACCATCTTATCTAAGATGAAAGACCCATTCCCTGCACTATCAATAGGCTGACTGACAGAGAAGGTGCAAAACGAGTGCCGGACAATGTCCAAACTAAACATACCAATTCGAAAAGTAACTTTTGTTATATGAAAATGTAATCACATCATAAGAATAGATAAAATATGTTGTCTAAAGCTGAAGTTATTATTGCTGGGCAGGTAGTCACAGTAGTAGAAGAGGAAAGATGCATTTAGAGAGGTTTCTAGATAACAGTGGTTCTTCCTTTCTGTTACCAAACTGTACCTTCTCATATAATAAATGTTAGCACACAAAAATCTATCCCTCAACTTCTTGCTAAGTCCTAATTAATCTGTTGATCATTGTGTATCCATGGAACATTAACTATGCCTTTTTGGTACACTACAATAAAAAAGGGTAAAATTAAGAAAATGATAAGATGAAACATTTTTTAATATATACATGTGAGAAAGATATGATCAATTTAATGTTTTTTTCTTGTGTCAAATATAAAATCAAGTTAAGATCTTCTTATCTTAATCCAATTTAGAGGTGTTCAAACGATCGGTCGGATAAAAATTTTAATAAACTGTTTTGTTAATATTTTTTTAGTTGTTTCTACTGAATTAATATAAACATTTCAACATTAACTAGCCAAATAATTTTGGTTGGTTTATAATCGGTTAACCGACACTCTTTACAAATTTTAAAAAGTTGCAGTTTTTTTCAAAATTTTGGTTGGTTTGATTTTTATAGCTTTTTAGATTTCAAAACTCTCAGTTTTTAGTTCTCACATACAAATAAGAAAAGAAAATCAATCTCAAAGTATTTAAATAAGTATCAACAATGACTATCTACCATCATTTAAATAAGAACTTGGCTATTTAAATAAAAACCAAGTCATTAACAGCAAGTCAGCAGTTGCCCAGGCCCAGCTAGTTTTGACTTTACACTTCAAAACATGATCCCCAAATTCCAGGATTCTGATCTGTCAACTTTAATACAATTTCCAGAAGAAAAAAAGCAACTTCAATGCATCCATTTTCTTTTCAAGTTGCCCATGCCCAGCTACTTTTGACTTCACACTTCAAAACCAAAAACAAAACCATGGGTAAAATGAATATACAAGCTTTACAAAGAAAGAACCCTACTTAACCTTTAAATTTCCATCAACCACCAAAAAAAATGGAAATCAACCGGTGGTCAACCTATTCTATAATATATATCTATAACAAAAAAAAAAAAACAAATTATGTCCTTCACATTTTACAGCACTGGCAAGTCAGCATCATCAGAGCATCATATTCACATCCCATTAAAAAAATGCAATCATCAATTCATATAAACAGCAAAACAGAAATACAAACAGAAACAATCATTAATTCTTGAGTTGAATGTCAATGCAATCATCTTTTGATTCTTTTATTTTCTAAATGGGTCATGGTTCATGGAACTGACAGATCTTTGCACTAACAATTGCAGGCCAAAACATGGAATTGCAGTATGCAATAACAAATAAGGAGCAACATCATGTAAGTAAAATTATCGGTAACTTTTTAAAACACTGAAACAATTTGTAGTACTAGATATCCAATTCAACCTCTTGTCTAATTCTATTATCAAGATATCCATATCTATCAAAACCTTTCTCAAAGTTTTGGGCCAAATCCAATATCAAGTAGGTTGAATTCAATCTAGTGGAGACATCTAGACACAATGAACTTTTACTTTCTATCTTCTCTAGCTCAATAGACTCTCTAAATTTTTTCTACCTAGATGGAGATTGCCTTACACACCTCACAAGACCCCTAACTCGAGCAATCGAACCCTTTGCCTCTGTCAAGCAATAAATAACAAGAAGATTAATTATATGTGCAATACACCTAGTAAAGCAGTTTCCCACCCATAATGCTAGGACCCCAATGACCCTTTTTTTTCAAGTACCCTACAACATTATCATTTGATGCCGCACTATATAACGTAAGAGCAACGGCCGAACCATGATTTTTTTTCTTGAGGGGGCCAAATTAATATCTTTTTTTTAAAAAAAAAAAATCATATTATATTATATAATAAAAAAAATCATATTATATAATACAAAAAATCGTGTATGAACCTTATTTAAAAAAAAATCATATTATACAATACAAGAAATCGTAAATGAACCCTACCGTTACTCGAACCCACAGTTACATAGAGCAAAAAGTGTCTCTTCAACCAATGCGTATAATATTATTTAAGGGGTTAAGATCCTCTATAGTAATTAGAATAATTTTTTGGATTATTGGATGAATGTCACATCATCTATTGGATTGATGTGACACTCATCTAATGGTGTGTTGATCCAAAAATTTCTCTCAATTACTGAAGAGGATCTTGGTTCTAACTCAACTCGGTTGTATACATAACTGTATATAATCAATTTATAACATATATAACAAAAAGAGAGAGACAAGAAACTTCATAAATGTTTCCCTTTTAAGTTGTGCTCATCTTATTTCTTGGATAGAAACACGAAAGCATAGCTAAAAGAATTTTCTTAAGTCATATATTCTCATCTATTGACTTTTGAAAATTAAAAAATTAAAATTAATTACCTAAATTTCTAATTTATATTTAATACTTTTAATTTTGTAAATAACATTCATTTTTTCATTATCAAATTAACATATTTTATGTTAATCATTAGTTAAGTGAAAAAACAAAAAAAATTATAAAGATCAAAATTATGAAAATTTAAATAAATACTAATACCTAATAAAGCTTGTTAATTAAACGAAGTACCTTTGATTAGAAAAAACAAACAAGTACCTGTACTAAATCTCAAGTGCACTTGCAAGCCGACTGTCCACTTGTGAGAGTTGCGCCCAACTTGAAAGATTGCTAGCTAGTGGCTGTTATATTATTTTTTTACTACTCTTCGTAACTTTTAAAGTGGGTCATCTAACTTTCTTCTTTAGAACTGTGGGTGGGGCGGCCGGTTAACAAAATTTTGATACTATCAACAGCTATACCACATATAGCTCACCAAAAATTCAAAGAGGCTTCCCCTTGTCCCCCAGAGATTCCTCCAAACTCTCAATTGAAGGCAAAAGGAAGATAAAAATCTACCAAAACGATGGTAAGAAAGGTTACATATCTGATGTTTATTATGTACCTAACATGAAAAGCAATATTCTTAGCATTGAGCAGCTGTTCGAGAAGAGGTACAACATAGAGATGAAGGATTACTCTCTCATTTTGAGAGATACATGTGGAAGGATTGTGAACAAGTTTACGAAGTAAAAGATAAAGAGCATGAGATAAGAATGGAAGAATTCTTTCTTCTTATTTTTTTTTTTTTACTTTTTCTTACCTTTCAGACAATACAAGAAGATCTTATTTTCCTTCTAAACACACTCCAGCTCTTACTCAACGTGATAACTAGTTGAGGAATTTCATTTCCTATGCTATTGGTTTTCCATATCTCCTTGAGTATGCTTCTGCCCTAAGAAGGAGTAGAGGTAAGTTTATGTGTAAGAGTAAAAACTTTGTCAATCCCCCATTCAATCAAACACATCTCAATTTCCCTACCAATGTTATCACCATATAATTGATTCTTTGTAAGGAGGTCAATGTGTCAATGTGTCAGTAGTAAGACAAACCCTTTCACTCGAGTTTCTTAAAAATTGTTTCAATTTCATTTTCTCCTCTACATACAATTGATAGAAATCTCTAGTAATCGTCCTTCGTGACAAAATACGGAACCAAGGACATGCAACAGCCATGAAAAGTCTAAATCTTTGACCCTCCACAAACTTGAAAGACAACTCATCCATAATTATCATAAAAGCTAATGCCTTCCTAATTGTATCTTGGTCAAATTTCCAAGTAGAAATTGTAGCATTTCCTTACCCATATTATCATTGGTCACTACTTGAGTTTGTGAACTATTCAATTTAATAGGAACATGTTAACACCTATCTAAATGTTACTTTAGTGTAGATGTGCCATTACTTTTTGAATGAGCAGCAAACTCCTTACCACAATAGTTGCACCTAGCATTAGGACCACCCTCGCTCTCACATTTTGAGAAGCAATCCCAAACAATTGACCTCGGCTTAATCTTTCTAGGAAATGGAAGACGAGAACAAGCTGGATTGTCGGATTTCACCCCTCCTGGTTTCCCATCCTTTTTGGTATTAAGTGTGCCCACTTGTTTTGACATCTAAAGAAGGATAGAAAAGGAAAATCAGAATTATAGACCTGCAAAGTAAAGGAAAGAACAGATTAAGAACTGACTTATTAAGAATAAAGCCACCTTTAATATAGCTGCTTCAAGTCAGATAATTAGCATAAAAATCTACATTTTTTTAGAAATGCCTAAAAATTAATTCTGTAATGACTTCAGTTTTGTAATTATTTTTTGAAACACAAGAGTTGCTTGGTTTTTCTTATTGAAAGTTAATTTGTTGATGATACTAAAGCATGCAACTTTTTGCATCACAAAAATGGTAAAAAAAAATTGGGATTGCTCACGGTTTACATGCACTCATGAGCTTTAAATCAGTTTTCATGGGGACCTCTTCTTAAGGACATGTCATAGATGGATAAAATGGGTTTGAACATCTCTAACATGAAAGAACTCTACAATTAAGAGAAATTTCACATGACTTTTTTTTTTAAGAAGCAAAGAGAAAATTTTGAAAGTTTAACATAAACCAATGGATATACACAAAAAGCCACATTTTTCCAGGAAGCCAAGATACCACCTACTGACTTGTAACCCCAGTCATTCTTTCCTTTCTTTGCTTTATATACACACATGAACTGATGAACTTGAGTTCTCTTGCATGGAGTATCAAATTAGGCAACACTTGCACTCAAAACTAGTAGTTGAAAATTGATTTTCAGCTTCAAGAGAGACGAGTGAAATTGAACCCAAAACAGTCTTTTATCTCCAAGTCTCAGCACATGTAAATGATAACTTTCATCACACTCAGGTATAAATTGTTTAAATTCTTAAACGGTTAAGAAAGATTTTAGCTGTCACCAATAGGTATAATTGATTAATCTTATTTAATATCGATTTAATCGATAAATCGAATTATTTTAATTAAATAATTTGAAACAATTCAGTTAATCGGTTTTAAACGTCCCTAATCTTATCTCCTTGTTAATAATACTATGAAAACGTGTTAATATGGCGTATCAAATTCGTACTACATGGCCTAAAGAAAGACAACAACAGAGAGCTGCTCTCCACTAAAGATATCTATGTCCAACGAATTCTCATATTAATTGATGCTCTAAGAATTTCTTCTGTATGGAGTTTCTTCTGTTAATCTCCTGGTTTGGTTTTATTGCTCATCTTCCTTGAACAAGTGATTAAACAAAGATATCTCTCACGATATACATCAATGAAGAGCCAGAGCTATCACAAAATTGCAGAAGAAAATCTACAAAGAAAAAATTTGAAGGTATATATTGAGATATACAAATGTTCTAGATAAGCCTTTCATTACCTAGCATCTAGCATTGTGACTGTTACTTGGTTCACAGTACATGCTTCATCTTGCTTGCTTGAAGATGAATCAGTTTCAACAGGATTTTTTCCTAGGCAAAAACCAGGGGTTTTAGGATGGGCCATTGTTGCAGTTTCACTACTTAACATCAAAACCACAGACGCCATGGTTGGCCTATCTTTTGCTCTCTCTTGCACGCATAAAAGGCCGACTTGTATGCATCTCAAGACTTCATGTGCAGAATATGAATCACCCGCAGCTGAGTCTACTAGTCCCAATCCTTCTCCTTCTTTCCAGAACTTCCACGCCTGCCATAATTTCAATTTAAATTTTTAGTCAGGTTAACCCAGTGATATGACTAATGTTAAAGAAATAATCAGTTGAAGAAGAATCATATTGAACTCTTGTACTTACATGTCCAAGAAGGTTAAGTTCACTATTTGCTTGATAAAATCCTCTGTTCTTTTTCCCACTTACAATCTCTAACACTAAAACACCAAAACTGAAAACATCTGATTTTACTGAGAAAACCCCATCCATTGCATATTCAGGAGACATATAACCACTGTATGCCATTAACATAGTGATATGAATAAGATTGGGAAACGAAATTAGCCTTGGATTTGGAATTGAGTATAGAAATCTAGTTATGTGGTACTTACTATGTTCCAACCACTCTTCTAGTGTTTGCTTCCGTTTGATCTCCACCAAAAATCCGAGCCATGCCAAAGTCTGATATTTTTGGATTCATTTCTCTATCAAGTAAAATATTGCTTGCTTTAAGATCCCTATGGATGATTCTGAACCTGGAGTCCTGGTGAAGATATAGAAGTCCACGTGCAATCCCGCAAATAATGTCGAAGCGCCTTTGCCAGTTTAGTAAGGAGCTTCTAGCTTTATCTGCAAAAATTCTTACATTAGTATAAATTCCACGAATTCAAACTCCACCCTTTGTCTGGTTTTTGAAAGGTTAAAGAAATTTAACCAAAGAGAACATAGTCAAGCTTATTTAAGTACTGAAGGGTACTAACTGAATAAAACAGAATCCAGGCTTCTGTTTTCCATGTACTCATAAATCAGCATCTTTTCATCCATCCCAGTGCAGCAACCAACAAGTCGAACAAGATTTCTATGTTGAAGTTTTGCAATCAATCTGACCTCATTCTTGAACTCTTCAGTTCCTTGCCCAGAGTTCTTTGAGAGCCTCTTTACTGCTATATCTTGACCATCAATCAGCCTACCTTGGCATTTGCATACAAACTTCTGTCAAGGTTACATTTTGGGTGCATTAGCAACTTTCCTCATAGCAGAGAGTTTACCTTGTAAACACTACCAAAACCGCCTTCTCCAAGTTTGTTTTCATTAGAAAAGTTGTCTGTAGCTGTTACGATGGCATCAAAATCGAACAATGGCAGTTCAAGCTCATCTAGTTTACTTTCACCTGAGGACTCTCCCTTACTTGAGATAACCACCTCATTTAATAGAAAATCTTCGCATCTCTCAGGGAGGCCTGGTTTAGAAATAGTGAGAGAAAACATTAAGACAAAATATGAACAATCACTTGAATATAGTCATTTATCTAAACTTTATGGCAGAAATTCGTTCTATTTAGCAATGCCTTCCTCTTCCATAGGAAGCAACTAATTAGTCCTAGAAGCAAAATGCCAACACCAACCGTAATGCCTATAATTAAAGCACTTGAATTTCTGCCATCACCTGAAAATGAACAGATTTAATTGCTTGCTAAGCTAATGGTGGCCAAGTAGGAGATATTGTCTCATATCATAATTACTAATTGGCAATAATTTTTTGTTATTTTTTTTTTTTATAAAGATTTGCAAATGTCACATATGGTCATATAAAATATTAAAACTTGGTTCTGCCTAAAAGAATAGCTTCTCTTGCATTTTTACGCTTGTATTATTTACATATTAATATCATATGCCTATATTCAATAATCTTATGCATGCAATATTACATACTTTTCATATTTCTCTTATTAAAATTAAAAATGTGGTATTTTATATAATTATATCCAAAAAAAAATCATATATCAATATACATATTTCCTATCTTTTTTAGCTTGTTTATTTAAATTATTTTTGTTAATATTATTTTCGATTTTTAATAGCTTTATGCATATCCTACCACATTGAAAGGCTCATCTAGAAGCATCATGGTCAACAGTGAACTAACTTTGATAAAAAAAAAGGGTCAACTTTTTAACTTTAATTTCTTCATTAATTCGTCAAAAATTTGATTCAGACTTGACTTTATGGCTCATTAATCAGATTTAACAACAATTTTTTTTTTATGGTGGGACCAATAAAATTATCATCCCCCCGGAAATATTTATACCCTGCACATAGACAAGTCTTTTCAGTTTATTAACGAACGTCATAAAATTTTAGTTTTCTTTTGATACAAATTTTAAGTTTAATTATAAAAAATATTTTGTGGATGGTTGTATTTGAAAAAATACTTTGAAATTTGTTTTGTGTAAAAAAATACTTTGTGGTTGATTTAATTTTTATAAAATACTCGGAGAATTTTTTGTGATAAAAAAATATCACAAGATATATTTCAGTTAAGAAAAATATAATGTGGTTTACTAAAAGAAACACATCATATGGTATTTTTGGCTAATAAAAACAAACTATAAAACATTTTTTGTTAACAGAAATATAAGATAAAATATTTTTTTATTAAAAATATCTCAAAATATTTTTTAAAAATAAAATTGATCACAAAATATTTTTTATCACAAAATTTTTTTGTTTATTTTTAAAATTACAATCGATCACAAGATAATTTTATAATTAAGCTCAAATTTTATAAAGGGACCACTGGGTCTAGCCCAAAAGAAAATTGAAATACAACCTACATGGTCAAAAACGTCGGCCCAATTCTAGACCCTCCCCTCATAATGGGGCCAACACTACAGTCTTATGTGAATAGGACTCTTTCGTAAGCTCTTACGATGTGGATAAGTAAAAGTGAAGCCATTGTATCACGCAACCTATCAAGGAATATGAGCAGCGCTATACTCACTGCAACAAACGAACTATTTTGCATCACAGACAACTTCATCACCATTGATACATGTAACATGGACTTCCATCCAAAAAAAAGGTCCGAGTTGGATAGATTTGGACCCACAAACAAAAAGAACCTTCCTTAACCAAATTAAGTTAAAAAACTGAATAGCCTAACATGTTCCAGGTTAGAAACTTGATTTGCATTCGACATAGCTAAGAACTCTTTGTCAATAGCACGTGAGGTGCATTCAACAGAAACGTCCAAAAGACCTCAATTTCTTTTGAAATACATCACCTCATGATTAAATATTGTAGAGCGGTGGGCTTTTTTTTTGGAGCCTGACCCAAAATTCAGTTTCTTAGGGGATATTATAAGAAAGTCCGTTAATAATAGTAATTATTTTTTAAAAATTTTAAATATTAAAATTATTATTAATTTTTTTTATAATTATTAATAAGTTTTTCAGTTTCGTAATAACTGGCACAAAATTATTTATAATATCATTACATTTTTTTATAATATAATCACTTTTAATTATTAATTCTTAACTGTTTAACACTAATTTAAGAGCAACACCTCCCCAAAAATTTATGGGTATATATTACAGTTTTGGAAGAGAACGATGATGGATTGTTCAATTTTGATAGTTTGTCTTATGAAAGGGATTAATATATGTACGAAGCACATTAATTATTCATGACATTGACATATATATTTTTATATATATAATTTATAATACATAATTCAATTTTAAATCAAATGAAGTTTTATTAGTAATTATGTGAAATTTTTTAATAAATTATATATATATTTTAAATTTAATTGTTGTTAAGATATATATCTTTTTGCATGATTTCGAATACCTATACAAAAAAAATTTCACTCTACTTTAAATTCATTATTTTTTATTTACGTACTTTTAACTCAAAACTAATCACCAAAAATAACAAGTTAACTAATAATTCATTTACATGTGACAAGAACTAAAATAGTAAAATGACAATTTTACTCTAAAAAATACATTGTAATGAACGAAAAAAAAGTGATTGTTTGTATGCTTTTTATGTTCATTGTAATGATTTAAACAGTCCTTCGATTATACTAACCAAAATCAGAAGCTGCCGATCTAACGTATAGATCTTGGCCACTGTCAGAATATTGCCTCATGTCCATGAGATCACCAGTCCAAATCACACAGCCTGTGCCCCCATTTCTAATATCTGTGTTAGCATAAGCAGTGCAAGAACAATTCATCAAGCACAAATCTTCACATTCCTTAAGACCCATCTTCCTATCCACAAACGAAGTTGTACTCTCTGGTAGCTTCATGTTCTTCAAATGCAAGAACTTGTCTCCCATACATGTCAAATTCGTCCTCCTAACGCACCCATCAGACCCATCTCTTAAGTTCCACGCCTGTGGGTTCTTGGGGTCGAACCCCCTCAGGCAATTGCACACTGTTGAAGTTGGTGAAGCATTCGAATCACAGATCCCAAATGGACCGCACTCCCTGTAGTTGTCACACTGGTCTTTTGGTGCATACCAAAATGGGTTCCATTCTTGGCTATCTTCAATCCATGTGAACCGTTGAAGTAACCCAGATGGGTTAACAGTCAATATTGAATATATAGATTTGTTAATTAGTTTAGAGGAGTAGTATACCTCATCTTGATCAGCAACAAAATAGAAATTGATGTAATTGAGGGGTTTCATCTCTGGTACACCGCTAAATCTTAATCCGTTCCATGGGCCGCTTCTGTATTCTACTGATTGTTTGTTGCACAAGAAAATTTCTGGGAATCCATGAAATTCTAGCTTGAAAGAGAAATCCCCTGAAGAAGGATCATTTGGGTTCCTCCAAGATGTTATGTACCTGTCAAAACCTGTTGTAAGATCCCAACCCAATTTCATTTCTGGTAACAGAGTATCAGCTGGATAATCAAAGCTTTGCCAAAGATACTCTTCTGGATCATCGTTGTTTTCTTCTCTAAAGACAAGGTTTCCATTGTCTAGCAGCTGTACTACAGGGTTAACAGTACCCTTGGTCTGATTCGATGACCAGACAGGATTATTCTCGTACTGATCAAGAAGAACAATGCTTTGATTTGAGATCTTCAAGATTCCTGACGAGTTTGTAAGTGGGTTGTCTCTGTTTGCAACCCACACGTAAGTTTTTTTGGGGATCTTCTTGTACCATATCCCCACGTACCATTTCCCTGATGAACCGTCTGGTGTGAAGAAACCGAACTCGAAAACATCTCCCGCAGAGACAAGAGTCTGGTTGTTTGTGAGAGATTGTGTTGCAGTTAAGGTTTCTATGGAAATGGAAATTGATGGGAAGGAAGTGAACAGAGAGAAGAACAAGAGATTGCAAAGATGGTGCCTTGTTCTATCTTTCATTCTTCAGTTGGGCTTCTCTGTTTCTCTCTCTCAGAAATGCACAAAATGGAGTATTTGGTTTATTCATGTTGAGGACTTTTGGTACATCTTTTGTTTGATGAGAGAGAGAGAGAGAGAGAGAGGAGGCCCTGTTGACTGTAAGTTTACTCAAAGTTTACCGAGCCAAAAATCAAAATGAATTTTATTCTATTATTCTTCACAGAAGACAAAAATTTCAATTTGCTTATGAATTTTTTGAGTAAAATAGAATCACGGCACCTTTCAAAGCAAAAACGGAGAAACAGGTGGGAAAAGCTGGGCCTGACATGGGCTTCTAAAATGGTGTACACTAGGTCAAAGTGTCAAACTGGGAAGATTGCCCAACTTTTTTTTATACTACTTCATTATTTATTTTAAAAGACTAATCAATTTCAAATAAATAAATAAATTTAATGATGAGATATAATTACCAAAACTGAATCGAATAATTATATCATAATAGTGAATCAGTAAGTTAAAGGTTAGATTGATCTAATTCTCGTACAAACTTGAAGTGTAATCAATCTATTAAAATTGATTGGGTCATGTTAAATCGTGCTAACAAACAAAATCGATAGATTATTTCATGTTCATTTAAATCATAATTTCACTCAAAATTTTACTTTTTTATCAATAATTTAAGAATATTTTCGTCATTATCTTGGGAAAATCTCAAAATTTCTCAATCTTGAGGTTTCAAATGAGACTTTTGATGGAAAAAAATGGATGAAAGAGAGACTAAACTTGTTTGGTGTTGTAATATTTCTCTTAATTATCAACCATTTAGATTATGCTCAACTTTGATTTAGTCTTCATTTGACCATTCGATTCGTCTACATATTGATTTGATTACATATTCTCATTCAGTTTCAAATATTGCATATTATAATCAGTCAATATAACATATAATAATATGATTAATAGGTTTATTTTCAATCTATTCCTCATGAGTTTTCACTTTATGATGCATTTTTTAATAATCTAAGTCATGAATTCAAAGGAGACTTATTAATCTAAGTTTTACCCTGTAATATTCTATGAGCAGAACAGAATCCTCTCTTAAAGATCCGTATCCCATACATATATAAAATCATTGTTTCATTTCATTAGTTTTAGATTGTGAAATCGTGGACCTGCTGTTCTTGGTGTGGAATGGAGAAAAAGTTCTTTGCTTGGCCAATAAGCAGGTAAAGCTATAAAAAAAAGAGTACATTTTTAGATTATATTAAGAAAAAAATAAGTCTATTTAATCAGTCCTATTATACTTTTAGGAGTAGGTATGTTTCATATAGGCTTGAATATCTGAATTAATAACAGAGTCAATGATCGGTATGTATTTATAAAATATATGGTGATTTCTAATTGAAGACCATTGTACACTGGCTTGATACCCAAAATATGACGGTCACCGAGACGAGATAACATGTGTGGTGCTAAGATCGTGAGGGATGTAGGGCTTGGTGAAGGCTAAAAGACTTGTTCCTTTGGTACTCTCTCAACTCTAACAACTTTTTGTATATGTTAAAAGCCTTGAAGACGCTTAGTGAATGCTCAGTTTACATCTAGGGACAACTATGATGTCCAAATCAATACATCAATTAAGAGATAAATTTGTATTTAGAAAGAGATAAGTGTATTTGGTTTTCGAATCTGATTATAATAATTTAAACTCTCATTTGTTAGGAGATGATATCATTTATGACAGATAATCTAAGTTATTCGATAGATAATCAATAAAAAGTTTAGATTGCACCATAGGTTTAGTACGGTTTTTATCCTTTTATTTTTAGGCGGGCTTTTACCATTTTACCTTTCGTTACTCTCATGCCTTTTCTCTTACTCGTTACCTTGATTTCTTCACTTTCTCTCCCCACTCTGTTTTTCTCTTCTCTAACGTGGCTCTGTTTTGGGAATCAAGGGACAGCGCCGCCTTACCCAACCACTTTAGTAGCCATGGGTCATCTAGTTCTAGTTCGATCACCTCCATCTGAGCTACTATTGTGGGTTCTCATCGTCCATGTGCGGGTAAAACCCAAATTTGATTTTGATTTCAAGCATTCCATAGCATCATCTTCATGGATTTTCTTGAAATATATTATGTGAAATCAGTTGTAAAATAGTATGTAAATCTCATATTTATTTTTTTGAAATTTCCAAAATTTTAAGGTGTGAAATTCTTTAGTGGAGGATTTTAGTATGATTTTGAAATTTAACTTCTGGTCTGAGGCTTGGTGATTTTCGATAATTTTTAAATGTTCATTAAGGACAAATCTTTGATGGAAGATTTAAAAATCCATGTAGATTTAATTAAATTTTGAGAGAGCTAATTGGATACGAAATTCAAGATAAAATTGAATTATAGTTGGATTAGTACTCATGATCTCAAGTGATTTTGTAAAAAGTTGATATTTACTAATTCATCCTTCTTCATTTTGAGTTGTTTGAAAATTGTGTTGAGAAAAATGAGTTTGTTTAGTTAGTGTGAAATGAGTTTGTAAAAAGTTGATATTTACTAATCTTGATAAATAATGATTTTTGTTGGTAAATTAATTGAGTTGTGTTATGGATTATAGAGGTGGATATAGGTTGACTATGTAAGTATTGAAGAGAACGAGCTATATCTTGGATTGAATTGGAGAGTTTTATTAATTTAATTATTGAATTATATGAGTTATTGATGTACATTTTTTTGGGATGATGATTGGAGTGGATGGGATGTATGAAGTTGGATTGGGTTTTTCTTTGGTTTACAATATATTTTAGCTATTGAAAAATATGGGAAATGTCCAGAAAATGGGGAAAACTCAACTGGATTTTCTACACATTTTCCCTTAATAAAGGAAATTAATTTTTTTTTTTAAAAAGTTTATCTTTCCTTAATAAAAATGAAATGTTTGAAGGTATTATTCAAAGAAACTTTTAAAAAGCTTATTAATTCTTTAAAGATTATTGAATAAATGTCTTAGACAATTTATAAGTGGATTGAATATGCACACATGTATACATGCATCATAGCATCATATGAACGTTGTACTGAAGGTCGTGGAGTCTGTTAACTTATTCTTTTTCCAGTATGTTCGTCTTATAGGTCGTGTATCAAGAGTGGATATGAGACTTTACATGTTGAATGGGTTATTTAGGTTATAGCTTCGAGGTGAGTTTTTACTACCAACTTGGATATTCTCCTCCCTTCTTAATGTTGTGCTATGAAAGTTTGAATTATCTAAACTTTATTGGTTGAGGAAACATTAATTTTTGTTTATGCATTGGGATTTTCTGAGAATTTATAGTTAAGTTCAAATTTTCTTAAATGGTTAATGAGGAGAGGATTTATTAGGGAAAATTTGATTATCTTAATTTGTACTTTAATAAATTTCATGTGAAATTTTGTTATAAATGAATGAAAATAATTCTTTTTTCAATGGAGAAAAGTTGAGGAAAAACTTCTTCAGATGATATATTTTAAGAATGAGCTTGGAGAAAAAAAACGTGCACAGAGATTACTCCGCCTACACCGTGTACTGAGGATGAGGGCATTTATTATATATTAGTATATATATATATATATATATATATATATATATATATATATATATATATATATATATATAAGTATTCGAATATGTGTCCTCGGGACTTTAATATATTTATTTTGTGTATACTTTTCTTTGGAAACCAGTGTAAAAATTTAACTAATTTTCTCTAAACTGTATGTGATTCTTGAGATTTATTGAAATAGAGATATTAGATTTTAATTTGTCTTTTAAATTTCAATAAAAAGAAAATAAAAACTAAAATATTTTCAGGGTTGAAAAAGATATTGGTATAATGATATGAATGATTTACTAAACGCCTTTAAAATTGCGAAGAGGTTATAAGTTGTGATTTTGGGTTTCTCTTTCGTATCTTTATCTTAAATTTTTTTTTTTGTTAAGGATTATTTGTTTTTGGATCAAGCTCACAGTTCTACGTTTATATTTGTTCATAGGTATTCCAGTATACTTTATCTTCCTTGTGTTATTTATTTTTTTCTTATACAAGTACCGATTCCCTTGTATACTTCATCTTGAAATATTTTTTTTGTTAAGGATTCTTTGTTTTTGGATCAAACTCACAGTTCTACGTTTATATTTGTTCATAGATATTCTTGTATACTTCATCTTGCTTGTGTTATTTATTTTTTTCTTATGAATATCTATTGTTCATATTTTAAACTCATATCGGCTTTTAAAGCTTACTGGTCATTTTGGTTTAGAGGAGTTTTAGACGTTCTTTTTGCTACCAAGAGCATTTCCCTTGTATAGGTGGTCACGTATGACATCATGTCCTCGGGCTATATTTTATTTTGTTGTATTTCTGAGAGATTATATAACTTGAGTTTTGGTTTGTAATTAATTATTTTGTCCTTGTTCTTTTTTAGGTAAATTGTGAGATTTGAAATTTTCTTTTGATGCATAACGAAGTTTAGGAAATGACATAATATGGTTTTCATACATTATTAGGTAGTTGTTTTCTTTGTGCACCAAGGTCAGAAGTATTACCTTATGGATTCGGGTCGTGATAATTATTTTATAGCTTCAAATCTTTTAACCTTCAAGAAGGTTGTCTTCAAGTCACCTGGTTTATGACCCAAAGTATTTGTCAATTTATGGCTTGAATTTTTCTAGCTTCACTCTAGTATCAATAGGCCTTTTCTGGAGTGTAATGAAGTGACCGAAAAGGCATAACTAAGGCTTACTGCGAGCCTTGCGATTTATGTGAGTTCAATCAACAAATATATTGTAGTATGTATCCGTGTATTCTTGATAGTCTTGTCTCGACACTTTGGGAGTCACACGGGTTAAAGAACCCAAGTTTTGTCTTGACCATTTGCTTATCCTCATTCATTGGATTTTCTAGCAAATTTGGTCCGAAAATGAAGGAAAATGGAGTTTCGGGGGTGAATTAGGGGTCGTCTTTCTGTGACTTGAGGACTTAGAAAACCTTTACCCTTGTAGATAAGCGTGCAATTGATTTACATTGTTGGTGCTTTTCAACCTTCTTTTAAGGTAGACCTTTACATGTCAAAACCTTTGGCTTAGTATCCCAAGCTCCCACCAAGTGTATTGGAGATGTTTGACTTCCATCTTAAGCCCTTCTAGATAGAGCCTTTGCCAGTGTTGCTAGCCAGCCTTCCAGGTGGCTCTTTAGGTGGCTTTTTTATGCTAATTTCTTCATGGTGTCTTTGAGAGCTCATTGACTTCTTTATGACCATCTATATTGCTGTTCATCGATGTAATTAGACTTAGCTTTGGAGACTTATACAGGTGTTGAACTATACACCATTTGGTGCTTCTAATGCACTTGTTAGGCGTTGGCTTCTTTCTTGCATTAGATGGAGTCTCCAAGTGGTGCTCCTTGATTTTGATCATGAGATCTTGCCATTAGAGCATGGATGACCAAGTTTCAGAGACGCTTTTGAACTTAATTGGAGTTAAGATAGCCTGATGAAGCTAATCGAAAGGTGTCTAGACGACATTCCTCATAGTGCTTTATACCTTGATGCTGCTTTGTTGTCTTCCCATGACGAGGTCAAGATCTTGTGACTATTGACATGTGCGTCCATTACTGGGGTGCTCTTCAATACTGTGAAGTTAGGTGTTTTATCTCTCTGACGAGATCATGTCGAGTATATATACGCCATTGTGTCAGAGGATTAGGCATGTCGTAGCAAGACTTTCCCAAGCTTTCAACATCTTAAATGTACATTTAACCCTAGTGTCGAGATCCTATTTGGTTGAGTGCATCCACCGTTTCGCTTGGACTTTAGCTAGTTAAATCGAAGGGGTAAAACCAAAGCCCTTATCCTCACTTGGAGCTGTTGTGGGAAATTTATGGAAATGAGGGCTTATTATCAAAATAAAATAGAGATAAATAATGGCTTCAAGGCACGATTAGATCGCTTTCCTTAAGGTTTAATTCACCTCTCACGGTGTAAGAGGTTACCGGCGAATTTCTTCTAAGATACAATGAAACTCTGATGTTATTATGCACTTTACACTAGTGAAGCAACTCGTAAGAGTATATGGATGTAGAATTCTTATTTCTAGAAATTTGCAAGATTTCTAAATATAAGCATATCGGTAATTTTTTAGAGGAGAAAAAGAAGAGAGGAAAAACAAAACCAAAGAATCTAATTTTTCTTTTTTAATTATTACAGTTATACACACTTATATAGTGTTCAAATTAGTGTCTTTTTTTTTTTATGAGAGACACCTTGAATCAGTAAGAAACTGATTTAAACTGAATAATGAGTGTTTCTTCTCAAAGGACACTTCTATTTACATTCAAAAGTCATTTAACATTCTAAAAATCCAAAATTTTCGAACATCTAATCGATTGAGTCTTTTATTCAGTCGACTGAAAAAGTTGCAGAGTTGCATAAAATTTTAACCTTTCATCTAGTCGATTGAATGGTTCATACAGTCAACTGTATATACTATTCAATTGACTATATGAGGCTTACAGTCGACTATATCAACTCTCAAAAGCCAAAATTTATTTTTTCCTTTTTTTTTTCTCCTTTCCTTCGATTTTTAAAATATTCCAAACTTAAAAAACCAACTTTGTTTTGAAAATCATCAACAATCCCCCACCATTTTCAAACTAAATTGATTCAGTTAAACTTTGAAAAACTAATATTTTACCATCCATTGAAGTTAATGCCTAAATGAAGATGTCTTTTAGACTTGAATGTTCACTTAGTGAAAATACATCAAAGTTAAACAAAAGATGTGGCGGTATAATAATCAATTTTATTTTGAAAATCATCAACAATCCCCCGTTATTTTCAAAATAAATTGACTCAATAAAACTTTGAAAAAACTGATATTTTACCATCCATTGAAGTTCATGCCTAAATGAAGATGTCTTTTGGACTTGAATCTTCACTTAGTGAAAAAAACATCAAAGTTAAACAAAAGATATGGTAGTATAATACTTTGAACCACAAATCCTATTTGTTTAATCGTACATGTCTCACACATAAGACTTTTCTTATAAAATTTTCCAGAAATAAAATTGCCGACACTTTTGAAAGCCTTGTGTCATGTATCTTTTATTATGAGTGCTCTAGAGTCAAGCCCTTGAACTCAACAAAAAGGGTCACATTTCACACTCACCACATAAGCTTATCAAGTATGTTTCGTAATTAAACATACCAAAGAAAACTTTTATAAGCTTATTAAGAACTCATAGTTCACCTTCACTTTAACATTACGGTTCCAAGCATCATCACTCTTGGGATGTAAATTCAATTTTGGTGCTTGTAATCACTACTAATGATGTACTAATGAGTTGAGGTTCCATCATTGGTGATCTTATTGTATGGGCTTAAGACCCATCCCTTGTGATGTTTTAATCACTTGCTCTCTTGCAAGTCCATTGGTCAATGGATCTAACAAGTTTCCTATGGATCTTACGAATTCAATCGTAATTACTCCATCAATAATTAATTTCCTTACATAGTAATGTCTCAATCTGATATATCTAGACTTTCCATTGTAAACATTATGATAGGCCCTTGCTAGTGTTTTTTCACATCGAATTGAAATTGGAGTCATGGGTTTAGGCCACACAGTAATTTCTAACAATAAATTCCTTAACCACTTAGCCTCTTGATAAGAGCCATAAAATGCACCTCAACGATGCTTAATTGTTAGCATTTTATGATTCTTCTTGGTCTATATTGCACTCTTGTATGTTGATAACTCTTAAGGAATATTATTGGATCACTAACTTATCCCAGTATAATTTCAGGTATTTTTAGTCCAAAAAGGAGAAGAAGCGATCGTTGTTTAAAAGCACCAAGGTTCCATGCACAACGAAGCATAGGAGTGGCTGCGGAGAGGCAAAGCATGAAGAAAATCAGCAAAAAGGCCAGCACCGCGGTGCCCAGAAGCTCGCCCAATCCAAAATATACCTAGCACCGTGGTGCTCCCCAGCAGCACCGCAGCGCGCACACGGATTTGCATCTCCAAGTCAGACTTTAATTAGGGTTTTTTTTTTAACATTAGAATAAACTCAAAAACATCCTTGGACTCTTGTACTATAAATAGGATACTTGGGGTTTAAGAGAAGGGGATCTTGGCTGAGAAGAAAAGCAGAAAACTCAAAGCAATAGCTCATCCAAAAAAGTGTTTAGCCATGAACACCATGGCTAACTAACTTCCTAGTAAAGCGAAGGGATGAATCCCTAGGTGTTGTTGTCCCTATCTACCCTTATTTGGTTCAGTTATAATAAGAATTTATTGTCAAACATTATCATGATTTACTTCTTTATCTAATTATAAGATTTTATCTATTCTAGTGATTGTATCTTTTTTCCTTGATATAACTTTAGTCATGCTTCTCTTATGTCAAGATTATTGGGTATAATTGAGTCCGGTAAATCTAGCCTTTAGGTTTGTCCATTACTGCAATATTGTCGACAAATATATATTGTCGTTTTTTTGATAAACCTATAGGATAGATCATATGTGCACAAATCGAAAATAAGAAGTATTTCATTACGATCATCTTAGGGTTTATACATGTTCTCATTGAATATTTACCGATTGCATGTTTGGGGTGAGAAACGTGCAATCGAGATAAAAACAACTTAATCAAGTTAGGATTAGGGCAATGAACCTAGGGAGTATTCACGGATCCTTGTTGTCCCTCTATCATATTTTATAACCTACACAATTACTTCATCATCAATTTCAGATTCTTTACTTATTTTGATTATATTGTCTCATATTAAGGTTTATATCTTTCTTTATAGTTAACTTGTTTCTCTGTGGAATCGACATCCCAAAGCCATGCTACAACAACCACGTTATACTTTGGGCGTAATCAAATTTTGGCGCCGTTGCCAGGGAAACGTGCTTACTCATAAGGAAGTTTGTCAACTCTAAGACAAGACGGTACTATCTTTCCTTTATATTCTGATTTTTTCCTTTATTTTGTTATGTTTTATTTATTTCTTTTAAAATCAATTGGTGTATGCTTAGACAGAGAGATTCGCGAAGGAGATTCATTAAGGGACCCGAAATAGATATACTTTTCCCTTGCACGTCAGTTAGTGAAACCTCGCCTAGATCAAACTTTAGTGTTCACCCCACAGAAAATTTAGAAAACTTTGTTAACATGGCTGAAAACCCTAATGAAAATGTTGCTAGGACACTTAAAGACTAACTACATCCTAGCCGGACAGCTACACCATTATGTATTATGTTTCCAGCCAACACCCACCATCAAGACTTTAAACCGGGGATGATACAATTATTCCCCACTTTTCATGGCTTGGAAAACGAAAACCCATATGTGCACATTAGAGAATTTGAGGAAGTTGTTGCGACTTTCCATAGTTAAGATACAACCAATGATATTGTGAGACTCACGTTTTTTCCTTTCTCATTGAAGGATAAAGCTAAGAGTTGGTTATACTCGTTAAGACCATGATCTATTGGGTCATGGAATGATATGACCCAAGTCCTTTTCGACAAATACTTCCCTCAACATAAAACTAATGCATTGAAAAGACAAATATCCACCTTTGCACAAAAGGAAAACGAGACTTTGTATCAATCTTAGGAGAAATTTAAAAAGCTGTTAAGTATGTGTCCACATCATGGGTATGAAAATTGGCATTTAATGAGCTATTTCTATGAGGGTCTTACCTATAGAGAGCGCCAATTTATCGAGATGAAGTGCAATGGTGAATTTATGCAAAAAGACCCTGATGAGGCTTTTGAGTACCTCAATGAGCTTGCTGAAAAAGCTCACACATGGACTGGACCTAGTGCTAATGAAAGCACAAATAGGTCACAACCTATAGGAAACCCAAGTGGTGGAGGAATCTACCATCTTAGGGAAGAGGATAATCTTAAGGTCAAGGTCGAGATGCTTACTAGGGAGTTAGAGGCATTGAAAATGAAAAAACCAACACACATGGTTAATCTAGCCGAACCTTTAGAACCATGTTTTGTGTGTGGTGGGATTGATCATCCTGCTCAAGATTGCCCCATATTTGTTGATATGAGAGGGCTGTACAAGGAACAATGTAATGCCTTAGGCATGTACGAGAAGCCTCAAGCACCCTTCTCTAACACTTACAATCCGAGGTGACGAAATCACCCCAACTTCAGCTAGAAATCTGAAAACCAGCAGCATGCACAGCCCCCTAGAACATACCCAGCACCTTATCATGCACCCTCATCCTCTAGGAACTCTCTAGAAGACACCTTACATGCTTTCATAGAAGCATAAGGTAAAACAAACCAGAGGTGTGAGGCATTAATTACACAAGTGGTTGAGGAGAACAAAGAAATAAGGAGCCAAGTGTCTAAATTAATGGGCTCCTTAAGTGTGACTGAGCGATGTAAGTTTCCTTCCTAAGCTCAGTCCGTACCTCACAGTCAACATATGGCACAAAAAAATTTGAAAGATGTAAATGCCATTGTGACCCAAAGTGACAAATCACTTCACATCCCACCAATGAATAAATCCGAGGATGTGGAAAAGGGTTAAACTAATAGTGAAACCGAGTTACTTAAAGACCCTGAAGTGACAAAAAATCCTGTTAAGTCACCATTCCCCCAAGCCTTAAAATCCAAAAAAAATCTAGAAATAAATAATGAAATCCTTGAGAACTTAAGGCAAGTGAAACTTAATCTTCCTCTTTTGTATGTGATTAAACAAGTCCCTACCTATGCACAAGTTCTCAAGGATTTATGCACCATTAAGAGGAAACACCATAT
Source organism: Bretschneidera sinensis (assembly GCA_023935145.1). Lineage (NCBI taxonomy): Eukaryota > Viridiplantae > Streptophyta > Magnoliopsida > Brassicales > Akaniaceae > Bretschneidera > Bretschneidera sinensis. Next base: position 98,675,165 of record CM043697.1, on the reverse strand, counting down.
CAAGAAAACAACATTCTTAACTGAGCAAGTTAGTGCATTAATTGAGCAAAGAATTCCCCCAAAATACAAAGATCCAGGTTGTCCTACCATTACATGCAGCATTGGAAATCATGAGATTGGACAAGCCTTGCTAGATATAGGAGCTAGTGTAAACCTGATGCCATTCTCCATTTACTTACAGTTGGGGTTAGGAGAAATCAAACCAACCAGCGTGGTATTGCAATTGGCTATCGTTCAGTCAAAGTACCCCGGGGTGTGGTAGAGGATGTCTTGATTCAAATTGGTCAATTTTACTATGCTGTTGATTTTTTAATTCTTGATACTTTTTCTGCTGTTGACACTAACTGTAAAATCTCTTTGATTTTGGGTAGACCTTTCTTTGGTATTGCGAATGCTCTAATAAATTGTAGGAATGGACTCATGAAACTGTCCTTTGGCAACATGACACTTGAAGTAAATATTTTCAATGTTGCAAAGCAACCCGAAGATGAGGACGAACACCATTAGCTTTACATGATTGAGTTACTCATAAATGAAAGAGTTTCCTTAGCTCATGATTATGATCCTCTTAAGAATTTTCTTGTTAATTCTGAGATAGGTTTATTTGATGATAAAACTGATATGATTAATATTTGTACTGTTTTTGACAAATCTCAGGATTATAGCAATCGGGTATGACAACCAAGGTTTGAGGAGCTGCCCAAAAGAAGCAAGACACAAGTCCCCTCAAGTGTGGAAGCACCTAAGTTCGAACTAAAGCCGCTACCTAAGGGCTTAAAGAATTGAAATCATGTGTGATGCTAGTGACTACGCTGTAGGTGCTGTTCTTAGACAGTGAAGAGAGGGAAAACCATTTGTCATTTACTATGCTAGTAAAAATTTAAATAGTGCTCAAATGAATTACTCCACAACTGAAAAAGAATTACTAGCTGTAGTATTTTCTTTAGACAAATTTCGTGCTTATTTAGTTGGTTCCCCTATTTTTATTTTTATATATCATGCAGCCCTCAAGTACCTTCTTACAAAGAAGGATGCTAAAGCACGACTAATACGATGGATCCTCCTCCTACAAGAATTCGACATCACCATCAAAGACAAAAAAGAAGTGGAGAATGTAGTGGCTGATCATCTCTCAAGACTTACTTTCAAGGACACTTGTGATGAAATGCCAATCAAGGATGATTTTCCCGATGAGCAATTACTATCCATTTCTTCTTTACCATGGTTTGCTCACATCGAAAATTATTTGGCTACAGGTGAGATACTAATGGATTAGAACGCTCAAGACAAGAGGAAATTCTTATACGAGGTACATAATTTCTATTGGGATGACCCCTATCTTTTCAAGTATTGCCCTGACCAAATTCTAAGGCATTGTATCCCTAATGAAGAGATTACAAGTGTCCTAGAATTTTGTCACTCCCAAGCTTGTGGAGGCCACTTTTCAATGAAAAAAACCGCAGCAAAAATTTTGCAGTGTGGATTTTATTGTCCTTCCTTGTTTAAAGATACAAACACCTACTGTCGCTCATGTGAAAGGTGTCAAAAGTTAGGAACTGTGTCCCGTCGAAAAATGATGCCCTTAAACCCTATTTTAGTAATTGAAATCTTTGATTATTGGGGCATCGATTTTATGGGACCCTTTCCTCATTCCTTTGGATACCAATATATCATTGTGGCAATAGATTATGTATCTAAGTGGGTAGAGGCAGCAGCTTGCCGAAGCAATGATAATAGAACGGTAATCAAATTTCTTAAAGAAAATGTGTTATCTCGATTTGGTACACCACGTGCTATAATTAATGATCGAGGTACACATTTTTGCAGCCGTTCTTTTGAAGCTTGAATGCGAAAATATGGGGTGTTACATAAAATTTCTACTGCCTATCATCCTCAGACTAGTGGACAAGTAGAGCTCGCTAATAGGAAAAATAAACAAATTTTAGAAAAAAAACGGTTAACCTAGATCGCAAGGATTGGTCTTTGAGACTTGTTGATGTACTTTGGGCCTACCGTACTGCTTTTAAAACACCCTTAAGCATGTCACCTTATAGGCTTGTTTTTGGAAAGCCTTGCCACTTACCCACAGAGCTCGAGCATAGAGCCTATTGGGCCATCAAGCCTTTTAATTTTGACATAAGAGAGGCGGGTAAGCTTAGGAAGTATCAACTGACCGAGTTAGAGGAATTAAGAAACGATGCTTATGAGAACTCTAGAATCTATAAGATTAAGATGAAAGCATTCCATGATAAAAACATTTTGAGGAAAACATTTAGACCCAATGATCGGGTGTTCTTATAAGATTCTAGACTCTATAAGCATCCAGGAAAACTTCGGTCAAGATGGACCGGTCCTTTTATAGTAAAACATGTTTTTGAAAATGGGGCGGTGGAAATTGAGGACACTAAGGACGGTCGAATTTTTAAAGTGAATGGTCAGCGCCTTAAGATCTTCATCAATAGACTAGATCCGGAGGTGGAAGACATTCCACTTATGGATCCGGTCTATTTCCTTTAACTTTACCACATAGACCAGAATTTTTGGGCACCAATGTGCACCGCGGTGCCCAGTACCAGGATCAGCAGCTCCAGGCTCAGCACCGCAACGCCAAGCCCAGCACCACGGTGCCCAGAACCAAGCCCACCAGCACCAGGCCCAGCACCACAGCACACTGCATGATGCTAGCTCGAGCCCAGCACTTACCTAACCCTAATTCTGCACTATAAAAGCCATTTTACAGCCTTCTTCCTCATTTTTTCTTTCACAAAACCAGCAACACACTACCTCCTCTCTCCACTTTAAAACACATCCTTACTTGCTTAATCACCTGCACTCAAAACTTTCTTTTTTATACATCAATTCTTACTAAATTGCTCACTTTTGTTACTGATTTTGCTAGAACTCTCTCTCTAAAACTTGGTTATAAGAAGACCATTGGGTTCATCAAGAACACTTCAAGAGGTAGATAGTCTTTCTTCTCTCCACCATGGACATCAAATTAGAATTTCAGCAAGAAGAATGACAAGCACTTCACCTGGGAGTACACATTGTCCAGCACCTGTGCACTAAAGGGTGTTTTTCTTTACTTTCTCTTTAAACATTGAAGACAATGCAAATTTTAAGTTGGGGGTGGAGGAAACATATCTCTTTAAATTGTTTGGTGTCACCTTTCCCTTACCTTCTGTTTTTAGCATGCTTTGTGTTAGTCTTAGAGTTAATTCACATGTCAATGATATGAGCCTAAATTGAGATAACATATAACATTTAGAAGAAGTTAAATCTTGCTCTGGTTTGAAATTAATTTAAGAATCAATCTTCATTTGGTTTAAGACTCTAGTTTGTCATAAGATTGTATGATTAGTCTTAAACATTTAGAGAAATTTTATGTGTGATTGTTTTATGAATACTTTTGTGGTCTTAACAAGCTCTAGAACTTACTTGATAATCACTTGAGGCGAATTACTAGAATGCAAACTACTTAGGATATGATATAGGCCATTTTTTAACCGTTTGAGCCTTTCAAACCTACCATTGCTATATTTATCACTAGTCACCTATTTGAGCCTTTTTCTTGAAAAGAAAAATTGAGCCTTGTTTCTTTCGATAAACCATTTACTTACCTTTATGAGCCTAAAAATATTTTATCCTTACTTTTCTTTTAAAAGAACTTAGTTATACACATGTTGTGAGAAGCACTTAAAAGGAGTAAGGGTGGAAATATGAGAAAATATCACTACCATAACCCAAGTGCATTAAAGGAGATAAGTTGGGGGTTGTGGAAAAGAAAAGAAAAAAAATTATGAAAAAGAACGTGAATGGTTATGTGCCAAAATAATAAAAAAAATGAATTATGGCAAAGAAATAAGAAAGAAAGAAAAAGAAAAAAAATGGTGATTTGTTGAAAGAAATGCTCAAAAAATGGTTGAAAGAGTTAGGTGTTGAAGTAAAGGTTATCAAGTGCTTAAAGCGATTGTGTTTAAAGCTAAGAGATGAAGTTCTTTTACCTGTGAATCCTTCCCGTTCTTCCTTAGCCTTTACCTTAGCCTAACGTTACAAGCTTATTAAAGACCTTTTGATCCAATGTAGTGTGATTTTTATACAATAGTGGATATTGATTTGAAAAGTGAGCTTATGGAGCTTGTTTTTTGATTGACGTCACGAAATTTATCATGTTTTAGAGGCCAAGACTTGTATTCATGAATGTTATGCATAAAATCCTCTGGGTGTTCAGATTAATGGTTTATGGTAAGATGGATGTTAAGAGTCAATAATGATTTTAAGATTGATGTTTGGATTACTTTTGGACTTTGGTGAAATTTAATGATTCTATGAGCGGTGTGTTGTGTGAAATGTTTGAGACAAAAGCGAATTACTCTTGGTTAACACTAGTAGCACTTTACCTTGTTTTTAACTCCCACTATGGAATTCATCTCTTGTTTCTGCTTGAATTGCTAGAGACTAGCAATAAGCTAGTTGGGGGTTGTGATAAGAGCCATAAAATGCACCTCAACGATGCTTAATTGTTAGCATTTTATGATTCTTCTCGGTCTATATTGCACTCTTGTATGTTGATAACTCTTAAGGAATATTATTGGATCACTAACTTATCCCAGTACAATTTCAGGTATTTTGAGTCCAAAAAGGAGAAGAAGCGATCGTTGTTTAAAAGCACCAAGGTTCCATGCACGACAAAGCATAGGAGTGGCTGCGGAGAGGCAAAGCATGAAGAAAATTAGCAAAAAGGCCAGCACTGCGGTGCCCAGAAGCTCGCCTAACCCAGAACATACCTAGCACTGCGGTGTTCCCTAGCAGCACTGCAGCGCGCACACGGATTTGCATCTCTGAGTCAGACTTTAATTGGGGTTTTTTTTTTAACATTAGAATAAACCCAAAAACACCGTTGGACTCTTATACTATAAATAGGATACTTGGGGTTTAAGAGAAGGGGATCTTGGCTGAGAAGAAAAGCAGAAAACTTAAAGCAGTAGCTCATCCACAAAAGTGTTTAGCTATGAACACCATGGCTAACTAACTTCCTAGCAAGGCGAAGAGATGAATCCCTAGGTGTAGTTGTTCCTATCTACCCTTATTTGGTTCAGCTGTAATAAGAATTTATTATCAAACATTGTCACGATTTACTTCTTTATCTAATTATAAGATTTTATCTATTCCGGTGATTGTATCTTTTTTCCTTGATATAACTTTAGTCACGCTTCTCTTATGTCAAGATTATTGGGTATAATTGAGTCCGGTAAATCTAGCCTTTAGGTTTGTCCATTACTGTAATATTGTCAACAAAGATATATTGTTGTTTCTTGATAAACCTATAGGATAGATCATATGTGCATGAATCGGAAATAAGAAGTATTTCATTACGATCATTTTAGGGTTTTTACATGTTCTCATTGAATATTTGCTGATTGCATGTTTGGGATGTGAAACGTGCAATCGAGATAAAAACAACTGAATCAAGTTAGGATTAGGGCAACAAACCTAGGGAGGATTCCTGGATCCTTGTTGTCCCTCTATCATATTTTACAACCTACACAATTACTTCATCATCAATTTCAGATTCTTTACTTACTTTGATTATGTTGTCTCATATTAAGGTTTATATTTTCTTTATAGTTAACTTGTTTCCTTGTGGAATCGACACCCCAAAGCTGTGCTACAACAACTGCGTTATACTTTGGGCGTAATCAAATTTTGTGTGATAAGAGCCATAAAATGCACCTCAACGATGCTTAATTGTTAGCATTTTAGGATTCTTCTCGGTCTATATTGCACTCTTATATGTTGATAACTCTTAAGGAATATTATTGGATCACTAACTTATCCCAGTACAATTTTAGGTATTTTGAGTCCAAAAAGGAGAAGATGCGATAGTTGTTTAAAAGCACCAATGATCTTTTTCAAAATTCATGGCCTTTTTCAAATATCGAAAGATCCTATGTACAGCCTCCCAATGATCATTTTTAGGAAAACTAGTAAATTTACTTAGCTTCCCTATAGTTAATGATATATCAGGCCTTCTACAAGTTATGGCAAACATTAAACAAACAATTGCTCTAGCATACTTTAGTTGTGCAATTACTCTATCATCATTCTTAGATAATTTGATACTACTATAGAATATTGTACTTACAGATATGCTTTCCAAGTGACAACTTTCTTTATAATTTTCTCAATGTAATGAGATTGTGTTAATATTAGGCTATCCTTATCTATTATGATTTTGATACCTAATATTACATCATTTACACCCATGCCTTTTGTGTCAAAATTACCTAACATAAATTTCTTGGTAATTTGTACTTGTTCTAAGTCTGTACCAAATATCAACATATCATCTACATACAAACATATGATAATGAATTTACCATTAATGAATCTATTGCACACACACTTATCATATTCATTAATTTTGAAACCATTTGATAGAATCACTTGATCAAATTTCTCATGTCATTGTTTTTGGGGCTTGTTTAAGTCTATATAAAGACTTAACTAACTTGCATACTTTATGCTCTTGTCCCTTAACTACAAAACCTTCAGTTTAATTTATATGCACTTCTTCTAATTCACCATTCAAGAATATTGTTTTAACATCCATTTGATGAATTTCAAGTTTGTATACGGAAGCTAAAGTAATATGCATTCTAATTGTGGCTATTCTTGCAATTAGTGCATAGGTGTCAAAATAATCAACACATTCCTTTTGTGTAAAACTCTTACCCACTAACATTGCCTTGAATTTATCAACTATACCATCCACTCTTAGTTTCTTTTGAAAATCCATTTGCATCCAATGGGTTTGGAACTAGGTGGAAGGTCTACCAATTTTTAGGTTTTGTTTTCCATTATGGAGTCCATTTCATCATTTATGGCCTCCTTCTAAAATGCAACATCTTGAGACTTTATAGCCTTTTCATGAGTTTGTGGATTAGATTCAAAATTCATGACAATGGGAATCAAACTACTTATTGAGTTTCTAGAACCTTCTACTAAGTATATGAAGAAATCGGGTCCATAAGTAGTTTTAACTATTTTCTCCTTCTAGGTTCCACTTCATTTTCATCTACTTCCTTCTTTGAACTTTGTTCTTATTCAACACTGTCTGAAATAGTCTTAGGAAGTGACTTGGGCCTACTTTCATCGAAAATAGCATCCCTATATTCAGTGATGAAATTTTTTGAGTAATAATTATTTGGCTCCACCACCATAAATCTATAAGCTTTACTATGAAGTGCATAATCTAGAAATATAAAACCTATTCCTCTTTCACCCAAGTTCTTCCTTTTTCGTTTAAGAACTCTAACTATAGCTCTACAACCCCACACTTTAAGGTAGTATAGATTAGGCTTTCTATTCTTCCATAACTCATAAGGTGTTACTTTGTTTCTTTTTGTAAGGACTCTATTTAAAATGTGACAAGTTGTTAAAATTGTTTATCACCAAAAACTATGTCCTAGACCAGAGTTGGAAAGTATGACATTAACCATCGAGTTCTATTTATCCTCTCAACTACACCATTTTGTTGTGGTGTACAAAGGGCAGTGACTTCATGAATTATTCCATAATTCTCAAAATATAAAGGATTATAATATTCACCTCCCTTATCAGTTCTAAGACATTTAATCCTATTGTCGCATTGAAGTTCTACTTCATTTTTAAAAACAAAAAAAAAATGTATAGCCTCATTTTTAGTATGTAATAAATAAACATAACAATATCTTATACAATCATATATGAAAGTCACAAAATATTTTTTTCTCCTAAAGAAGGTGTGGCATGCATATCACATAAATCACTACGAATTAATTCCAGAATTTTTGAACTTCTTTGAACACTTGAAAATGGTTTTCTAGTGATTTTAGTAAGCATACAAGTTTTGAAATTTTCCATATTTATATCAAACTTTAGAAGTAAATCTAATTTAACCATATCATTCACACATCTAACATTCACATCTTGTTGGGATTTGTCAGAGAATTAAACAAGTGAAAAAATCAGCATCAGGTTTGGTTGTGCTCCGCGACCCAGCCTTGTGCGCCATGGCATCTAGCAAGTCCAGGACTCCTCCCCTCTTGGTAGTGCCTCAGCCCAGCCTTGGGCGCCCGGCCTCCAACAGATGGTGGTGTTGTGCCCTGTTCTGAGCCGCGGCGCCAGGCACATTTAACACCATCTTTTGGGCACCTTGAGATGATTCGTGGATCTTGGTTAAAATGCACAGGATTACTTAGACTCTTAGAGAGCCATGATTCTTTGGTTCTTGAGATCTAAGGGTTGAAATTGATCTCAAAGATTGGATGAGGTAGTTGTTGGCCTATATAATGGGTCATCTAAGAGGATCAAAACAAGATTGAGAAGTGTGAGAGTGCAAAGGCACAAAACACAAGAGAGACTCATTCAAGAGAGGCTGGTTGTTTAGAGAGACTCATCCAAGATCCGTTTTGTTGTGGTGTTTATCATCTAGTTTCTTCCAAATGACAGCTGGATCTTCCAAAATTTCAAGGAAACACATAGTACTTATCTATTTCTTTTCTCTTCTTTCATTCTTCAAGAACAAGAGGATTCTTGAAGGGATGTTGCTGTAATTATAAGAACTCCAGTGATTTAGTGCAGAGAGCTCGGAAGAGCTCACGGGGATGTAGGCACATTGCTGAACTTCGAAAACAAATTGCTTGTGTTCTCTTTTATGCTTTGATTCTCTTTTCGATTTGTACAAATCATTCTGGATTTAGGTGTTTGGGAAAGATCACAACCTGAGATCTTGAGGTGATTTTCTCAACAGTGGTATCAGAGCTTTGGTTCTAGCAACAGCGGTATCAGGGCTAGAACTGTGGGTATCCGGGCAAGATCAAAGGAAACTTCTTAAGTGATTCAAGAACGGTGCTGAGATCAAGATTTGATCAGGTTCTTGAAGTGTAGAAGTTAGAAAGCAATTGTGGGTGATGCATAAATCTTGGGATTTTCTCCGCAAGATGGGTTTGAACTTCAGTGTTGAGAAGTTTGATGGAAAGGGAGATTTTGCCCTTTGGAAGCGGAAAATCAAAGCGGTTCTTATGCAACAAAAGGTGGACTTGGCTATTGGAGAAGAAGATGTTTTTCCAGTAAGTATCACAGAGATCCAGCGGAATGAGATGAAGAAGATGGCGTACAACGCCATCTTTCTACACATATCGGATAGTGTGATAAGAGAATGTGGAGATTTGGAAGATCCAGCTGTCATTTGGAAGAAACTAGATGAATTATTTCTTACCAAAACTCTCCCTAATAAGATTTATCTTCTTAAACGAATCTTTGCTTTTGAAATGGATCCTAATAAAGAGTTGCAAGATAATCTTGATGTGTTTAATAAACTAGTTCAAGATTTGGCTAGTTGTAGTATAACATTCTTGGATGAACAATTGGCTATTATGTTATTGAATTCTCTTCCTGATTATTTTGAAAGTTTGATTAATGCTATTGAATATGGAAGAGATACACTAACCAAAGAAATTGTGATCAATGCTATAAGGGCTCATGATTTCGAAGCCAAGATGAGGAAAGCATCAAGTAGAGAAGGTCTGTTCGTTAGAGGAAGACCTGCAACTCGGAATGGTAGCAACAATTATGGCAACTACCGGACAAATCAAAGGGTAGAGGGTAGAGCCATGGAAGATCGCATTCTAAACCGAAGTTTGGAGGAGAGCAATGCTACTACTGCAATAAGGAGGGCCATTTCAAGAGAGATTGCAAGAAGATGATGAAGGATGAGAAAGAAAGAGGCCATACCAAGAATGGAGAGACTTCGGTTGCCAAGGGAGAACAGCAAGATGATGTTCTTGTTCTGTGCTCAAATTTGTGCAAAAGGCAGGGCAGCGAGAGATGGATCTTGGATTCCGGGTGCACTTATAATATGTGTCCTCACCGGAATTGGTTCAAGAATTTCAAGGAAACCAATGAGGGAATGGTTTTCTTGGGGAACAATACTTCATGCCAAGTGAGGGGCATGGGAGACATCCAATTGAGAATGTTTGATGGAGTTACAAGGTTGCTGCGGAATGTGAGGTATCTTCCGGATTTGAGAAGAAATTTGATCTCATTGGGGTAGTTAGATTCCATGGGATATACATACAAAGCAGAGGGAGGAAAGATCAAGGTAACCAAGGGATCTTTGTTAGTGATCAAAGCAGCAATCAAGGGACGGACATCAAGGATCAAGCAACAAGCTTGATGGCTGAGATTGATAAGGCAGTACTTTGGCACAATCGCTTGGGATATATGAGCGAAAATGGGCTTCAAGTTCTCAGCAAGGATGGGTTACTTGATGGTGACAAGGTAGAAAAACTTGATTTTTGCGAGAGTTGTGTTATTGACAAGCAACATCGGGTCAGCTTCAACACCGGAATGCAAAAATCAAAGGGGATCCTCATCTACATTCATACCGATCTTTGGGGACCAACAAGAACACCAACACAGGGAGGTAATCTTTACTTTCTGTCTTTAATTGATGATTATTCTAGAAAAGTTTGGGTTTATTAGCTTTAAAATAAATCAGATGCTTTGAATAAATTTGTGGTCTGAAAAAAACTGGAAGAAACTCAAACGGGTAAGTTAGTTAGGGTGTTAAGAACCGATAATGGCTTAGAATTTTTTAATAAGGAATTTAACAAATTATGTGAGTTAAATGGGATTCTAAGACATAGAACAATTGTGAAAACACCTCAGCAAAATTGAGTTGCTGAGAGGATGAATAAGACCCTCTTAGACAAAGGTAGGTGCATGATAATAGGCTCCGGATTACCTAAATGTTTTTGGGGGGAAGCTGTGTCAACTTCTGCATATTTGGTTAATAGATCACCTTCTAAGGCTGTAGACCTTAAAACTCCTAAGAAGATGTGGAGTGGAAAACCTCATGAGTTAAGCAACCTTAGGACTTTTGGGTGTGCTGTGTTTGCACCTCAAAATGATGATAAACTTAGCCCAAGGTCAAAAAAATGTGTGTTTCTAGGATGTGGTGAAGGGATTAAGGGGTATAGGTTGTGGTCCTTAGAAACAAAAGGAACTAAACTCATAATAAGTAGGGATGTCATTTTTAATGAGCATTTGTTTCCCTATTTGGAGAAAACTAACCCTACAGGGGATAGTGGGCAAACCAGCCCGGTTTATGTAGAGCATAGCATCAAGGAAAATTTTGTTCAGGTAGAGCAAGGAAGGAAAGAGGGTTTGGACCAGGTAGAGCCCATTGATGAAGGTCAAGCTCAAGACACTTGAGAGGAGGCTAAACTAGAAAGGGATGATGTAGCAAATCGGAATGATTATCAGCTCACAAGGGACCGGGAAAGGAGGCTGATCAGACCACCTTTGAGATATGGTTTTACGGATGCTAATGTAGCAGCTCCTTATTCAAAATGAGGGAGTGAACCAAAAACTTACATTGATGCCATGGAATGTAAGGATTCGTCAAGATAGAAGTTAGCTATGGAGGAGGAAATGCATTCTTTGAGGAAGAACAACTCTTGGGAATTAATGCTCAAACCAGAAAAACAGAGAGTTGTGGATTGTAGGTGGATCTACAATATCAAATAAGGGAACACTCCAGGGGATGAAGTCCGGTATAAGGCTAGGCTAGTGGCGAAGGGGTTCACACAAATAGAAGACATAGATTTCACGAAAATTTTCTCACTGGTTGTGAAATACAAGACAATAAGGATAATGTTAGCTATGGTGGTCCAATTTGATTGGGAGATCGAGCAAATAGATGTGAAGACATCTTTCTTGTATGGAGAGCTTGATGAAACCATCTACATGAGACAACCTGAAGGCTATGAGGAAGGAAGGCATGGGGATTTGGTGTGCAAATTGAAGAAATCTCTTTATGGCCTAAAGCAATCACCTCGGCAACGGAATAAGAGGTTCGATTCCTTTGTAACTAGCTTGGGTTTCATGAGGAGCGACTATGATTCGTGCTTGCACTACAACGGTCACAAGGTGGAGGAAATGGTGATCATCCTCATCTATATTGATGATATGCTGTTGGTTAGGAGAAACATGGAGAGGATAGGAAAATTGAAGTCTCAACTCAGTTCGGAGTTTGAGATGAAGGACCTTGGTCATGCACAGAAGATCCTTGGGATGAGTATAACTCGGGAAAGGGAGAGAAACAGGTTGAAGATTTCTTAGACTTCTTACATAAGAAATATGATATCTAAGTTTTCTATGGAAGATTGTAAACTAGTAAAGTTTCCCCTTGCTGGTCATTTTATGTTCTCCAGCGATCAATGTCCTAGAACGGATGAGGAGAAGGAGGAAATGGAAAAGGTTCTTTACTCTAGTGCGGTTGGATCGGTCATGTTCATGATGGTAAGCACTAGACCCGACATTTCTCATATAACGAGTGTTCTCGGCAGGTTTATGAGTAATCTCAAAAAGAAGCATAGAGGATGAATAGGGATCCAATCGAGCGAAATCACGAGTCCATGTCCCTTGTTGGGATTTTACTTCTAAAATCCACCTACTAAAATTTTAGGCGAAAATACAACAACAATTAAATAGACAAAACAAACAAGTATCAAGAACACAACATTTTATGTGGTTTGGCAACCTATTTGCCTACGTCCACCAACAAATTCGTAACTTTATTAATCTTCAACTACAACTTTAGGAAGAGTAAAGTTGTTAAGCGCGCACTATCTCACAACCCAAGAGCCCTAATATAACCAAAGCTCTCAACTTAGCTCTACTTGTAAGTTCTCTCTCTACTTGACAACCTAAAACCCCAATATAGTAAAGCTCTCATCCTACCTTCAGTAGTAAACCCTTCTAATTTACAATGTATGTTGGAATTATGAGTATCCTTCTCTAGGACCCCTTTATATAGGGGATATTTTTCTAATACTATTAAGAAAAGAACAACAACGTCATAGTAGACTACTACTACTACTACATGTACAAGTAACAATCTAATAGGAAACTACTACTACTCCTACTAGAACAAGCAACAAAAAAATAAGAAACTAATTTTTTCAAACCAATTAGAAGTCTTCTTTGTGAGAATTTGAACCAAAATCCCAACAAATCTCCACTTTGTTCCAAATTCTCTAGCTCATCATCAAATTTGACTTTATTCTTGGCTTGGTGCGATCCTTCCTTTTGGTTTTCTCATCTCATCTACTTATTTTTCAAAGCAACCATCCTCTCATTGTTTGGCTCATCTCTTGATGTATTCATGAACAATTCTCCATAATTGAACACACTTGGCCTCTTCAACTAATCTCAATTTGCAGGTACCGCGGGAACCTCCTCATCCATCCAAACTTCCTTGCTCACCATCGCGACTTTGTCCCCTACTCTAAGTGACAAGTACTCTGTCTTTGTCAACATACTACTCACCTAATTAGTGATAATTGAATTGAAAAATACTAATACACATATCATCACCCATCTTCTTTCATCAAATAACCTGATATTAATCATGCCTATTTTTTTTTTGTATTTTTACCATTGGAACCAAAACTCTGATACTAGTTGTTGGGATTTCACCTCTAAAATCCACCTACTAAAATTTTAGGCAAAAAACACAACCACAATAATTAAATTGGTAAAACAAACAAGTATCAAGAATACAATAATTTATGTGATTCAGCAACCTCTTTGCCTACGTCCACCAACAAATTCATAACTTTATTAATCTTCAACTACAACTTCAGGAAGAGTAAAGTTGCTAAACTCTCATTACCTTACAACCCAAAAGCCTCAAAACAATCAAGGCTCTCAACCTAACTTTAGTTGTAAAAGCTCTCTACTTGACAACCCAAAACTCCAATACACCAAAGCTCCCATCCTAACTTTAGTATTAAACCCCTCTGATTTACAATAATGTATATTGAAATTATAAGTGTCTCTAGTATTCTCTAGTACCCCTTTATATAGAGAATATTTTTCTAATACTATTAGGAAAATAACAATAATGTCATAATAGAATACTACTACTTGTACGAGCAACAATCTAATAGAAAACTACTACTACTCCCATAGAACAAGCAACTACAAAATAGGAAACCACTTTTTTCAAACCAATTAGAAGTCTTACTTTTGAGGATTTGAACCAAATTCCCAACACCCCTATGATAGAAAATGTATAGTAAAAGCTGTAGTAATCATGGATTTCCAAATCGCTGACATTGTTTAACTAAAATTACAAAACCAATCACCAATACGAACAATCTCCAATCTCTCTCTAGGAAGTTTGGAATCCCCTTGCTGGTTGCTCCTAATTTTCTCTTTGTACCTAAACCTACCAATTTCATTAATAATAACCCATAAAATCACTAATAATCCTAATCCAAATTCCAAGAATCCACAACTCATACTAATTAGTATTAGTTTCAGCTCATAAGACTTTATCAAAAACCAAAAGTAAAACAAGAAAAAAAAAAGAGAAGAATTATTTGCATGTATTCTTCATCGTCCCTAAGTGGACGACACCAGTACTTACAAAAACGTTTGCTCTTTTTCTTCCTTGTTTTTTTCCTTATTGCTATGGCAGCAGCATCTTGCCACAATTTTTGGAAACAAATCATAATAACCTTTTTTTTAAAAATAAAAACGAGTAATTATTATTTTTGACCATTGAGTTTTACCACAAGTAACTCTAACTTTTAAAACCAAACAATTTTCTCTTTTAACTTTAGAGCTTTAATAAATTGTCCAATCCTTTTAATTTTTTAACTATTTTAGAAGGATTTACGGATGCTAATTGGATAAGAGAGAAAGAGGGTTATGCATCCACAAGCGGATAGATCTTCACACTTGGTGGATAAGCCATTTCTTGGGGTCTAAGAAACAGACCTCTATAACTGATTGTTTATAGCACTTGCTGCAGAGAGAAAAGAGACATAATGGATTTATTGTTGAAAATTCTTATTTGGCCAAAGCCTGTGGCTCCAATCTCTACCAGATGTGATAGTCAAGCTTCATTGTGTCATGCATATAGCAATGTCTATAATGAAAAAGCAAAAGACATTGGTCTAAGACACAGCTATGTGAGACAATTGATTACCAATGGAGTAATTACTACTGAATTTCTAAAATCCATGGATAATTTGGTCTCCTTTAACAAAGACACTTCCAAATAAAATGATAATTAAGACTGCACAAAGGATGGGTCTTAAACCCACATCTAAAAATCACCAATAATAAAAATCACTCAATTCATGTTAAACACAAGTCTTGAGTTCAATGAGTTAAAAGTACATTATTTATGGTGATCGCAAGCATTGTGAAATTTAGTCATCCCAAATAAAAGTGATTGGTTACCATAATGAAAAAAGAGAAGGATGAACAAACTGCTCTTAATAGGCATATAAAAAAATTCTTTGGAATGTTTTAGTTATGGTACACTCTTGATATAGCCTGTGAGTGTAAAGTGATGTCATTTATGTCGAGTTCAAATCTTTGACTCTAGAGTACTAATGATAACAAGTTACAAATTACATGACCGTAGTATATAAGATTTTTTTAACACTTGTATGGGGAGAAGTATTATATGTGAGATGTAACCGATTAATCAATAAGGATATGTGGTACAAGGTTTATCGTCTATTTTCAAAAAAATATATTAAAATCAAGAACGTCTCCACTTTAGATGTCTAAGAATTATAAATGATTATTTATTAAGATATATATGAGACGGATTCCGATTCTCTCAATTTTGAGTGAGAACTTTTAAGGTAATGTTAGATTCATCTTAACCCTTCAATTATTTTGAATGGACAAGATTTTGCCAACAACTAAAAATAATGTCATGTCATCTTTTAGATCAATTAAAATGCACTTAACGAAGTTAACACAAACAATAGAATATAGCAAACAATAATAAAATACAGAATTAGAAGATTTCAAATTTAAATCCTAATCCCAATTAAATGAAAAATACCAAATAACCATTGACGATCACTTATGTCTTAGCCAGATATAATTCAGGTTTTGATAGCTTAATTTCTCTACAAATGAGATTTAAGAAAAAGAAAACAAACCTTAGACCGGAGGTAACTTGTTGACAAAGCTGAGAACCCACGTCCCAAGAGGTAGTTGAAGGTTGCCTGAGTTGAAGAAGATGACAAGCTTTGAGAGGGACAGCAACACATGGAGTGAAGACGGGGAAGGAACCATTTAAGTTTTCAGTATTCTAATTTTTTTTACAAGATAAAACATTTAAAAATGCTGAAAATAATTTTAGAAAAAAAACTAACAGCAGTTTGTTGTTACTCTGTTAAGTGTATTTTAATTGATCTAAAGGATGGCATGACATTATTTTAGTTATTGAGAAAATCTTGTCCATCAAAAATAATTGAAAGGTTAAGATAAGCCTAACATGAGTCGATTTTCCTTGCCATCAAAATCTGGGTTGGAACCCAAACCTAAGTATGTCTTTCGCAACACAAATTGTGGATGAAATTCAACCAAGATTTTTTTTTTTTTAATTCTGGTAATACAATCTTCCACTACATAATTCAAATATTTCTTTTATTTGATGAGTTAAATCTTAGGGCTCTTAATTGAGATTCTAATATCATATTTCTCGAATGTGTTTAACCTTATATCTTTTATTTCTTTTCTATGTAGGATGAACCTTTCCAACTTTGTGTGCCACTTTTTATCTCCATGATTAACACGCCAAAGTTGAATCCTTTACTGATAAGTGACCACTTAATTCATATTCTGGAGACACGTGACCATTGCACATCAAGAAGAGATATTTAGAATATTTAAGAGCATTTTTTTATAAGTCGAATATTTAAGTGCAATTATGTGTTTATAATCTATGCTTAGGTAATTTACTATGTTTCAATTATTCTCTTAGTCATCCCTTCAGTCTGATCATTGTCTAGTATCATTGCAATTATGTGTTTACCAAAGATTCTTGCAATTTTGAAATCTAAAATTTTGGGCACCATATCATTGTCTAGTAATATGCTGTTTTCAAATCTTGGTGGAGATAAAAAGATAGAGAAGTCCTCGTGCAGTGCCAATTGTATTTGCACAAGAACTTCTCTATCTCTTTATCTCCACCAAGATCCTAGGTCATGAATAATTCACAGAAATCTGAAAGCAAATAACATATTACTAGACAACAACATAATGCCAAAAATTTCAGATTTCAAAATTGCAAAAATATTTGGAGGAGATAAGACTGAAGAGACAAGTAAAAGAATAATAGGAACATACCTATACATAGATCATAGACCCATAATTGCACATAGAAATTTTTTTTTTTTTTTTGTCTTGAGTGTGAGCAATTCTCAATGAAATAATATATATTCCGCTTTGAAGTGTTAGTCCTTGTTTTTGCGCCTGGTTTCTTCTTCCAAAACAGCAGTTGCAATTTCATCGAAGACTAGATAGTCCGTGAGGATGTTGTTCGTCAAGTTGATGATGAGTTGATCATACGAGTCAGGTAGACTTTGTAGTAGAAGCTCCGCACGTTCAGATGCCTTTATTGTGTAACCCATCGATGTAAGTTGCGAAAATAAAGTATTCAAAATGTTGATGTGGTCGGTCACCGACGTGGATTCCGTCATTTGAAGAGTATAAAGTCTCATCTTTAAGAAGATCTTATTGTGTAGTGACTTGGCCTCGTACAGTCTTGTTAGAGTATCCCAAATCTCCTTCGCAGTCTTCTTTTCCGCCACACTAGATAACACTCCATCGGCTAGTGCTAAGTGCAGATCGGCAATTGCGATGCCATCCATCTCGTTCCACTTGCTGTCGTTAGTGATCTCTACGGGCCTTTCTTCAATTGCTGCCAAACAATTGTCTTTCCTCAAAATTGCCTTAATCTTCATTTTCCGTAACGAGAAATTACTCCTGTTAAACTTCTCAACATCAAACTTTGTTGTAGTTGACATCTCGTTCACAACGATCTGCTTCACACCCCTCAACCAATAGCTCTGACACCACTGTTAGGAAAAATTACCGGGTCGAAGCTAACACACAACTAAAGTGAAATGAGAAAAATAAAGATAAAATGGACACAAATATTTTACGTGGAAAAACCCCCGAACAAATTTGGAGTAAAAAACCACGGGTAAGTATAGGAGGATTTTACTATTGTAAAATAGGAGTTACAACAACTTCTCTCTAATTACAATGAGATATCAATTATCTAATCGCTATTGTAATAAGAGAAACAACTCTCTCACAAAATCGAGAAAATATTACTTACAAAGAAGGAACAAATTTTCCTTTCTAAATAGTATCTCTCACACTCTCTCTAAAACTCTTCTTAGTGTATCTTTTGATTATAAGTGAGAGCCAATTTATAGGCTTCAAGAAACCATTGTACATTCACGAGAGTTCTTGCCAAAATTGCTTTCGGCAATTTTAGTCAAGGTTTGTAGAAAAGGTGGAAACACATGGACAAAGTGCTTTGTCTTTGTCCACCCCACATGGCCACTCTTTGTCCACCGAAAGTATTTTTGAAATTGGTCTCCTCCTTTAACATCTGTGAATTATTTGTGGCCTAGAATCTTGGTGGAGATAAAGAGATAAAGAAGTCCTCGTGCAGTCCCAATTGTATTTTCACAAGATTTTCTATATCTCTTTTTATCTCCACCAAGATTCTAGGTCACGAATAATTCACAGAGATCTGAAAACAAATAGCATATTACTAGACAACAACATGATGCCCAAAATTTCAGATTTCAAAATTACAAGAATATTTGAAGGAGATCAGACTGAAGAGATGAGTAAAAGAATAATCGGAACATACCTATACATAGACCATAGACCCATAATTGCACAAAAAATTTTTTTAAAAAAATTCTTGCCGTGAGGTGGCTTCATGTCTTCTGAATATGCGTTAAGTGTACGAGCAATTCTCAATGAAATAATATGTCTTCAGCTTTGATGTGTTAGTCCGGGAGATAATAAGTCTTACATTTGAAAACGCGATCGAAGTTTCTAGCGTTTAGCTGAGTATGATGCTTCCTTTGAGAGGCAGACTGTGACACAAAAGGTGCAAAACGAATGATGGACATTGTTTAAACTGGTCAACATACCAATCCAAAAAGTTATTTTCTTCGTAATTTTATCTGCAATTTTGATGGTCAAAACTGTAAAGCTATTATTTTTCCAAAAAAGTAATTTTTTTAATATGAAAATATAGTCAAATAATCATATTAGATCTAAGGCTTTAGATGATCAATTGATTCTTGTTGGGCCAGTAGTCACAATAATACAAGAGGAAAGATGCATTAAGGGAGGTTTCTAGGTAACAATGGTTCTTTTCTTGTCACCAATTTGTTTCTTCTCAAATAAAAGTAGATTATAAAATTCCTAATCTATTGATCATTGTGTATAAAATTTCAACCTTTGGGGTCAAACTATAATCCTTCCATGGAACATTGACTAGTTTGAAAATTGTCGCTTGTCTCGGACATTATGCGCTTGTTTGGACACCGAACTAAAGTGAAAATAAAATTAAGAGAATGAAAAAATGAAATAATTATTTACATATGAGAAAGATATGATGAAATTAACCTTTTTAAATAAAAATGATTTATTATTATTTTTACCCATTGAGTTTTACGACGGGTAACCCTAACCTTTAAGACCAAATAATTTTCTCCTTAAACTTTAGAACTTTAACCCTTAACTTATATATATATATATATATATATATATATATATGCTAATTGTATTGACCCCTATCGAGTTGAGGTAATTCTAACAGGTACATCGTGTTTTAAAAATATAACCAAATTTCTTCCCAGTTATATCTTTTCTAAAAATTTAACAAGTAATGATAACACATAAAATTCTTCGGAAATTCTTACTCTCAAATAAATCAATGTATAAAAATAGAGTGATCCACTCAAATACAACTCCCTGTATTACTACTTCTAGAAAACTTGTTAATAAATTCCAACAAAACCAATATCCATCAAATATATATAAATCCTTGATCAAACTATTCAACACAATTTCCACGGTATATAGAATTCCATTCTCATATAGAAATTCTAATCTTAAAATTTTGTTTAAATAAATAAGAAATCTCAGTTATGCAACTTAAAAAAATTAAATCTAAAAAAGACTGACTCATTGAGGATGCCAGATACTATATTTTCACTAAGCATGCGCCAACAATCACTGTTTGATTAAGGAATAACGAACCTACAAACACAATTGAAAGTAAAGTTGGGGGTAAGTTATATAGCCTAGTGAGATAAAGTTAAACCCCATATAGATAAAACCACGTCTACAGATCCTATACATGTATCATACAATTACATAAGAAGTAGGGATTGAGATACATGCACATATACTAGCATAATAGTAAGTTTACTAAAACAATTAATCAAATTCGCCAACAAGCTTTGAAGTAAACCACATTTCACAAGTTACAGAAAATCTTATTAAAAATCTTATATATAAAAAAAAAATTCTCCTCAACACGAGAAACATTTCTTATTCTAAATACACAACTGAAGATCAATGAAGATGAAAAAAATTTGAAATCAAAAGTAAAACAAAACTCACACCCCTTTCTAGGCCAAGCATATCACATCGCTCCTCCTTGGGCCAAACATATCACATCGTCTCTCACTAGGCCAACCATGTCACAATACCCCTGACTAGGTCAATCATATCACGACGCCCCTCGCTGGTCCAATCATATCACGACGTCCCTTACTGAGCCAATTATATCACGACGTCCCTTACTGGGCCAATCATTTCACGACACCCCTCACTGGGCCAATCATATCACAACACCCCTCACTGGGCAAACCTACATTTCATGAAAACATTTATGAACATCAACTTTTTCTCATTTTCCACAAACTCTTTTTCAAGTAAAGCATAACAAGTAAATCTCAAATTTTCATCATAATGTAACAATTGATTTATCAAATTATCCATACTCAACATAATATATACTTATTATATATTAAAACGTCAAAGCAAATAGAAGGAGTAGTAACTATAGGATATGTGTAGAGAACCACTCACCTCGAAAGCACCAAAGAAAGCTTGACTCAAGAAGCTAGAGTGCTAGTATTCTTGTCTTCACCCTAACATATACATAAATTAATTCTAAATCAAGAGCTAAGGTTATGTAATACCTGTATTCGTAAAGTAAGGTTAAAGATGTAATTTAATAAATACGACATGACATTTAAAATAAAATTTATGTGAAAGATTTATTATTATTTGAATAAAATAAATCTTTTTGAAAAAAAATAGACACGTGGAGACGTAATTACAAAGAAAATAGAAAACAAAAAAAATCGTGAACAATATAAAAGAGAAGGAAAAAGAAAAAAAAATTTCTAAAAAAACAAAACAAAACGTGGCAGCAGGTGTTGCCACCTGTTGCCAAGTTAATTGAATGGCTTTGCATGTGAGCCACGTCCCAAAATCGTGGTAGAAGTTTGAGAATGCTGAGACTTGATACTTTTACATATACATACACACACACACACACACACACACACACACACACACATGTATTATAACATAATTTATATTATTACTTACCAAATTCCGTTTGGTTTTCCTTCAGTTACTCTATTTCTTTAAACACTTGAGGACCAAAAGAAATGTTGAAAGAGCAAAATTTTGAAGAGGTTTACGGGAGAATTTTATAGAGAGTCATGGGAAGCTAAAGGTAATGACATAATGTTTATTTTTGAATTTTTAACATACATGAAATTTCTTGGAATTCAAAGTGGGAATTTTCAAAGGGTGTAAATTAGGAAGAATTGAAGAAATAATTAGATTTAAAATAAATATTATGTCAGGTATTGACGATCAACAACCAGGGAAAATTGCTGAGAGGAGCAAGAAAGACAAGGAGGTGATCCACGGGTAGCTCTATGTGCTACGTTGTGAGTTAGATTTACTTTAAGTAATCTAAAAAAAATGAAATATCTAGTGATAATATTAAAATAAATTATTAACTTATGCTTTGGTGATATATGAAAAATTGATTGACAGGTATGATAAGAATTTTGGACATGTAGAAAATTTTTAAGTGAGAAATAACATTTTTGGAATAATAAGTTGATTTAATAATAAAAGCGATAAGTGAAATTGATAAAGAAGGAGGCTTATGATATGTCTAGTGATAGTAGAATGCTATTATCAAGTTATGTGAAATATAATTGATTTAATATTGAAATACCATTTATACAAATTGAGTACTTTTAGTAAATTTAATTCACTAAGCTTGTGAAGCTCACTCCTCATTGTACCATGATTCAGGTAGCAGACATGACAAATAGCTTAGTGAGTTGAGGTTCAGACGAAATCATTATCTGTAAGCCACGTACGTGTCCACATCCTCAGACTAATGAGAAAATAAAAATAAAAATTTATTTGTAAATATTCATGCATTTTTTGTTGTTTATAATGTTTAAGCCAATATCAAAATAATGTATCTCCCCTATTGAGGGTTGAGGATTGATGTAAAAAAAAAAATTCTATTGATGTTATTTTTAGTTTTGCGTATATGTATCATGTTAGGATTTTCAAAATGTGACAACACCGTCTCTGGAATTAATTATCCACATATAACCCAAGCATTGAGTATAGTTTAGGAAACATATGTATTTAAACAAGTGTGTGTGTGTATATATATAAGGTTTTTGAGATAAATCCATTTTATTAAGTTTGAGTTTAAACAAAAACTGATATGGATTTCATTCTCGTATAATCTTCTTAAATTTATTAACTCCGGCTCTAATGTTTCCTTTTAACACCCCTGATCCATCCTAAAATGAATTTTCAAATTTCTGTTTTGTGAATAAGACTAATGATTAAAAAAACATAAAACCAATTTTCATATGCCAAACTTATAACTGTATATATTTTCTTATGTAAAAGATAAACTCTAATAACATGGCACATGTTATTTCAAGTCTTTGTTCCAATTAAGTAATTATTGAAACTGATATCATCATGTTAACACATTATTGAACTTCGAGAAGAAAAAGTAAATTTAATTTCAAAAGCCTAAACAATTATTGCACTAACACTTCACAAGAAATAGAAGATATGAACCCAAAATGAATAAAAAGAAAAGAAAAGAAGAGATTCATCATACAAAGTTACTAACATTAGCACAGAAACAGTAACAACATAAAGCTATTATTTAATAACCAAATGAAACGTAGGCAACAATTCAAGAAGAATAACATATACACCAAAACGCACGCATTAATTGTAGGAAACGAAATTCAAGGATAATTAGAAAACTATGCTTACGGGTTGATTGAGGAATAACAAACCTACAAAGACAACTGAAAGTAAAGTTGAGGTTAAGCTATATAGCTTAGTGAAATAAAGTTAAACCTCATATAAATAAAACCACGTCTACATATCCTATACATGCATCAGATAATTATATAAGAAGTACGGATTGAGATACATACACATATACTAGCATAATAGTAATTTTACTAAAACAATTTATCAAATTCGCCAACAAGCTTTGAAGTAAACCACATTTAACAAGTTCCAAAAAATCTCATTAAAACTCTTATAAATCAAAAAACAGTCTCCTCAACATGAGAAACATTTCTTATTGGGCCAAACATGTATCAAACTCTTATAAATCTCATGTATCAATGACGATGAAAAAAATATGAAATCAAAAGTCAAACAAAACTAATACCCCTTTCTAAGCCAAGCATATCACATCGCTTCTCTTTGGGCCAAATATATCACAATACCCCTCACTAGGTCAATCATATCATGACGCCTTTCACTGAGCCAATCATATCATGACGTCTCTTACTGGGCCAATTATATCACGACGTATCTTACTGGGCCAATCATATCACGACACCCCTCATTGGACAAACCCATTTTTCATGAAAACATTTATGAACATCAACTTTTTCTCATTTTCCACAAACTCTTTTTCAAGTAAAGCATAACAAGTAAATCTCAAATTTTCATCATAATGTAACAAATTGATTTATCAAATTATCCATACTCAACATAATATATACTTATTATATATTAAAACATCAAAGCAGATAGAAGGGGTAGTAACTATAGCATACGTGTAGAGAACCACTCACCTCGAAAGCACCAAAGATCAAAGCAATTTATACGGTTAAATAGTTTAATAACATTCCTTTTTCCTTTTTATTAAATTACAACTAAAATATTTATTTTTTAATAAATTTCCAAAATTTCTGCTTCCTTTTATTCTTTTGAACATTTCCCCATTTAAAGTTACATGTTAACCAAAAACAAAGTCAACATAAACCAATCTAATTTACTTCCGAGCCCAACTTCCAATCTCAACATCCCATCCAATAACAAAGAATATCCATCCAACTCAAATTCTCAACTCAACACATCAATAATCTCAACAAGAATTCCATTTATCCACATATAATTAATTCCCATCTATATAACCCCAGCATCGAGTATATTTTGGGAAACATATGTATTTAAACAAGTATATATATATATATATATATAAGGTTTTTGAGATAAATCCATTTTATTAAGTTTGGGTTTAAACAAAAACTGATATGGATTTCATTCTCGTATAATCTTCTTAAATTTATTAACTCTGGCTCTAATGTTTCCTTTTAACACCCCTGATCCATCCTAAAATGAATTTCCAAATTTCTGTTTTGTGAATAAGATTAATGATAAAAAAAACATAAAATCAATTTTCATATGCCAAACTTATAACTGTATATACTTTCTTATGTAAAAGATAAACTCTAATAACATGGCACATGTTATTTCAAGTCTTTGTTCCAATTAAGTAATTATTGAAACTGATATCATCATGTTAACACATTATTGAACTTCGAGAAGAAAAAGTAAATTTAATTTCAAAAGCCTAAACAATTATTGCACTAACACTTCACAAGAAATAGAAGATATGAACCCAAAATGAATAAAAAGAAAAGAAAAGAAGAGATTCATCATACAAAGTTACTAACATTAGCACAGAAAATGTAACAACATAAAGCTATTATTCAAGAAGAATAACATATACATCAAAACGCACGCATTAATTGCAGGCAACAATTCAAGAAGAATAACTTAAAGTATGTTTGTCGAGAGGGAGAGAGAAGAGACGATAAGGAGATAGGAAGTGGGTTGGCAGTACTGCAGATCCCCTGCTATAAAACCTATAATACAGATCTTAGTGAATCCCATATCCATGTTATTAAAAATAGTTTATTGCAGGATTAATAGAACTCTATTTACAGTAGAAGATCTCCACTCGGGTCCACAGATACCTTGGAGAAGGGGAGAAAAAATAAACTACTTATAGTTACTGTAGGATTTACCATACATTTTCTTTATAGCAATGAATATGGACTCTTTCCTCGCTTGATCAAATTCTAAATAAATACAAATTTGTGTTATAATTTAGGCTGTGGGTCTTGATAAACTTTTTCAATAATTACACCTCGTACATAAGGTCCACCCAGGGATAAAGATCTTTTTGTGTATTGAGAGTTCCTCGAATCGATTAGGGTTAAGAGTTTGGGACTTCTAAAAGTCATTTCATCCTTTTTTTTAATTAAATCTTCTGAGTGTAATAAGGTTAGGGTTCGAGAGCTAAAATTATTTTAATTTTATATCATAATAATTCCTTTATCATAGCGAAATTTCTCATCGTCTTCAACTATATTGCATAAATCAATTATGTTTATCATTAATAACATTGTTTCGTCGATATCTCTTGCCATCGGAATTTAGGTCAGAACCCAAACATAAGTATGTTTTTCGCTACATAGATCTTGGATGAAATTCACCCAAGGTTTTTTTATTTTGGTAATACAATCTTCCAATACGGAAGTCAAATATTTTCTTTTATTTGATGAGTAAAATCCAAGGTCTCTTAATCGAGATTCTAATATCATATTTTCAAATGTGAATTATTCGTAACCTAGAATCTAGGTGGAGATAGAGAAGGCTTCACGCAATCCCGATAATATTTGTACTGCACAATCATATTTGCACTATGGACTTTTTTTATTGTACTAAGATTTTAGGTTACGAATAATGCAAAGTGATATAATGACTTTGAATTATAAAAAGATAAAAATATTTGGATTATATTTCCATTGGATCATCACTTATTCAATGAATAGAATAGATATAATGACTAAAAAAATAAAATAAAAAGAAGTATTTGTCCTTTGATCAAAATAAGCATAATCGAGAGTTTGTTTAAAAGATGAAAGCTCTTTTGATTTATAATATATAACTTTTCTTTTGAAAAAAATCCTTCTACGAGGTCTGAATATTAAGTATGAATCAAAGTTCGTTTGTGATCTATTTCATATATTTCATGCTTCAGATACTAAAATGAATATCCATCCAACTAGGTAAAACCATCTTATCCAAGATGACAGACCCATTCTCTGCACTATCAATAGGCTGACTGACAGAGAAGGTGCAAAACGAGTGCTGGACAATGTCCAAACTAAACATACCAATTCGAAAAGTAACTTTTGTTATATGAAAATGTAATCACATCATAAGAATAGATAAAATATGTTGTCTAAAATATGAAGGCAAAGAGAGACTCCCTCTCTCCAAGATCAGAATTTTGGAGCATGAGTTCTGAAAACTCTCGTACATACTCCCGTACTTCCCCACGTTGGGGGAGCCTTCGCAATTTGGCTCGTGCCTCATCTTCCATACACTCCGAATAGAACTGTTGGTGGAATTCCCTCTAGAATTCTTCCCACGTAACAATGGCAGCACCCGCACACCTACGTCGCCACCATAATAAAGCAATATTGACAAGATACATAGAGGCTGTATTTACCTTGATTACGTCCTCCATGATGTTCATCCCTCGAAAATATTGCTCCATGCCCCCAAAGAAAGTTGTCCACATCCTTTGCCGCTCGGATGCCTTTGAACTCTTTTGGCTTTGGCACATCCACCCTATGACTGGGTGTCATACCAAGCATGCCACCTCCGACAGCTGCTTTGCAAGTTAAGAGCTCCTGCTTGAGCTCTTCCATCTTTTCCCGCATAGATATCACCATGGCCTCCAAGGTGTCGTTCTTTTGCGTGAGCCCATCTACGGCCTCGTTGAGGGCACCTTGCATCGCTCCTTGGAGATCCTCCCTCATGGAGGTTAGCTCCTCGATGCTACCGTCGGTATCCTTGAACTTCTCCCTCATTTCTCCCACAACTAACTCCACCTTGGCCAAGCGAGCATCCATGCTTGACATCATATCCTTCGAGCTAGCCTTCTTAGCTGCCCTCCCTCAGGTCTCATGACCATTATGAGCTAGGTTGCTAGCATCGAAAAATGGTTGCCATCTCTTCTTAAAAGTCTTGTTGAACTTTGGCTCTGATACCACTTGTCACGGGCTGCAAGCTTAAGTCGCTAACCGTGCGGCTTTAGGCTCGGAAACACCTCCGTGAAATGCGTAAGTCAACTTTTCTCTTAACTACTCAAGAGAACCGCCCTCGAAGCTAGACCCGTTCAAAGAAAATAGCCAACACAAGAGAGAGAATATGAGACAAAGCTAGAGAGCTTGCTATTGCTTGAATGAATGAATGATTTACAAGTGAGAGGGGAGGCCCTTTATATAGAGAGAGCTCCCTTACATCCATGGCTAACATCTTGCCAAGTGTCGCAATCCTACGGTACTAAAAGTGTAGTACAAGTGTACTACAAGTGTAGTACGAAAGTACAAGGTACTACTCATCGAGTGCATGTGCAATACAATGTTATACAGTATATTGGGTTTGTTAACTTAAAAGTAATATATTTTGAATTAAATTGCCAAAATGAGTGAGTTAGCACAATGGTTGAGATACTTCCTTAACCATTAAATGATCTGTTTAGTTCTCTCTTAGACCATTAGTTACATCTTTTTTCTTTCATTTTTTCCTTCCCTCATTTTTCTTGAAGATAGACAATCTTGCTCCTATTTCAGCCATTTAGGTCTTATGAATGATTATTTATTAAGATAATCTTATTTAAGACTTAATTTATAGTTATTTTTATCAAATTTGAGTTAATAATCAATGATGATTATACAAATCTTATAGTTTGGTACTCAATATAATATAATTATAATTATTATATATTTTATTTTTTATGAACCAACGATCTGATATCAATATTAACTCATTGATTGAACCAGTGATTCGGTGCCACGATTAGTTTGATGTCTGATCTGGATTCAGATAACTATAGTTTGATAACACCAACAAAAAGAAAGTGAAAAAGAGAAGCCGCTAAAAAGGAAGTGGTTGGCAGTAGTGCACATACCCTGCTATAAAATTAGTGCAATTAAACCTATAATACACTATGTTTAGAAAGAGAATTGAATTACAAAATATCCATGTTATTAAAAATAGTTTATTGCAGGATTAATAGAACTCTATTTACAGTAGAAGATCTCCACTCGGGTCCACAGATACGTTGGAGAAGGGGAGAAAAAATAAACTAATTATAGTTACTGTAGGATTTACCATACATTTTCTTTAGGCTGTGGGTCCTGATCAACTTTTCATAATTACACCTCCTACATAAGGTCCACCCGAGGGATAAAGATCTTTTTGTGGGTTGAGAGCTCTTCGAATCGATTAGGATTAAGAGTTTGGAAGTCATTTTATTATTATTTTTAATTAAATCTTCTGAGTGTAATAAGGATAGGCTTCAAGAGCTAAAATTACTTTAATTTTATATTATAATAATTCTTTTATCATAACAAAATTTCTCATCGTTTTTAATTATATTGCATAAATTAATTATGTGTATCATTAATAACGTTGTTTTATCGATTTTTCTTGTTATCGAAATTCAAATCAAAACCCAAACATAAATATATTTTTCGCGACATAGATCATGGATGAAATTCACCTAAGGTTTTTTTATTTTGGTAATACAATCTTCCAATACAGAAATCAAATATTTCTTTTATTTGATGAGTAAAATCCAATATCTCTTAATTGAGGTTCTAATATCATATTTTCAAAAGTGAATTATTCATAGCCTAGAATCCAATGGGAGATAGAGAAGTCCTCGGTCCCCATAATATTTGTACTGCACAATCACATTTGCAATATGGACTTCCTTACTGCACTAAGATTTTAGGTTACGAGTAATGTAAAGTGATATAATGACTTTGAATTATAAAAAAAATAAATAAAAATAATTAAATTATATTTTCATTGGATCATCACTTATTCTTAGATTATATTTTCATTAGATCATCACTTATTCAATGAATATAATAGATATATGACTAAAAAATAAAATATAAAAAAAGTGTTTGTCCTTTGATCAAAATATGCATAATTGAGAGTTTGTTTGAAAGAAGAAAACTCTTTGATTTATAATATATATAACTTTTTCTTTTGAAAACAGTCCATCTACAAGGTCTGAATATTAAGTATGAATCAAAGTTCGGTTGTGATCTATTTCATATATTTCGTGTTTCATATACTTATAATGAATATCCATCCAACTAGGTAACACCATCTTATCTAAGATGAAAGACCCATTCCCTGCACTATCAATAGGCTGACTGACAGAGAAGGTGCAAAACGAGTGCCGGACAATGTCCAAACTAAACATACCAATTCGAAAAGTAACTTTTGTTATATGAAAATGTAATCACATCATAAGAATAGATAAAATATGTTGTCTAAAGCTGAAGTTATTATTGCTGGGCAGGTAGTCACAGTAGTAGAAGAGGAAAGATGCATTTAGAGAGGTTTCTAGATAACAGTGGTTCTTCCTTTCTGTTACCAAACTGTACCTTCTCATATAATAAATGTTAGCACACAAAAATCTATCCCTCAACTTCTTGCTAAGTCCTAATTAATCTGTTGATCATTGTGTATCCATGGAACATTAACTATGCCTTTTTGGTACACTACAATAAAAAAGGGTAAAATTAAGAAAATGATAAGATGAAACATTTTTTAATATATACATGTGAGAAAGATATGATCAATTTAATGTTTTTTTCTTGTGTCAAATATAAAATCAAGTTAAGATCTTCTTATCTTAATCCAATTTAGAGGTGTTCAAACGATCGGTCGGATAAAAATTTTAATAAACTGTTTTGTTAATATTTTTTTAGTTGTTTCTACTGAATTAATATAAACATTTCAACATTAACTAGCCAAATAATTTTGGTTGGTTTATAATCGGTTAACCGACACTCTTTACAAATTTTAAAAAGTTGCAGTTTTTTTCAAAATTTTGGTTGGTTTGATTTTTATAGCTTTTTAGATTTCAAAACTCTCAGTTTTTAGTTCTCACATACAAATAAGAAAAGAAAATCAATCTCAAAGTATTTAAATAAGTATCAACAATGACTATCTACCATCATTTAAATAAGAACTTGGCTATTTAAATAAAAACCAAGTCATTAACAGCAAGTCAGCAGTTGCCCAGGCCCAGCTAGTTTTGACTTTACACTTCAAAACATGATCCCCAAATTCCAGGATTCTGATCTGTCAACTTTAATACAATTTCCAGAAGAAAAAAAGCAACTTCAATGCATCCATTTTCTTTTCAAGTTGCCCATGCCCAGCTACTTTTGACTTCACACTTCAAAACCAAAAACAAAACCATGGGTAAAATGAATATACAAGCTTTACAAAGAAAGAACCCTACTTAACCTTTAAATTTCCATCAACCACCAAAAAAAATGGAAATCAACCGGTGGTCAACCTATTCTATAATATATATCTATAACAAAAAAAAAAAAACAAATTATGTCCTTCACATTTTACAGCACTGGCAAGTCAGCATCATCAGAGCATCATATTCACATCCCATTAAAAAAATGCAATCATCAATTCATATAAACAGCAAAACAGAAATACAAACAGAAACAATCATTAATTCTTGAGTTGAATGTCAATGCAATCATCTTTTGATTCTTTTATTTTCTAAATGGGTCATGGTTCATGGAACTGACAGATCTTTGCACTAACAATTGCAGGCCAAAACATGGAATTGCAGTATGCAATAACAAATAAGGAGCAACATCATGTAAGTAAAATTATCGGTAACTTTTTAAAACACTGAAACAATTTGTAGTACTAGATATCCAATTCAACCTCTTGTCTAATTCTATTATCAAGATATCCATATCTATCAAAACCTTTCTCAAAGTTTTGGGCCAAATCCAATATCAAGTAGGTTGAATTCAATCTAGTGGAGACATCTAGACACAATGAACTTTTACTTTCTATCTTCTCTAGCTCAATAGACTCTCTAAATTTTTTCTACCTAGATGGAGATTGCCTTACACACCTCACAAGACCCCTAACTCGAGCAATCGAACCCTTTGCCTCTGTCAAGCAATAAATAACAAGAAGATTAATTATATGTGCAATACACCTAGTAAAGCAGTTTCCCACCCATAATGCTAGGACCCCAATGACCCTTTTTTTTCAAGTACCCTA
The DNA here is from genome assembly GCA_023935145.1 of Bretschneidera sinensis. Taxonomy (NCBI): domain Eukaryota; kingdom Viridiplantae; phylum Streptophyta; class Magnoliopsida; order Brassicales; family Akaniaceae; genus Bretschneidera; species Bretschneidera sinensis. The sequence goes on along the minus strand of CM043697.1, from coordinate 98,643,731 downwards.
CAACATTATCATTTGATGCCGCACTATATAACGTAAGAGCAACGGCCGAACCATGATCTTTTTTCTTGAGGGGGCCAAACTAATATCTTTTTTTTTTTAAAAAAAAAATCATATTATATTATATAATAAAAAAAATCATATTATATAATACAAAAAATCGTGTATGAACCTTATTTAAAAAAAAAATCATATTATACAATACAAGAAATCGTAAATGAACCCTACCGTTACTCGAACCCACAGTTACATAGAGCAAAAAGTGTCTCTTCAACCAATGCGTATAATATTATTTAAGGGGTTAAGATCCTCTATAGTAATTAGAATAATTTTTTGGATTATTGGATGAATGTCACATCATCTATTGGATTGATGTGACACTCATCTAATGGTGTGTTGATCCAAAAATTTCTCTCAATTACTGAAGAGGATCTTGGTTCTAACTCAACTCGGTTGTATACATAACTATATATAATCAATTTATAACATATATAACAAAAAGAGAGAGATAAGAAACTTCATAAATGTTTCCCTTTTAAGTTGTGCTCATCTTATTTCTTGGATAGAAACACGAAAGCATAGCTAAAAGAATTTTCTTAAGTCATATATTCTCATCTATTGACTTTTGAAAATTAAAAAATTAAAATTAATTACCTAAATTTCTAATTTATATTTAATACTTTTAATTTTGTAAATAACATTCATTTTTTCATTATCAAATTAACATATTTTATGTTAATCATTAGTTAAGTGAAAAAACAAAAAAAATTATAAAGATCAAAATTATGAAAATTTAAATAAATACTAATACCTAATAAAGCTTGTTAATTAAACGAAGTACCTTTGATTAGAAAAAACAAACAAGTACCTGTACTAAATCTCAAGTGCACTTGCAAGCCGACTGTCCACTTGTGAGAGTTGCGCCCAACTTGAAAGATTGCTAGCTAGTGGCTGTTATATTATTTTTTTACTACTCTTCGTAACTTTTAAAGTGGGTCATCTAACTTTCTTCTTTAGAACTGTGGGTGGGGCGGCCGGTTAACAAAATTTTGATACTATCAACAGCTATACCACATATAGCTCACCAAAAATTCAAAGAGGCTTCCCCTTGTCCCCCAGAGATTCCTCCAAACTCTCAATTGAAGGCAAAAGGAAGATAAAAATCTACCAAAACGATGGTAAGAAATGTTACATATCTGATGTTTATTATGTACCTAACATGAAAAGCAATATTCTTAGCATTGAGCAGCTGTTCGAGAAGAGGTACAACATAGAGATGAAGGATTACTCTCTCATTTTGAGAGATACATGTGGAAGGATTGTGAACAAGTTTACGAAGTAAAAGATAAAGAGCATGAGACAAGAATGGAGGAATTCTTTCTTCTTATTTTTTTTTTTTTTACTTTTTCTTACCTTTCAGACAATACAAGAAGATCTTATTTTCCTTCTAAACACACTCCAGCTCTTACTCAACGTGATAACTAGTTGAGGAATTTCATTTCCTATGCTATTGGTTTTCCATATCTCCTTGAGTATGCTTCTGCCCTAAGAAGGAGTAGAGGTAAGTTTATGTGTAAGAGTAAAAACTTTGTCAATCCCCCATTCAATCAAACACATCTCAATTTCCCTACCAATATTATCACCATATAATTGATTCTTTGTAAGGAGGTCAATGTGTCAATGTGTCAGTAGTAAGACAAACCCTTTCACTCGAGTTTCTTAAAAATTGTTTCAATTTCATTTTCTCCTCTACATACAATTGATAGAAATCTCTAGTAATCGTCCTTCGTGACAAAATACGGAACCAAGGACATGCAACAGCCATGAAAAGTCTAAATCTTTGACCCTCCACAAACTTGAAAGACAACTCATCCATAATTATCATAAAAGCTAATGCCTTCCTAATTGTATCTTGGTCAAATTTCCAAGTAGAAATTGTAGCATTTCCTTACCCATATTATCATTGGTCACTACTTGAGTTTGTGAACTATTCAATTTAATAGGAACATGTTAACACCTATCTAAATGTTACTTTAGTGTAGATGTGCCATTACTTTTTGAATGAGCAGCAAACTCCTTACCACAATAGTTGCACCTAGCATTAGGACCACCCTCGCTCTCACATTTTGAGAAGCAATCCCAAACAATTGACCTCGGCTTAATCTTTCTAGGAAATGGAAGACGAGAACAAGCTGGATTGTCGGATTTCACCCCTCCTGGTTTCCCATCCTTTTTGGTATTAAGTGTGCCCACTTGTTTTGACATCTAAAGAAGGATAGAAAAGGAAAATCAGAATTATAGACCTGCAAAGTAAAGGAAAGAACAGATTAAGAACTGACTTATTAAGAATAAAGCCACCTTTAATATAGCTGCTTCAAGTCAGATAATTAGCATAAAAATCTACATTTTTTTAGAAATGCCTAAAAATTAATTCTGTAATGACTTCAGTTTTGTAATTATTTTTTGAAACACAAGAGTTGCTTGGTTTTTCTTATTGAAAGTTAATTTGTTGATGATACTAAAGCATGCAACTTTTTGCATCACAAAAATGGTAAAAAAAAATTGGGATTGCTCACGGTTTACATGCACTCATGAGCTTTAAATCAGTTTTCATGGGGACCTCTTCTTAAGGACATGTCATAGATGGATAAAATGGGTTTGAACATCTCTAACATGAAAGAACTCTACAATTAAGAGAAATTTCACATGACTTTTTTTTTTAAGAAGCAAAGAGAAAATTTTGAAAGTTTAACATAAACCAATGGATATACACAAAAAGCCACATTTTTCCAGGAAGCCAAGATACCACCTACTGACTTGTAACCCCAGTCATTCTTTCCTTTCTTTGCTTTATATACACACATGAACTGATGAACTTGAGTTCTCTTGCATGGAGTATCAAATTAGGCAACACTTGCACTCAAAACTAGTAGTTGAAAATTGATTTTCAGCTTCAAGAGAGACGAGTGAAATTGAACCCAAAACAGTCTTTTATCTCCAAGTCTCAGCACATGTAAATGATAACTTTCATCACACTCAGGTATAAATTGTTTAAATTCTTAAACGGTTAAGAAAGATTTTAGCTGTCACCAATAGGTATAATTGATTAATCTTATTTAATATCGATTTAATCGATAAATCGAATTATTTTAATTAAATAATTTGAAACAATTCAGTTAATCGGTTTTAAACGTCCCTAATCTTATCTCCTTGTTAATAATACTATGAAAACGTGTTAATATGGCGTATCAAATTCGTACTACATGGCCTAAAGAAAGACAACAACAGAGAGCTGCTCTCCACTAAAGATATCTATGTCCAACGAATTCTCATGTTAATTGATGCTCTAAGAATTTCTTCTGTATGGAGTTTCTTCTGTTAATCTCCTGGTTTGGTTTTATTGCTCATCTTCCTTGAACAAGTGATTAAACAAAGATATCTCTCACGATATACATCAATGAAGAGCCAGAGCTATCACAAAATTGCAGAAGAAAATCTACAAAGAAAAAATTTGAAGGTATATATTGAGATATACAAATGTTCTAGATAAGCCTTTCATTACCTAGCATCTAGCATTGTGACTGTTACTTGGTTCACAGTACATGCTTCATCTTGCTTGCTTGAAGATGAATCAGTTTCAACAGGATTTTTTCCTAGGCAAAAACCAGGGGTTTTAGGATGGGCCATTGTTGCAGTTTCACTACTTAACATCAAAACCACAGACGCCATGGTTGGCCTATCTTTTGCTCTCTCTTGCACGCATAAAAGGCCGACTTGTATGCATCTCAAGACTTCATGTGCAGAATATGAATCACCCGCAGCTGAGTCTACTAGTCCCAATCCTTCTCCTTCTTTCCAGAACTTCCACGCCTGCCATAATTTCAATTTAAATTTTTAGTCAGGTTAACCCAGTGATATGACTAATGTTAAAGAAATAATCAGTTGAAGAAGAATCATATTGAACTCTTGTACTTACATGTCCAAGAAGGTTAAGTTCACTATTTGCTTGATAAAATCCTCTGTTCTTTTTCCCACTTACAATCTCTAACACTAAAACACCAAAACTGAAAACATCTGATTTTACTGAGAAAACCCCATCCATTGCATATTCAGGAGACATATAACCACTGTATGCCATTAACATAGCGATATGAATAAGATTGGGAAACGAAATTAGCCTTGGATTTGGAATTGAGTATAGAAATCTAGTTATGTGGTACTTACTATGTTCCAACCACTCTTCTAGTGTTTGCTTCCGTTTGATCTCCACCAAAAATCCGAGCCATGCCAAAGTCTGATATTTTTGGATTCATTTCTCTATCAAGTAAAACATTGCTTGCTTTAAGATCCCTATGGATGATTCTGAACCTGGAGTCCTGGTGAAGATATAGAAGTCCACGTGCAATCCCGCAAATAATGTCGAAGCGCCTTTGCCAGTTTAGTAAGGAGCTTCTAGCTTTATCTGCAAAAATTCTTACATTAGTATAAATTCCACGAATTCAAACTCCACCCTTTGTCTGGTTTTTGAAAGGTTAAAGAAATTTAACCAAAGAGAACATAGTCAAGCTTATTTAAGTACTGAAGGGTACTAACTGAATAAAACAGAATCCAGGCTTCTGTTTTCCATGTACTCATAAATCAGCATCTTTTCATCCATCCCAGTGCAGCAACCAAGAAGTCGAACAAGATTTCTATGTTGAAGTTTTGCAATCAATCTGACCTCATTCTTGAACTCTTCAGTTCCTTGCCCAGATTTCTTTGAGAGCCTCTTTACTGCTATGTCTTGACCATCAATCAGCCTACCCTGGCATTTGCATACAAACTTCTGTCAAGGTTACATTTTCGGTGCATTACCAACTTTCCTCATATCAGAGAGTTTACCTTGTAAACACTACCAAAACCGCCTTCTCCAAGTTTGTTTTCGTTAGAAAAGTTGTCTGTAGCTGTTGCGATGGCATCAAAATCGAACAATGGCAGTTCAAACTCATCTAGTTTACTTTCACCTGAGTAATCTCCCTTACTTGAGATAACCACCTCATTTAATAGAAAATCTTGGCTTCTCTCACGGAGGCCTGGTTTAGAAATAGTGAGAGAAACATTAAGACAAAATATGAACAATCACTTGAATATAGTCATTTATCTAAACTTTATGTTACCTCTCTGTTCTGGATTTGCTTTCGTTTTATTTAGCAATGCCTTCCTCTTCCATAGGAAGCAACTAATTAGTCCTAGAAGCAAAATGCCAACACCAACCGTAATGCCTATAATTAAAGCACTTGAATTTCTGCCATCACCTGAAAATGAACAGATTTAAACAAGCATTATATATTGTGACACAATTCTTCTGTTTGATTAATTTTTGCCATCACCTGAAAATGAATTTCGGTCAATTTTTTTTTTCTATTTGGATATAAGGATATTTCGGCAATGTATGGGAATGTTTTTTGGTATCGATTAAAACAACTTTTTTTTAAGAGAAAGTAACAAAAAATTGCTTTAGTCAATGCTTAAAGGCATTCCCAAACATCAATTTGAGATGAACATGGCTGACCCATTACCTTATATTAACAGTTATTTTGACACTATTTTGTTTCAAATAAATTTGATAAGTTTAGGGTATTATTAATTGGCAAGGCAAAATATTTAGGGTATCAAGTACAACTTATCCCAAACTTGATGGTGTAAAATGAAATTAAACCTAATTAAAAGTGACAAAATTTAACCCGATCCAAAAAACCAAGTCTGATATGCTAAACTAAAAAATATATTAAAGTAATACAATCTGATTTAGCTCACCTTAAACTTAAGTGATCCAAAATCCGAAATTTTTTGATCTTGAAATGATTCGAATTCGGTTTGATCCAAAAAAATAAATAAATAAATAAATAACCATCCAACCCGAAAGCCGAATTTTTTGTAAAGAAAAAAAAAATTGGATTGCTTGCTAAGCTAATGGTGGCCAAGTAGGAGATATTGTCTCATATCGTAGCTACTAACTGGCAATAATTTTTTGTTAAATTTGTTTATAAAGATTTGCAAATGTCACATATGGTCATATAAAATATTAAAACTTGGTTCTGCCTAAAAGAATAGCTTCTCTTTGCATATTTACTCTTGTATTATTTACATATTAATATCATATGCCTATATTCTATATTCCTATGCATGCAATATTACATACTTTTCATAGTTCTCTTATTAAAATTAAACATGTGGTATTTTATATAATTATATCAAAAAATCATATATCAATATATATACCTATCTTTTTTAGCTTGTTTATTTAAATTATTTTTGTTAATATTATTTTCGATATCTAATAGCTTTATGCATATCCCACCACATTGAAAAGCTCATCTAGAAGCATCATGGTCAACAATGAACTAACTTTGATAAAAAAAAAAAAAAAAAAAGGTCAACTTTTTAACTTTAATTTCTTCATTAATTCGTCAAAAATTTGATTCAGACTTGACTTTATGGCTCATTAATCAGATTTAACAACAATTTTTTTTTATAACGTGGGACCAATAAAATTATCATCCCGTCGTAAATATTTAAACTCTGCACATAGACAAGTCTTTTCAGTTTATTAACAAGGGTTGTGGCAAAATATACCTGTGATATGTTTCAGTTAAAAAAAAATATCACGTGGTCTACTAAAAAAAACATATCACATGGCATTTTTTATTAATAAAAATAAATTATAAATATATTTTTTTAATAAAAACATACTACAAAATGTTTTTGTAATCGATCACAGAATATTTTTATAATTAAGCCCAAGTTTTATAAAAGGGAAAATGAGAAGGACAACTGAGTCTAACCCAAAAGAAAATTGAAAAACAACCTTACAGTCTTATGTGAATAGAACTCTTTCATAAGCTCTTACGATGTGGACAAGTAAAAGTGAAGCCATTGAATCACGCAACCTATCAAGGAATATGAGTAACGCTATACTCACTGCAACAAACGAACTATTTTGCATCACAGACAACTTCATCACCATTGATTCATGCAACATGGACTTCCATCCAAAAAACAAAAAGTCCGAGTTGGAATACATTGGGACCCACAAACAAAAAGAACCTTCCTTAACCAAATTAAGTAAAAAAAACTAAATAGACTAACATGTTCCAGGTTAGAAACTTGATTTGCATTCAGTATAGCAAAAAATTCTTTGTCACGTGAGGTCCTTTCAACAGAAAGGTTCAAGAGACCTCAATTTCTTTTGAAATGCATCACCTCATGATTAAATATTATAGAGCGGTGGGATTTTCTTAGAGCGTGACCCAAAATTCAGTTTCTTAGTAGTTATTATGATATAGTCAGTTAATAATAATAATTATTTTAAAAAAATTTAAATATTAAAATTATTATTAAATTTTTTCATAATTATTAATAATTTTTTTAATTTCATAATATCTCTTACAAAAATATTTACGATGTCATTACATTTTTTTATAGTATAATTGCTTTCAAGTATTAACTCTTAACTGTTTAACACTAATTTAGGAGCAACACCTCTGCGCAAAATTTATGAGTATATATTACAGTTTTGGAAGAGAACCAAGATGGATTGTCCGATTTTGACCATTTTTCTTATGAAAGGGATTAATATATGTCCGAAGCACATTAATTACTCATGATATATATAGATATATATATATATATATATATATATATATATATTATAATACATAATTCAATTTTTAAATCAAATGAAATTTTATTAGTAATTATGTGAAAATTTATTAATAAATCTTTACATATTTTTAATTAAATTATTGTTAAGATATATATCTCTAAAAAACTAATTAATTATCTAATAATTCAATTCCATGTGACGGAACTAAAATAGTTCAATAACAATTTTACTCTAAAAAATATATTGATACTAGTGAGAGAAAGATGATCGTTTGTATGTTTTTTATGTTCATTGTAATGGTTTAAATAACTGCGCTTTGATTATACTCATCCAGAATAAATAAAAACTAATCAAAGTAAAATAAAATAAAGAAAGAGGGAAATAAACGTACCATAATCAGAAGCTGCCAATCTAACATATAGATCTTGGCCATTGTCAGAATATTGCCTCATGTCCATGAGATCACCAGTCCAAATCACACAGCCTGTGCCCCCATTTCTAATATCTGTGTTAGCATAAGCAGTGCAAGAACAATTCCTCAAGCACAAATCTTCACATTCCTTAAGACCCATCTTCCTATCCACAAACGAAGTTGTACTCTCTGGTAGCTTCACGTTCTTCAAAAGCAAGAATTTGTCTCCCGTACATGTCAAATTCGTCCTCCTAACGCACCCATCAGACCCATCTCTTAAGTTCCACGCCTGTGGGTTCTTGGGGTCGAACCCCCTCAGGCAATTGCACACTGTTGAAGTTGGTGAAGCATTCGAATCACAGATCCCAAATGGACCGCACTCCCTGTAGTCGTCACACTGGTCTTTTGGTGCATACCAAAATGGGTTCCATTCTTGGCTATCTTCAATCCATGTGAACCGTTGAAGTAACCCAGATGGGTTAACAGTCAATACTGAATATATAGATTTGTTAATTAAATTAGAGGAGTAGTATACCTCATCTTGATCAGCAACAAAATAGAAATTGATGTAATTGAGGGGTTTCATCTCTGGTACACCGCTAAATCTTAATCCGTTCCATGGGCCGCTTCTGTATTCTACTGATTGTTTGTTCCACAAGAAAATTTCTGGGAATCCATGAAATTCTAGCTTGAAAGAGAATTCCCCTGAAGAAGGATCATTTGGGTTCCTCCAAGATGTTATGTACCTGTCAAAACCTGTTCTAAGATCCCAACCCAGTTTCATTTCTGGTAACAGAGTATCAGTTGGATAATCAAAGCTTTGCCAAAGATACTCTTCTGGATCATCGTTGCTTTCTTCTCTAAAGACAAGGTTTCCATTGTCTAGCAGCTGTGCTACAGGGTTAACAGTACCCTTGGTCTGATTCGATGACCAGACAGGATTATTCTCGTACTGATCAAGAAGAACAATGCTTTGATTTGAGATCTTCAAGATTCCTGACGAGTTTGTAAGTGGGTTGTCTCTGTTTGCAACCCACACGTAAGTTTTTTTGGGGATCTTCTTGTACCATATTCCCACGTACCATTTCCCTGATGAACCGTCTGGTGTGAAGAAACCGAACTCGAAAACATCTCCCGCAGAGACAAGAGTCTGGTTGTTTGTGAGGGATTGTGTTGCAGTTAAGGTTTCTATGGAGATGGAAATTGATGCGAAGGAAGTGAACAGAAAGAAGAACAAGAGGGTGCAAAGATGGTGCCTTGTTCTATCTTTCATTCTTCAGTTGGGCTTCTCAGTTTCTCTCTCTCGGAAATGCATATAATGGAGTATTTGGTTTATTCATGTTGAGGACTTGTGGTACATCTTTTGTTTAATGAGAGAGAGAGGAGGCCCTGTTGACTGTAAGTGTACTCAAAATTTACCGAACCATTTTGCTAATGAATTTTATTCTATTATTCTTCACAGAAGAAAAAAATTTCATTTTGCTTATGAATTTGATGAGTAAAATAGAATCACGGTACCTTTCAAAGCAAAAATGGAGAAACAGGTGGGAAAAGCTGGGCCTGACATGGGCTTCTAAAATGGTGTACACTAAGTCAAAGTGTCAAACTGGGAAGATTGCCTAACTTTTTTATACTACTTCATTATTTATCTTAAAAGACTAATCAATTTCAAATAAATAAATAAATTTAATGAGGAGATATAATTATAAGAATGGAATCTAATAATTGTATCATAATAGTGAATTAGTAAGTTAAAAGTTAGATTGATCTAATTCTCGTACAAGCTCGAAGTGTAATCAATCTATTAAAATTGATTAGTTCATGTTAAATCGTGCTAACAAACAAAATCGATGAATTATTTCATGTTCATTTAAATGATAATTTCACTCAAACTTTTACTCCCTTATCAATAATTTAAGAATATTTTCGTTATTATCTTGGGAAAATCTCAAATTTGCTCAGAAAACTATTTTTCGAAACCCTTTTTGAAAACAGTTTTCGAACACTGAAAACTAAAAACTGGTATCAAACATGTCCTAATCAACTTCAAATAAATAAATAAATTTAATGAGGAGATATAATTATCATAATCGAATCTAATAGTTGTATCATAATAGTGAATCAGTAAGTTAAAGGTTAGATTGATCTAATTCTCGTACAAGCTCAATGTGTAAACAATCCGTTAAAATTGGTTGGTATATTAAATCGTGAACCAATAAAATTGATGGATTATTTAATGTCAATTTAAATGATAGTTTCACTCAAAATTTTACTTTTTTTTATCTTCAATAATTTAAGAAATTTTTTTATCATTATCTTGAGAAAATCTCAAATTTTCTCAATTTTGAGGTTTTAAATTAGACTTTTAATGGAAAAAAAATGGATGAGAGAGAGACCAAACTTATTTGGTGTTATAATATTTTCCTTAATTACAAACCATTTAGATTATGCTCTACTTTGATTTAGTTTGGGCCATTCGATTCGTCTATATATTTACTTGATTACATGTTCTCATTCAGTTTCAAATATTGCATATTATAATCAGTCAATATAACATATAATAATATGATTAAAAGGTTTATTTTCAAGTACATGGAGCAACATCTGCTGCATTAATAATATATATTTATGCATAAACTTATTCAATCTATTCCTCATGAGTTCATGACGAATGTCCCATTGAAAATTATTCACCTTATGATGCATTTTTTAATAATCAAGGACCAAATTATGAATTCAAAGGAGACTTATTAAACTAAGTTTTACCCCGTAATATTCTATGACCAGAACAGAATCCTCCCACATATAAAAAAATCAATATGAAATCATTGTTTCCTTTCATTAGTTTTAGATTGTGAAATCATGGACTTGCTGTTCTTCGTGTGGAATGGGGAAAAAGTTCTTTGCTTGGCCAATAAGAGTACATCTTTAGATTATATTAAGAAAAAGAATAGTTCTATTTAATCAGTCCTATTATACTTTTAGGAGTAGGTATGTTTCATATAGGTTTGAATATCTGAATTAATGACAGAGTCAATGATCGATATGGCAATTGTATTTATAAAATATATGGTGATTTCTAATTGAAGACCATTGTACACTGGCTTGATACCCAAAATATGACGGTCACCGAGACGAGATAACATGTGTGGTGCTAAGATCGTGAGGGATGTAGGGCTTGGTGAAGGCTAAGGACTTGTTCTTTGGTTACTCTCTCAACTCTAACTACTTTTTGTATTTGTTAAAGAGCCTTGAAGACACTTAGTGAATGCTCAGTTTACATCGAGGGACAATTACGATGTTCAAATCAATACATGAATTAAGAGATAAATTTGTATTTAAAAAGAGATAAGTGTATTTGGTTTTCGAATCTGATTATAATAATTTGAACTCTAATTTGTTAGGAGAGAATGTCATTTAGGTGTTTTGCCTCAAATGATGTGAGGTGTAAGCCCCAAGGTGTCGGAGTGTAAGCCTTTTGAAATGTTGGGGGGTTTTAAATAAAATAATATTAATTAAATTATAAAAATATTAAAAAATTGAAATAATATAAATTAATTAATTATCAATAAATTTTACTAACTTAAGACCTATGAATGAATATTTATCAAAATATTTTTACGCAAATATCAAACAATTTGATGAAAATTTTAATCATATCTGATATTAGACATATGCTATCGTTTGTTGCATATGTATCAATCAATTTACACTATAGTCTTCCAACATAGTGGTTCATTTGTAATTACGTCCAATCAAAATGTTAAAATTTTAAAATTTTGACTTGAAAGGCTGAAAATCTGGGTAAGTCTTTTGAATCTTTTGGGGAGTTTCGAAATTTTAATAAAATAATATTAATTAATTAATTAATTAGAATAATAAAATAAAAATAATTTTAATTTTAATTTTAATTTATTAATTTTTATCAAAGTTTAATACTTTACTAACTCTCTATAGTGTGATAATTATAATTTTATAAATATTTATATATAAATTATATTAAGTATAACTTATATTTCTATATTGTTGTAATTTGTAAGTGATTAATTAAATAGCTTGTAATTATTATTAAACTAGATAACATGTATTATATATTTATGAAGTGCAATAATGTCATAACAAGAATATTAGCATAGTGGTTAAGATCTATAACTATGACATTTTAGTTCATGGGTTCGAGCCTCAGGAAAAAGACTTAAGGAGAGCTTATTAATACCTAAATATTTAAGATCTCAATTAATGGACTTCACAAGTGAGAGCCTAAAAATGGTCTTGCAAGTCCTGCGTTGAGATATGATGTTTATGGGCTGATCAGTCAGCCTAATAATGGTAGCAGTCTTAACTTATAGGGCCCAATACATAATATTGCAAAAACAGAAGACAAAAAGGGACATTCCATGGTTTGAACTCAAAATACCCTAAACCCAAAGTGAGAATCATACCACTAGACCAAATACCCTTGTTGCTTTGGTTGTTAGAGAATTAATTTTATTTATTTTGAGGTTGCAGAAGCAAAAAAAAAATAAAAATTCGTTGGGCATACGCCCGGGGCGTAAAAGGCATACGCCCAGACCCGAAAAACGCATGCCCAGCGACACTTCGCCCCAACTTTCACGCCTCGGGGCGTTTTTAGCCTCCTTTCGCCCCGAGGCGCGCCCAGACTCCATTTTTTAAAACATTGTTTATGACAGATAATCTAAGTCATTCGATAGATAATCAATGAAGAGTCTAGATTGCACCATAGGTTTAGAACGGTTTTTACCCTTTTGTCTTTGGGCGGGCTTTTACCATTTTACCTTTCGTTACTCTCATGCCTTTTCTCTTACTCGTTATCTTGATTTCCTCACTTTCTTTCCCTACTCTGTTTTTCCCCTCTCTAACGTGGCTCTGTTTTAGGGATCAATGGACAATGCCGCCTTACCCAACCACTTTAGTAGCCATGGGTCCTCTAGTTCCAGTTCGACGACCTCCATCTGAGCTGCTATTGTGGGTTCTCATCGTCCATGTGCGAGTAAAACCCAAATTTGATTTTGATTTCAATCATTCCATAGCATCATCTTCATGGATTTTCTTGAAATATATTATGTGAAATCAGTAGTAAAATAGTATGTAAATCTTATATTTATTTTCTTGAAATTTCTAAAATTTTAAGGTGTGAAATTCTTTAGTGGAGGAGTTTAGTATGATTTTGAAATTTAACTTGTGGTTGAGGCTTGGTGATTTTCGATAATTTTTAAATGTTCATTGAGGACAAATCTTTGATGGAAGATTTAAAAATCCATGTAGATTTAATTAAATTTTGAGAGAGGTAATTGGATATGAAATTCAAGATAAAATTGAATTATAGTTGGATTAGTACTCATGATCACAAGTGATTTGGTAAAAAGTTGATATTTAATAATTCATTCTTTTTCATTTTGAGTTGTTTGAAAATTGGGTTGAGAAAAATGAGTTTGTTTAGTTAGTGTGAATTGAATCTTGATAAATAATGATTTTTGTTGGTAAATTAATTGAGTTGTGATATGGATTATTGAGGTGGATATAGGTTGACTAAGTACGTATTGAAGAGAATGAGCTATATCTTGGATTGAATTGGAGAGTTTTATTAATTTAATTATTGAATTATATGAGCTATTGATGTACATTTTTTTTGGGATGATGATTGGAGTGGATGGGATGTATGAAGTTGGATTGGGTTTTTCATTGGTTTACAATATATTTTAGCTATTGAAAAATATGGGAAATGTCCAGAAAATTGGGAAAACTCAACTAGATTTTCTACACATTTTGCTTAATAAAGGAAATGATTTTTGTTTTTAAAAAAGTTTATCTTTCCTTAATGAAAATGAAATGTTTGAGGGTATTATTCAAAGAAACATTTAAAAAGCTTATTAATTCTTTAAATATTATTGAATAAATGTCTTAGACAATTTATAAGTGGATTGAATATGCACACATGTATACATGCATCATAGCATCATATGAACATTGTAGTGAAGGTCGTGGAGTCTGTTAACTTATTATTTTTCTAGTATGTTCGTCTTATAGGTCGTGTATCAAGAGCGGATATGAGACTTTACATGTTGAATGGGTTATTTAAGTTATAGCTTTGAGGTGAGTTTTTACTACCAACTTGGATATTCTCTTCTCTTCTTAATGTTGTGCTATGAAAGTTTGAATTATCTAAACTTTATTGGTTGAGGAAACATTAATTTTTGTTTCTGCATTGGGATTTTCTGAGAATTTATAGTTAAGTTCAAATTTTCTTATATGGTTAATGAGGAGAGGATTTATTAGAGAAAATTTGATTATCTTAATTTGTACTTTAATAAATTTCATGTGAAATTTTGTCATAAAAGAATGAAAAAATATATTTTTTTCAATGGAGAAAAGTTGAGGAAAAACTTCTTCGGATGATATACTTTAAGAATGAGCTTGGAGATAAAAGCGTGCACATAGATTACTCCGCCTACAACTACAGTCTGTTATAGTATCCGGATACGTGTACTGAGGATGAGGGCATTTATTATATATAATATGTGTCCCGGGGATTTTAATATATTTATTCTGTGTATACTTTTCTTTGGAAACCAGTGTAAAAATTTAACAAATTTTCTCTAAACTGTATGTGCTTCTTGAGATTTATTGAAATAGAGATATTAGATTTTAATTTGTACTTTAAATTTCAATAAGAAGAAAATAAAAACTGAAATATTTTCAGGGTTGTAAAAGATATTGGTATAATGATATGAATGATTTACTAAACGCCTTTAAAATTGTGAAGAGGTTATAAGTTGTGATTTTGGGCTTCTATTTAGTATCTTTATCTTGAATTTTTTTTTTGTTAAGGATTATTTGTTTTTGGATCAAGCTCACAGTTCTACGTTTATATTTGTTCATAGGTATTCTAGTATACTTTATCTTCCTTGTGTTATTTATTTTTTTTCTTATGAATATCTATTGTTTTTACTACAAGTAGCGTTTCCCTAGTATACTTCATCTTGAAATTTGTTTTTGTTAAGGATTATTTGTTTTTGGATCAAACTTACAGATCTACGTTTATATTTGTTCATAGATATTGTAGTATACTTCATCTTGCTTGTGTTATTTATTTTTTTTCTTATGAATATCTATTGTTCATATTTTAAACTCATATCAGCTTTTAAAGCTTACTGGTCGTTTTGGTTTGGAGGAGTTTTAGATATTCTTTTTGCTACCAAGAGCATTTCCCTTGTATAGGTGGTTATGTATGACATTATCTCCCCAGGCTATTTATGAGTCTTAAATATTGCATATTTAAGCCCTTTAATTTATATTTGTTAGGTTCTTAATTTGTATTATTTCACTTTATTTTATGTTTTTTTTGTTTTGTATATTTTTATAGGTTTGTGGAGAAAATGAAGCATTTCCGGAGATTTCAAGCTTCAAGAGCAAAGAGGATGCATAGTGCGATCGATCACACGAGATATGCGATCGAGCGCACCTGCGCTCGAGTGCACTTGCCTACGAATGAGCGCAAGGTCAACATCCCACATCGAAATATTTATAGTTCAGTGCATCTGCGATCGATCGTAACAGATATGCGATCGAGCGCACATGCGATCGAGCGCACTCGGGCCAGTATTCCACATCGAATCTGAAACCTATAGTGCTCCGAGACTCCCCCTATATAAACACCATCTGACTCCATCATTCAGTGTACAATTCTTGGGCCACTTTGGTGTTAATCGGTGGACGTCTGCTAGCATTCTGGTGGATCCCGAAGGCTTTGCTACCACGAGGGGAAGCACCGCCCATCAGCGAGTGGAATTTCTCCCATGTAAAGTTATTTATTTCTTTTTATTTAGTTATTCTAGTTTAATGTTTAGCACTTTTATTATGAATTGTAGTTTCATAGTTATGAGTGGCTAAAATCTTCAACTAAGGTTGAAGATGAAGCCTCACCGTTGTTTGGCATAGTAGTTCAGATTTGCTTGTACAAATCTGACATTTTTTTTAGTATAAACGTTCTGTCAATTATTTGAGTAAATCTTGTGATTGATTGAGTTTAAATTGTTATGTTGGATATTCCTTGTGTTTCATCTGATGGATACATCGAATTGTTTTCGATTAAATTGGATTTCTTTTGTGATTTGTTAAAAGCGGATACATTGGATGCTTTTGGTTTAATTGGGATATTCTTTGTTTTTTGTCGTAAGTTGGATTCATGGAATGTTTTGATAGGCTATGTTTTTAGGACATATATGCTTAAACTTTGGTGGGGTGGATTCGGAAACCTTAGTGTTTTTATTATTAGTTTTTAAAATCAATTTAGTTTAGTTTTAATTTGTTTTCCAAAATATCATTCAAAATTCGGAACTAGGTTAAGATAAAGTTAGTTTAGATTAAATTGTATTTTCACAATGCAATTCCCTGTGGATTCGACCTCGCACTTGCACAACGCTATATTGCAAACGATTCGTGCACTTGCGAGTAAATTAAAACTCACAACAAGTTTTTGGCACCGTTGCCGGGGAGTTGTTTTGTTTGTGAATTTTTTTGTCTGAATTAATTTTATTTTTCTACTAGTTAGTTATCAATTTTTTTTTTAAAAAAAATTTTTGTTAATTTTTGTGAGTAGTGTGTTTGCTATTTTTGCTTTATTCTGTTGTTTCTGCTGGTTAGTACCTCATTGTTTTCTGTTGGTGTATGCTTGGTCGGAGATCATTGAACTTAGATTTGATACATTTAGTTCCTGACTTAGAAAGAACTCTTAGGAGACAGAGAAGAGCATTAGTTGAGAGAGAGACAGTTGAGATGGGAGAGAATTTTAGGGATGAACATCATCCTGAACATGTAGAGCAACCTAGAGCTTGGAACGTGGACTCCACTACATCCCTTAGGGATTTGTTCGCACCCATTGCGACTAACTCGTCCTCTTGCATAGTGTTGCCACCTACCAATGCCACCCACTTCGACTTAGAGCCACATGTTATCCAACTCTTACCCTCATTCCATGGCCTAGATCTTGAAAATCCTTATAGCCATGTAAAGAAGTTCAAAGACATTTGTGCCACATTTAAATTCCAGAACTTCTCTGAGGAGTCAGTCTATCTTCGACTCTTCCCTTTTTCTCTTCACGATAGAGCTAGGGCGTGGTTGGATTCCAACACGCCCGGGTCTATTACATCTTGGGAAAACCTGCTTAGCAAATTTTATCATAAGTTTTTCCCAATGTCTAGAGTGAATGAGTGCCGAAAGGAGATTAGCTCTTTCACTCAGGATGAGGATGAAAAATTTTCTGAGGGTTAGGAGCGCTTCAAAGAGCTACTGATCAGATGCCCTCCACATGGATATGAGAAGTGGAGACTCGTTTAGTTCTTCTACCAAGGGTTGACTCAACCCAACCGTAGCATGATCGAGTCTATGAATTGGGGGGCATTCTTGAGTCTGACAGGAGATGAAGCATATATGGCGTTGGACAAGTTGTCCGATGACTCGCAGCAGTGAGATTTTTCAAGCTGTCGAGATAAGTCCATTCGTGCTCCTAAGAGGGGAGGCATCTATAAGATCAGGGAAGACGCTGATTTGAGGATGGTTAGATGCCCTCACTAAGAAGATTGACACTCTCACTGTGAGCCAATCCATCAATGCTGCCAACACATTCAATGTTGAAAGTTGTTCCATCTGTGCTAGTCCCATGCATCTAGCACAGAACTGCCCATCAATGCCGGCTTGTGCCGAGTATCCTATGGAACAAGTAGATGCTTTCAATGACTATCGAAGGTAGTCAAATGGATCGTACTCCGAGACGTACAATCCAGAGTGGCGGAACCACCCAAATTTTTCATGGAGGCTGAACCAACCAATGAATCATGGAGGAGTCCCTCATAATGCTCAAAATCAATATCCTCCCAGATTTTCACAACAAATCCCTGGTCATGGTCGTTCTGCCCATCCAGCACCATTACCTACTTACCAAGCTCCCACTCAAACACTAGCACTAGTTTCACAGTCACTAGAGGACACCATTAAAGAATATATGAAAATGAATAGCCAATCCATGAGCGACGTAAGGAGTGCAACAATGGTAAACACCCAAGCAATTGCTAAGCTGGAGAGTCAAATAGGACAAATTGCACGTCACTTGGGTGAGAGAGAGAAGGGGAAGTTCCCCAGTCAGCCCGTGCCCAACCCGAAAGGACAATTTATGGTTGGGAGTTCATCAACTCCTACGCACGGGGAGGAACAAGTACAGTCGATTGTCACACTGAGGTCAGGGAGACAAGTGGACAATCGAGTGGAAGAGAGCCCTGCTATGCAGCAAGGGCAAGGGAGTGGCAACAAGGAGAAGAGAGATGCTGAGCCATTTACAGCCACACCTACTTAAAAAAACCCTCCTATGTCGTTTGTACCTAGAACACCTTACCCCGACAGACTACAGGCGCCCAAGAAAGGAGAGAAGTATGAGGAAATTCTGGAGGTATTCAAACAAGTTCAAATCAATATCCCATTTTTGGATGCCATCCATCAAGTGCCATCATATGCCAAGTTTTTAAAGGACTTGGTCACTATCAAGAGGAGGACGAATGTCCCAAAGAAGGCATTTTTGACCAAGCAGGTCAGCTCAATCCTTCAGTGCAAGCTCCCCATCAAGTATAAGGACCCGGGGTATCCTACCATCTCTTGCACGATAGGAGACAGCCATATTGAGAGGGCTTTTTTGGATCTAGGGGCGAGTGTGAATCTTCTACCCTACTCAGTCTATTTGTAGTTGGGGTTAGGAGAATTGAAGCCCATATCCACGACGCTTTAATTAGCTGACAGGTCAGTGAAAAGACCACGGGGAATAGTTGAGGACGTCTTAATAAAAGTGGATAAATTCTATTTCCCAGTGGATTTTATTATGCTTGAAACAGAGCCGGTCCAGAATGTAGGGATTCAAATACTGGTAATTCTAGGGCGATCATTCTTAGCCACGGCTAATGTCCTAATCAATTGCAGGACAGGAATGATGAAGATCTCATTTGAAAATATGATAGTGGAGTTAAACATCTTTGATATCACTAGGCAACCACTGGAGTATGATGAAGTGAGAAATGTATGCTTGATAGAGGAGATTCTTGAGGAAACTGTGGACGAATTAAGCATTGAGGATCCCCTGGAGGCACGTTTTGCTCACTTTGGAGAGGACTTAGGCTTAGATAAGCTACTCGAGGAAGTGAATGCCATTTTGGAGTCTGATCCTCAAGAAAGCAATAAGACAGAGGAGACCGCCGAACCTGAAACCCCCAAGAAGGAACTTAAGCCTTTACTAGATAATCTTAAATATAAGTTCTTAGGTTCAACCGATAGTTTTCTTGTGATTATAGCTTCAGATTTGGGTGAAGCTCAAGTGGAGAAATTATTAGATGTCTTAAGAGAGCACAAGGAAGCTATCAGGTGGACCATTGAGGATATCAGGGGAATCAGCCCCTCGGTGGCGATGCATAAGATACATTTGGAGGAGAATGCCAAGCCATCGAGAGAGCCACAAAGAAGGCTCAACCCAGCTATGCAAGAGGTTATGAGGGCAAAAATAATTAAGTTATTAGATACAGGGATCATTTATCCCATATTTGATAGTAAGTGGGTGAGCCCGATTCATGTCGTGCCTAAGTGAGCAGGATTGACGGTGGTAAAGAATAAGGACGACGAGTTGGTGCCAACTCGAGTTCAGTCAGGGTGGAGAGTGTGTATAGACTACCGTAAGCTGAACGTTGCCACAAGGAAGGATCACTTTCCACTGCCATTTATTGATAAGATGGTGGAGCGTTTGGCTGGGCATGAGTATTATTGTTTTTTGGATGGTTATTCTGGATATAACCAGATCCCTGTGGACCCCAAAGATCAGGAGAAAATGACGTTTACATGTCCTTTTGGGACATTTGCCTACTGTTGCATGCCCTTTGGGTTATGCAATGCACCCGCTACTTTTCAGCGATGCATGGTCAGTATATTCTCTGACATGGTAGAGTGGTTCTTAGAGATTTTCATGGACGACTTCTCCGTCTTCGGTTCAACCTATGAAGAGTGCCTGCACCGTCTCGCTTTGGTTTTAGTGCGGTGCAAGGAGAAGAACCTAGTGCTTAATTGAGAGAAGTGCCATTTTATGGTTAAGCAAGGCATTGTACTGGGGCATGTCGTATCTCATCAGGGGATTGAGGTCAACAAAGCGAAGGTGGACCTGATTTCCAACCTTCCACCCCCACGTACAGTGAAGGAGGTTCGATCTTTTCTAGGACATGCAGGTTTCTACAGGCGATTTATCCAGAATTTCAGCAAAATCACCAGGCCCTTGTGCCAATTATTACAAAAGAATGCCCCATTTATATTTGATGAGGATTGTAAGAAAGCATGTAGGGATTTGAAGAAGATTCTGACGTCCACACCCATTTTTCAGCCACCCAACTGGGGTGTGCCCTTTGAGATTATGTGTGACACATCAGACTATGCTGTTGGAGCTGTTTCGGGGCAGTGTGTTGATAAACTTCCCCATGTTATCTACTATGCAAGTCGAACTCTAAACGACGCACAACTCAATTACTCTACCACTGAGAAGGAGTTGCTAGCAGTCATTTTTGCATTAGACAAGTTCAGATCCTACTTGTTAGGATCTAAAGTCATTATCGACTCGGACCATGCAGCATTGAAGTATCTT
Organism: Bretschneidera sinensis; assembly: GCA_023935145.1. NCBI lineage: Eukaryota > Viridiplantae > Streptophyta > Magnoliopsida > Brassicales > Akaniaceae > Bretschneidera > Bretschneidera sinensis. Next base: position 98,622,998 of record CM043697.1, on the reverse strand, counting down.
TTCTCAAAAAAAGATGCTAAATCTCGTCTTATCCAATGGATCTTGCTACTTCAAGAGTTTGACATTGAGATTCGGGATAAGAAAGTTTCAGAAAATGTGGTGGCGGACCATTTATCTAGATTGATTGTGGATTTCACTGAGGCCACCACTCCCATTTCTGATACCTTTCCTGATGAGCAGTTAATGGTCATTGCTCAAAATCCCGCTCCATGGTTTGCTGATATAGTAAACTATCTTGTCACCAGACACATGCCTTTGTATTGGGGGCAACAAGATAAATCAAAGTTTTTAGCCATGGTAAAACATTTTTTCTGGGATGATCTTTATCTATTTAAGTATTGTCCCGATCAGATCATCAGAAGGTGTATTCCTGAGCATGACCAATCTAACGTCATCGTCTTTTGTCATGATCATGCTTGTGGAGGCCATTTCAGTGCTAAAAAGACCGCTGCAAAGATTTTACAGTGTGGATTTTATTGGCCTACTATGTTCCGAGACTCTCACACCTGCTGTGCATCTTGTGAGCGTTGCCAAAAGCTAGGGAGTCTTTCTAGGAGGAATATGATGCCCCTCAATCCTATTTTGATTTTTGAGATTTTTGATGTGTGGGGCATTGATTTTATGGGACTGTTCCCAAACTCCTTTGGCAACTTGTACATTCTAGTTGCTGTGGATTATCTGTCCAAGTGGGTGGAGGCCGTTGCGTGCAAGACCAATGACCACAGAGTTGTGGTCCAATTTTTGAAGGACATTATTTTTGCTCGATTTGGTATGCCTCGAGCAATCATAAGTGATAGAGGTAAGCACTTTTGCAACTGGATTTTTGAGCAGTTGATGAAGAAGTATTTCATCACACACAAGGTTGCCATCCCATATCACTCACAGACGAGTTGACGAGAGGAAATTTCCAATCGCGAGATCAAACACATTTTAGAGAAAACTGTGAACCCTAGTAGAAAGTATTGATCTCTGTGATTGACTGATGCACTGTGGGCATATTGGACAGCCTTCAAGACGCCAAATGGCATGTCTCCCTATCGTATTGTGTACGAAATTAGAGCATCGTGCGTATTGGGCTATCAAGCAACTGAATTTCAATCTTTTCAAGGCTGGCTCACAACGGAAGCTCCAACTCAATGAATTGGAGGAGCTGCGAAATGATGCATATGAGTGTGCTCGATCATACAAAGCAAAAATGAAGAAGACTCATGACCAAAACATTTTGAGATGAGCTTTTGAGCCAGGTCAAAAATTTCATCTTTACAATTCACGCTTGCATCTTTTTTCAGGCAAGCTCAAATCTCGTTGGACTGGCCCATTTATTATTCGGTCAGTTTTTCCTCATGGGACTATCGAGATTGAGGATCCCAAGAATGGTAACACTTTTAAGGTAAATGGACAAAGGCTAAAACCATTCTTGGAGTTGAGGAGTCCGAACGTAGAGACGATATTATTGGAGGATCTTAGTTACTCTGATTGAGTGTTGTCTACTAAGGGGAGTCTGGCTGAAGACTTTAAACTTAGCGCTCATGGGAGGCACCTCACAGCTTATCTTTTTATTTGTTTATTATTTTACATATTTATGCTTAATGTTTGTTTCCAGTATTTATTTTTCAGGGACAATGCGTATTTCAGTTCAAGTTTAGGGGTATGCTACGAGCCATACTAGTCCAGATAAGTTCTCCATATCCCAGGTCAGCTCTTTGCATATTATTCGCACATTGGGATCAATGTATAATTTAAGTTTGGGGGTATGGGAGACACATCACACACTTTGTCCTAATTTGTTGTCTTTTCGTCGTAAAGATAAATGCATGCTCATGTTATTTTGAAATTTTGGTTGATCTTAACATTTTCTGTGATGTGATGTCATAGGTAAGCTTAAAATTTTGAACACATGATCTGGTGATAAAGTTTTAAAATTTAGTTACTTACTTTAGGCATTTGAGAATTCACATGTTTGATCTAATCTAACACGAGCACATTAGCACAAATTGTGTGAGGTATGACATGTGATTTTAATGTGTACATTTCCTTGTCTTAACTGAAACTGGATGACTTGTTGGATAAACACTTGGGCATAGAAAAGCATAAAAAAAAGAAAAAAAATATAATAATAATACTACTAATGATCATCATCAATAAACTTTCCACTGAGTAACTGGACTTCTTGCCTCAGTAAGCAGTGAGTGTTCACGTCAAAAGGTGGGAATTTTATTCATAATGATCATTGTGAAATTTTTCGCTGAGTAACTGGACCTCTTGCCTTAGTAAGCAGTGAGTGTTCACGTCAAAAGATGAAATTTTTGTTTGGTAGCATTAAGGTCAGTTTAGTTTCGTAGCCTTTTTGACTCGAGTTAGTAAGTCCTTAGGGGTGTCTTTACACTTAATGCCCTAAAACCATCTGGTTTGGGAGTCATTGACTCAACACTCGCTACATGGGTCAATTAGAAAGCTTAAGGGAATTAAACATAGCAGAGCCTTATATATATATATATATAAAATAAAAGAAGAAAATAAAAACTATGCCATTTTTGTTCATTTTGATGGGAAATTTGGTGAATCTTAAGACATGGAGACCTTACACATTGGAGTTATTTGGAAGCTTCATTTTTATATGCTAATTCACTTTACACAGTGTCAGACTTATGATGCCTTAACCTGCCTTTTGTAAGTAATTAGATTTTAACATTTCTATTCATTGTGAAGATGGATTTATCTCTTTAAGCTTGCTCATGACTAAATATCATGGTGGTGTGTGCTCCTTAAATTTGTGGATAACATGGGTGATGAACTTATCTTTATGTTCTTTGTTTTTCATTTAGTTTTTATTTTGTTTTGCTAAGGGACTAGTAAAATATAAGTTTGGGGGTATTTGATGAGTCTTAAATATTTCGTATTTAAGCCCTTTAATTTATATTTGTTAGGTTCTTAATTTGTATTATTTCACTTTATTTTATATATTTTTTGTGTTTTGTGTATTTTTATAGGTTTGTGGAGAAAATGAAGCATTTCCGGAGATATCAAGCTTCAAGAGCAAAGAGGATGCATAGTGCGATCGATCACACGAGATATGCGATCGAGCGCACCTGCGCTCGAGCGCACTTGCCTATGAACGAGCGCAAGGTCAACATCCCACATCGAAATATTTGCAGTTCAGTGCATCTGCGATCGATCATAACAGATATGCAATCGAGCGCACATGCGATCGATCGCACCATTCTGCGATCGAGCGCACTCGAGCCAGTATCCCACATCGAATCTGAAACCTACAGTGCTACGAGACTCCCCCTATATAAACACCATCTGAATCTATCATTCAGTGTACAATTCTTGGGCCACTTTGGTGTTAACCGGTGGACGTCTGCTAGCATTCTGGTGGATCCCGAAGGCTTTGCTACCACGAGGGGAAGCGCCGCCCATCAGTGAGTGGAATTTCTCCCATGTAAAGTTATTTATTTCTTTTTATTTAGTTATTTTAGTTTAATGTTTAGCACTTTTATTATGAATTGTAGTTTCATAGTTATGAGTAGCTAGAATCTTCAGCTAAGGTTGAAGATGAAGCCTAGCCATTGTTTGGCATAGTAGTTTAGATTTGCCTGTACAAATCTGACTTTTTTTTAGTATAAATGTTTTGTCAATTATTTGAGTAAATCTTGTGATTGATTGAGTTTAAATTGTTCTGTTGGATATTCCTTTTGTTTCATCTGTTGGATACATCGAATTGTTTTCGATTAAATTGGATTTCCTTTGTGATTTGTTAAAAGTGGATGCATTGGATGCTTTTGGTTTAATTGGGATATTCTTTGTTTTTTGTCATAAGTTGGATTCATGGAATGTTTTGATACACTATGTTTTTAGGACATATATGCTTAAAATTTGGTGGGGTGGATTCAGAAACCTTAGTGTTTTTATTGTTAGTTTTTAAAATCAATTTAGTTTAGTTTTAATTTTTTTTCCAAAATGTCATTCAAAATTCGGAACTAGGTTAAGATAAAGTTAGTTTAGATTAAATTATATTTTCACAACGCAATTCCCTGTGGATTCGACCTCGCACTTGCACAACGCTATATTGCAAACGACTCGTGCGCTTGCGAGTAAATTAAAACTCACAACAGTTATATTTTATTTTGTTGTATTTCTGAGAGATTATATAACTTGAGTTTTGGTTTGTAATTAATTATTTTGTCCTTGTTCTTTTTTAGTTAAATTGTGAGATTTGAAATTTTCTGTTGATGCATAACGAAGTTTAGGAAATGACATAATATGGTTTTCATACATTATTAAGTAATTGTTTTCTTTGTGCACCAAGGTCAGAAGTATTACCTTATGGATTCGGGTCATGATAATTATTTTATAGCTTCAAATCTTTTAACCTTCAAGAAGGTTGTCTTCAAGTCACCTGGTTTATGACCCAAAGTATTTGTCAATTTATGGCTTAAATTCTTCTAGCTTCACTCCAATATCAATAGGCCTTTTTCTGGAGTGTAATGGAGCGACAAAAAAGGCATAAATAAGGCTTACAGCGAGCCTTGCGATTTATGTGAGTTCAATCAAATATATTGTACTATGTACCCATGTATTCTTGATAGTCTTGTCTCGACACTTTGGGAGTCACTCGGGTTAAAGAACCAAATTTTTGTCTTGACCATTTACTTATCCTCATTCATTGGATTTTCTAGCAAATTTGGTCCGAAAATAAAGGAAAATGGAGTTTCGGGGGTGAACTAGGGGTCATCTTTCTGTGACTTGAGGACTTAGAAAACCTTTACCCTTGTAGATAGGCATGCTATTGATTTAGCTTATTGGTGATTTTCAACCTTCTTTTAAGGTAGACCTTTACATGTCAAAACCTTTGGCTTAGTATCCTGAGCACCCACCAAGTGTATTGGACATGTTTGACTTCCATCTTAAGTCCTTCTAGATAGAGCCTTTGCTAGAGTTGCTAGCCAGCCTTCTAGGTGGCTCTTTTATGCTAATTTCTTCATAAAGTCTTTGAGAGCTCATTGAATTCTTTATGACCGTCTATGTTCGTGCTCCTTGATGCAATTAGACTTAGCCTTTGGAGACTTATACAGGTGTTGAACTATACACCATTTGGTGCTTTTAATGCACTTGTTAGGCATTGGCTTCTTTCTTGCATTAGATGGAGTCTCCAAGTGGTGCTCCTTGATTTTGGTGGCATGAGATCTTGCCATTAAGATAGCCTGATGAAGCTAATCGAAGGGTGTCTAGATGACATTCCTCATAGTGCTTTATACCTTGATGCTGCTTTGTTGTCTTCCCATGATGAGACCAAGATCTTGTGACTGTTGACGTGTGCGTCCATCACTGGGGTGCTCTTCAATACTGTGAAGTTAGGTGTTTTATCTCTCTGACGAGATCATGTCGAGTATATATATGCCATTGTGTCCGAGGATTAGGCATGCCGTAGCAAGACTTTCCCAAGCTTTAAACACCCTAAATGTACATTTGACCCTGGTATCGAGATCCTATTTGGTTAAGTGCATCCACCATTTTGCTTGGACTTTAGCTAGTTAAATTAAAGGGGTAAAACCAAAGCCCTTATCCTCATTTGGAGCTATTGTGGGAAATTTATGGAAATGAGGGCTTATTATCAAAATAAAATAGAGATAAATAATGGCTTCAAGGCGCGACTAGATCGCTTTCCTTAAAGTTTAATTCACCATTCACGGTGTAAGAGGTTACCGACGAATTTCCTCTAAGATACAATAAAACTCTGATGTTATTCTGCACTTTACACTAGTGAAGCAACTCGTAAGAGTATATGGATGTAGAATTCTTATGTCTGGAAATTTGCAAGATTTCTAAATATAAGCAGACTGATAATTTTTTAGAGGAGAAAAAAAAGAGAGGAAAAAGAAAACCAGAGAATCTGATTTTTCTTTTTTAATTATTACAGTTATACACACTTATATAGTGTTCAAATTAGTATCTTTCTATGAGAGACACCTTGAATCAGTAAGAAACTGATTTAAACTGAATAATGAGTGCTCCTTCTCAAAGGACACTTATATTCACGTTCAACTATCATTTAACGTTTTAAAAATCCAAAATTTTCGAATATCCAATCGATTGAGTCTTTCATTCAGTCGATTGAAAAAGTTGCAGAGTTGCATAAAATTTTAACCTTTCATCCAGTCGTTTGAATGGTTCATACAGTCAACTGTATATACTATTCAATTGACTATTTGAGGCTTACAGTCGACTATATCAACTCTCAGAAGCCAAAATTTATTTTTTCCTTTTTCTTTTCTCCTTTCCTTTGATTTTCTAAAATATTCCAAACTTAAAAAACCAAGTTTATTTTGAAAATCATCAACAATCCCCCACCATTTTCAAAATAAATTGATTCAGTAAAACTTTGAAAAACTGATATTTTACTGTCCATTGAATTTAATGCCTAAATGAAGATCTCTTTTAGACTTGAATCTTCATTTAGTGAAAATACATCAAATTTAAATAGAAGATGTGGTAGTATAATAATCAATTTTATTTTGAAAATCATCAACAATCCCCCATTATTTTCAAAATAAATTGACTCAATAAAACTTTGAAAAAACTGATATTTTACCATTCATTGAAGTTAGTGCCTAAATGAAGATGTCTTTTGGGCTTGAATCTTCACTTAGTGAAAAAGACATCAAATTTAAACAAAAGATATGGTAGTATAATACTTTGAACCACCAATCCTATTTATTTAATCGTACATGTCTCACACATGAGACTTCTCCTTATAAAATTTTCCAAAAATAAAATTGCTGACACTTTTGGAGGCCTTATATCATGTATCTTTTATTATGAGTGCTCTAGAGTCAAGCCCTTGAACTCAATAGAAGCGGTCACACTTCACACTCACCACGTAAGCTTATCAAGTATGTTTCGTAATTAACATACCAAAGAAAACTTTTATAAGCTTATTAAGAACACATAGTTCACATTCACTTTAACATTACGGTTCCAAGCATCATCACTCTTGGGATGTAAATTCAATTTTGACGCTTGTAATCACTACTAATGATGTACTAATGAGTTGAGGTTCCATCATTGGTGATCCTATTGTATGGGCTTAAGACCCATCCCTTGTGATGTTTTAATCACTTGCTCTCTTGCAAGTCCATTGGTCAATGGATCTAACAAGTTTCCTATAGATCTTACGAATTCAATCGTAATTACTCCATCAGTAATTAATTTCCTTACATAGCTATGTCTCAATCCGATATATCTAGACTTTCCATTGTGAACATTATGATAGGCCCTTGCTAGTGTTGTTTCACATAGAATTGAAATTGGAGCCATGGGTTTAGGCCACACAGTAATTTCTAACAATAAATTCCTTAACCACTTAGCCTCTTTATCCCCTGTTGCCAATGCTACAAATTTTGATGCCATGGTAGACTCAATGATACTGGCTTGCTTCTTGGAAACCCAAGATATAGACCCCCACCAAGAGTGAATATCTAACCACTTGTAAATGAGTGATCTTCCTCTCGATTTGTTACCCAACTAGCATCAATGTATCATTCTAAAACTGTTGGATACCCTCTGTAGCTTATGCCAAAATTCATGGTCTTTTTCAAATATCTAAAGATCCTATGTACAACCTCCCAATGATCATTTCTAGGAAACCTAGTAATTCTATTTAGCTTCCCTATAGCCAATGATATATCAGGCCTTCTACAAGTTATGGCAAACATTAAACAAACAATTGCTCTAGCATACTTTAGTAGTGCAATTACTCTATCATCATTCTTATATAATTTGATACTGTTATCGAATAGTGTACTTACAGATGTGTTTTCCAAGTGACAACTTTCTTTATAATTTTCTCAATGTAATGAGATTGAGTTAATATTAGGCTATCCTTATCTATTATGATTTTGATACCGAATATTACATCATTTACACCCATGCTTTTCGTGTAAAAATTACCTAACAAAAATTTCTTGGTATTTTGTACTTGTTCTAAGTCTGTACCAAATATCAACATATCATCTACATACAAACATATGATAACAAATTTACCATTAATGAACCTATTGCACACTCACTTGTCATATTCATTAATTTTGAAACCATTTGATAGAATCACTTGATCAAATTTCTCATGTCATTGTTTTTGGGGCTTGTTTAAGTCCATATAAAGACTTAACTAATTTGCATACTTTATGCTCTTGTCCCTTAACTACAAAACCTTCAGTTTGATTTATATACACTTCTTCTAATTCACCATTCAAGAATGTTGTTTTAACATCCATTTGATGTATTTCAAGTTTGTATATGGAAGCTAAAGCAATAAGCGTTCTAATTGTGGCTATTCTTGCAATTGGTGCATAGGTGTCAAAATAATGAACACATTCCTTTTTTGTGAAACCCTTAGCCACTAACATTGCCTTGAATTTATCAACTATACCATCTACTCTTAATTTCTTTTTGAAAATCCATTTGCATCCAATGGGTTTGGAACTAGGTGGAAGGTCCACCAATTTTTAGGTTTTTTTTTCCATTATGGAGTCCATTTCATCATTTATAGCCTCATTCTTAAATGCAACATCTTGAGACTTTATAGCCTTTTCATGAGTTTATGGATTAGATTCAAAATTCAAGACAATGGGAATAGAACTACTTATTGAGTTTCTAGTACCTTCTACCAAATATATGAAGAAATCGGGTCCATAAGTAGTTTTAACTATTTTTCTCCTTCTAGGTTCCACTTCATTTTCATCTACTTCCTTCCTTGAACTTTGTTCTTATTCAACACTATCTGAAATAGGCTTAGGAAGTGACTTGAACCTACTTTCATTGAAAATAGCATCCCTAAATTCAGTGATGAAATTTATTGAGTAATAATTATTTGGCTCCACCACCATAAATCTATAAGCTTTACTATGAAGTGCATAATCTAGAAATATAAAACCTATTCCACTTTCACCCAAGTTCTTTCTTTTTCGTTTAAGAACTCTAACTATAGCTCTACAACCCCACACTTTAAGGTCACATTGAAGTTCTACTTCATTTTTAAAAACTAAAAAAAGGCATAGCCTCATTTTTAGAATGTAATAAATAAACATAACAATATCTTATACAATCATCTATGAAAGTCACAAAATATTTCTTTCCTCCTAAAGAAGGTGTGGCATGCATATCACATAAATCACTATGAATTAATTCCAGGATTTTTGAACTTCTTTGAACACTTGAAAATAGTTTTCTAGTGATTTTAGTAAGCATACATGTTTTGAAATTTTCCATATTTATATCAAACTTTGGAAGTAAATCTAATTTAACCATATCGTTCACACGTCTAACATTCACATCTTGTTGGGATTTGTCAAAGAATTAAAAAAGTGAAAAATTCAGCATCAGGTCTGGTTGTGCGCCACGACCCAGCCTTATGCGCCGCGGCATCCAGTAAGTCCAGGACTCCTCCCCTATTGGTCGTGCCTCGGCCCAGCCTTAGGTGCCGCAGCCTCTAGCAGTTGGTGGTGTTGTGCCCTATTGTGCGCCGCAGCCTGCCCCGTTCTGAGTCGCGGTGCCAGGCACACTTGACACCAACTTTTGGGCACCTTGAGATGATGCATGGAACTTGGTTAAAATGCAAAGGATTACTTAGACTCTTAGAAAGCCATGAGTCTTTGGTTCTTGAGATCTAAGGAGATTGATCTCAAATATTGGATGAGGTAGTTGTTACCCTATATAAAGGGTCATCTAAGAGGATCAAAACAAGATTGAGAAGTGTGAGAGTGCAAAGACACAAAACACAAGAGAGACTCATTCAAGAGAGGCTGGTTATTTAGAGAGAAATACCCTCAAATCTGGAGAGGTCTTTCTAGTGAGAGAGAGTAGTTAAGATTGGGGATTCAAGGGCTTTGTAATTGAAATTTTCTTGGGAAAAATTCCAGGGAAACACATAGCACTTATCTCTTTCTTTTCTCTTCTTTCATTCTTCAAGAACAAGAGGATTCTTGAAGGGATGTTGCTGTAATTGTAAGAACTCTATTAATTTAGTGCAGAGAGTTTGGAATAGCTCATGGGAACGTAGGTACATTGCCGAACCTCGATAACAAATTACTTGTGTTCTCTTTTATGCTTTCATTCTTGTTTCAGTTTGTACAAATCATTCTGGATTTGGGTGTTTGAGAAAGATCCCAACCTGGGATCTTGAGGTGATTTTCTCAACAATGGTATCAGAGCTTTGGTTCTAGCAACAGTGGTATCAGAGCTAGAACAACGGGTATCCGGGCAAGATTAAAGAAAAATTCTTGGATGATTCAAGAACGGCGCTGAGATTAAGAGTTGATCGGGTTCTTGAAGTGTAGAAGTTGGAAAGCAATTGTGGGTGCCACATAAATCTTTGGATTTTCTCCGCAAGATGGGTTTGAACTTTATTGTTGAGAATTTTGAAGGAAAGGGAGACGTCGCCCTTTGGAAGTGGAAAATTAAAGCGGTTCTTATGCAACAAAAGGTGGACTTGGCTATTAGAGAAGAAGATGCTTTTCCAGCAAGTATCATGGAGGTCCAGTTGAATGAGATGAAGAAGATGGCGTACAACACCATCTTTCTACACATATCGGATAGTGTGATAAGGGAATGTGGAGATTTGGAAGATCCAACTGTCATTTGGAAGAAACTAGATGAGTTATTTCTTACCAAAACTCTCCCTAATAAGATTTATCTTCTTAAATAAATCTTTGCTTTTAAAATGGATCCTAATAAAGAGTTTCAAGATAATCTTGATGTGTTTAATAAACTAGTTCAACATTTGACTAGTTGTAGTATAACATTCCCGGATGAACAATTGACTGTTATGTTATTGAATTATCTTCCTGATTATTTTGAAAGTTTGATTAATGCTATTGAATATGGAAGAGATACACTAACTAAAGAAATTGTGATCAATGCTATAAGGGCTCATGATTTCAAAGCCAATATAAGGGAAGCATCAAGTGGGGAAGGTATGTTCGTTAGAGGAAGACCTACAACTCGGAATGGTAGCAAAAATTATGGCAACTACCAGGACAAACCAAAGGCTAGAGGGCAGAGCTATGGAAGATCGCATTCTAAACCGATGTTTGGAGGAAAGCGATGCTACTACTACAATAAGAAGAGCCATTTCAAGAAGATGATGAGGGATGAGAAAGAAAGAGGCCACACCAAGAATGGAGAGGCTTCGGTTGCTAAGGGAGAACAGCAATATAATGTTCTTGTTGTGTGCTCAAATGTGAGCGAAAGGCAGGGCAGCGAGAGATGGATCTTGGATTCCGGGTGCACTTATCATATGTGTCCTCACCGGGATTGGTTCAAGAATTTCAAGGAAACCGATGCGGGAATGGTTTTCTTGGGGAACAATACTTCATGCCAAGTGAGGGGCATGGGAGACATCCAATTGAGGATGTTTGATGGAGTTACAAGGCTGCTACGGAATGTGAGGTATCTTCTGGATTTGAGAAGAAATTTGATCTCATTGGGGTAGCTAGATTCCATGGGATATACATACAAAGTAGAGGGAGGAAAGATCAAGATAACCAAGGGAAATTTGATAGTGATCAAAGCAGCAATCAAGAATGGTCTCTATGAGATGATAGGAGAGACGTACATCAAGGATCAAGCTGCAAGCTTGATGACTTAGATTGATAAGGCAGTACTTTGGCACAATCGCTTGGGACATATGAGTGAAAAGGGGCTGTAAGTTCTCAGCAAGGATGGGTTACTTGATGGTGACAAGGTAGAAAAACTCAATTTTTGCGAGAGTTGCGTTCTTGGGAAGCAACATCGGGTTAACTTCAACACCGGAGTGCACAAATCAAAGGGGATCCTCAACTACATTCATGCCGAACTTTGGGGACCAGCAAGAACACCAACAAAGGGAGGTAATCTTTACTTTATATCTTTAATTGATGATTATTCTAGAAAGGTTTGGGTTTGTTTGCTTAAAAATAAATAAGATGCTTTGAATAAATTTGTGGTGTGGAAAAAGCTAGAAGAAACTTAAACGGGTAAGGTAGTTAAGGTGTTAAGAATCGATAATGGCTTAAAAATTTTTAATAAGAAATTTGAGAAATTCATTGAGTTAAATGGGATTCTAAGACATAGAACGGTTGTGAAAATACTTCATCAAAATGGAGTTGCTGAGAGGATGAATATGACCCTCTTAGACAAGGTTAGAGGCATGATAATAGGCTCCGGATTACCCAAATGTTTTTGAGGGGAAGCTGTGTCAACTGCTGCATATTTGGTTAATAGATCATCCTCCAGGGCTGTAGACTTTAAAACTCCCGAGGAGATGTGGAGTGGAAAATCTCCTGAGTTAAGCAACCTTAGGACTTTTGGGTGTGCTGCGTTTGCACGTCAAAAGGATGATAAACTTAGCCCAAGGTCTAGAAAATGTGTGTTTCTAGGATATGGTGAGGGGGTTAAGGGGTATAGGTTGTGGTCCTTAGAAACAAAAGGAACTAAACTTATAATAAGTAGGGATGTCATTTTTAATGAGCATTTATTTCCCTATTTGGAGAAAACTAACCCTGCAAGGGATAGTGGGCAAACTAGCCCGGTTTATGTGGAGCATAGCATCAAGAAAAATTATGTTACGGTAGAGCAAGGAAGGCAAGAGGGTTCGGACCAGGTAGAGCCCATTGATGAAGGCCAAGCTCAAGACACTCGAGAGGAGGCTGAACTAGAAGGGGATGATGCAGCAAATCGGAATGATTATCAGCTCACAAGGGACCGGGAAAGGAGGCTGATCAGACCACCTTTGAGATATGGTTTTATGGATTCTAATGTAACAGCTCCTTATTTAAAAGGAGGGAGTACACCAGAAACTTACATTGATGCCATGGAATATAAGGATTCATCAATATGGAAGCTAGTTATGGAGGAGAAAATGCATTCTTTGAGGAAGAACAACTCTTGGGAATTGATGCCCAAACCAGAAAAACAGAGAGTTGTGGATTGTAGGTGGATCTACAAGATCAAAGAAGGGAACACTCCAGGGGATGAAGTCCAGTATAAGGCTAGGCTGGTGGCGAAGGGGTTCACACAAAGAGAAGGCATAGATTTCACGAAAATTTTCTCACCGGTTGTGAAAAACAAGACAATAAGGATAGTGTTAGCTATAGTGGTCTAATTTGATTGGGAGATCGAGCAAATGGATATGAAGACAAAGTTCTTTCATGGAGAGCTTGACGAGACCATCTATATGAGACAACCCAAAGGCTATGAGGAAGGAAGGCATGGGGATTTGGTGTGCAAATTGAAGAAATCTCTCTATGGCCTGAAGTAATCACCTCGACAATGGAATAAGAGATTCGATTCCTTTGTAACTAGCTTGGGTTTCATGAGGAGCGATTATTATTCGTGCTTATACTACAACGGTCACAAGGTGGAGGAAATGATCATCATCCTCATCTATGTTGATGATATACTGTTGGTTGGAGGCAGCATGGAGAGGATAGGAAAATTGAAGTCTCAACTCAGTTCAGAGTTTGAGATGAAGGATCTTGGTCATGCACAGAAGATCCTTGAGATGAGTATAATTTGGGAAAGGGAGAGAAACAGGTTGAAGATTTCTCAGAATTCCTACATAGAAAAGATGATATCTAAGTTTTCTATGGAAGATTGTAAACCAGTAAAGGTTCCCCTTGCTGGTCATTTTAGGTTCTCCAGCGATCAATGTCCTAGAACGGATGAGGAGAAGAAGGAAATGGAAAAGGTCCCTTACTCTAGTGCGATTGGATCAGTCATGTTCATGATGGTAAGCACTAAACCTGACATTTCTCACGCAATGAGTGTTCTCTGCAGGTTTATGAGTAATCACAGAAAGGAGCATAGAGGATTAATAGGGATCCAATCGAGTGAAATCACGAGTCCATGTCCCTCATTGGGATTTTACTTCTAAAATCCACATACTAAAATTTTAAGCGAAAACACAACAACAACAATTAAATAGACAAAACAAACAAGTATCAAGAACACAACATTTATGTGGTTTGACAACCTATTTGCCTACATCCACCAACAAATTCGTAACTTTATTAATCTTCAACTACAACTTTTGGAAGAGTAAAGTTGTTAAGCGCGCACTATCTCACAACCCAAGAGCCCTAATATAACCAAAGCTCTCAACTTAGCTCTAGTTGTAAGTTCTCTCTCTACTTGACAACCCAAAACCCCAATATAGTAAAGCTCTCATCTTACCTTCAGTAGTAAACCCTTTTGATTTACAATGTATGCTGGAATTATGAGTATCCTTCTCTAGGACCCCTTTATATAGGGGGTATTTTTTTAATACTATTAAGGAAAGAACAACAACGTCATAGTAGACTACTACTATTACTACATGTACAAGTAATAATCTAATAGGAAATTACTACTACTCCTACTAGAAGAAGCAACTACAAAATAAGAAATAATTTTTTCAAACCAATTAGAAGTCTTCCTTGTGAGAATTTGAACCAAAATCCCAACAAATCTTCACTTTGGCACAAATTCTCTAGTTCATCATCAAATTTGACTTTATTCTTTGGTTGGTGCGATCCTTCCTTTTGGTCTTCCCATCTCATCTGCTTATTTTTCGAAGCAACCATCCTCTCATTGTTTGGCTCATCTCTTGATGTATTCATGAACAATTCTCTATCCTTGAACACACTTGGCCTCTTCAACTAATCTCAATTTGGAGGTACTGCGGGAACCTCCCCATCCATCCAAACTTTCTTGCTCACCATCGTGACTCTGTCCCCTACTCTAGGTGACAAGTACTCCGTCTTTGTCAACATACTACTCACCTAATTAGTGATAATGGAATTGAAAAATACTAATACACATATCATCACCCATCTTCTTTCATCAAATAACCCGATATTAATCATGCCTATTTTTGTATTTTTACCATTGGAACCAAAGGTCTGATACTAGTTGTTCGGATTTCACCTCTAAAATCCACCTATTAAAATTTTAGGCAAAAAACACAACTATGATAATTAAATTGGTAAAACAAACAAGTATCAAGAATACAATAATTTATATGATTCAGCAACCTCTTTGCCTATGTCCACCAACAAATTCATAACTTTATTAATCTTCAACTACAACTTCAGGAAGAGTAAAGTTGCTAAACTCTCACTACCTTACAACCCAAAAGCCCCAATACAATCAAGGCTCTCAACCTAACTTTAGTTGTAAGTGCTCTCTACTTGACAACCCAAAACTCCAATACACCAAAGCTCTCATCCTAACTTTAGTAGTAAACCCCTCTGATTTACAATAATGTATATTAAAATTATAAGTGTCTCTAGTCTTCTCTAATACCCCTTTATATAGAGAATATTTTTCTAATACTATTAGGAAAATAACAATACGTCATAATAGAATACTACTACTTGTACGAGCAACAATCTAATAGAAAACTACTACTACTCCTACTAAAACAAACAACTACAAAATAGGAAACCATTTTTTTCAAACCAATTAGAAGTTTTACTTGTGAGGATTTGAACCAAATTCCCAACACCTCTATGATAGAAAATGTATAGTACAAGCTGTAGTAATCATGGATTTCCAAATTGCTTACACTGTTTAACTAAAATTACAAAACCAATCACCAATACGACAGTCTCCAATCTCTCTTCAGGAAGTTTGGAATCCCCTTACTGGTTGCTCATAATTTTCCCATTGTACCTAAACCTAACCTACCAATTTCATTAACAATAAGCCATAAAATCACTAATAATCCTAATCCAAATTCCAAGAATCCACAACGCATACTAATTAGTATTCTTTTCAGCTCATAAGACTTTATCAGAAACCAAAAGTAAAACAAGAAAAAAAAAAGAATTATTTGTATGTATTCTTCATCTTCCCTAAGTGGACGACACCAGTACTTACAGAAACATTTGCTCTTTTTCTTCCATGTTTTTTTTTCCTTATTGCTATGGCAGCTGCATCTTGCCGCAATTTTTGGAAACAAATCATAATAACCTTTTTTTAAACTTTTAAAACCAAACAATTTTCTCTTTTAACTTTAGAGCTTTAATAAATTGTCCAATCCTTTTAATTTTTTAACCATTTTAGAAGGATTCACGGATGCTAATTGGATAAGAGAGAAAGAGGGTTATGCATCCACAAGCAGATAGATCTTCACACTTGGTGGATAAGCCATTTCTTGGGGTCTAAGAAACAGACCTCTATAACTGATTATTTATAGCACTTGCTGCAGAGAGAAAAGAGGCATAATGGATTTATTGTTGAAAATTCTTATTTGGCCAAAACCTGCGGCTACAATCTCTACTAGATGTGATAGTCAAGCTACATTGTCTCATGCATATAGCAATGTCTATAATGAAAAAGCAAAAGACATTGGTCTAAGACACAGCTATGTGAGACAATTGATTACCAATGGGGTAATTACTATTGAATTTCTAAAATCCATGGATAATTTGGTCGATCCTTTAACAAAGACACTTCCAAATAAAATGATAATTAAGACTGCACAAAGGATGGGTCTTAAACCCACATCTAAAAATCACCAATAATAAAAAATCACTCAATTCATGTTAAACATAAGTCTTGAGTTCAATGAGTTAAAAGTACATTATTTATGGTGATCGCAAGCACTGTGAAATTTAGTCATCCCAAATAAAAGTGCTTGGTTGCCATAATGAAAAAAGAGAAGGATGAGCAAACAGCTCTTAATAGGCATATAAAAAAATTCTTTGCAATGTTTTAGTTATGATACACTCTTGATATAGCCTGTGAATGTAAAGTGAGGTCCTTTATGTCGAGTTCAAGGCTTTGACTCTAGAGTACTAATGATAACAAGTTACACATTACATGATTGTAGTGTATAAGATTTTTTTTAACACTTGTATGGGGAGAAGTATTATATGTGAGATGTAACCGATTAATCAATAAGGATATATGGTACAAGGTTTATCGTCTATTTTCAAAAAAAAATATTAAAATCAAGAGCATCTCCACTTTAGATGTACAAGAATTATAAATGATTATTTATTAAGATATATATGAGACGGATTCCGATTCTCTCAATTTTGAGAGGGAACTTTTAAGCTCATGTTAGATTCATCTGAACCCTTCAATTATTTTGAATGGACAAGATTTTGCCAACAACTAAAAATAATGTCATGTCATCTTTTAGACCAATTAAAATACACTTAACAGAGTTAACACAAACTGTCATTACATGATACAACTCTAGAACGAACACAGAAAATAGAATATAGCAAACAATAATAAAATACAGAATTAGAAGATTTCAAATTTAAATCCTAATCCCAATTAAATGAAAAATACCAAATAACCATTGACGATCACTTATGTCTTAACCATGTATAATTCAGGTTTTGATAGCTTAATTTCTCTACAAATGAGATTTAGGAAAAAGAAAACCAACAAGAGACCGGAGGTAACTTGTCGACAAAGCTGAGAACCCACGTCCCAAGAGGTAGCTGAAGGTTGCCCGAGTTGAAGAAGATGACAAGCTTTGAGAGGGACAGCAACACAAGGAGTGAAGACAAGGAAGGAACCGGTTAAGTTTTCAGTATTCTAATTTTTATTACAAGATAAAACATTTAAAAATGCTGAAAATAATTTTAGAAGAAAAACTAACAGCAGTTTGTTGTTACTCTGTTAATTGTACTTTAATTGATCTAAATGATGACATGAAATTATTTTAATTATTGGCAAAACCTTGTCCATCCAAAATAATTGAAATGTTAAGATAAGCCTAACATGAGTTTAAAATTCCTTCTCAAAATTGAGAGAATCGAAATCCATATGAGACTTAATTTGAAGTTACTTTTATCACACCTTAGTTAATAATCAATAATGATTTTACAAATTTTATACTTTGGTGCTCGATATAATATAATTATTATATATATTAGTTTTACGAATCAACGGTTCAACACAATTGACTCACCGGTTGAACCAATGACTCGATGTCACGATCGGTTCGATGTCTAGTCTGATTCACATAACTATAGTCTGATAACACCAACAGAAAAGAAAGCGGAAAGAGCAACCACAAAAGAGGCAATGGGTTGGTAGGAGGGCAGTGCAATCACGCATATAATAAACTATGCTTAAAAGGAAAATTGAATTGCAAACCGATCCCACCGAATCCCTTTAAAAGAATTAAAAATAGTTTATTGCAGGGTTAATCGCACTATTTATGGTGAAAGATCTGCACTGGGGTTCACAGTCGCGTTGGAGGGAGAGGAAAAAGAAACTAACTATAGTTACTATAGGATTCACTAAACTTTTTTTTTTTTGTTTTTTATAGCAATGAATCTTGACTCATACTTCATTTAACTAAATCCTAATTAAATCAAAATTTACGCTATAATTTAGGTTGTGGACCTGAATAAACATTTCATTAATTACGTACGCCTTGCATATAAGGTCCACCTAAGGATGGAGAGTTCATTGAATCAACTAGGGTCAGAGTTTGAGACTTCTGAGAATCATTTTTTCATTTCTTAATTTTATATTATAATAATTTCTTTGTCATAGCTAAATTTATCATCGTTAAAATTGTATTGCATAAATCATTTATGTTTGTCATTGATAGAGTTGCTTCGTCGATTTTTCTAATATCATATTTAGAATTCTTTATTGAGAAGTGACCACTTAATTCAAGGTCAGGAGACATGTGACCATTGCACATCAAGAAGAGATATTTAGAATATTTAAGAGCATTTTTTTATAAGTAGAATATTTAAGTGCAATTATTGTTTATATTCTATGCTTAGATAACTTACTATGTTTCAATTATTCTCTTAGTCACCCCTTCAGTCTGATCTCCACCAAAGATTCTTGCAATTTTGAAATCTAAAATTTTGGGCCTCATATCTTTGTCTAGTAATATGCTGTTTTCAAATCTTGGTGGAGACAAAAAGATAGAGAAGTCCTCGTGCAGTCCCAATTGTATTTGCACAAGAACTTCTCTATCTCTTTATCTCCACCAAGATTCTAGGCCACGAATAATTCACAGAAATTTGAAAGCAAGTAACATATTACTAGACAACAACATGATGCCCAAAATTTCAGATTTCAAAATTGCAAGAATATTTGGAGGAGATCAACTGAAGAGACGAGTAAAAGAATAATCAGAACATACCTATACATAGACCCATAATTGCACATAGAATTTTTTTTTAAAAAAATTCTTGCCGTGAGGAGGTTTCATGTCTTCTGAATATGCGTTAAGAGTATGAGCAATTCTCAATGAAATAATATGTATTCAGCTTTGATGTGTTAGTCCGGGAGATAATAAGTCTTACATTTGAAAACCTGGTCGAAGTTTCTAGCGTTTAGCTGAGTATGATGCTTCCTTTGAGAGGCAGACTGCGACACAAAAGGTGCCAAACGAATGATGGACATTGTTTAAACTGGTCAACATACCAATCCAAAAAGTTATTTTCTTTGTAATTTTATCTGCAATTTCGATGGTCAAAACTGTAAAGCTATTATCTTTCCAAAAAAGTAAATTTTGTAATATGAAAATGTAATCAAATAATCATATTAGATCTAAGGCTTTAGATAATTAATTGATTCTTGTTGGGTCAGTAGTCACAATAATACAAGAGGAAAGATGCATTAAGGGAGGTTTCTAGGTAACAATGAGTCTTTTTTTGTCACCAATTTGTTTCTTCTCAAATAAAAGTAGATTATATAGAATGAATGCTAGAGCAGAAAAATCTATCCACCAGCTTCATACTTACCACGGGTAATCCTAACCTTTAAAACCAAATAATTTTCTCTTTAAACTTTAGAACTTTAACCCTTAACTTATATATATAATACATATATATTATATATGTTAATTGTAATGACCCCTACCTGGTTGAGGTAATTCTAGCAGGTGCATCGTGTTTTAAAAATATAACCAAATTTCTTCCTAGTTACATCTTTTCTAAAAAAATTAACAAGTGATGATAACACATAAAATTCTTGGGGAAATTCTTACTTTCAAAGAAATCAATATATAAAAATAGAGTGATCCACTCAAATACAAATCCCTATATTAGTACTTATAGAAAACTTGTTCATAAATTCCAACAAAACCAATATCCATCAAATATATATAAATCCTTGATCAAACTATTCAACACAATTTCCAAGGTATATAGAATTCCATTATCATTTAGAAATTCTAATCTTAAAACTCTATTTAAATAAATAAGAAATCTCCGTTATGCAACTTAAAAAAATTAAATCTAAAAAAGATTGACTCCTTAAGGATGCCAGATACTATATTTTCACTAAGCATGCGCCAACAATCACGGGTTGATTGAGGATTAATGAACCTACAAACACAATTGAAAGAAGTTAGGATAAGCTATATAGCCTAGTGAGATAAAGTTAAACCTCATATAGATAAAACCACGTCTACAAATCTTATACATGTATCATACAATTACATAAGAAGTAGGGATTGAGTTACATACACAAATACTAGCATAATAGTAACTTTACTAAAACAATTAATCAAATTCGCCAACAAGCTTTGAAGTAAACCACATTTCACAAGTTACAGAAAATCTCATTAAAAATCTTATAAATCAAAAAACAATTCTCTTCAACACGAGAAACATTTCTTATTCTAAATACACAATTGAAGATCAATGAAGATGAAAAAAATTTGAAATCAAAAGTCAAACAAAACTCACACCCTTTTCTAGGCCAAGCATATCACATCACTCCTTTTTGGGCCAAACATATTACATCGTCCCTCACTAGGCCAACCATGTCACAATACCTCTCACTAGGTCAATCATATCACGATGCCCCTCGCTGGTCCAATCATATCACAACGTCCCTTACTGAGCCAATTATATCACGATGTCCCTTACTGGGCCAATCATATCATGACACCCCTCACTAGGCAAACCCATTTTTCATGAAAAACATTTATAAACATCAACTTTTTCTCATAATGTAACAAATTGATTTATCAAATTATCCATACTCAACATAATATATACTTATTATATATTAAAACGTCAAAGCAAATAGAAGGAGTAGTAACTATAGGATATGTATAGAGAAACACTCACCTCGAAAGCACCAAAGAAAGCTTGACTCAAGAAGCTAGAGTGCTAGTACTCTTGTCTTCACCCTAACGTATACATAAATTAATTCTAAATCAAGAGCTAAGGTTATGTAATACCCGTATTTGTAAAGTAAGGGTAAAAATATAATTTAATAAATACGACATGACATTTAAAATAAAATATATGTGAAAGGTTTATTATTATTTGAATAAAATAATTCTTTTGAAAAAAAATGGATGCATGGAGGCATAATTACAAAGAAAATGGAAAACAAAAAAAAATTTGTGAACAATATAAAAGAGAGGGAAAAAGAAAAAAAAATTCTAAAAAAAAAAAAAACAAAACAAAACGTGGCAGTAGGTGTTGCCACCTACTGCCAAGTTAATTGAATGGCTTTGCATGTGAGCCACGTCCCAAAATCGTGGCAGAAGTTTGAGAATGCTGAGACTTGATACTTTTACACACACACACACACAGAGGACCGAAAGAAAGGTTGAAAGAGCAAAATTTTGAAGGAGTTTACGGGGGAATACACACGCACACACACACACACGGAGACCGAGAGAAAGGTTGAAAGAACAAAATTTTGAAGGGGTTGACGGGAAAATTTTATAGAGAGTCACGGGAAGCTAAAGGTAATAACATAATGTTTATTTTTGAATTTTTAGCATACATGAAATTTCCTGGAATTCAAAGTGAGAATTTTCAAAGGGTATAAATTAGGAAGAATTGAAGAATTAATTAGATTTAAAATAAATGTTATGTCAGGTGTTGACGATCAGAAATCAGGGAAAATTGCTGAGAGGAGCAGGAAAGGCAAGGAGGTGATCCACGGGTAGCTCTACGTGCTAAGTTGTGAGTTAGATTTACTTTAAGTAATCTAAATAAAAAATGAAATATCTAGTGATAATATTAAAATAAATTATTAACTTATGCTTTGGTGATATATGAAAAATTGATTGACAGGTAGATAGGAATTTTGGACATATAGAAAATTTTTAAGTGAGAAATAATATTTTTGGAATAATAAGTTGATTTAATAATAAAAACGATAAGTGAAATTGATAAAGAATGAGACTTATGATATGTCTAGTAATAGTAGAATGCTATTATCAAGTTATGTGAAATATAATTGATTTAATATTGAAATACCATTTATACAAATTGAGTACTTCTAGTAAATTTAATTCACTGAGCTTGTGAAGCTCACTCCTCATTGTACCACGATTTCAGGTAACAGGCATGACAAATAGTTTAGTGAGTTGAGGTTCAAACGAAATCATTATCTGTAAGCCACGTACGTATCCACATCCTCAGACTAAGGAGAAAATAAAATATAAATTTATTTGTAAATATTTATGCATTTTTCGTTGTATATAATGTTTAAGTCAATATCAAAATAATGTATCTCCCCTGTTGAAGGTTGAAGATTGATGTAAAAAAAAAATTTCTATTGGTGTTATTTTTATTGTTGCGTATATGTGTCGTGCTGGGATTTTCAAAATGTGAAAACATCGTCTCTGGAATTAATTATCCACATATAATTAATTCCCATCTATATAACCCAAGCATTGAGTATAGTTTAGGAAACATATGTATTTAAACACATGTGTGTGCGTATATATATAAAAGGTTTTTGAGATAAATCCATTTTATTAAGTTTGGGTTTAAACAAAAACTGATATGGATTTCATTCTCGTATAATCTTCTTAAATTTATTAACTCTGGCTCTAATGTTTCCTTTTAACACCCCTGATCCATCCTAAAATGAATTTCCAAATTTCTGTTTTGTGAATAAGATTAATGATAAAAAAAAAGATAAAACCAATTTACATATGCCAAACTTATAACTGTATATATTTTCTTATGTAAAAGATAAACTCTAATAACATGGCACATGTTATTTAAAAAAAAAACATAAAACCATTATTGAACTTAGAGAAGAAAAAGTAAATTTAATTTAAAAAACGTAAAAAAATTATTGCACTAACACCTCACAAGAAATAGAAGATATGAACCCAAAATGAATAAAAAGAAAAGAAAAGAAAAGATTCATCATACAAAGAACATTAGCACAGAAACAGTAATAACATGAAGCTATTATTTAAGAAGAATAACATATACACCAAAACGCACGCATTAATTGTAGGCAACAATTCAAGAAGAATAAGTTAAAGTATGTTTGTCGAGAGGGAGAGAGAAGAGAAGATAAGGAGATAGGAAGTGGGTTGGCAGTATTGCAGATCCCCTGTTATAAAACCTATAATACACTATGTTTAGAAAGAGAATTGAATTACAAACAGATCTTGTTATTAAAAATAGTTTATTGCAGGATTAATATAACTCTATTTACAGTAGAAGAACTCCTCTCGGACTTATTTGCACTATGGACTATGGACTTATTACAATTATAATTATATTTGCACTATGGACTTATTTACTGTACTAAGATTTTAGGTTACGAATAATGCAAAGTGATATAATGACTTTGAATTATAAAAAAATAAAAATATTTGAATTATATTTCCATTGGATCATCACTTATTCAATGAATAGAATAGATATAATGACTAAAAAAATAAAATAAAAAGAAGCATTGGTCTTTTAATCAAAATAAACATAATCGAGAGTTTGTTTGAAAGAAGAAAGCTCCTTCCGATTTATCATATATAGCTTCTTTTTTTTTGTTGAAAAGAATCATTTTATGAGGTCTGAATATTAAGTATGAATCAAAGTTCGTTTGTGATCTATTTCATATATTCCATGCTTCAGATATTAAAATGAAAATCCAACGAGGTAAAACCATCTTATCCAAGATGACAGACCCATTCTCTAAACTATCAATAGGCTGACTGACAGAGAAAAGTAAAACGAGTGCTGGACAATGTCCAAACTAAACATACCAATTCGAAAAGTAACTTTTGTTTTATGAAAATGTAATCACATCATAAGGATAGATAAAATATGTTGTCTAAAGCTGAAGTTATTCTTGCTGGGCCGGTAGTCACAGTAGTAGAAGAATGATGCATTTAGAGAGGTTTCTAGATAACAGTGGTTCTTTCTTTTTGTTACCAAACTGCACCTTCTCATGTAAAGGCAGATTATTAGAATAAATGCTAGAGCACACAAAAACCTATCCCTCAACTTCTTGCTAAAGTCCTAATTAAAATACAAGCTTTACAAAAAAAAAAACCCTACTTAACCTTTAAATTTCCATCAACCACAAAAAAAAAAAAAAAAGACAAATGGAAATCAACCAGTGGTCAACCTATTCTATAATATATATCTATCAAAAAAACAAATTCTGTCATTCACATTTAACAGCACTGGCAAGTCAGCATCATATTCACACACAAAAAAAAAAAAAAAATCTTGAAAAAAATGCAATCATCAATTCATATAAACCGCAAAACAGAAATACAAACAGAAACAATCATTCATTCTTGAGTTGAATGTCAATGCAATCATCTTTTTATTCTTTTATTTTCTAAATGGGTCATGGAACTGACAGATCTTGGCACTAACAATTGCAGGCCAAAACATGAAATTGCTGAATGCAATAACAAAGAAGGAGCAACATCATATAAGTATAATTATCAGTAACTTTTTTAAAACACTCGAACAATTTGTAGTACTAGATATCCAATTCAACCGCTTGTCTAATGCTATTTTAAAGATATCCATATCTATCAAAAGCTTTCTCAAAGTTTTGGACCAAATCCAACATCTAGGTTGAATTCAATCTTGTGGGGACATCTAGACACAATAAACTTTTACTTTCTATCTTCTCTAGCTCAATAGACTCTCTAAATTTTTTCAACCTAGATGGAGAATGCCTTACACACCTCACAAGACCCCTAACTCGAGCAATCAAACCCTTTCCCTCCGTCAAGCAATCCATAACAACAAGATAAATTATCTGTGCAATACACCTAGTAAAGCATTTCCCCACCCATAATGCTAGTACCCCAAAGACCTTTTTTTTTTTCAAGTACCCTACAACATTATCATTTGTTGCCGCGCTATCTAATGTAAGAGCAAGGGCAGAACTAGGATTTTTTTCTTGAGGGGACCAAACTAATATTTTTTTTAATAAAAAAATCATATCATACAATACAAGAAATCGTAAATGAACTCTATCGTTACTCAAACCCACGGTCACATGGAGCAAAAAGTCTCTTCAACCAATAAGTTCAAAGGTATGGAACAACCAAACAAATCTATTAAGATAATATTATTTAATGGGTTAAGATCCTCTTCAGTAATTAAAATAATTTTTTGGATCATTGGATGAATGTCACATCATCTATTGGATTGACATGATACTCATTTAATAGTGTGTTGATCAAAAATTTTCTCTCAATTACTGAAGACGATCTTGGTTCTAACTCAATTAGGTTGTACACATAAATGTATATGATCAAAATATAACATATATAACAAAAAGAGAGATAATAAACTTCATAATTGTTTCCCTTTTAAGTTGTGCTCATCTTATTTCTTGGATAGAAACTAGAAAGCATAACTAAAAGAATTTTCTTAAGTCATATATTCTCAACTCTTGACTTTTGAAAATTAAAAAAAATATATATAAAATTATTTATCTAAATTTCTAATTTATATTTAATACTTTTAATTTTGTAAATAACATTCATTTTTTCATGATCAAATTAACATATTTTATGTTAATTATTAATTAAGTGAAAAAACCAAAAAAAAAATTATATAGATCAAAATTATAAAAATTTAAATAAATACTAATACCTAACAAAGCTTGTTAATTAAACGAAGCACCTTTCATTAGAAAAAACAAACAAGTACCTGTCCTAAATCTCAAGTGCACTTGCAAGCCAAATGTCCACTTGAGAGAGTTGCGCGCAACTTGAAAGATTGCTAGCTAGTGGCTGTTATATTATGTTTTTACTCCATAACTTTTAAAGTGGGTCATCCAACTTTCTCTTTAGAACTTTGGGTGGGGCCGCAGGTCAACGTGTAAGTGGTAAGACAAACCTTTTGTCAGTTTTTTAAAAATTGTTTTAATTTCACTTTCCCATTTACATACAATTGATACGGAATTAAAGACATGCAACAGCCATAAAAACTCTAAATCTTGCGAAGATTAGGGGTGATTTTGAGATAGATCGGCACTGGGGTGAGTAAGATCACCGTGAGTGATAGGAGGTGATCTTCAGACAGCCGGTGGCTACCAGCGGCCGGGAATTTCAGCAGGGAGATGGTTTAAGGTTTCAAACGGGGGTGGGGGTTTATCTTCCATCTTTCACCCCACTCTTGGGTTAAAAGAAAATGACATCTACTTTGCTTTTAATTAAAAAAAAAGCATTATCATTTTATATAATTAATGAATAAAATTAATCGATAAATATTATTTAGATTAAAATGTTTTCATTTACTGCACAATAAAAGTAAGATTGTTTTTGAAAAATCATAATTTTTAAAATTTAAAATTTTTTAAAAAAATTAGGCATACATTATTCATCGAACTCATCATTCACGAGCCTAAGATCAATTGATTCGGCTGTGAGAGAATTTATAGGTCGCATTTGGTAGCTCTCAACAAGAATTTTCAAAACGCTACTAGAAGTATATTTTTTTATTTATTTTTTATCATTGATTGTTTTGGTATCGCTAAAAAACTCTGGAGACAAAAAATTAAATCAATAATTTTATTTATTTACCAAATTAAGCTCTTATTTGTGTATATATCAACTATTGAACTTTCAAAGAAAGACAACAGAGACCTTTCATTATTTAGATATACAAATGTTCTAGATGAGCCTTTCATTACCTAGCATCTAGCATTGTGACTGTTACTTGGTTCACAGTACATGCTTCATCTTGCTTGCTTGAAGATGAATCAGTTTCTACAGGATTTTTTCCTAGGCAAAAACCAGGGGTTTTAGGATGGGCCATTGTTGCAGTTTCACTACTCAACATCAAAACCACAGACGCCATGCTTGGCCTATCTTTTGCTCTCTCTTGCACGCATAAAAGGCCGACTTGTATGCATCTCAAGACTTCATTTGCAGGATATGAATCACCCGCAGCTGAGTCTACTAGTCCCAATCCTTCCCCTTCTTTCCAAAACTTCCACGCCTGTCATAATTTTAATTTAACTTTTTAGTCAGGTTAACCCAGTGATATGACTAATGTTAAAGAAATAATCAGTTGAAGAAGAATCATATTGAACTCTTAGTACTTACATGTCCAAGAAGGTTAAGTTCTCTATTTGCTTGATAAAATCCTCTGTTCTTTTTGCCACTTACAAT
The DNA here is from genome assembly GCA_023935145.1 of Bretschneidera sinensis. NCBI lineage: Eukaryota > Viridiplantae > Streptophyta > Magnoliopsida > Brassicales > Akaniaceae > Bretschneidera > Bretschneidera sinensis. The sequence goes on along the minus strand of CM043697.1, from coordinate 98,595,622 downwards.
CTCTAACACTAAAACACCAAAACTGAAAACATCTGATTCACTGAGAAAACCCCATCCATTGCATATTCAGGAGACATATAACCACTGTATGCCATTAACATAGTGATATGAATAAGATTGGGAAACAGAATTAGCCTTGGATTTGGAATTGAGTATAGAAAACTAGTTATGTGGTACTTACTATGTTCCAACCACTCTTCTAGTGTTTGCTTCCGTTTGATCTCCACCAAAAATCCGAGCCATGCCAAAGTCTGATATTTTTGGATTCATTTCTCTATCAAGTTAAACAATGCTTGCTTTAAGATCTCTATGGATGATTCTGAACCTGGAGTTCTGGTGAAGATATAGAAGTCCACGTGCAATCTCGCAAATAACGTTGAAGTGCCTTTGCCAGTTTAGTAAGGAGCTTCTTGCTTTATCTGCAAAAATTCTTACATTAGTATAAATTCCACGAATTCAAACTCCACCCTTTGTCTGGTTTTTGAAAGGTTAAAGAAATTTAACCAAAAGCTTATTTAAGTACTGAAGGGTACTAACTGAATAAAACAGAATCCAGGCTTCTGTTTTCCATGTACTCATAAATTAGCATCTTTTCATCCATCCCAGTGCAGCAACCAAGAAGTCGAACAACATTTCTATGTTGAAGTTTTGCAATCAATCTGACCTCATTCTTGAACTCTTCAATTCCTTGCCCAGGGTTCTTTGAGAGCCTCTTTACTGCTATATCTTGACCATCAATCAGCCTACCCTGGCATTTGCATACAGACTTCTGTAAAGGTTACATTTTGGGTGCATTAGCAACTTTCCTCATAGCAGAGAGTTTACCTTGTAAACACTACCAAACCACCTTCTCCAAGTTTGTTTTCGTTAGAAGAGTTGTCTGTAGCTGTTACAATGGCATCAAAATCGAACAATGGCAGTTCAAGCTCATCTAGTTTACTTTCACCTGAGGACTCATTTAATAAAAAATCTTCGCATCTCTCACGGAGGCCTGGTTTAGAAATAGTGAGAGAAACATTAAGACAAAATATAAACAATCACTTGAATATAGTCATTTATCTAAACTTTATGTTACCTCTCTGTTCTGGATTTGCTTTTGTTTTATTTAGCAATGCCTTCCTCTTCCATAGGAAGCAACTAATTAGTCCTAGAAGCAAAATGCCAACACCAACCGTAATGCCAATAATTAAAGCACTTGAATTTCTGGCATAACCTGAAAATGAACAGATTTAAACAAGCATTATATATTGTGATACAATTCTTCTGTTTGGTTAAAAAAGATATGGGATTGAGGTAATCTCATTCCATTTCTAATCCCACCAGGTGTGGGATTAATTTTTTATCTCCCTTGGTGGGATTATCTTTACTATGAACATGTTTGTCTAATTGTCTTTACTCTTTTATAATCAAGTATATTATTCTTTATATTTTAGTTTTTATATGATTAACATTTTATTATTTTATTAATATTTAAATACTATTTTATTTTGGTCAATTTTTTTTCTATTTGGATGTAAAGGTATTTCGGCAATGTTTGGGAATGTTTTTAAGCATTTATTAAAAAAACTTTTTCTTAAGAGAAAAGTAACAAAAAAATTGTTTTAATCAATGCTTAAAACAATTCCCAAGTAGCTTATATATTAATGGTTATTTTGACACTATTTTTTTTTCAAATAATTTTGATAAGTTTAGGGTATCATTAATTGGCAAGGCAAAATATTTAGGGTATCAAATACAACTTAGCCCAAACTTGAGAGTGTAAAATGAAATTAAGCCTAATCAAATGTGGCAAAATTTAACCCGATCCAAAAAACTCAGTATGATATGTTAAACTCAAAAATATATTAAAGTAATATAATTTGATTTGGTTCAATTTAAAACTGAGTGATCCAAAACTCGAAATTTCTTGATCTTAAAATGATTCAAACTTGATCTGACTCGAAAAAATTCATCCAACTCGAAACCCGAATTAACACAAATTTTTTGTAAAGAAAAAAAATTTCTTTTGAAATGCATCACCTCATGATTAACACAAAAATCTATCCAACCCGAAACCCGAAATAAAGCAAAAAATATTCTATAATATATTTCAATTGGGAAAAAATATGAGTAACGCTATACTCACTGCAGCAAAAGAACTATTTTGCATTCGGCATAGCTAAGAATTCTTTGTCAATAACACGTGAGGAGCATTCAACAGAAACGTCCAAGAGACCTCAATTTCTTTTGAAATGCATCACCTCATGATTAAATATTATAGAGCGGTGGGATTTTCTTAGAGTGTGACCCAAAATTCGGTTTCTTAGTAGTTATTATGATATAGTTCGTTAATAATAATTATTATTTTTAAAAAATTTAAATACTAAAATTATTATTAAATTTTTCATAATTATTAATAAATTTTTTAATTTCATAATAACTCCCACAAAAATATTTATGATATCATTATATTTTTTATAGTATAATTGCTTTCAAGTATTAACTCTTAACTGTTTAACACTAATTTAGGAGCAACACCTCTCCGAAAAATTTATGAGTATATATTACAGTTTTGGAAGAGAACCAAGATGGATTGTTCGATTTTGATCATTTGTGTTATGAAAGGGATTAATATATGTACGAAGCACATTAATTATTCATGATATTGATATATATATATATATATATATATATATTATAATACATAATTCAATTTTAAATCAAATGAAATTTTATTAGTAATTATGTGAAAATTTATTAATAAATTTTTATATATTTTTAATTAAATTATTGTTAAGATATATATCTCTAAAAAACTAATCAATTATCTAATAATTCAATTACATGTGACGGAACTAAAATAGTAAAATAACAATTTACTCTAAAAAATATATTGATACGAGTGAGAGAAAGGTGATCGTTCGTATGCTTTTTATGTTCATTGTAATAGTTTAAATAGCTGCGCTTTGATTATACTCATCCAGAATAAATAAAAACTAATCAAAGTAAAATAAAATAAAGAAAGAGGGAAATAGACGTACCATAATCAGAAGCTGCCAATCTAACATATCTTGGCCACTGTCAGCAAATTGCCTCATGTCCATGAGATCACCAGTCCAAATCACACAGCCTGTGCCCCCATTTCTAATATCTGTGTTAGCATAAGCAGTGCAAGAACAATTCCTCAAGCACAAATCTTCACATTCCTTAAGACCCATCTTCCTTTCCACAAACGAAGTTGTACTCTCTGGTAGCTTCACGTTCTTCAAATGCAAGAACTTGTCTCCCATACTTGTCAAATTCGTCCTCCTAACGCGCCCATCAGACCCATCTCTTAAGTTCCACGCCCGTGGGTTCTTGGGGTCGAACCCTCTCAGGCATTTGCACACTGTTGAAGTTGGTGAAGCATTCGAATCACGGATCCCAAATGGACCGCGCTCCCTGTAGTCGTCACACTGGTCTTTTGGTGCATACCAAAATGGGTTCCATTCTTGGCTATCTTCAATCCATGTGAACCGTTGAAGTAACCCAGATGGGTTAACAGTCAATATTGAATATATAGATTTGTTAATTAAATTAGAGTAGTATACCTCATCTTGATCAGCAACAAAATAGAAATTGATGTAATTGAGGGGTTTCATCTCTGGTACACCGCTAAATCTTAATCCATTCCATGGGCCGCTTCTGTATTCTACTGATTGTTTGTTCCACAAGAAAATTTCTGGGAATCCATGAAATTCTAGCTTGAAAGAGAAATCCCCTGAAGAAGGATCATTTGGGTTCCTCCAAGATGTTATGTACCTGTCAAAACCTGTTCTAAGATCCCAACCCAGTTTCATTTCTGGTAACAGAGTATCAGTTGGATAATCAAAGCTTTACCAAGGATACTGTTCTGGATTATCGTTGTTTTCTTCTCTAAAGACAAGGTTTCCATTGTCTAGCAGCTGTGCTACTGGGTTAACGGTACCCTTGGTCTGATTCGATGACCAGACAGGAGTATTCTCGTACTGATCAAGAAGAACAATGCTTTGATTTGAAATCTTCAAGATTCCTGACGAGTTTGTAAGTGGGTTGCCTCTGTTTGCAACCCACATGTAAGTTTTTTTGGGGATCTTCCAGTACCATATCCCCACGTACCATTTCCCTGATGAACCGTCTGGTGTGAAGAAACCGAACTCGAAAACATCTCCCGCAGAGACAAGAATCTGGTTGTTTGTGAGGGATTGTGTTGCAGTTAAGGTTTTTATGGAGATGAAAATTGACGGGAAGGAAGTGAACAGAGAGAAGAACAAGAGGGTGCAAAGATGGTGCCTTGTTGATGCAGGAGGATCCGAGTCAGATGATGCTGAGTTGTCAGATAGTAAGTTGTTTGCACTGAGATACATTGAGTTGGCAAATCAGCGCAAAGATAGCAAGTGGGCTACCTAGACCAGTTTACAGCGTTTAGCGGGCCACGGGCTCAGATCGGGTCCCAGAGACCCTAGTCTGATTGGAAACGGGCTTCCGGGCAAAACTTAGGCTTTTAGTCTTAAGCAACATCATTTTTAAGCCAAAAAACGACATTTAGGCCCTCAATTTGGCAGTTTTAAGTTTTTAAGGTAACCTTTTATTTTATTTGAAATTACTTTAAATTCGGATTTAATTTTCTTGTTTTAGCTTGACCTTATAAATAAGGTTTTAGGGTTTAGTAAACATTATTATTGATTTGCATAATTTTGAATAAAATCAGAGTTGTTCCTCTATTTTTTAAGGGTTTTTTCTCTTGTGTTATTTTTTTTCCCTGTGAATTATCTATTGAAAACTAGCCTGCAGAAAAATCACTATTCTGCCCGGTGTCAATTGATATAAAAGCTTCAGCATCTTCTTGGGGTGAGATTTCATCAGTTTCCATGGCTGGTGGTCGTGGTCGTCGCGGGCAGGTTTCGAACGAGGAAGCCCCACACCGTGATCGTAACATTCAGGATGCGATGATTGAGGATTTACAAAGGCAAGTCGCAGAGTTAACCTAGCATCTAGCGGCGCGGAATTTAGGTGATCGTGAGATGGAAGATCACGATTCCGATTCCAGTTTAGAAAACCCGCATCACAGTTCTGGTCGATTCAAGGAGCACCATGGTCGGGAGGATGGTTATGAAGACCTTGGATTCAGAGTGGATCTGCCCGAGTTTTCTGGTACGTTATAGGCCAAGGATTCGTCGATTGGTTAAATGAAGTAGAGTGTATTTTCGAGTATAAGGAAGTCCCAGATCGTGTCAAAGTGAAATTGGTCGCCATCAAACTCAAAGGTAGAACATCTGCGTAGTGGAAGCAGTTGAGGTGCTCACGCGATCGGCAGGGTAAGGCCAAGATCACTGATTGGGAGAGGATGAAGGAGAAGATGAAGGGTCATTTCATTCCTTTCGGCTACACTCAAACCCTGTTTCAACGACTTCATTCGTTGAGGTAAGACACGAGATCAGTTGATGATTACACAGAGGAGTTCTATCAATTGATAGCCTAGAATGATTTATCTGAGACGGAAGAGAAGATTGTGGCAAGGTATTTAGAGGATTACGATAGCCCCTGCAGGATGTCCTCAGCCTTCACTCGTTGTTGACCATCTTTGAAGCATACCAGCATGCACTTGCGGTGGAAAAACAGCATAATAGGAGGCCAATGAACCGAAGCAGCGATCAAAGCAGTCGGTCAGTTCGCCCTCAAGAATTTTGTCCTGCCCAGCAACCACCCCAAGGTAACCCTAGCTCAAATATTAGATGTTTCAGATGTGGTGAACAGGGACACAAATCGACTGAGTGCAGGAAGCCTGCTAGTCAGAAAGGCAAAAATCTCCTAATTGAGGATGACATGGTAGACGAAACTGAGGAGGTTGGAGAGCTTGTATATGACGATGATGAAGATGGAGATGTGTTGTATGGAGATGGTCATGAGACCTTGGTTGTTCGTAAGACTTTACTGACCCCCAAGGGCGATACAGGGGACGATTGGTTGAGGACCAATATTTTCCACACGACCTGCACAGTTGCAGATAAAGTCTGCAAGATGATCATTGATAGTGGTAGTTGCGAGAACGTAGTGTTTGAAGAGGCTATCCAGAAATTACAGTTGAAGACAGATCGTCATCCCAAGCCGTATAAATTGTCGTGGTTGAATAAAGGCAGTGAGGTAACAGTAGATAGGCGATGCCTAATATCTTTTTCGATTGGTAGGAAATATTTTGATAATGCTTGGTGTGATGTTGTGTCTATGGATGTTTGTCATGTATTGTTAGGCAGACCTTAGCAGTATGATCGTAGTGTTATCCATGATGGGCGAAAAAATACCTATTCCTTTAGCATCAAAGGGAAGAAGATTGTGTTGGCACCTCGCCGGGAAGGAACCACTCCTACCCTGGTAGCCAGTAGTACTAATCTACTTTCGATGTCCAGGTTTTTAGCTGAGATTGAGCATGGAGATGTGGCCTATGCTTTGCTGCCTTGTGGGAATAGTGCAGTAGACATGAATCCAGATTTACCAGCAGAGGTGCAGCAGCTGCTAGCAGAATTTTCTGACCTGATACTAGAGGATCTTCTTCCTGGGTTGCCGCTTGATTTTGAAAAAGTGTTCGAGGTAAACTGTGATGCATTTGGGGTTGGTATTGGTGGTGTTCTGAGTCAGGCGAGGCGCCCCATAGTTTTTTTTCTGTGAGAAGCTATCAGGATCAAAGAAGAAGGTTCAGAGCGACAGTCATCGTTGTCAGGTAGTTTTTGATATTGGTGATTTTGTTTGGGCGGTATTAACTTGTGATTGTTTTCCTATGGGAGAGTATAATAAGCTTAAGGAGCGAAAGATTGGACCCAGTGAGATCCTACAGAAGATCAATGATAATGCCTACAGATTACGCCTCCCCAGTCATTTAAGAACTTATGATGTCTTTAATGTGAAACACCTGAGTCTTTGTTTTGGGGATTCCGATGAGGCTATTGTGAACTCGAAGATGAGTTCTTTCCAACCCGGGGCGACTGATGCAGGAGGATCCGAGTCAGATGATGCTGAGTTGTCAGATAGCACGTTGTTGGCACTAAGATACCTTGAGTTAGCAGATCAGCGCAAAGATAGCAAGTGGGCTAACTAGATCGGTTTACAGCGTTTAGCGGGCCATGGGCTCAGATCGGGTCCCAGAGACCCTAGTCTGATTGGAAACGGGCTTCCGAGCAAAACTTAGGCTTTTAGCCTTTAGTGTCATCGTTTTTAAGCAAAAAAAAACGACGTTTAGGCCCTCAATTTGGTAGTTTTCAATTTTTAGGAAACTTTTTATTTTATTTGCAATTACTTTAAATTCGGCCTTAATTTAATTTTCCTATTTTAGCTTGACCTTATAAATAAGGTTTTAGGGTTTAGTTTACATTATTATTGATTTGCATAATTTTGAATAAAATCAGAGTTGTTTCTCTATTTTTTTAGGGTTTTTTCTCTTGTGTTATTTTCTTCCCTGTTAATTATCTGTTAAAAACTAGCATGCAGAATAATCACTATTCTGCCCGACGTCACTTGTTCTATCTTTCATTCTTCAGTTGGGCTTCTCAGTCTCTCTTTCTCGGAAATGCATATAATGGAGTATTTGGTTTATTCATGTTGAGGACTTTTGGTACATCTTTTGTTTAATGAGAGAGAGAGAGAGAGAGAGAGAGAGGAGGCCCTGTTGACTGTAAGTGTACTCAAAATTTACCAAACCAAAAGGAAAAATGAATTTTATTCTATTATTCTTCACAGAAGATAAAAATTTCATTTTGCTTATGAATTTTATGAGTAAAATAGAATCACGGTACCTTTCAAAGCAAAAACCGAGAAGCTGGGCCTGACATGGGCTTATAAAATGGTGTACACTAGGTCAAAGTGTCAAACTGGGAAGATTGCCTAACTTTTTTATACTACTTCATTATTTATCTTAAAAGACTAATCAATTTCAAATAAATAAATAAATTTAATGAGGAGATATAATTATCAGAATCGAATCTAATAATTGTATCATAATAGTGAATCAGTAAGTTAAAGGTTAGATTGATCTAATGCTCGTACAAGCTCAATGTGTAAACAATCCGTTAAAATTGATTGGTTCGTGTTAAATCATGCTAACAAACAAAATCGATGGATTATTTCATGTTCATTTAAATGATAATTTCACTCAAAATTTTACTCTCTTATCAATAATCTAAGAATATTTTCGTCATTATCTTGGAAAAATCTCAAATTCACTTGGAAAACTATTTTCAGAAACCCTTTTCGAAAACAATTTTCGAACACTGAAAACTAAAAACTGGTATCAAACATGCCCTAATCAATTTCAAATAAATAAATAAATTTAATGAGGAGATATAATTATCAAAATCGAATCTAATAGTTGTATCATAATAGTGAATCAGTAAGTTAAAGGTTAGATTGATCTAATTCTCGTACAAGCTCAATGTGTAAACAATCCGTTAAAATTGGTTGGTTTATATTAAATCCTGAACCAAAAAAATTGATGGATTATTTTATGTCAATTTAAATGATAGTTTCACTCAAAATTTTACTTTTTTTTATCTTCAATAATTTAAGAAATTTTTTTTGTCATTGTCTTGAGAAAATCTCAAATTTTCTGAGGTTTTAAATTAGACTTTTGATGGAAAAAAAAATAGATGAGAGATAGACTAAACTTATTTGGTGTTATAATATTTTCCTTAATTACCAATCATTTACATTATGTTCTACTTTGATTCAGTTTTGGCCATTCGATTCGTCTACATATTGATTTGATTACATGTTCTCATTCAGTTTCAAATATTGCGTATTATAATCAGTCAATATAACATATAATAATATGATTAATAGGTTTATTTTCAAGTACATGGAGCAACATCTGCTGCATTAATAATATATATTTATTATGAAATATATTCAATCTATTCCTCATGAGTTCATGACCAATGTCCCATTGAAAATTATTCACCTTATGATGCATTTTTTAATAATCAAGCACCAAATTATGAATTCAAAGGAGACTTATTAAACTAAGTTTTACCCCGTAATATTCTATGAGCAGAACAGAATCCTCCCATACATATAAAAAAATCAATATGAAATCATTGTTTCCTTTCATTAGTTTTAGATTGTGAAATCATGGACTTGCTGTTCTTGGTGTGGAAAGGGGAAAAAGTTCTTTGCTAGGCCAATAAGCAGTAAAGATTAAAAAAAAGAGAGTAGATCTTTAGATTATATTAAGAAAAAAAATAGTTCTATTTAATCAGTCCTACTATACTTTTAGGAGTAGGCATGTTTCATATAGGCTTGAATATCTGAATTAATGACAGAGTCAATGATCGATATGGCAATTGTATTTATAAAATATATGGTAATTTCTAATTGAAGACCATTGTACACTGGCTTGATACCCAAAATATGACGGTCACCGAGACGAGATAACATGTGTGGTGCTAAGATCGTGAGGGATGTAGGGCTTGGTGAAGGCTAAGGGCTTGTTCCTTGGTTACTCTCTCAACTCTAACTACTTTTTGTATATATTAAGAGCCTTGAAGACGCTTAGTGAATGCTCAGTTTACATCGAGGGACAACTACGATGTCCAAATCAATACATAAATTAAGAGATAAATTTGTATTTAAAAAGATATAAGTGTATTTGGTTTTCGAATCTGATTATAATAATTTGAACTCTAATTTGTTAGGGGAGAATGTCATTTATGACAGACAATCTAAGTCATTCGATAGATAATCAATGAAGAGTCTAGATTGCACCATAGGTTTCGTACAGTTTTCACTCTTTTGTCTTTAGGCGAGCTTTTACCCTTTTACCTTTCGTTACTCTCATGCCTTTTCTCTTACTCGTTATCTTGATTTCCTCACTTTCTCTCCCTACTCTGTTTTTCCCCTCTCTAACATGGCTCTGTTTTGGGAATCAATGGACAGCGCCGCCTTACCCAACCACTTTAGTAGCCATGGGTCATCTAGTTCCAGTTCGATGACCTCCATCTGAGCTGCTATTGTGGGTTGTCATCGTCCATGTGCGGTTATAAGTTGTGAAGAGGTTGAAAAAGATATTGGTATAATGATATGAATGATTTACTAAACGCCTTTAAAATTGTGAAGAGGTTATAAGTTGTGATTTTGGGTTTCTCTTTAGTATCTTTATCTTGAATTTTTTTTTTTGTTAAGGATTATTTGTTTTTAGATCAAGCTCACAGTTTTGCGTTTATATTTGTTCATAGGTATTCTAGTATACTTTATCTTCCTTGTGTTATTTATTTTTTTCTTATGAATATCTATTGTTTTTACTACAAGTAGAGTCTCCCTTGTATACTTTATCTTGAAAATTTTTTTTTTGATAACAATTATTTGTTTTTGGATCAAACTCACAGTTCTACATTTATATTTGTTCATAGATATTCTAGTATACTTCATCTTGCTTGTGTTATTTATTTTTTTCTTATGAATATCTATTGTTCATATTTTAAACTCATATTGGCTTTTAAAGCTTACTGGTCATTTTGGTTTGGAGGAGTTCTAGACGTTCTTTTTGCTACCAAGAGCATTTCCCTTGTATAGGTGGTCACGTATGACATCATCTCCCCGGGCTATATTTTATTTTGTTGTATTTCGGAGAGATTATATAACTTGAGTTTTGGTTTGTAATTAATTATTTAGTCCTTGTTCTTTTTTAGGTAAATTGTGAGATTTGAAATTTTCTTTTGATGCATAACGAAGTTTAGGAAATGACATAATATGGTTTTCATATATTATTAGGTAATTGTTTTCTTTGTGCACCAAGTTCAGAAGTATTACCTTATGGATTCAGGTCATGATAATTATTTTATAGCTTCAAATCTTTTAACCTTCAAGAAGGTTGTCTTCAAGTCACCTGGTTTATGACCCAAAGTATTTGTCAATTTATGGCTTGAATTTTTCTAGCTTTACTCCAGTATCAATAGGCCTTTTCTGGAGTGTAATGGAGCGACCGAAAAGGCATAACTAAGGCTTACTGCGAGCCTTGCGATTTATGTGAGTTCAATCAAATATATTGTAGTATGTACCCGTGTATTCTTGATAGTCTTGTCTCGACACTTTGGGAGTCACTTGGGTTAAAGAACCCAAGTTTTGTCTTAATCATTTGCTTATCCTCATTCATTGGATTTTCTAGCAAATTTGGTCTGAAAATGAAGGAAAATGGAGTTTCGGGGGTGAATTAGGGGTCGTCTTTCTGTGACTTGAGGACTTAGAAAACCTTTACCCTTGTAGATATGCGTGCTATTGATTTAGCTTGTTGGTGCTTTTCAACCTTCTTTTAAGGTAGACCTTTACATGTCAAAACCTTTGGCTTAGTATCCCGAGCTCCCACCAAGTGTATTGAAGATGTTTGACTTCCATCTTAAGCCCTTCTAGATAGAGTCTTTGCCAGCGTTGCTAGCTAGCCTTCCAGGTGGCTTTTTAGGTGGCTTTTTTATACTAATTTCTTCATGGTGTCTTTGAGAGCTCATTGACTTCTTTATGACTGACTATGTTGGTGCTCCTCGATGCAATTAGACTTAGCCTTTGGAGACTTATACAGGTGTTGAACTATACACCATTTGGTGCTTCTAATGCACTTGTTAGGCATTGGCTTCTTTCTTGCATTAGATGGAGTCTCCAAGTGGTGCTCCTTGATTTTGGTGGCATAAGATCTTGCCATTAGAGCATTGATGACCAAGTTTCGGAGATGTTTTTGAACTTAATTGGAATTAAGATAGCCTGATGAAGCTAATCGAAGGGTGTCTAGACGACATTCCTCATAGTGCTTTATACCTTGATGTTGCTTTGTTGTCTTCCCATGACGAGATTAAGATCTTGTGACCGTTGACATGTGCATCCATTACTGGAGTGCTCTTCAATACTGTGAAGTTAGGTGTTTTATCTCTCAGACGAGATCATGTCGAGTATATATACGCCATTGTGTCCGAGGATTAGGCATGCCGTAGCAAGACTTTCCCAAGCTTTCAACACCCTAAATGTACATTTGACCCTGGTGTCGAGATCCTATTTGGTTGAGTGCATCCACCATTTCGCTTGGACTTTAGCTAGTTAAATCGAAGGGGTAAAACCAAAGCCCTTATCCTCACTTGGAGCTGTTGTGGGAAATTTATGGAAATGAGGGCTTATTATCAAAATAAAATAGAGATAAATAATGACTTCAAGGCACAATTAGATCGCTTTCTTTAAGGTTTAATTCACCCCTCACGGTGTAAGAGGTTACTGGCAAATTTCCTCTAAGATACAACAAAACTCTGATGTTATTATACACTTTACACTAGTGAAGCAACCCGTAAGAGTAAATGGATATAGAATTCTTATGTCTGGAAATTTGCAAGATTTCTAAATATAAGCAGACCGATAATTTTTTAGAGGAGAAAAAGAAGAGAGGAAAAACAAAACCAGAGAATCTTATTTTTCTTTTTTAATTATTATAGTTATACACACTTATATAGTGTTCAAATTAGTGTCTTTTTTTTTTTATGAGAGACACCTTGAATCAGTAAGAAACTGATTTAAACTGAGGAATGAGTGTTTTTTCTCAAAGGAAACTTCTATTCACGTTCAATTGTCATTTAACGTTCTAAAAATCCAAAATTTTTGAACATCCAATCGATTGAGTTTTTCATTCAGTCGACTGAAAAAGTTGTAGAGTTACAGAAAATTTTAACCTTTCATCCAGTAGATTGAATGGTTCATACAGTCAACTGTAATATTTACCTTTATTTATTGATCCTTTATATACAAAAATTTTAATTTGTTTTTTATTCTGATTATTTTGCAAGGAACTACATTTTAAAATTAATATGTAGGTTTAAACTTACCTTAGAAAGTATTTTGCATAGTTTTATCTACTTTGGACCCTACTTGAAAAAGTAGGGGGTTTAACCAACTGAAACATTGCAGGTATTCCTAAACTAATTGGTTGGCATCCCACTAAGTAAGGCCTCGACTTCAAGACAATGATACTTAGTCAGGGTAGAATATGGAACTAAAATGGTAGTATGTACGTACACGTGCATGTGCATGAAGCTGTAACACACTTATATCATTATATGAACAACATTAAGCAAACAAAATGGTGATGTTGATAGAACTATTCATTTCTACTCATATTCTTTGGTAATCTTAGTCTAAGTGTAGCATGTGTCACACACCTTTTATTAAGATGTGCATGGCAATGGTAATGTTGCAGTGTTGTTTATATTATAATCTCTTTGTTCATTAGATAAATGAATGTGACCTAGCAAAAAATAACACTAGTTTCAACCTATGCCTAGGGAATTGTCACATTCATAAATGGAACTAGATTGTGATGAGCACCTCGCATGAATATCTACTACAAGATACTAATAATATAATCATCTATAAAATAAGAAGCACATCCATGAATGGAGGCTTACAGTCGACTATATCAACTCTCAAAAGCCAAAATTTATTTTTTCCTTTTTCTTGTCTCCTTTCCTTCGATTTTCTAAAATATTCCAAACTTAAAAAACCAAGTTTATTTTGAAAATCATCAACAATCCCCCACCATTTTCAAAATAAATTGATTCAGTAAAAATTTGAAAAACTGATATTTTACCATCCATTGAAGTTAATGCCTAAATGAAGATGTCTTTTAGACTTGAATGTTCACTTAGTGAAAATATATCAAAGTTAAACAGAAGATGTGGTAGTATAATAATCAATTTTATTTTGAAAATCATCAACAATCCCCCATTATTTTCAAAATAAATTGACTCAGTAAAACTTTGAAAAAACTGATATTTTACCATGCATTGAAGTTCATGCCTAAATGAAGATGTCTTTTGGACTTGAATCTTCACTTAGTGAAAAAACATCAAAGTTAAACAAAAGATATGGTAGTATAATACTTTGAACCACACATCCTATTTGTTTAATCGTACATATCTCACACATGAGACTTCTCCTTATAAAATTTTCCAGAAATAAAATTGCCGACACTTTTGGAGGCCTTGTGTCATGTATCTTTTATTATGAGCGCTCTAAAGTCAAGCCCTTGAACTCTACAAAAGCGGTCACACTTCACACTCCACACTCACCATGTAAGCTTATCAAGTATGTTTCGTAATTAAACATTCCAAAGAATACTTTTATAAGCTTATTAAGAACTCATAGTTCACCTTCACTTCAACATTACGGTTCTAAGCATCATCACTCTTGGGATATAAATTCAATTTTGATGCTTGTAATCACTACTAATGATGTACTAATGAGTTGAGGTTCCATCATTGGTGATCCTATTGTATGGGCTTAAGACCCATCCCTTGTGATGTTTTAATCACTTGCTCTCTTACAAGTCCATTGGTCAATGGATCGAACAAATTTTCTATGGATCTTACGAATTCAATCGTAATTACTCCATCAATAATTAATTTCCTTACATAGCTATGTCTCAATTCGATATATCTAGACTTTCCATTGTAAACATTATGATAGGCCCTTGCTCGTGTTGTTTCACATCGAATTGAAATTGAAGCCATGGGTTTAGGCCACACAGTAATTTCTAACAATAAATTCCTTAACCACTTAGCCTCTTTATCTTCTGCTGCCAATGCTACAAATTTTGATGCCATGGTAGAATCAGTGATACTGGCTTGCTTTTTGGAAGCCCAAGATATAGACCCCCACACGGAGTGAATATCTAACCACTTGTAGACGAGTGATCTTCCTCTTGGTTTGTTACCCAACTAGCATTAATGTATCATTCTAAAACTGTTGGATACCCTCTGTAACTTATGCCAAAATTCATGGTCTTTTTCAAATATCTAAAGATCTTATGTACAGCCTCCCAATGATCATTTCTAGGAAAACTAGTAAATCTACTTAGCTTCCCTATAGCCAATGATATATCAGGCCTTCTACAAGTTATGGCAAACATTAAACAAACAATTGCTCTAGCATTAATGTACCAAATATCAACATATCATTTACACCCATGACTTTCGTGTCAAAATTACCTAACAGAAATTTCTTGGTATTTTGTACTTATTCTAAGTCTGTACCAAATATCAACATATCATCTACATACAAACATATGATAGCAAATTTACCATTAATGCACCTACTGCACACACACTTATCATATTCATTAATTTTGAAACCATTTGATAGAATCACTTGATCAAATTTCTCATGCCATTGTTTTTGAGGCTTGTTTAAGTCCATATAAAGACTTAACTAACTTGCATACTTTATGCTCTTGTCCCTTAACTACAAAACCTTCAGTTTGATTTATATACACTTCTTCTAATTCACCATTCAAGAATGTTGTTTTAACATCCATTTGATGAATTTCAAGTTTGTATACGGAAGCTAAAGCAATAAGCATTCTAATTGTGGCTATTCTTGCAATTGGTGCATAGGTGTCAAAATAATCAACACATTCTTTTTGTGTAAAACCCTTAGCCACTAACATTGCCTTGAATTTATCAACTATACCATCCACTCTTAATTTCTTTTTGAAAATCCATTTGCATCCAATGGGTTTAGAACTAGGTGGAAGGTCCACCAATTTTTAGGTTTTGTTTTCCATTATAGAGTCCATTCATCATTTATGGCCTCCTTCTAAAATGCAACATCTTGAGACTTTATAGCCTTTTCATGAGTTTGTGGATTAGATTCAAAATTCAAGACAATGGGAATCGAACTACTTATTGAGTTTCTAGTACCTTCTACCAAATATATGAAGAAATCGGGTCCATAAGTAGTTTTAACTATTTTTATCCTTCTAGGTTCCACTTCATTTTCATCTACTTCCTTCCTTGAACTTTGTTCTTATTCAACACTGTCTGAAATAATCTTAGGAAGTGACTTGAACCTACTTTCATTGAAAATAGCATCTCTAAATTCAGTGATGAAATTTATTGAGTAATAATTATTTGGCTCCACCACCATAAATCTATAAGCTTTACTATGAAGTGCATAATCTAGAAATACAAAAACTATTCCTCTTTCACCCAAGTTCTTTCTTTTTCGTTTAAGAACTCTAACTATAGCTCTACAACCCCACACTTTAAGGTAGTATAGATTAGGCTTTCTATTCGTCCATAACTCATAAGGTGTTACTTTGTTTCTTTTTGTAGGGACTCTATTTAAAATGCGACAAGTTGTTAAAAGTGCTTCTCACCAAAAACCATGTCCTAGACCAGAGTTAGAAAGTAAGATATTAACTATCGAGTTCTATTTATCCTCTTAACTACACCATTTTGCTGTGGTGTACAAAGGGCAGTGACTTCATGAATTATTCCATAAGTCTCAAAATATAAAGGATTATAATATTCACCTCCCTTATCAGTTATAAAACATTTAATCTTATTGTCGCATTGAAGTTCTACTTCATTTTAAAAAACAAAAAAAAATGCATAGCCTCATTTTTAGAATGTAATGAATAAACATAACAATATTTTATACAATCATCTATGAAAGTCACAAAATATTTCTTTCCTCCTAAAGAAGGTGTAACATGCATATCACATAAATCACTATGAATTAATTCCAGAATTTTTGAACTTCTTTGAACACTTGAAAATGGTTTTCTAGTGATTTTAGTAAGCATACAAGTTTTGAAATTTTCCATATTTATATCAAACTTTGGAAGTAAATCTAATTTAACCATATCATTCACACTTCTAACATTCACATCTTGTTGGGATTTGTCAAAGAATTAAACAAGTGAAAAATTCAGCATCAGGTCTGGTTGTGCTCCGCGACCCAGCCCTGTGCGTCGTGGCATCCAGCAAGTCCATGACTCCTCCCCTCTTGGTCGTGCCTCAGCCAAGCCTTGGGCGCCACAACCTCCAGCAGATGGTGGTGTTGTGCCCTATTGTGCGCCGCGGCTTGCTTTGTTCTGAGCCGCGGCGCCAGGCACACTTAACACCAACTTTTGGGCACCTTGAGAGGATGCGTGGAACTTGGTTAAAATGCACAGGATTACTTAGACTCTTAGAGAGCCATGAGTCTTTGGTTCTTGAGATCTAAGGGTTGAGATTGATCTCAAAGATTGGATGAGGTAGTTGTTGCCCTATATAAAGGGTAATCTAAGAGGATCAAAACAAGATTGAGAAGTATGAGAGTGCAAAGACACAAAACATAAGAGAGACTCATTCAAGAGAGGCTGGTTGTTTAGAGAGAAAGGCTCTCAAATCTGGAGAGGTCTTTCTAGTGAGAGAGAGTAGTCAAGATTGGGGATTTAAGGACTTTCTAATTGGAATTTTCTTGGAGAAAATATTAGGGAAACACATAGTGCTTATCTCTTTCTTTTCTCTTCTTTAATTCTTCAAGAACAAGAGGATTCTTGAAGGGATGTTACTGTAATTGTAATAACTCCAGTAATTTAGTGCAGAGAGCAAGGAAGAGCTCACGAGGACGTAGGCACATTGTCGAACCTCGATAACAAATTGCTTGTGTTTTCTTTTATACTTTGATTCTTTTTTCGATTTGTACAAATCATTCTGGATTTGGGTGTTTGGGAAAGATCACAACTAGGGATCTTGAGGTGATTTTCTCAACAGTGGTATCAGAGCTAGAACAACGGGTATTTGGGCAAGATCAAAGGAAACTTCTTAGGTGATTCAAGAACTGTGTTGAGATCAAGAGTTGATCGGGTTCTTGAGATTCAAGAACGGTGCTGAGATTATGAGTTGATCAGGTTCTTGAAGTGTAGAAGTTGGAAAGCAATTGTGGGTGCTGTATAAATCTTGGGATTTTCTCCGTAAGATGGGTTCGAACTTCATTGTTGAGAAGTTTGATGGAAAGGGAGACTTTGCCCTTTGGAAGCGGAAAATCAAAGTGGTTCTTATGCAACAAAAGGTGGACTTGGCTATTGAAGAAGAAGATGTTTTTCCAGCAAGTATCACGGAGGTCCAGCGGAATGAAATGAAGAAGATGGCGTACAACATTATCTTTCTATACATATCGGATAGTGTGATAAGAGAATGTGGAGATTTGGAAGATCCAACTATCATTTGGAAGAAACTAGATGAGGTATCTCTTATCAAAACTCTCCCTAATAAGATTTATCTTCTTAAATGAATCTTTGCTTTTAAAATGGATCCAAATAAAGAGTTGCAAGATAGTTTTGATGTGTTTAATAAACTAGTTCAAGATTTGGCTAGTTGTAGTATAACATTCCCGGATGAACAATTAGCTGTTATGTTATTGAATTCTCTTCCGGATTATTTTGAAAGTTTGATTAATGCTATTGAATATAGAAGAGATACACTAACCAAAGAAATTGTGATCAATGTTATAAGGACTCATGATTTCAAAGCCAAGATGAGGGAAGCATCAAGTGGGGAAGGTCTGTTCGTTAGAGGAAGACCTGCAACTCAGAATGGTAGCAACAATTATGGCAACTACTGGGACAAACCAAAGGGTAGAGGGCAGAGCCATGGAAGATCGCATTCTAAACCGAAGTTTGGAGGAAAGCGATGCTACTACTACAATAAGGAGGGCCATTTCAAGAGAGATTGCAAGAAGATGATGAGGGATGAGAAAGAAATAGGCCATACCAAGAATAGAGAGGCTTCGGTTGCCAAGGGAGAACAGTAAGATGATGTTCTTGTTGTGTTCTCAAATTTAAGTGAAAGCAGGGTAGTGAGAGATAGATCTTGGATTCCAGGTGCACTTATCATATGTGTCCTCACCGGGATTGGTTCAAGAATTTCAAGGAAACCGATGGGGGAATAGTTTTCTTGGGGAACAATATTTCATGCCAAGTGAGGGGCATGGGAGACATCCAATTGAGGATGTTTGATGGGGTTACAAAGCTGCTGCGAAATGTAAGGTATCTTTCAGATTTGAGAAGAAATTTGATTTCATTGGGGCAGCTAGATTCCATGGGATATACATACAAAGCAGAGGGAGGAAAGATCAAGGTGACCAAGGGATCTTTGTTAGTGATCAAAGCAGCAATCAAGAATGGTCTCTATGAGATGATTGGAGAGATGGACATCAAGGATCAAGCAGCAAGCTTGATGGCTGAGATTGATAAGGCAATACTTTGGCACAATCGCTTGGGACATATGAGCAAAATAGGGCTGCAAGGGTTGGAAATCACCTAAGTAAGATGCCCAGGTGGTGATCTTCCAAACACCCAAGTCTTGAGTGGCTTGTAAAAATAATTTCAGCAATCGAACACAAGAACAGAAAATCAAAGAAAGAAAAGAAGACAAGCAATTGTTATCGAGGTTCGGCAATGTGCCTACGTCCCCGTGAGTTCCTCCAAACTCTCTGCACTAATCAAATGGTTTTTAAAAGTTACAGCAATCCCTTTCAAGAACCCACAATGGTCTTGAAGAAACAAGAAGAGAAGAAAGGAGATTACTACTCACTCTCTGTACTACTATCTCTTCTTTACAACTAGCCTAACAAAGAGTCCCTCTTGTGTTTGTCACTCTTACACAATTCTCTCTAAGTGTTTACAATTGACCTCACAATGTCATACACTTGTGTTGTTGTATCTCAATCTCATAATTAATCTGAAAAGTGACGCTTGAGAACCCCTTTTATAGCCTTTCACTTCTTGGACAATCTTGTGAATCAATCTCACCCCTTTGATCGCCCTTCATTTATCTCCAAGTTATGCTATGCATTTTGGCCTTTTGCACACTGGTTTTGGAGTGCCTTGAAGCCTCCTGTATGCGTGCAGAGGAGTATGCCTAGAGGTGCGCCGCTCAGCAGGGTGCGGTGCGCCGCTCAGCAGAGTGTGCTGGTGCTGTCTCTGGATGGTGCATCGCTACCTGCTGTGCTGCGTGCCCCTCACTCAATCCTGGAGCATGCCTTTCTGGAAGATGCACCATTGGGTGTGCACGGTGCACCGCACACTGGTGTTGTGCCTTCCTCCTGCTGCTGCTATGCACACTAGTTTCTGCCTAGGTGCATAAGTGCGCATGGTCTTCTCATGCTCCAAATTGATGCACACACATGTGTGCAACCTTCTAACTTGCTGAACTTTAATATTCCATAATTGGTTTGGACTTTAACCAATTTTAAACCATGGTTGAACCTGTTTGAACCTTAGACAAATAACAACAATCTCTACCTTTGTTTAAGTGTTCAAAAAACCTGAACCATTGTGTAGAAAGCTTCAGGATCCAAACTCACGTAGAGTCTCCAATTAACCAACTCCAATCCTAAGTAATTCAAAGCAATGATTGAACTTACTTAGAGGTAGAACTTTAGTACCCAAGTCCACAAGAGTTTCTTCCGTGGCAACCTTGTCCACATGGATGCATCCTTTTGTAACATTTTCCCGAATGAAATGATACCAAACATCCATATACTTTGTCCTCTCATGGAACACAGGATTTTTATACAAATGCAAGGCACTTTGACTATCTGAAAATACTACAACCTGCTCATCCAGTACCTTCAACTCTTCAAGCAACCCTTTGCACCACATAGCTTCCTTAATGGCCTCCGTAGCTGCTATGTATTCTGCCTCGGTTGTTGAGAGTGCTACCACTGGCTGCAACTGAGCCTTCCAACTTACACAACATCCGTTTAAGTTAAAGAAATAAGAGGTAATTGATCTCCTTTTATCCCGGTCTGCTCCATAGTCTGAATCAGCAAACCCCTCAAGGCAGATTGCATTACCCCTCTTCTCATATACCAGCCCCACTTCTGGGCTTCCCTTCAAATATCTCAGCAACCACTTCATCCCAAGCCAATACTCTTTTCCAGGATTACTCATAAACCTGCTGAGAACACTCATTACATGAGCAATGTCTGGTCTAGTGCTCACCATGGTGTTCATAATTGAACCAACCGCACTAGAATAGGGGAATTTCTCCATTTCTTTCTTCTCCACCTCCGATCTTGGACATTGATCGCTGGAGAACTTGAAATGACCAACAAAGGGAACCTTCACTGGTTTGCTATCTTCCATAGAGAATTTAGATATCATTATCTCTATGTAGGATGTTTGGGTGATCTTCAATTTGTTTTTCTCCCTTTCCCGGATGATACACATCCCAAAGATCTTCTTTGCATGACCAAGATCCTTCATCTCAAACTCCTCACTGAGTTGAGCCTTTAATTTCTTTATCCTCTCCATGCTACTCCCAACCAGCAACATGTCATCAACATAAATAAGGATGATCACCATCTTCTCAACTTTCTACCCCTTATAGTACAAGGAAGAATCATAGTAGCTCCTCATGAAACCCAAGCTGATTACAAAGGAATCAAACCTCTTGTTCCATTGCCGAGGTGATTGCTTCAGGCCATAGAGAGACTTCTTCAATTTGCACACTACCTCTCCCTACCTTCCTTCCTTATAGCCTTCGGGTTGCCTCATGAAAATGGTCTCATCGAGCTTTCCATGCAAGAATGCAGTCTTCACATCTATTTGCTCAATTTCCCAATCAAATTGGACCACCAATGCTAACACTATCCAGATCATCTTGTACTTCACAACTGGTGAGAAGATTTTGGTGAAATTTATGCCTTCTTTTGTGTGAACCTTTTCGCCACCAGCCCAGCTTTATACCGGACTTCATCCCCTGGAGTATTCCCTTCTTTGATCTTGTAGAGCCATCTACAATCCACTACTCTCTGTTTTTCTGGTTTAGGCACCAACTCCCAAGAGTTGTTCTTCATCAAAGAATCCATTTCTTCTTCCATAGCTAGCTGCCACTTTGACGAATCCTTATACTCCATGGCATCCATGTAAGTTTCTGGTTCAACCTCTCCTTATCTCCAAGGAGCTGCTACATTGGCATTTGCAAACGCATATCTCAAGGGTGGTCTAATCACTCTCCTTCCTCGGTCTCTTGTGAGCTGGTAGTTATTTACTGCATCAACCTCTTCTTGTTCAGCCTCTCCTTCTTGAGTTTCTTGAGGTTGGCCTTCATCCAAGGGCTTTACCTGGTCCGAACCTTCTTACTTCCTCTGCTCTACCTGAACCGAGTGCTCCTTGATGCGATGCTCAACAATTTTTGGACTGGTTTACTCACTAGCCCCTGCAGGGTAAGTTTTCTCCAAGTAGGGAAATAATAATTCATTAAAGATAACATCCCTACTTATAATCAGTTTCATGCCCTTCTTTTCTAAGGACCACAACCTATATCCCTTAACCCCATCGCCATATCCTAGAAATACACATTTTCTAGATCTAGGGCCAAGTTTATCCTCCTTTTGATGTGCATACGCAGTACAACCAAAAGTCCTAAGGTTGTTTAATTCATAGGGTTTTCCACTCCACATTTCCATGGGAGTCTTGAGCTCTAAAGCTCTAGAGGGTGATCAATTTATCAAGTATGCAGCCGTAGCCACAGCTTCTCCCCAAAAATATTTTGGTAACCCGGATCCTATTAACATGCACCTAACCTTCTCTATAAGAGTTTTACTCATTCTTTCAGCAACTCCATTTTGCTGGGGTGTTTTTACAACCATCCTATGCCTTAGAATGCCATTTAATTCACAGAATTTATCAAAATCATTATTGCAAAATTCTAAGCCATTATCGGTTCGTAAAGCCTTAACTACCCTGCCGGTTTGAGTTTCCAGCAACTTATTCCACACAACAAATTTATTCAAGGCATCAGATTTATTCCTAAGCAAATAAACCCACACTCTTCTTGAATAATCATCAATTAAAGACAGAAAGTAAAAGTTACCTCCCTGTGTTGGTGTTCTTGCTGGTCCCCAAAGGTCCGAATGAATGTAATCAAGAATCCCTTTGGACTTGTGCACTTCGGTGTTGAAGCTGACCCGGTGTTGCTTCCCAAGAATGCAACTCTCACAGAAATCCAGTTTTTTTACTTTGTCACCACCAAGTAGACCTCCTTTGCTGAGCACTTACAGGCCCTTTTCGCTCATGTGTCCCAAGCGAGTGTGCCAAAGGACTGCCATGTCCATCTCAGCCATCAAGCTTACTGCTTGATCATTGGTTTCTGTTTCTCTGATCATCTCATAGAGTCCATCGTTTCTTGCTGCCTTGATCACTACCAAAGATCCCTTGGCCACTTTGATCTTTCCTCCCTCTACTTTGCATGTATACCCCATGGAATCCAGCTGCCCCAATGAGATCAAGTTCCTCTTCAAATCAGGAAGATATCTTACATTTCGCAGCAGCCTTGTGACTCCATCAAACATTTTCAATTGAATGTCTCCAATCCCTCTCACTTGTGAAGAATTATCATTCCCCAAGAAGACCCTTCCATCATTGACCTCCTTGAAATTCTTGAACCATTCTTTGTGAGGGCACTTATGATAAGTGCACCCGGAGTCAAGTATCCATTTTTTGCTGCCTTGCCTCCTGCTCACATTCGAGCACACAACAAGACCATCATCTTGCTGTTCTCCCTTGGCAACCGAAGCCTCTCCATTGTTGGTATGGCTTCTCCTCTCATCCTATATCCTCTTCTTGCAATATTTCTTGAAATGGCCCTCCTTGTTGCAGTAGAAGCATCTCCTTCCTCCTCCAAGTCTTGTCTTGGAAGGAGATCTCCCATGGTTCTGGCCTCTACCTCTTGATTTCTCCCGGTAGTTGTCATGGTTGCTACTGCCATTCCGAGTTGCTGGCCTTCCTCTTACGAATAGCCTATCACCACTTGATGTCTCCTTCATCTTGGCCTTGAAAGCATGTGCCCTTATGGCATTGATCACAATCTCCATTGTCAGAGTATCCCTTCCATACTCAATGGCATTAATAAAGTTATCAAAGCAATCAGGAAGAGAATTTAACAAAATGACAACCAATTGTTCATCCGGAAAAATAATGCTACAGCTATTCAAATCTTGAACTAGCTTATTAAAGACATCAAGATTATCTTACAACTCTTTACTAGGATCCATTGTAAAAGCAAAGATTCTTTTAAGAAGATAAATCTTGTTAGGGAGAGTTTTGGTAAGAAACAACTCATCTAGTTTCTTCCATATGATAGCAGGATCCTCCGAGTCTCCGCACTCCCTTGTGGCACTATCCGACATGTGCAAGAAAATGGTGCTGTAAGCCATCTTCTTCATCTCGGTCCGTTGGTCCTCCATGACACTTGCTGGAAAAGCATCATCTTCTCCAATGACCAAGTCCACTTTTTGTTGCATTAGAACCGCCTTGATCTTCCGCTTCAAAAGGGAAAAGTTTCCCTTTCCATCAAACTTCTCTACTCAGAAATTTGAAGCCATCTTTTGCGGACAAGATCCTAGATTTATGCACTACCCACAAATGATTTCTTCAACCTCAAAAACACAGATCGAAGATAGATCTTAACACCGTTTTTGAATCAAATTTCAAGAACACGATCGGATCTTGATCTTTACACCGTTCTTGAATCACCCAAGAAGTTAGTCTTTGATTCTTGGAGTCTTGGCTCCGTACCTTCTATTTCTTGCTTTGATAACCAGCTGTGCAGCTCTGATTCTATTGACCAAAGCTTTGATACCACTATTGGAAATAACCTAAGTAAGATGCCCATCTTCCAAACACCCAAGTCTTGAGTGACTTGTAGAAAGAATTTCAGCAATCGAACACAAAAACAGAAAATCAAAGACAGAAAAGAAGACATGCAATTGTTATCGAGATTCGACAATGTGCTTACATCCCCGTGAGTTCCTCTGAACTCTCTGCACTAATCAAATAGTTCTTACAAGTTACAGCAATCCCCTTCAAGAACCCACAATGGTCTTGAAGAAACAAGAAGAGAAGAAAGGAGATTACAACTCACTCTCTATACTACTATCTCTTCTTTACAACCAACCTAACAAAGAGTCCCTCTTGTGTTTGTCACTCTTACACAATTCTCTCTAAGTGTTTAAAATTGATCTCACAATGTCACACACTTGTGTTGTTGTATCTCAATCTCATAATTAATCTGAAAAGTGACACTTGAGAACCCCTTTTATAGCCTTTCACTTCTTGGACAATCTTGTGAATCAATCTCACCCCTTTGATCTTGATTTCCTTGAAATCCTAGCCCTTCATTTATCTCCAAGTTATGCTGTGCATTTTGGCCTTGTGTGCACTGGTTTTGGAGTGTCTTGAAGCCTCTTGTATGCGTGCAAAAGAGTGTGCCTAGCGGTGCGCTGCTCAGCAGGGTGCGGTGCGCCGCTGGGCAGAGTGTGCTGGTGTTGTCTCTGGACGGTGCGCCGCTGCTTGCTGTGCGGCGCGCCCCTCACCCGATTCTGGAGCATTCCTTTCTAGAAGGCACACTGTTGGGTGTGCGCGGCGCACCGCACACTGGTGTTGTGCCTTCCTCCTGCTGCTGCTGTGCACACTAGTTTCTGCCTAGGTTCAGAAGTGCGCACACTAGTGCGCATGGTCTTCTCATGCTCCAAATTGATGCACACACATGTGTGCAACCTTCTAACTTGCTAAACTTTGATATTCCATAATTTTTTTGGACTTTAACCAATTTTAAACCATGGTTGAACCTATTTGAACCTTAGACAAAATAACAACAGCAAGTTCTCAGCAATGATGGGTTACTTTATGGTGACAAGGTAGAAAAACTCGATTTCTTCGAGAGTTGCATTATTGGGGAGCAACATCGGGTTAGCTTCAACACTGGAATGCACAAATCAAAGGGGATCCTCAACTACATTCATGCCTATCTTTGGGGACCAGCAAGAACACCAACATAGGGAGGTAATGTTTACTTTCTGTCTTTAATTGATGATTATTCTAGAAAAGTTTGGGTTTATTTACTTAAAAATAAATCAGATGCTTTGAATAAATTTGTGCTCTAGAAAAAACTGGAAGAAACTCAAACGGGTAAGTTAGTTAGGGTGTTAAGAACCGATAATGGCTTCGAATTTTTTAATAAGGAATTTGACAAATTCTGTGAGTTAAATGGGATTCTAAGACATAGAACGATTGTGAAAACACCTCAGCAAAATGGAGTTGCTGAGAGGATGAATAGGACCCTCTTAAACAAGTTTAGTTGCATGATAATAGGCTCCGGATTACCCAAATGTTTTTTGGGGGAAGCTGTGTCAACTGCTGCATATTTGGTTAATAGATCACCCTCTAGGTCTGTAGACCTTAAAACTCCCGAGGAGATGTGGAGTGGAAAACTCCCTGAGTTAAGCAACCTTAGGACTTTTGGGTGTCCTGCATTTGCACATCAAAAGGAGGATAAACTTAGCCCAAGGTCAAGAAAATGTGTGTTTCTAGGATATGGTGAAGAGGTTAAGGGGTATAGGTTGTGGTCCTTAGAAACAAAAGGAACTAAACTCATAATAAGAAGGGATGTCATTTTTAATGAGCACTTATTTCTCTATTTGGAGAAAACTAACCCTGTAGGGGATAATGGGCAAACTAGCTCGGTTTATGTGGAGCATAGCATCAAGGAAAATTCTGTTCAGGTAGAGCAAGGAAGGCAAGAGGGTTCAGACCAGGTAGAGCCCATTGATGAAGGTCAAGCTCAAGACACTCGAGAGGAGGCTGAACTAGAAGGGGATGATGCAGCAAATCGGAATGATTATCAGCTCACAAGGGACCGAAAAAGGAGGCTGATCAGACCACCTTTGAGATATGGTTTTATGGATGCTAATGTAGCAGCTCCTTATTCAATAGGAGGGAATGAACCAAAAACTTACATTGATGCCATGGAATGTAAGGATTCGTCAAGGTGGAAGTTAGCTATAGAGGAGGAAATGCATTCTTTAAGGAAGAACAACTCTTGGGAATTGATGCCCGAACCAGAAAAACAGAGAGTTGTGGATTGTAGGTGGATCTACAAGATCAAATAAGGAAAAACTCCAGGGGATGAAGTTCATTATAAGGCTAGACTAGTGGCGAGGGGGTTCACACAAAGAGAAGGCATAGATTTCACGAAAATTTTCTCACCGGTTGTGAAATACAAGACAATAAGGATAGTGTTAGCTATGGTGGTCCAATTTGATTGGGAGATCGATCAAATGGATGTGAAGACATCGTTCTTGCATGGAGAGCTTGATGAGACCATCTACATGAGACAACCCGAAGGCTATGAGGAAGGAAGGCATGGGGATTTGGTGTGCAAATTGAAGAAATCTCTCTATGGCCTGAAGCAATCACCTCGGCAATGGAATAAGAGGTTCGATTCCTTTGTAACTAGCTTAGGTTTCATTAGGAGCGACTATGATTCGTGCTTGTACTACAACGGTCACAAGGTGGAGGAAATGGTGATCATCCTCATCTATGTTGATGATATGTTGTTGGTTAGGAGCAGCATGGAGAGGATAGGAAAATTGAAGTCTCAACTCAGTTAGAAGTTTGAGATGAAGGATCTTGGTCATGCACAGAAGATCCATGGGATAAGTTTAATTCGGAAAAAGGAGAGATACGGGTTGAAGATTTCTTAGACTTCCTACATAAAAAAAGATGATATCTAAGTTTTCTATGGAAGATTGTAAACCAGTAAAGGTTCCTCTTGCTGATCATTTCAGGTTCTCCAGCGATCAATGTCCTAGAACGGATGAGGAGAAGAAGGAAATGGAAAAGGTCCTTTACTCTAGTGCAGTTGGATCAGTCATGTTCATGATGGTAAGCACTAGACCCGACATTTCTCATGCAATGAGTGTTCTCGGTAGGTTTATGAGTAATCCCGGAAAGGAACATAGAGGATGAATAGGGATCCAATCGAGCGAAATCACAAGTCCATGTCCCTTGTTGGGATTTTACTTCTAAAATCTGCCTAGTAAAATTTTAGGCGAAAATACAAAAACAACAATTAAATAGACAAAACAAACAAGTATCAAGAACACAACATTTTATGTGGTTTGGCAGCCTATTTGCCTACGTCCACCAACAAATTCGTAACTTTATTAATCTTTAACTACAACTTTAGGAAGAGTAAAGTTGTTAAGCGTGCACTATCTCACAGCCCAAGAGCCCTAATATAACCAAAGCTCTAAACTTAGCTCTAGTTATAAGTTCTCTCTCTACTTGACAACCCAAAACCCCAATATAGTAAAGCTCTTATCCTACCTTCAGTAGTAAACCCTTCTGATTTACAATGTATGTTGGAATTATGAGTATTCTTCTCTAGGACCCCTTTATATAGGGGATATTTTTCTAATACTATTAAGAAAAGAACAACAACGTCATAGTAGACTACTACTACTACTACATATACAAGTAACAATCTAATAGGAAACTACTACTACTCCTACTAGAACAAGCAACTACAAAATAAGAAACTAATTTTTTCAAACCAATTAGAAGTCTTCCTTGTGAGAATTTGAACCAAAATCCCAACGAATCTCCACTTTGTTCCAAATTCTCTAGCTCATCATCAAATTTGACTTTATTCTTTGGTTGGTGCGATCCTTCCTTTTGGTCTTCCCATCTCATCTGCTTATTTTTCGAAGAAACCATCCTCTCATTGTTTGGCTCATCTCTTGATGTATTCATGAACAATTCTCCATCCTTGAACACACTTGGCCTCTTCAACTAATCTCAATTTGGAGGTACCGCGGGAACCTCCCCATCCATCCAAACTTCCTTGTTCACCATCGCGACTCTGTCCCCTACTCTAGGTGACAAGTACTCCGTCTTTGTCAACATACTACTCACCTAATTAGTGATAACGGAATTGAAAAATACTAATACACATATCATCACCCATCTTCTTTCATCAAATAACCCGATATTAATCATGCCTATTTTTTGTACTTTTACCATTGGAACCAAACTCTGATACTAGTTGTTGGGATTTCACCTCTAAAATCCACCTACTAAAATTTTAGGCAAAAAACACAACCACGACAATTAAATTGGTAAAACAAATAAGTATCAAGAATACAATAATTTATGTGATTCAGCAACCTCTTTGCCTACGTCCACCAACAAATTCATAACTTTATTAATCTTCAACTACAACTTCAGGAAGAGTAAAGTCGCTAAACTCTCATTACCTTACAACCCAAAAGCCCCAATACAATCAAGGCTGTCAACCTAACTTTAGTTGTAAAAGCTCTCTACTTGACAACCCAAAACTTCAATACACCAATTCTCCCATCCTAACTTTAGTAGTAAACCCCTCTGATTTACAATAATGTATATTGAAATTATAAGTGTCTCTAGTCTTCTCTAGTACCCCTTTATATAGAGAATATTTTTTTAATACTATTAGGAAAATAACAATAATGTCATAATAGAATACTACTACCTGTACGAGCAACAATCTAATAGAAAACTACTACTACTCCTACTAGAACAAGCAACTACAAAATAGGAAACCACTTTTCTCAAACCAATTAGAAGTCTTACTTGTGAGGATTTGAACCAAATTCCCAACACCTCTATGATAGAAAATGTATAGTACAAGCTGTAGTAATCATGGATTTCCAAATTGCTTACATTGTTTAACTAAAATTACAAAACCAATCACCAATACGAACAATCTCCAATCTCTCTCTAGGAAGTTTGGAATCCCCTTATTGGTTGCTCATAATTTTTCCTTTGTACCTAAACCTACCAATTTCATTAATAATAACCCATAAAATCACTAATAATCCTAATCCAAATTCCAAGAATCCACAACTCATACGTACTAATTAGTATTAGTTTCAGCTCATAAAACTTTATCAGAAACCAAAAGTAAAACAAGAGAAAAAAAGAATTATTTGCAAGTATTCTTCATCGTCCCTAAGTGGACGACACCAGTACAGTACTTTCAAAAACATTTGCTCTTTTTCTTCCTTGTTTTTTTCCTTATTGCTATGGCAGCTGCATCTTGCCACAATTTTTGGAAACAAATCATAATAACCTTTTTTTAAAAATAAAAACGAGCAATTATTATTTTTGACCATTGAGTTTTACCACAAGTAACTCTAACTTTTAAAACCAAACAATTTTCTCTTTTAACTTTAGAGATTTAATAAATTGTCCAATCCTTTTAATTTTTTTTAACTATTTTAGAAGGATTTACAGATGCTAATTGGATAACAGAGAAAGAGGGTTATGCATCCACAAGCGGATGGATAGATCTTCACACTTGGTGGATAAGCCATTTCTTGGGGTCTAAGAAACAGACCTCTATAACTGATTATTTATAGCACTTGCTGCAGAGAGAAAAGAGACATAATGGATTTATTGTTGAAAATTCTTATTTGGCCAAAACCTGTGGCTCCAATCTCTACTAGATGTGATAGTCAAGCTACATTGTCTCATGCATATAGCAATGTCTATAATGAAAAAGCAAAAGAAATTGGTCTAAGACACAGCTATGTGAGACAATTGATTACCAATGGAGTAATTACTATTGAATTTCTAAAATCCATGGATAATTTGGTCGATCTTTGAACAAAGACACTTCCAAATAAAATGATAATTAAGACTGCACAAAGATTGGGTCTTAAACCCACATCTAAAAATCACCAATAATAAAAATCACTCAATTCATGTGCAACACAAGTCTTGAGTTCAATGAGTTAAAAGTACATTATTTATGGTGATCGCAAGCATTGTGAAATTTAGTCATCCCAAATAAAAGTGCTTGGTTACCATATTGAAAAAAGAGAAGGATGAGCAAACAGCTCTTAATAGGCATATAAAAAAATTCTTTGGAATGTTTTAGTTATGGTACACTCTTGATATAGCCTGTGAGTGTAAAGTGAGGTCATTTATGTCGAGTTCAAGGCTTTGACTCTAGAGTACTAATGATAACAAGTTACAAATTACATGACCGTAGTGTATAAGATTTTTTTAACACTTGTATGGGGAGAAGTATTATATGTGAGATGTAACTGATTAATCAATAAGGATATGTGGTACAAGGTTTATTGTCTATTTTCAAAAAAAAAATTAAAATCAAGAGCATCTCCACTTTAGATGTCTAAGAATTATAAATGATTATTTATTAAGATATATATGAGACGGATTCCGATTCTCTCAATTTTGAGAGGGAACTTTTAAGGTCATGTTAGATTCATCTTAACCCTTCAATTATTTTGAATGGACAAGATTTTGCCAACAACTAAAAATAATGCCATGTCATCTTTTAGATCAATTAAAATACACTTAACGGAGTTAACACAAACTGTCATTACATGATACAACTCTAGAACAAACATAGAAAATAGAATATAGCAAACAATAATAAAATACAGAATTAGAAGATTTCAAATTTAAATCCTAATCCCAATTAAATGAAAAATACCAAATAATCATTGACGATCACTTATGTCTTCGCCAGATATAATTCAGGTTTTGATAGCTTAATTTCTCTACAAATGAGATTTAAGAAAAAGAAAACCAACCTGAGACCGGAGGTAACTTGTCGACAAAGCTGAGAACCCACATCCCAAGAGGTAGTTGAAGGTTGCCCGAGTTGAAGAAGATGACAAGCTTTGAGAGGGACAGCAACACATGGAGTGAAGACGAGGAAGGAACCATTTAAGTTTTCAGTATTCTAATTTTTTTTAACAAGATAAAACATTTAAAAATGCTGAAAATAATTTTAGAAGAAAAACTAACAGCAGTTTGTTGTTACTTTGTTAAGTGTATTTTAATTAATCTAAAGGATGACATGATATTATTTTAGTTATTGGCATAATCTTGTCCATCCAAAATAATTGAAAGGTTAAGATAAACCTAACATGAGTCTAAAGTTCCCTCTCAAAATTGATAAAACCGGAATCCATATGAGACTTAATTTGAAGTTACTTTTATCAAACCTTAGTTAATAATCAATAATGATTTTACAAATTTTATTCTTTGGTGCTCGATATAATATAATTATTATATA
Organism: Bretschneidera sinensis; assembly: GCA_023935145.1. NCBI lineage: Eukaryota > Viridiplantae > Streptophyta > Magnoliopsida > Brassicales > Akaniaceae > Bretschneidera > Bretschneidera sinensis. Next base: position 98,563,907 of record CM043697.1, on the reverse strand, counting down.
TATTAGTTTTATGAATCAACGATTCAACACAAATGACTCACCGTTTGAACCAGTGACTCGATGTCACGATCGGTTTGATGTTTAAAAGGAAAATTAAATTGCAAACCGATCCCACCGAATCCATTTAAAAGAATTCATACCGTGCTATTAAAAATAGTTTATCGCAGGATTAATCGCACTATTTATGGTAAAAGATCTGCACTGGGTTCACAGTCACGCTGGAGAGGGGAAAAAAAGAAACTAACTATAATTACTATAGGATTTACCAAACATTTTTGTATAGCAATGAATCTGGACTCATACTTCCTTTGACTAAATCCTAATTAAATCTAAACTTACGCTATAATTTAGGTTGTGGACCTGAATAAACATTTCACTAATTAAGCACCTAGGGATAAAGATCTTTTTTGTGGATGGAGAGTTCATTGAATCGACTAGGGTAAGATTTTGAGACTTCTGAGAATCATTTTATCATTTCTTAATTAAATTACTTTAATTTTATATTATAATAATTTCTTTGTCATAGCTAAATTTCTTATCGTTAAAATTGTATTGCATAAATCATTTATGTTTGTCATTGATAGGGTTGCTTCGTCGATTTTCCTCGCCATCAAAATCTGGGTTGGAACCCCAACCTAAGTATGTCTTTCGCAACACAAATTGTGGATGAAATTCAACCAAGATTTTTTTTATTCTGGTAATACAATCTTCCACTACATAATTCAATTTTGATGAGTTAAATCTTAGGTCTCTTAATTGAGATTCTAATATCATATTTCTCGAATGTGTTTAACCTCATATCTTTTATTTCTTTTCTATGTAGGATGAACCTTTCCAACTTTGTGTGCTGCTTTTTATCTCCATGACTAACACGCCAAAGTTGAATCCTTTACTGATAAGTGACCACTGCACATCAAGAAGAGATATTTAGAATATTTAAGAACATTTTTTTATAAGTAGAATATTTAAGTGCAATTATTGAATCTTTTACTGAGAATGACCACTTAATTCATATTCAGGAGACATGTGACCATTGCACATCAAGAAGAGATATTTAGAATATTTAAGAGCATTTTTTTTTTATAAGTAGAATATTTAAGTGCAATTATGTGTTTATAATCTATGCTTAGGTAACTTACTATGTTTCAATTATTCTCTTAGTCATCCCTTTAGTCTGATCATTGTCTAGTATCATTGCAATTATGTGTTTACCAAAGATTCTTGCAATTTTGAAATCTAAAATTTTGGGCATTATATCATTGTCTAGTAATATGCTGTTTTCAAATCTTGGTGGAGATAAAAAGATAGAGAAGTCCTCGTGCAGTCTGAATTGTATTTGCACAAGAACTTCTCTATCTCATTATCTCCACCAAGATTCTAGATCATGAATAATTCACAGAAATCTGAAAGCAAATAACATATTACTAGACAACAACATGATGCCCAAAATTTCAGATTTCAAAATTGCAAAAATATTTGGAGGAGATCAGACTGAAGAGATGAGTAAAAGAATAATAGGAACATACCTATACATAGATCATAGACCCATAATTGCACATAGAATTTTTTTTTTTAAAAAAAAAAAATTTCTTGTCGTGAGTGTGAGCAATTCTCAATGAAATAATATGTATTCCGCTTTGACGTGTTAGTCCGGGAGATAATAAGTCTTACATTTTAAAACCCAGTCAAAGTTTCTAGCGTTTAGCTGAGTATGATGCTTCCTTTGAGAGGCAGACTGCGACACAAAAGGATCAAAACGAATGATGGACATTGTTTAAACTGGTCAACATACCAATCCAAAAAGTTATTTTCTTCGTAATTTTATCTGCAATTTCGATGGTCAAAACTGTAGAGCTATTATCTTTCCAAAAAAGTAAATTTTGTAATATGAAAATATAATCAAATAATCATATTAGATCTAAGGCTTTAGATGATCAATTGATTCTTGTTGGGCTAGTAGTCACAATAATACAGGAGTAAAGATGCATTAAGGGAGGTTTCTAGGTAACAATGGTTCTTTTTTTGTCAACAATTTGTTTCTTCTCAAATAAAAGTAGATTATAAAATTCCTAATCTATTGATCATTGTGTATAAAATTTCAACCTTTGGCGTCAAACTATAATCCTTCCATGGAACATTAACTAGTTTGAAAATTGTCGCTTGTCTCGGACATTATGCGCTTGTTTGGACACCGAACTAAAGTGAAAATAAAATTAAGAGAATGATAAAATGAAATAATTATTTACATATGAGAAAGATATGATGAAATTAACCTTTTTAAATAAAAATGATTTATTATTACTTTTACCCATTGAGTTTTACGACGGGTAACCCTAACCTTTAAGACCAAATAATTTTCTCCTTAAACTTTAGAACTTTAACTCTTAACTTATATATATATTAATTGTATTGACCCCTATCCAGTTGAGGTAATTCTAACAGGTACATCGTGTTTTAAAAATATAACCAAATTTCTTCCCAGTTATATCTTTTCTAAAAATTTAACAAGTAATGATAACACATAAAATTCTTCGGAAATTCTTACTTTCAAAGAAATCAATGTATAAAAATAGAGTGATCCACTCAAATACAACTCCCTATATTACTACTTATAGAAAACTTGTTCATAAATTCCAACAAAACCAATATCCATCAAATATATATGAATCTTTGATCAAACTATTCAACACAATTTCCAAGGTATATAGAATTCCATTATCATTCAGAAATTCTAATCTTAAAACTCTGTTTAAATAAATAAGAATTCTTCGACTTAAAAAAATTAAATCTAAAAAAGATTGACACCTTGAGGATGCCAGATACTATATTTTCACTATGCATGCGCCAACAATCACAGGTTGATTAAAGAATAACGAACCTACAAACGCAATTGAAAGTAAAGTTAGGATAAGCTATATAGCCTAGTGAGATAAAGTTAAACCCCATATAGATGAAACCACGTCTACGAATCCTATACATGTATCATACAATTACATAAGAAGTAGGGATTGAGATACATACACAAATACTAGCATAATAGTAACTTTACTAAAACAATTAATCAAATTCGCCAAAAAGCTTTGAAGTAAACCACATTTCACAAGTTACAGAAAATCTCATTAAAAATCTTATAAATCAAAAAACAATTCTCCTCAACACAAGAAACATTTCTTATTCTAAATACACAATTGAAGATCAATAAAGATGAAAAAAACTCACACCCCTTTCTAGGCCAAGCATATCACATCGCTCCTCTTTGGGCCAAACATATCACATTGTCCCTCACTAGGCCAACTATATCATAATACCCCTCACTAGGTCAATCATATCACGACGCCCCTCACTGGGTAAAACCATTTTTCATGAAAACATTTATGAACATCAACTTTATCTCATTTTCCACAAACTCTTTTTCAAGTAAAGCATAACAAGAAAATCTCAAATTTTCATCATTATCTAACAAACTGATTTATCCAATTATCCATACTCAACATAATATATACTTATTATATATTAAAACGTCAAAGCAAATAGAAGGAGTAGTAACTATAGGATATGTGTAGAGAACCACTCACCTCGAAAGCACCAAAGAAAGCTTGACTCAAGAAGCTAGAGTGCTAGTACTCTTGTCTTCACCCAAACGTATACATAAATTAATTCTAAATCAAGAGCTAAGGTTATGTAATACCCATATTCGTAAAGTAAGGTTAAAGATGTAATTTAATAAATACGACATGACATTTAAAATAAAATATATGTTAAAGGTTTATTATTATTTGAATAAACTAAATCTTTTTGAAAAAAAATGGATGCGTGGAGACATAATTACAAAGAAAATGTAAAAAAAATTCGTGAACAATATAAAAGAGAAGGAAAAAGAAAAAAAAAATTTCTAAAAAAACAAAACAATATAAAATTCACACACACACACACATATATATATACACACACACACACACACACACACACACACATATGTATTATAACATAATTTATATTATTACTTACCAAATTCCGTTTGGTTTTCCTTCAGTTACTCTATTTCTTCAAACACTTAGGGACCGAAAGAAATGTTGAAAGAGCAAAATTTTGAAGGGGTTTACGAGAGAATTTTATAGAGAGTCATGGGAAGCTAAAGGTAATGACATAATGTTTATTTTTGAATTTTTAGCATACATGAAATTTCTCGGAATTCAAAGTGAGAATTTTCAAAGGGTGTAAATCAGGCAGAATTGAAGAAATAATTAGATTTAAAATAAATATTATGTCAGGTGTTGACGATCAGCAATAGGGAGAAATTGCTGAGAGGAGCAAGAAAGGCAAGAAGGTGATCCACGGGTAGCTCTACGTGCTACGTTGTGAGTTAGATTTACTTTAAGTAATCTAAATAAAAAATGAAATATCTAGTAATAATATTAAAATAAATTATTAACTTATACTTTGGTGATATATGAAAAATTGATTGACAGGTATGATAGAAATTTTGGACATATAGAAATTTTTTAAGTGAGAAATAATATTTTTGGAATAATAAGTTGATTTAATAATAAAAGTGATAAGTGAAATTGATAAAGAATGAGACTTATGATATGTCTAGTAATAGTAGAATGCTATTATCAAGTTATGAGAAATATAATTGATTTAATATTGAAATACCATTTATACAAATTGACTACTTTTAGTGAATTTTATTCACTGAGCTTGTGAAACTCACTCCTCATTGTACCATGATTTCAGGAAGCAGGCATGACAAATAGTTTGGTGAGTTGAGGTTCAGACAAAATCATTATCTGTAAGCCACGTACGTGTCCACATTCTCAGACTAATGAGAAAATAAAATAAAATTTTATTTGTAAATATTCATGCATTTTTCATTGTATATAATGTTTAAGTCAATAACAAAATAATGTATCTCCCATGTTGAGGGTTGAGAATTGATGTAAAAAAAAAAAATTCTATTGGTGTTATTTTTATTGTTGCGTATGTGTATCATGCTGGGATTTTCAAAATGTGACAACATCGTCTCTGGAATTAATTATCCACATATAATTAATTCTCATCTATATAACCCAAGCATTGAGTATAGTTTAGGAAACATATGTATATGTATATATATATATATATATATATATATATATATATATATATATATATCCATTTTATTAAGTTTGGGTTTAAACAAAAACTGATATGGATTTCATTCTCGTATAATCTTTTTAAATTTATTAACTCTGGCTCTAATGTTTCCTTTTAACACCCCTGATCCATCCTAAAATGAATTTCCAAATTTCTGTTTTGTCAATAAGATTAATGATAAAAAAAAAACATAAAACCAATTTTCATATGCCAAACATATAACTGAATATATTTTCTTATGTAAAAGATAAACTCTAATAACATGGCATATGTTATTTCAAAAAAAAAAACATAAAACCATTATTGAACTTTAAGAAGAAAAAGTAAATTTAATTTCAAAAATCTAAAAATTTATTGCACTAACACTTCACAAGAAATAGAAGATATGAACCCAAAATGAATAAAAATAAAAGAAAAGAAAAGATTCATCATACAAAGTTACTAACATTAGCACAGAAACAGTAACAACATAAAGCTATTATTTAATAACCAAATGAATAGCAGGCAACAATTCAAGAACAATAACATATACACCAAAACGCACGCATTAATTGTAGGAAACGAAATTCAAGGATAATTAGAAAACTATGCTCACGGGTTGATTGAGGAATAACAAACCTACAAACACAACTTAAAGTAAAGTTGGGGTTAAGCTATATAGCCTAGTGAAATAAAGTTAAACCCCCTATATTTAAAATCACGTCTACAGATCCTATACATGTATCAGATAATTACATAAGAAGTAAAGATTGAGATACATACACATATACTAGCATAATAGTAATTTTACTAAAACAATTTATCAAATTCGCCAACAAGCTTTGAAGTAAACCACATTTAACAAGTTCCAAAAAATCTCATTAAAAATCTTATAAATCAAAAAACAATCTCCTCAACATGAGAAACATTTCTTATTGGGCCAAACATGTATCAAACTCTTATACACAACGGAAGATCAATGACGATGAAAAAAATATGAAATCAAAAGTCAAACAAAACTCATACCCCTTTCTAAGCCAAGCATATCACATCGCTCTTCTTTGGGCCAAGCATATCTCATCGCTTCTCTTTGGGCCAAACATATGACAATACCCTTCACTAGGTCAATCATATCATGACGCTCCTCATTGGGCCAATCATATCATGACGGCCCTTAATGGGTCAATTATATCACGACACCCCTCATTGGACAAACCCATTTTTTATGAAAACATTTATGAACACCAACTTTTTCTCATTTTCCACAAACTCTTTTTCAAGTAAATCTCAATTTTTCATCATAATGTAACAAATTGATTTATCAAATTATCTATACTCAACATAATATATACTAATTATGTATTAAAACATCAAAGCAGATAGAAGGGGTAGTAACTATAGCATACGTGTAGAGAACCACTCACCTCAAAGGCACCAAAGATCAAAGCAATTTATATGGTTAAGTAGTTTAATAACATTCCTTTTTCCTTTTTATTAAATTACAACTAAAATATTCAGTTTTTAATAAATTTCCAAAATTTCAGCTTCCTTTTATTCTTTTGAACATTTCCCCATTTAAAGTTACATGTTAACCAAAAACAAAGTCAACATAAACCAATCTAATTTACTTCCGAGCCCAACTTCCAATCTCAACATCCCATCCAATAACAAAGAATGTCCATCCAACTCAAATTCTCAACTCAACACATCAATAATCTCAACAAGAATTCCATTTATCCACATATAATTAATTCCCATCTATATAACCCCAGCATCGAGTATATTTTGGGAAACATATGTATTTAAACAAGTGTGTGTATATATATATATATATATATATATATATATATATATATATATATATATAATTTTTGAGATAAATCCATTTTATTAATTTTGGGTTTAAACAAAAACTTAGATGGATTTCATTCTCGTATAATGTTCTTAAATTGATTAACTCTGGCTCTAATTTTTCCTTTTAACACCCCTGATCCATTCTAAAATGAATTTCCAAATTTCTGTTTTGTGAATAAGATTAATGATAAAAAAAAACATAAAACCAGTTTTCATATGCCAAACTTATAACTGTATACATTTTCTTATGTAAAAGATAAACTCTAATAACATGGCACATGTTATTTCAAGTCTTTGTTCCAATTAAGTATTTATTGAAACTGATATCATCACGTTAGCACAGAAACAGTAACAACATAAAGCAATTCAAGAAGAATAACTTATACATCAAAACGCACGCATTAATTGTAGGCAACAATTCAAGAAGAATAACTTAAAGTATGTTTGTCGAGAGGGAGAGAGAATAGACGATAAGGAGATAGGAAGTGGGCTGGCAGTATTGCAGATCCCCTGCTATAAAACCTATAATACACTGCGTTTAGAAAGAGAATTGAATTACAAACAGATCTTAGTGAATCCCATATCCATGTTATTAAAAATAGTTTATTGCAGGATTAATAGAACTCTATTTACAGTAGAAGATCTCCACTCGGGTCCACAGATACGTTGGAGAAGGGGAGAAAAAATAAACTACTTATAGTTACTGTAGGATTTACCATACATTTTCTTTATAGCAATGAATATGGACTCATTCCTCGCTTGATTAAATTCTAATTAAATACAAATTTGTGTTATAATTTAGGCTGTGGGTCTTGATAAACTTTTCAATAATTACACCTCGTACATAAGGTCCACCCAGGGATAAAGATCTTTTTGTGTATTGAGAGTTCCTCGAATCAATTAGGGTTAAGAGTTTGGGATTTCTAAAAGTCATTTTATCATTTTTTTAATTAAATCTTCTGAGTGCAATAAGGTTAGGGTTCAAGAGCTAAAATTACCTTAATTTTATATTATAATAATTCCTTTATCGTAGCGAAATTTCTCATCGTCTTCAACTATATTGCATAAATCAATTATGTTTATCATTAATAACGTTATTTCGTCGATTTCTCTTGCCATCTGAATTTAGGTTAGAACCCAAACATAAGTATATTTTTCGCGACATAGATCATGGATGAAATTCACCCAAGGTTTTTTTTATTTTGGTAATACAATCTTCCAATACGGAAGTCAAATATTTTCTTTTATTTGATGAATAAAATCCAAGGTCTCTTAATTGAGATTCTAATATCATATTTTCAAATGTGAATTATTCGTAACCTAGAATCTAGGTGGAGATAGAGAAGGCTTCGTGCAGTCCCGATGATATTTGTACTGCACAATCATATTTGCACTATGGACTTTTTTTACTGTACTAAGACTTTAGGTTACGAATAATGAAAAGTGATATAATGACTTTGAATTATAAAAAGATAAAAATATTTGAATTATATTTCCATTGGATCATCACTTATTCAATGAATAGAATAGATATAATGACTAAAAAAATAAAATAAAAAGAAGTATTTATCCTTTGATCAAAATAAATATAATCGGGAGTTTGTTTAAAAGAAGAAAGCTCTTTTGATTTATAAAATATAACTTTTCTTTTGAAAAGAATCTTTCTACGAGGTCTGAATATTAAGTATGAATCAAAGTTCGTTTGTGATCTATTTCATATATTTCATGCTTCAGATACTAAATGAATATCCATCGAGGTAAAACCATCTTATCCAAGATGACAGGACCATTTTCTGCACTATCAATAGGCTGACTATGACAGAGAAGGTGAAAAATGAGTGCTGGACAATGTCCAAACTCAACATACCAATTCGAAAGTTATTTTCTTTCCGGAAAAGTAACTTTTGTTATATGAAAATGTAATCAAATCATAAGAATAGATAAAGTATGTTGTCTAAAGCTGAAGTTATTCTGGCTGGGCCGGTAGTCACAGTAGTAGAAGAATAATGCATTTAGAGAGGTTTCTAGATAACAGTGGTTCTTTCTTTTTGTTACCAAACTGCACCTTCTCATGTAAAGGCAGATTATTAGAATAAATGCTAGAGCACACAAAAACCTATCCCTCAACTTCTTGCTAAAGTCCTAATTAATCTGCTGATCATTGTTTATAAAATTTCAACCTTTGGATCAAACTAGTACTTCCATGGAACATTAACTATGCCTGTTTGGTACACTACAATAAAAAAATAAAAAAAAGGATAAAATTAAGAAAATTACAAGATGAAATATTTTTTAATATATAGATGTGGAAAAGATATGATCAATTTAGTGTTATTTTCTTGTATCAAATATAGGGTCAAGTTAAAATCATCTTATCTTAATCTAATTTAATTTAAGAGTGTGTCCAAACGATCGGTGGTTTAAAAATTTTAATAACTTTTTTGTTAATATTATTTTTAATTGTTTCGACCGAATTAATATGAACATTTCAACGTTAACTAACCGAATAATTTTGGTTGGTTATAATCACTCTTTACAAATTTTACAAAATTGCAGTTTTTTCAAAATTTTCCAGATTTTTATAGCCTTTCAGATTTCAAAACTCTCAGTTTTTAGTTCTCAAATACAAAATAAGAAAATCAAATCAAATTCAAAGTATTTAAATAAGAATCAACAATAACAATCTACCATCATTTAAATAAGAACTTAGCTATTTAAATAAAAACCAAGTCATTAACAGCAAGTCAGCAGTTGCCCGGGCCCAGCTACTTTTGACTTTACACTTCAAAACATGATCCCCAAATTCCAGGATTCTAATCTGTCAACTTTAATACAATTTCCAGAAGAAAAAAAGCAACTTGAATGCATCCATTTTCTTTTCAAGTTGCCCATGCCCAGCTACTTTTGACTTTACACTTCAAAACCAAAAACAAAACCATGGGTAAAATGAATATACAAGCTTTACAAAGAAAGAACCCTACTTAACCTTTAAATTTCCATCAACCACAAAAAAAAAATGGAAATCAACCAGTGGTCAACCTATTCTATAATATATATCTATAACAAAAAAAAAAAAAAATTATGTCCTTCACATTTTACAGCCCTGGCAAGTCAGCATCATCAGAGCATCATATTCACATCCCATTAAAAAAATGCAATCATCAATTCATATAAACAGCAAAACAGAAATACAAACAGAAACGATCATTAATTCTCGAGTTGAATGTCACTGCAATCATCTTTTGATTCTTTTATTTTCTAAGTGGGTCATGGGTCATGGAACGGACAGATCTTGGCACTAACAATTGCAGGCCAAAACATGAAATTGCTGAATGCAATAACAAATAAGGAGCAACAACATATAAGTATAATTATCAGTAACTTTTTTTAAAACACTCGAACAATTTGTAGCACTAGATATCCAATTCAACCTCTTGTTTAGTTCTATTATCAAGATATCCATATCTATCAAAACCTTTCTCAAAATTTTGGGCCAAATCCAACATCAAGTAGGTTGAATTCAATTTAGTGGAGACATCTAGACACAATAAACTTTTACTTTCTATCTTCTCTAGCTCAATAGACTCTCTAAATTTTTTCAACCTAGATGGAAATTGCCTTACACATCTCACAAGACCCCTAACTCGAGCAATCAAACCTTTGCCTCCGTCAAGCAATCCATAACAACAAGATTAATTATATGTGCAATACACCTAGTAAAGCAGTTCCCCACCCATAATGCTAGTACCCGAATGACCCTTTTTTTTAAGTACCCTACAACATTATCATTTGATGTCGCACCATCTAATGTAAGAGGAAAGGTAGAACCATGATTTTTTTCTTGAGGGGACCAAACTAAGTTCTTTTTTTAAAAAAAAAAAAAAAAATCATATTATATAATACAAAAAGCTTGTTAATTGAGAGATATTTTTGGATCAACGCACCATTAGATAAGTGTCACATCAATCAATAAATGATGTGACATTAACCATTTAATGGGTTAAAATCTTCTCCGGTAATTAAAATAATTTTTTGGATCATTAGATGAATGTCACATCATCTATTGGATTGATGTGATACTCATCTAATGGTGCGTTGATCCAAAAATATCTCTCAATTACTAAAGAGGATCGTGGTTCTAACTCAACTAGGTTGTATACATAAATGTATATGATCAATTTATAACATATATAACAAAAAGAGAGAGATAAGAAACTTCATAAATGTTTCCTTTTTAAGTTGTGCTTATCTTATTTCTTGGATAGAAACTAGAAAGCATAGCTAAAAGAATTTTCTTAAGTCGTATATTCTCGTCTCTTGACTTTTGAAAATTAAAAAAATAATAATTTAAAATTAATTACCTAAAATTTTAATTTATATTTAATACTTTTAATTTTGTAAATAACATTCATTTTTTTCATGATCAAATTAACATGTTTTATGTTAATTATTAGTTAAGTGAAAAAACAAAAAAAAATTATAAAGATCAAAATTATGAAAATTTATATAATTACTAATACCTAATAAAGCTTGTTAATTAAACGAAGTACCTTTGATTAGAAAAAACAAACAAGTACCTGTACTAAATCTCAAAGTGCACTTGCAAGCCAACTGTCCACTTGAGAGAGTTGCGCCCAACTTGAAAGATTGCTAGCTAGTAGCTGTTATATTATTTTTTTCACTACTCTCTGTAACTTTTAAAGTGGGTCATCTAACTTTCTTCTTTAGAACTTTGGGTGGGGCGGCCGGTTAACAAAATTTTGATACTATCAACAGCTATACCACATATAGCTCACCGAAAATTCGAAGAGGCACCCCCTTGTCCCCCCGGAGATTCCTTCAAACTCTCAGTTGAAGGCAAAGGGAAGATAAAAATCTACCAAAAGGATGGTAGGAAAGGTTACATATCTTATGTTTATAATGTACCTAACATTAAAAGCAATATTCTCAGCATTGGGCAGCTACTCGAGAAGGGGTACAACATAGAGATGAAGGATTACTCTCATTTTGAGAGATACATGTGGAAGGATTGTGAACAAGTTTACAAACTAAAAGACAAAGAGCATGAGACAAGAATGGAGGAATTCTTTCTTTTTCTTTTTTACTTTTTCTTACCTTTCAGACAATACAAGAAGATCTTATTTTCCTTCTAAACACACTCCAACCCTTACTCAACGTGATAACTAGTTGATTGAATTTCATTTCCTATGCTATTGATATTCCATATCTCCTTGAGTAAGCTTCTGCCTAAGAAAGAGTAGAAATAAGTTTATGTGTAAGAGTAAACACTTTGTCAATCCCCCATTCAATCAAACACATCTCAATTTCCCTACCAATTTTATCACCATATAATTGATTTTTTGTAAGGAGGTCAATGTGTCAATGTATCAGTGGTAAGACAAACCCTTTCACTCGAGTTTCTTAAAAATTGTTTCAATTTCACTTTATTATCTACATACAATTGATAGCAATCTCTAGTAATCATCTTTCGTGACGAGATACGGAACCAAGGACATGCAACAGCCATGAAAAGTCTAAATCTTAGACCCTCCACAAACTTGAAAGACAACTCATCCATAATTATCATAAAAGCTAATGCATTCCTAATTGAATCTTGGTCAAATTTCCAAGTAGAAATTGTAGCATTTCCTTACCCCATATTATCATTGGTCACTACTTGAGTTTGTGAACTATTCATTTTAATAGGAACATGTTTACACCTATCTAAATGTTACTTTAGTGTGGATGTGCCGTTAATTTTTGAATGACTCCTTCCCACAATAGTTGCACCTAGTATTAGGACCACCCTCGCTTTCACATTTTGAGAAGTGATCCCAAACAATTGATCTTGGCTTAATCTTTCTAGTAAATGGAAGACGAGAACAAGCTGGATTGTCGGATTTCACCCCTCTTGGTTCCCCATCTTTTTTGGTATTAAGTGTGCCCAATTGTTTTGACATCTAAAGAAAGATAGAAAAGGAAAATCAGAATTATAGACCTGCAAACAAAAGGAAAGAACAGATTAAGAACTGACTTCGTAAGAATAAACCCACCTTTAAAATAGCTGCTTCAAGTCAGATAATAAGCATAAAAATGTACATTTTTTTAGAAATGCCTAAAAATTATTTCTGTAATGACTTCAGTTTTGTAATTATTTTTTGAAACATAAGAGTTGCTTGGTTTTTCTTATTGAAAGTTAATTTGTTGATGATACTAAAGCATGCAACTTTTTGCATCACAAAAATGGTAAAAAAAAATTGGGATTGCTCACGGTTTACATGCACTCATGAGCTTTAAATCAGTTTTCATGGGGACCTCTTCTTAAGGACATGTCATAGATGGATATAAAGGGTTTGAACATCTCTAACATGAAAAACTCTGCAATTAAGAGAAATTTCATATGATTTTTTTTAAGAAGCAAAGAGAAATTTTGAAAGTTTAACATAAACCAATGGATATACACAAAAAGCCACATTTTTCCAGGAAGCCAAGATACCACCTACTGACTTGTAACCCCAGTCCATACTACTTTTATTTTACTGTGTTTTTCTCTCTCATCAGTGATCAGTCATTCTTTCCTTTCTTTGCTATATATACACACATGAACTGATGAACTTGTGTTCTCTTACATGGAGTATCAAATTAGGCAACACTTGCACTCAAAACTAGTAGTTGAAAATTGGTTTTCAGCTTCAAGAGAGACGAGTGAAATTGAACCCAAAACAATCTTTTATCTCCAACTCTCAGCACATGTAAATGATAACTTTCATCACACTCAGGTATAAATGAATCTACAATATAAATCAACATCCAAAATGAATAACAAATCATTCTTACAGAGTTACAGAGACTGATAGAGAAGAGGTACAGAGGGCTGAGAAAGAGACAGAGAGAGAGACTGAGAGTTAGAGAAAGATACAAAGACTGAGAGTGAGAGATCGTACCTTACCTTGCCGAAAATCGAAGAGAGGAGATAGAGGAAATCGTGACGCGACACTGACAGGGTAGAGGAGGAAACCCAACTCTGAAACTGAAATACAGTCACAGTAAGGGATATACAGCGACTAAGAAAGAGAGAGATACAGAGACTGAGAGAAAGAGAAAGATACATAAACTATGAGTGAGAGTACGTTACTTATCTTGTTGAAAACCGAAGAGAGGAGTTGAAGTGCCAGTGTTATGACAGGGGAGAGGAGGAAACCAACTCTGAAACGGAAATACAGTCACAATTACTCAGTTAGGGAAGTACAGAGAGTCAGAGATTGAGAGAGAGAGTTACGGATACTGGGAGTGAGAGGTCGCACCTTACCTTGCCGAAAATCGAATGGAGGATAAGAGGGATTAGGGTTACATCTTGCAAAGATTAGGGGTGATTTTGAGATAGATCGGCACTGCGGTGAGTAAGATCACCGTGAGTAATAGGAGGTGATCTTCAGACAGCAGGGAGATGGTTTAAGGTTTCAAACGGGGGAGGGGGTGGGGGTGGGGGTTTAATTTCCATCTTTCACCCCACTCTTGGGTTAAAAGAAAATGACATCTACTTTGCTTTTAATTTAAAAAAACAAAAAAGCATTATCATTTTATATAATTAATGAATAAAATTAATCGATAAATATTATTTAGATTAAAATGTTTTCATTTACTGCACAACAAAGTAAGATTGTTTTTGAAAAATCATAAATTTAAAAATTTAAAAATTAAAATAAAAAATTAGGCATGCATTATTTATCGAACTCATCATTCACGAGCGTAAGAATAATTGATTCGACACTGAAGGAATTTATGGGTCGCATTTGGTAACTCTCAACAAGAGATTTCAAAACCCTACTAGAAGTGTATTTTTTTTTATTGTTGATTGTTCTGGTATCGCTAAAAAACTCTGGAGACAAAAAAATTATATATACACAAATAAGAGCTTAATTTGGTAAATAAATAAAATTATATCAATAATTTTATTTATTTACCAAATTAAGCTCTTATTTGTGTATATATCAACTATTGAACTTTCAAATATTGATACGTTTTTTGTGGTAAAAGAAAAAGAAATGTCCATTAATAAGGAGTAAAAAATAGAAGTTGAACCATACAGATGATAATATAAGATAAAAGGGTTGAGATATTTTTGGGTTGTTTAGGACAGTTAGGTTTATATATTTATCAATTTATTATTTTAATATTAATTTAAATAATTGTTTAAATTCTCAAACGGTTAAGAAAGATTTTAGCTGTCACCAATAAATATAATTGATTAATCTTATTTAATATCAATTTAATCGATTAATCAAATTATTTTAATTAAATAATTCGAAACAATTCAATTAATCGGTTCTAAACGTTCCTAATCTTATCTACTTGTTAATAATACTATGAAAACGTGTTAATATGGCGTATCAAATTCGTACTACATGGCCTAAAGAAAGACAACAGAGACCTTTCATTATTTAGATATACAAATGTTCTAGATGAGCCTTTCATTACCTAGCATCTAGCATTGTGACTGTTACTTGGTTCACAGTACATGCTTCATCTTGCTTGCTTGAAGATGAATCAGTTTCAACAGGATCTTTTCCTATGCAAAAACCAGGGGTTTTAGGATGGGCCATTGTTGCAGTTTCACTACTCAACATCAGAACCACAGACGCCATGGTTGGCCTATCTTTTGCTCTCTCTTACACGCATAAAAGGCCGACTTGTATGCATCTCAAAACTTCATTTGCAGGATATGAATCACCCGCAGCTGAGTCTACTAGTCCCAATCCTTCCCCTTTTTTCCAAAACTTCGACGCCAGCCATAATTTTAATTTAACTTTTTAGTCAGGTTAACTCAGTGATATGACTAATGTTAAAGAAATAATCAGTTGAAGAAGAATCATATTGAACTCTTGTACTTATATGTCCAAGAAGGTTAAGTTTCCTGTTTGTTTGATAAAATCCTCTATTCTTTTTGCCACTTACAATCTCTAACACTAAAACACCAAAACTGAAACATCTGATTTAACTGAGAAAATCTCATCCATTGCATATTTAGGAGACAAATAACCACTGTATGCCATTAACATAGTGATATGAATAAGATTGGGAAACGGAATTAGCCTTGGATTTGGGATTGAGTATAGAAAACTAGTTATGTGGTACTTACTATGTTCCAACCAGTCTTCTAGTGTTTGCTTCCGTTTGATCTCCACCAAAAATCCGAGCCATGCCAAAGTCTGATATTTTTGGATTCATTTCTCTATCAAGTAAAACATTGCTTGCTTTAAAATCCCTATGGATGATTCTGAACCTGGAGTCCTGGTGAAGATATAGAAGTCCACGTGCAATCCCGCAAATAATGTTGAAGCGCCTTTGCCAGTTTAGTAAGGAGCTTCTTGCTTAATCTACAAAAATTCTTACATTAGTATAAATTCCACAAATTCAAACTCCACCCTTTGTCTGGTTTTTGAAAGGTTAAAGAAATTTAACCAAAGAGAACATAATCAAGCTTATTTAAGTACTGAAGGGTACTAACTGAATAAAACAGAATCCAGGCTTCTGTTTTCCATGTACTCATAAATTAGCATCTTTTCGTCCATCCCAGTGCAGCAACCAAGAAGTGGAACAAGATTTCTATGTTGAAGTTTTGCAATCAATCTGACCTCATTCTTGAACTCTTCAATTCCTTGCCCAGAGTTCTTTGAGAGCCTCTTTACTGCTATATCTTGACCATCAATCAGCCTACCCTGGCATTTGCATACAAACTTCTGTCAAGGTTACGTTTTGGGTGCATCAGCAACTTTCCTCATAGCAGAGAGTTTACCTTGTAAACACTACCAAAACCGCCTTCTCCAAGTTTGTTTTCGTTAGAAAAGTTGTCTGTAGCTGTTACGATGGCATCAAAATCGAACAATGACAGTTCAAGCTCATCTAGTTTACTTTCACCTGAGGACTCATTTATAGAAAATCGTCGCATCTCTCACGGAGGCCTGGTTTAGAAATAGTGAGAGAAACATTAAGACAAAATATGAACAATCACTAGAATATAATCATTTATCTAAACTTTCTGTTACCTCTCTGTTCTGGCTTTGCTTTCGTTTTATTTAGCAATGCCTTCCTCTTCCATAGGAAGCAACTAATTAGTCCTAGAAGCAAAATGCCAACACCAGCCGTAATGCCTATAATTAAAGCACTTGAATTTCTGCCATCACCTGAAAATGAACAGATTTAAACAAGCATTATATATTGTGACACAATTCTTCTGTTTGGTTAAAAAAGATATGGGATTGAGCTAATCTCATTCCATTTCTAATCCCACCAGGTGTGGGATTAACTTTTTATCTCCCTTGGTGGGATTATCTTTACTATGAACATGTTTGTCTAATTGTCTTTACTCTTTTATAATCAAGTATATTATTCTTTATATTTTAGTTTTTATATGATTAACATTTTATTATTATATTAATATTTAAATACTATTTTATTTTGGTCAAATTTTTTTCGATTTGGATGTAAAGGTATTTCGGAAATGTTTGAGAATGTTTTTAAGCATTGATTAAAACAACTTTTTCTTAAGAGAAAAGTAACAAAAAATTTGTTTTAATCAATGCTTAAAAGAATTCCCAAATAGCTTATATATTCATGGTTATTTTGACACTATTTTTTTTTTTCAAATAAATTTGATAAGTTTAGGGTATTATTGATTGGCAAGGCAAAATATTTAGGGTATCAAATAAAACTTATCCCAAACTTGAGGGTGTAAAATAAAATTAAGCCTAATCAAATGTGGCAAAATTTAACCCGATCCAAAAAACTCAGTCTGATATGCTAAACTCAAAAATATATTAAAGTAATATAATTTGACTTGGTTCACCTTAAACCTGAGTGATCCAAAACCTGAAATTTTTTTATCTTGAAATGATTCAAACTTGATCTGATTCGAAAAAATCCATCCAACCCAAAACCCAAATTAACACAAATTTTTTGTAAAGAAAAAGAAATTGAATTGATTGCCAAGTTAATGGTGGACAAGTAGAAGATATTGTCTCATATCATAATTACTAAATGGCAATAATTTTTTGTTAAATTTGTTTATAAAGATTTGCAAATGTCACATATGGTCATATAAAATATTAATACTTGGTTCTGCCTAAAAGAATAGCTTCTTTGCATTTTTACTCTTGTATTATTTACATATTAATATCATATGCCTATATTCAATAATCCTATGCATACAATATTACATACTTTTCATATTTCTCTTATTAAAATTAAACATGTGGTATTTATATAATTATATCAAAAAATCGTTATTTCCTATGTTTTTTAGCTTGTTTATTTAAATTATTTTCGTTAATATTATTTTCGATATTTAATAGCTTTATGCATGTCCTATATATATATTTCCTATGTTTTTTAGCTTGTTTATTTAAATTATTTTCGTTAATATTATTTTCGATATTTAATAGCTTTATGCATGTCCTACCCCATTGAAAGGCTCATCTAGAAGCACCATGGTCAACAGTGAACTAACTTTGATTTTAAAAAAAAAAAGGAAAAAGGGGTCAGACTTTAATTTCTTCATTAATTCGTCCAAAATTGGATTCAGACTTTAATTTCTTCATTAATTCATCACCATTCGATTCATGCAACATGGACTTCCATCCAAAAAAAAAAGGTCCGGGTTGGAATATTGGGACCCACAAACAAAAAGAACCAAAGTAAGTAAAAAAAAAAAAAAAAAACTGAATAGCCTAACATGTTCCAGGTTAGAAACTTGATTTGCATCTTTGGCTTCGGTTCCCCTTGCTGGTCATTTCAGGTTCTCCAACGATCAATATTCTAAAACAGATGAGGAGAAGAAGGAAATGGAAAAAGTTCCTCACTCTAGTGCAATTGGATCAGTCATGTTCATGATTGTAAGCACTAAACCCAACATTTGTCATGCAATGAGTGTTCTCAGCAAGTTTATGAGTAATCCCGGAAAGGAGCATAGAGGATTAATAGGGATCCAATCGAGCGAAATCACGAGTCAATGTCCCTTATTGGGATTTTACTTCTAAAATCCACATATTAAAATTTTATGCGAAAATACAACAACAACAATTAAATAGACAAAACAAACAAGTATCAAGAACACAACATTTCATGTGGTTTGACAACCTGTTTGCCTACATCCACCAACAAATTCGTAACTTTATTAATCTTCAACTACAACTTTAGGAAGAGTAAAGTTGTTAAGCGCGCACTATCTCACAACCCAAGAGCCCTAATATAACCAAAGCTCTCAACTTAGCTCTAGTTGTAAGTTCTCTCTCTACTTGACAACCAAAAACCCCAATATAGTAAAGCTCTCATCCTACCTTCAGTAGTAAACCCTTTTGATTTACAATGTATGTTGGAACTATGAGTATCTTTCTCTATGACCTCTTTATATAGGGGATATTTTTCTAATACTATTAAGAAAAGAACAACAACGTCATAGTAGACTACTACTACTACTACATGTACAAGTAACAATCTAATAGGAAACTACTACTACTCCTACTAGAAGAAGCAACTACAAAATAAGAAACTAATTTTTTCAAACCAATTAGAAGTCTTCCTTGTGAGAATTTGAACCAAAATCCCAACAAATCTCCACTTTGACCCAAATTCTCCAGTTCATCATCAAATTTGACATTATTCTTTGGTTGGTGCGATCCTTCTTTTTGGTCTTCCTATCTCATCTGCTTATTTTTCGAAGCAACCATCCTCTCATTGTTTGGTTCATCTCTTGATGTATTCATGAACAATTCTCCATCCTTGAACACACTTGGTCTCTTCAACTAATCTCAATTTGGAGGTACCGTGGGAACCTCCCAATCAATCCAAACTTTCTTGCTCACCATCGCGATTCTGTCCCCTACTCTAGGTGACAAGTACTCTGTCTTTGTCAACATACTACTCACCTAATTAGTGATAACGGAATTGAAAAATACTAATACACATATCATCACCCATCTTCTTTCATCAAATAACCCGATATTAATCATGCCTATTTTTGTATTTTTACCATTGGAACCAAAGCTCTGATACTAGTTGTTGGGATTTCACCTCTAAAATCCACCTACTAAAATTTTAGGCAAAAAACACAACCATGATAATTAAATTGGTAAAACAAACAGGTATCAAGAATACAATAATTTATGTGATTCAGCAACCTATTTGCCTACGTCCACCAACAAATTCATAACTTTATTAATCTTCAACTACAACTTCAGGAAGAGTAAAGTTGCTAAACTCTCACTACCTTACAACCCTTAAGCCCCAATACAATCAAGGCTCTCAACCTAACTTTAGTTGTAAGTGCTCCCTACTTGACAACCCAAAACTCCAATACACCAAAGCTCCCATCCTAACTTTAGTAGTAAACCCCTCTGATTTACAATAATGTATATTGAAATTATAAGTGTCTCTAGTCTTCTCTAGTACCCCTTTATATAGAGAATATTTTTCTAATACTATTAGGAAAATAACAATAACGTCATAATAGAATACTACTACTTGTACGAGCAACAATCTAATAGAAAACTACTACTACTCCTACTAGAACAAGCAAATACAAAATAGGAAACCACTTTTTTCAAACCAATTAGAAGTTTTACTTGTGAGGATTTGAACCAAATTCCCAACACCTCTATGATAGAAAATGTATAGTTCAAGCTGTAGTAATCATGGATTTCCAAATTGCTTACATTGTTTAACTAAAATTACAAAACCAATCACCAATACGACAATCTCCAATCTCTCTCTAGGAAGTTTGGAATCCCCTTACTGGTTGCTCATAATTTCCCTTTCTACCTAAACCTAACCTACCAATTTCATTAACAATAACCCATAAAATCACTAATAATCCTAATCCAAATTCCAAGAATCCACAACTCATACTAATTAGTATTCGTTTCAGCTCATAAGACTTTATCAGAAACCAAAAGTAAAACAAGAAAAAAAAAGAATTATTTGCATGTATTCTTCATCGTCCCTAAGTGGACGACACCAGTACTTACAAAAACATTTGCTCTCTTTCTTCCTTGTTTTTTTCCTTATTGCTATGGCAGCTGCATCTTGCCACAATTTTTGGAAACAAATTATAATAACCTTTTTAAACTTTTAAAACCAAACAATTTTCTCTTTTAACTTTAGAGCTTTAATAAATTATCCAATCCTTTTAATTTTTTAAACATTTTAGAAGGATTCACGGTTGCTAATTAGATAAGAGAGAAAGAGGGTTATGCATCCACAAGCGGATAGATCTTCACACTTGGTGGATAAGTCATTTCTTGGGGTCTAAGAAACAGACCTCTATAACTGATTATTTATAGCACTTGCTGCAGAGAGAAAAGAGACATAATGGATTTATTGTTGAAAATTCTTATTTAGCCAAAACCTGTGGCTCCAATCTCTACTAGATGTGATAGTCAAGCTACATTGTCTCATGCATATAGCAATGTCTATAATGAAAAAGCAAAAGACATTGGTCTAAGACACAGCTATGTGAGACAATTGATTACCAATGGGGTAATTACTATTGAATTTCTAAAATCCATGGATAATTTGGTCGATCCTTTAACAAAGACACTTCCAAATAAAATGATAATTAAGACTACACAAAGGATGGGTCTTAAACCCACATCTAAAAATCACTCAATTCATGTTAAACACAAGTCTTGAGTTCAATGAGTTAAAAGTACATTATTTATGGTGATCGCACGCATTGTGAAATTTAGTCATCCCAAATAAAAGTGCTTGGTTACCATAATGAAAAAAGAGAAGGATGAGCAAACAGCTCTTAATAGGCATATAAAAAAATTCTTTGGAATGTTTTAGTTATGGTACACTCTTGATATAGCCTGTGAGTGTAAAGTGAGGTCATTTATGTCGATTTCAAGGCTTTGACTCTAGAGTACTAATGATAACAAGTTACAAATTACATGACTGTAGTGTATAAGATTTTTTTTTTAACACTTGTATGGGGAGAAGTATTATATGTGTGATGTAACTGATTAATCTATAAGGATATGTGGTACAAGGTTTATTGTCTATTTTCAAAAAAAAAAAATTAAAATCAAGAGCGTCTCCACTTTAGATGTCTAAGATTATAAATGATTATTTATTAAGATATATATGAGACGGATTCCAATTCTCTCAATTTTGAGAGGGAACATTTAAGCTCATGTTAGATTCATCTTAACCCTTCAATTATTTTGAATGGACAAGATTTTGCCAACAACTAAAAATAATGTCATGTCATCTTTTAGATCAATTAAAATACACTTAACAGAATTAACACAAACTGTCGTTACGTGATACAACTCTCACTACAACATAAATGATTAACACCGGTGCTTATTTGTCAAAACTGTCAAGAAATTCTACTTCTCCTTCGTGGACATAGTGTAGCATGCTAGAGGCGAGTGATCTTTTCCATTAGGAAGAACAACTAAATGGAGGTCTTTCCTAATACCAATTTCCTCGAGATCATGGTGTGCCTTCTTATTATCTTTAGTCTTACCATCTATATTCAATATTGTTCCAATCAAATTATCACATACATTCTTTTCTATATGCATCATATCTAAATTATGGCGCAATAAATTGTCTTTCCAATATGGTAACTAAAAAAAATGCTTCTTTTTTTCCACAACGTATCTACAACTCCCCCATCCATGGGAATATCATCATTATCAACATTTTCAAGGAAATCATCCACACCCTCAAAAAGGTTATCAACTTCATCCACTAGCACTTGCCCCGTAGAGGTACCAACATCCTCTCTTGCCCTCTTCTTAGCAGGCTTTGAGATTTTACCATAGCTATAGTTTCCACCCTCTAGTTGTCTTAAAACATTGTGGCCAAACGGTGGAACGGGAGCATATCCCAACTCTATGGTGCCATCAAACTGATCCTTTTGAAAACAAAACTCATGGTTTTCTGCTAACCATCGACGATGACCCATATAGCAAAACTTTCCCCCGTGCTTTAACCATACAGAATGCGTAGATTCCCCACAACATGGACAAGCAACCCGCCCCTTGGTGCTCCAACTAGATAAGTTTGCATAAGCTGGAAAATCATTAATGGTCCAAAGAAGAGAAGTGTGAAGCTTAAAGCTTTGATTGGTGGATGCATCAAACGCATCAAGACCATCCCATAATTGTTTCAACTCTTCAATTAAAGGCTGCAAAAAGATATCAATATCATTATCGGGGCTTCTCTCACCAGGAATAACCATTGAAAGGAGGAAGGATGTTTGCTTCATGCAAAGCCACGGTGGCAAGTTGTATGGGACCAAAAGAACAGGCCATGTGCTATAAGTTGAACTCATTGTTCGAAAGGGATTGAACCCGTCACTAGCTAGGCCAAGCCTAACACTGCGAGGATCAGCTGCAAAATTGGGATACAATCTATCTAATGCATTCCAGGCTAATCCATCCGCAGGGTGTCTTAAAATCCCATCCTTTGTCCGATCTTTGTCATGCCATCTCATCAACGAAGCCGTTTTAGATGACATATATATCCTCTTCAATCTCGGTATTAGCGAAAAATAATGCAATACCTTAGCTGGCTTTTTCTTTTTCGATTGACCGTCCATCTCATTCAACGGATCCTCAACATCAGCATTGTTTTTGACCCACCGTGGCACACCACACGTATGACAAAATTCATCATTCACATGCTCACCCCAATACAGTGTGCAGTCATAAGGACAAACATGAATCTTCTCATACCCAAGACCCAATCCTTTGATAATCTTCATGGCTTCATAATAATTTGATGGCAATGGAGCACACATCGGAAATGTCATGTTGATAAACTCGAGCAACATAGTCAAAGATTTACCATACCACCCATTCAAACATTTGAGGTGTAGTAGATATAACATGAAACTTAACTTTATGAAATTCTGACAACCCGGATAAAGTTTAGTATCGTAATCTTTCATCAAATTGCGATACTGAGTCATCTCATCAATAGCAGAACGAATTGGATGTTCAACGTGTGAAGGATCACCACAATTATTGAACTCAAACCCACCATGAGCCTGTTGCTCTTCACCATGCTCATTTGAAGATCCCACTTCGATTCCTAAACTTAACGGTTCATTGTTTGGGTTTTCACAAGTAATCTTGAAGGCTTCTCGGAGCAAACCCAACATGTCATCTCGTCCCATGAAGCCACTTGGAACACTAGTGGGTTGTGAACTAGTGTGAGTGTGGTCTATACGAGAGACTTTCTCCCCATGAAAAACCTACTCGGTGTAACCTGGACTAAACCCATTATACAATAGATGCTCCTGAACAATTTCTGGTTCGAATGAATAACAATTCCACATCTCCTACATGGACAAACAATACTACCACGACCACAAGCTTTCTGACATGCAAATCTAATGAAGTTTGCAACACCATCCATATAGGCTTCACTCGACGTCGGTTTATCTATCTAACTTTTATCCATTTTTAGATGACACCAACAGACTTTCCTAAAACAATGTTAATAAAGTCAGAATTGTAATATTTTTGGCAAAAGAAGGCATAATCACAAACTTCGATTTGATTGGTAAGTGGATGAACTGAAATTTATAACAACAAATTGAGTTAAGTAAGTGCGATTTGCACAACCAATAAACTTAGCAAAGTAAGATGATTAGTGTTTTCTTCTCACGTTAAAAATTAAACAATGCATTTTATGAACTAATAATCAGTTTTTGAATTAAGTAAAATTTTAATTATCCAAAGAAATTAACAAATACAAATGAGCAAACAACAAGTCGCATATGATACAAAATCAATGCCCCAACTCCCAACAATCTTACTATCCAACATATTTATCACTAAGTAATCTAAGCCTCACATAGTCACATGTGCAGGTGGTGGTGCTGGTGCAGCAGCGGCAGCACCTGTGCTGGTGCAGCAGCAGGCAGCTGCACCAGCACCACCACCAGCACAGGTGCTGCAGCAAATGCAAAGAAGAGCAATTTTTTTAAACCCACTTGCATCTTTTTTTAAACCCCTGGGTGAATTTATTTTCCCTTTTCTTTAAACTCACTTGCATCTTTCTTTAAGAAATTTTCTTGCTTTCAAAATCAACATTTGTGAATGGAGGAAATCATGATCATCTTACCGAAAAAAAAAAAGTACATCATGATCAGATCAAACAACAACCATTTTCTAATTAAATCAAATTAGAGGAAGAAAATATTTATGATCCAACTTCCCAAAGCTGCCCTAAAGTTTTCATTTGTTAAATAGCAAACAAGAAGATGAAAGGAATATTTCAGATTCTACAGTTTTTATAGGTCATACACGTTGCCCTCCCTTCAACCCAGCTCAGTGCACAATACATCACATGTTCAATCACCCACAAGCATAGTGCTTCTAGTATTGATCCAAATACAAGTTGAATTAACAATAATCAAGGGTATCACACAAGAAACTTCCACTGAAATAATCCCCAAAGTGTTTGACAGTATCCCAGAATTAATGAACTGCATATAGTAATTCCAAGTTACCGTCATACAGTAACTACAAGAAACAGCCATAATTGGATACCAAGTAGAATGCTACACATAGATTTTCCAGCACTGTTAAATCAAGCTATCATTATTTATATGAAATGCTCTCCATATAACCTGGATATTTGAAGAATCATATTTGAATCTTCAGCAACAACTAACCAATTCTTTGCTAAAAAGAATAATAGACTAGTGTATGAAAACACGCACATCTGTGAAGATTTTAAGGTGAAAATACAAGCGTGGCACATAACCAAAACTAGTCAATACTACTCTTTCGAGGTCTCTTTATGAGGCTGGTATCGATCCAGCATCAGAAGGTTTAATAGCAAATTGATTTAATTATACTTCACACAAAAATTAATTGAATAGATGAGCTGTATAAAGAGTGCAAGTGGACACTGATAGTAGTGAAATAAGGTAAAATCATTTGCTAATATCATTAACAAGACAAGAAAAGAAAAGAAAAAGGAAGAGGCTGTTATCCCTTAAAAAATAAATATTACAGTATTACACTAAAAAAAGGAGAAGATAAATAGGGACTCGGAGCTGTTAAGTAGAATAAAGCAAATGCAATGCAAGCAAGAGGCAATCACACTAGAACCGTTGAAGTAAAGTATAAAATCAATGCCTTGATATTAAAGGAAGGGAACAGTATATATCATCATACTTGCAATGGGCATTAAGCACATTTAATTTATTATGAAGATCAATATACTGTGAAGTAAAGTTATTTTGATTACTAGATTTTAAGTGAGAGATACAAGTGGCTGGTGAACCCATAGCATGAAATTGATGATTGCTAGACAGTGTTGGCGTTGCAAACATATTTCTTGCCTTTCCTTTAGTTGCTCAAAAGAAAGAACCACCCAGAGGGCCATGACTTGATACCAAGAGGAAAATCCCCAAATTATCCAATCATTACCTATTAGTGAATTAATAGCAAATTGATTGAACACAGCAGAATTTCAATATCAAATGATGAAAAGCAAAAAACTTAAAAGCTCAACAAAAGAGTGTTTTGGTACCTGGCAGGGAGTATTGGAGCTGCTGGTGCTTGGTGGGATAGCTTCGCCGAAAAATTGAACCCAGTCGTGGAAAGATGCAGAGACGCCGCCGGTGCTTCTGGAAGGAAGAGAGAAAAAGGTAAGCTTTGGTGAGGGGGTCTGAGCGAGAAAAAAGAGAAACGAGAAGAGGAAAGAAAAAACCCACTTATGCCTTAGCCCAAGACACGTGATAGCAAGACACAGGCGCGGTCTAGCTAAGGGCGAAGCAGATAAAAAATTCTGGGGGAAACGACGCTGTGGAGTCGCGCGAGCAGCAGAGAAATTTGGGAAAGTTTCAGGGGAAATGGCGGCAGGTTATTTATATTGGAAATTTTTAGCATATACTGGCGCTTATAAGCGCCGGTATATGGACAACATATACTGGCGCTTTCAAGCGCCGGTATATGCTCGAAACCCATTCCATATACCGGCGCTTTGAAGCACCGGAAGAAGCAGAGTAGCAAATACCAGGGCTTGAAAGCGCCGAAATATGGAATAGGTTTCGAGCATATACCGGCGCTTTCAAGCGCTAGTATATGCTTGAAACCTATTATATATTCCGACGCTTTCAAGCGCCGCTATATCAAATCATATTCATATATAACGGCGCTTTGAAGCGCCGTTATATATTCTATGTATATTGCGGCACTTCTCGAAAGCGCCACAAAATAAGCGCCGGTGGCAATTATATTGCGGCGTTTTTAGGAAGCGTCTTTAATGAAGCGCCGGCAAATATCATTTATGTTGTAGTGTCTAGAACGAACACAGAAAATAGAATATAGCAAACAATAATAAAATACAGAATTAGAAGATTTCAAATTTAAATCCTAATCCCAATTAAATGAAAAATACCAAATAACCATTGACGATCACTTATGTCTTAGCCAGATATAATTCAAGTTTTGATAGCTTAATTTCTCTACAAATTAGATTTAGGAAAAAGAAAACCAACCTGAGACCAGAGGTAACTTGTCGACAAAGCTGAGAACCCACGTTCCAAGAGGTAGCTGAAGGTTGCCCGAGTTGAAGAAGATGACAAGCTTTGAGAGGGACAGCAACACAAGGAGTGAAGACAAGGAAGGAACCGGTTAAGTTTTCAGTCTTCTAATTTTTTTTACAAGATAAAACATTTAAAAATGCTGAAAATAATTTTAGAAGAAAAACTAACAGCAATTTGTTGTTACTCTGTTAATTGTATTTTAATTGACCTAAATGATGACATGGCATTATTTTAGTTATTGGCAAAACCTTGTCCATCCAAAATAATTGAAAGGTTAAGATAAGCCTAACGTGAGTTTAAAATTCCCTCTCAAAATTGAGAGAATCGAAATCCATATGAGACTTAATTTGGAGTTACTTTTATCAAACCTTAGTTAATAATCAATAATGATTTTACAAATTTTATACTTTGGTTATATATATAATTATTATATATATTAGTTTTACGAATCAACGGTTCAACACAATTGACTCACCGGTTGAACCAGTGACTCGATGTCACGATCGGTTCAATGTCTAGTCTGATTCACATAACTATAGTTTG
This sequence comes from Bretschneidera sinensis, assembly GCA_023935145.1. Taxonomy (NCBI): domain Eukaryota; kingdom Viridiplantae; phylum Streptophyta; class Magnoliopsida; order Brassicales; family Akaniaceae; genus Bretschneidera; species Bretschneidera sinensis. Next base: position 98,535,820 of record CM043697.1, on the reverse strand, counting down.
ATAACACCAACAGAAAAGAAAGCGGAAAGAGCAACCACTAAAGAGGCAATGGGTTGGCAGGAGGGCAGTGCAATCACGCATATAATAAACTATGTTTAAAAGGAAAATTGAATTGCAAACCGATCCCACTGAATCCCTTTAAAAGAATTAATATCCGTGCTATTAAAAATAGTTTATTGCAGGGTTAATCGCACTATTTATGGTGAAAGATCTGCAATGGGGTTCACAGTTGCGTTGGAGAGGGGGAAAAAAGAAACTAACTATAATTACTATAGGATTCACTAAACATTTTTTTTTTATAGCAATGAATCTTGACTCATACTTCATTTAACTAAATCCTAATTAAATCTAAATTTACGCTATAATTTAGGTTGTGGAACTGAATAAACATTTCATTAATTACGTACGCCTTGCATATAAGGTCCACCTAAGGATGGAGAGTTCATTGAATCGACTAGGGTAAGAGTTTGAGACTTCTGAGAATCATTTCATCATTTCTTAATTTTATATTATAATAATTTCTTTGTCATAGCTAAATTTATCATCGTTAAAATTGTATTGCATAAATCATTTATGTTTGTTATTGATAGAGTTGTTTCGTCGATTTTTCTAATATCATATTTAGAATCCTTTATTGAGAAGTGATCACTTAATTCATATTCAGGAGACGTGTGACCATTGCACATCAAGAAGAGATATTTAAAATATTTAAGAGCATTTTTTTATAAGTAGAATATTTAAGTGCAATTATGTGTTTATAATCTATGCTTAGGTAACTTACTATGTTTCAACTATTCTCTTAGTCATCCCTTCAGTCTGATCTCCACCAAAGATTCTTGCAATTTTGAAATCTAAAATTTTGGGCATCATATCTTTGTCTAGTAATATGCTGTTTTCAAATCTTGGTGGAGATAAAAAGATAGAGAAGTCCTCGTGCAATCCCAATTGTATTTGCACAAGAACTTCCTTATCTCTTTATCCCCACCAAGATTCTAGGCCACGAATAATTCACAGAAATCTGAAAGCAAGTAACATATTACTAGACAACAACATGATGCCCAAAATTTCAGATTTCAAAATTGCAAGAATATTTGGAGGAGATCAAACTGAAGAGACGTGTACAAGAATAATCGGAACATAACTATACATAGATCATAGACCCATAATTGCACATAGAAATTTTTTTAAAAAAAATTCTTGCCGTGAGGAGGTTTCATGTCTTCTGAATATGCGTTAAGAGTACGAGCAATTCTCAATGAAATAATATGTATTCAGCTTTGATGTGTTAGTTCGGGAGATAATAAGTCTTACATTTGAAAACCCGGTCGAAGTTTCTAGCGTTTAGCTGAGTATGATGCTTCCTTTGAGAGGCAGACTGCGACACAAAAGGTGCAAAACAAATGATGGACATTGTTTAAACTGGTCAACATACCAATCCAAAAAGTTATTTTCTTCGTACTTGTATCTGCAATTTCAATGGTCAAAACTGTAAAGCTATTATCTTTGCAAAAAAGTAATTTTTGTAATATGAAAATATAATCAAATAATCATATTAGATCTAAGGCTTTAGATGACCAATTGTTTCTTGTTGGACCAGTAGTCACAATAATACAAGAGGAAAGATGCATTAAGGGAGGTTTCTAGGTAACAATGGTTCTTTTTTGTCACCAATTTTTTTCTTCTCAAATAAAAGTAGATTATATAGAATGAATGCTAGAGCAGAAAAATCTATCCACCAGCTTCCTTCTAAATTCCTAATCTATTGATCATTGTGTAAAAATTTTCAACCTTTGGGGTTAAACTATAATCCTTCAATAGAACATTGACTAGTTTGAAAATTGTCGCTTGTCTCGCACATTATGCCTTTGTTTGGACACCGAACTAAAAAGAGAATAAAATTAAGAGAATGATAAGATGAAATAATTATTTACATATGAGAAAGATATGATGAAATAAACCTTTTAAAATAAAAACGATTTATTATTATTTTTACCCATTGAGTTATATATATATATATATATATATATATATATATATATATATATAATATGTTAATTGTAATGACAACTACCCGATTGAGGTAATTCTAGCAGGTACATCGTGTGTTTTAAAAATATAACCAAATTTCTTCCTAGTTATATCTTTTCTAAAAACATTAACAAGTGATGATAACACATAAAATTCTTGGGGAAATTCTTACTTTCAAAGAAATCAATGTATGAAAATAGAGTGATCCACTCAAATACAAATCCCTATATTACTACTTATAGAAAACTTGTTCATAAATTCCAACAAAACCAATATCCATCAAATATATATAAATCCTTGATCAAACTATTCAACACAATTTCCAAGGTATATAGAATTCCATTATCATTCAGAAATTCTAATCTTAAAACTCTGTTTAAATAAATAAGAAATCTCCGACTTAAAAAAATTAAATCTAAAAAAGATTGACACCTTGAGGATGCCAAATACTATATTTTCACTAAGCATGCGCCAACAATCACAGGTTGATTGAGCAATAACGAACCTACAAACGCAATTGAAAGTAAAGTTAGGAGAAGCTATATAGCCTAGTGAGATAAAGTTAAACCCCATATAGATAAAACCACGTCTACAAATCCTATACATGTATCATACAATTACATAAGAAGTAGGGATTGAGATACATACACAAATACTAGCATAATAGTAACTTTACTAAAACAATTAATCAAATTCGCCAACAAGCTTTGAAGCAAACCACATTTCACAAGTTACAGAAAATCTCATTAAAAATCTTATAAATCAAAAAACAATTCTCCTCAACACGAGAAACATTTCTTATTCTAAATACACAATTGAAGATAAATGAAGATGAAAAAAATTTGAAATCAAACGTCAAACAAAACTCACACCCCTTTCTAGGCCAAGCATATCACATTGCTCCTCTTTGGGCCAAACATATCACATCGTCCCTCACTAGGCCAACCATGTCACAATACCTCTCACTAGGTCAATCATATCACGACGCCCCTCACTGGTCCAATCATATCACAACGTCCCTTACTGAGCCAATTATATCATGACGTCCCTTACTGGGTCAATCATATCATGATGCCCCTCACTGGACAAACCCATTTTTCATGAAAACATTTATAAACATCAACTTTTTCTCATTTTCCACAAACTCTTTTTCAAGTAAAGCATAACAAGTAAATCTCAAATTTTCATTATAATGTAACAAATTGATTTATCAAATTATCCATACTCAACATAATATATACTTATTATATATTAAAACGTCAAAGCAAATAGAAGGAGTAGTAACTATAGGATATGTGTAGAGAACCACTCACCTCGAAAGCACCAAAGAAAGCTTGACTCAAGAAGCTAGAGTGCTAGTACTCTTGTCTTCACCCTAACATATACATAAATTAATTCTAAATCAAGAGCTAAGGTTATGTAATACATGTATTCGTAAAGCAAGGGTAAAGATGTAATTTAATAAATACGACATGACATTTAAAATAAAATATATGTGAAAGGTTTATTATTATTTGAATAAAATAATTCTTTTGAAAAAAAAAATGGATGCGTGGAGACATAATTACAAAGAAAATGGAAAACAAAAAAAAATTGTGAACAATATAAAAGAGAGGGAAAAATAAAAAAAAAATTCTAAAAAAAACAAAACAAAACGTCGTAGCAGGTGTTGTCACCTGCTGCCAAGTTAATTGAATGGCTTTGCATGTGAGCCACGTCCCAAAATTGTGGCAGAAGTTTGAGAATGTTGAGACTTGATACTTTTGCACACACACACACACACACACAGGGACCGAAAGAAAGGTTGAAAGAGTAAAATTTTGAAGGGGTTTCCGGGAGAATACACACACAGAGGGACCGAAAGAAAGGTTGAAAGAGCAAAATTTTGAAGGAGTTTACGGGAGAATTTTATAGAGAGTCACGGGAAGCTAAAAATAATGACATATTGTTTATTTTTGAATTTTTAGCATACATGAAATTTTCTGAAATTCAAAGTGAGAATTTTCAAAGGGTGTAAATTAGGAATAATTGAAGAAATATTTAGATTTAAAGTAAATATTATATCAGGTGTTGATGATCAGCAGTCAGGGGTAGGAAAGGCAAGGAGGTGATCCACGGGTAGCTCTACGTGCTAAGTTGTGAGTTAGATTTACTTTAAGTAATCTAAATAAAAAATGAAATATCTAGTGATAATATTAAAATAAATTATTAACTTATGCTTTGGCGATATATGAAAAATTGATTGATAGGTAGATAGGAATTTTGGACTTGTAGAAAATTTTTAAATGAGAAATAATATTTTGGAATAACAAGTTGATTTAATAATAAAAGCGATAAGTGAAATTGATAAAGAATGAGACTTATGATATGTCTAGTGATAGTAGAATGCTATTATCAAGTTATGTGAAATATAATTGATTTAATATTGAAATACCATTTATACAAATTGAGTACTTCTAGTAAATTTAATTCACTGAGCTTGTGAAGCTCACTCTTCATTGTACCATGATTTCAGGTAACAGGCATGACAAATAGTTTAGTGAGTTGAGGTTCAAATGAAATCATTATATGTAAGCCACGTACGTGTCCACATCTTCAGACTAATGAGAAAATAAAATAAAATTTTATTTGTAAATATTTATGCATTTTTCGTAGTATATAATGTTTAGGTCAATATCTAATAATATATCTCCCCTGTTGAAGGTTGAAGATTGATGTAAAAAAAAATTTTATTGTTGTTATTTTTATTGTTGTGTATATGTGTCATGCTGAGATTTTCAGAATGTGACAACACCATCTCTGGAATTAATTATCCACATATAATTAATTCCCATCTATATAACCTAAACATTGAGTATAGTTTAGGATACATATGTATTTAAACAAGTGTGTGTATGTGTGTGTGTCTATATATATATATATATATATATATATATATATATATATATATATAGGATTAAACCAAGTTATTATATCTTTATTATTATTATTTGACATTAGGTTGGGATTTATCTTTTTAGATAATTCCTATTTATCATGTGTTAGGATTATCATAGTTTTATTTTTTTTTTTTGTTATTATCAGCTAGAGGTTTGGTGTTATCATGCTACCTCATCATTATCAGTTAGAGGTGTGGTATTATCATGTTACCTCATCACAGCTACTATAAATAGTTGGCATCAGTTGATTGTAAATCATCATTCAATAAACAGTTCTTCAGAAAATTCTTTTTTGTGTGTGAAATTTTATATTTGGTATCAGAGCCTGGTTTGAGGCTTGGAGGGTAGTAAGGTAGGATTCAGGAATTCAAAATCCAGGAGTGGTAGGCGGATCTAGGAGTTGAGGACCCAAGAGTTCGTAGCAGCAGCCAGCGAAGCCGGACAGACCTCCACGCAACCCACGCGCCGTCGAAAAGTGAAACGACACCATCCACACCAGAAGGTGCAGATAGTGCTGACCAGATCCGACGATCGTTGGTTATAGTTGACCAGCAGAGGTTGTTGGCCATACCTTGCTTGATCGGAATACATTTTCGTCAACCAAGAAAGTCACTAGAATCGTGACTTGTAGCGAACCCATGACCATTGGCGTGAAGAACCTGAGAGGTCTGGTGTGTTTAAAGTTTGGTGCGTTTTAATTTTTTTGTTTTGCTGATATACTGGTTTGTTCATGTTTTTCTCTTTTTATTATTATTTTTTTTTGGCGAATTATAATGGTCGCCTTTAACAATAATAATAATAACACAATACAACCACAAATACCAAAGTTTGACGGAAAAACCAATTTTGAGTATTGGAGGGTCCAGATGTAACTGTTGTTTGAATACTAGAAGTTGTGGACTGTTGTTTCCGAGGGTGTTGTTGGGCCAGCAGATGCTGCAACAACCATGAAGGATTTGAAGGCAAGATTTTTCATTAATCAGTCGCTAGATTCAGTGATTTTTGAGAAAATCGCACATACAACATCAGCAAAACGGGCATGGGACACTCTGATGAACATATACAAGGGAATAAAAAAGGTGAAGAAAGTCTGCTTGCAGACCATACGGAGGCAGTTGGAGCTTCTCCAGATGAAGAAAACGGAGAAGGTGGCAGATTACTGCTCACGGACATTGGCACTTGTTAATCAGATGAAGTCCAATGGTGAGACAATTTCGGATGTTCAGATCATGGAGAAGATTCTTCGAACACTGACTGAGAAGTTTGAGTATAAGGTGACTGCCATCGAGGAGTCTAAAGATCTCGAGGAGATGACATTGGATGAGTTGATGGGCTCACTCCAAGCCCATGAACAACATTTAGACGAGAAGTCTGAGATCGAGGTGGAGAAAGCTTTGCAGAGCCAGTTGAGTCTTAAGAAAGACAAAGTGGAGACCCGAAAGAATTCTGAGGCAAGCCAAAAGGGTCAGAACTCGCAAAATTGGAGGGGAAGTGCTTCTAGATCTAGCCAGGCAAAATGTGGAGGAGGCAATAACACTAATCAAAAGAATAAATCTCAGATTCAGTGTTTCAAATGCAAAAGATATGGCCACTACAAGAATGAGTGCAAATCCAATGGGAAAAATATCCAGGCAAATGTTGCAGAAGATGAAGACTATTTAGAAACATTGCTGCTAGTGTGTAGTGTAGCAGTGGATGACGTTAAGTACAAATGGTTTTTGGATACAGGCTGTAGCAACCACATGTGTGGTAGGAAGGAAATGTTCTCAGAATTGGATGAGACCTTTACTTTGGAAGTGAAGTTTGGGAATAGTTTAAAGGTGCCAGTGATGGGGAAGGGAAAAATCTGCATCTCTCTGAAGGACGGATCCAAGAATACCATCTCAGAGGTATTGTTTGTCCTGAGTCTGCATCAAAATCTGTTGAGTATGGGGTAACTTTCCGAGAAGGGGTATGACGTGCGGATCTACAAAGGGGTATGCACCATCAAGGATGCATAGAAGGGTTTGATAGCAAAGGTAAATATGTCATCAAATCGTTTGTTTCCGTTGCATATTAACAGTGACATTTTACCATGCCTTAGTTCTGTAATCAGAGATGGAAATTAGTTATGGCATATACGGTTTGGCCATGTGAACTTTGGAAGTCTGAAGCTACTTTCTTCAAGGAAGATGGTTTCAGGATTGCCGGTCATTGATCCTCCTAATAAGGTATGCGAGGCATGTGTTGTAGGAAAGAAGCATAGAGACCCATTTCCTACAAAGAAGACGTGGAGAGCTAGTCGGCCATTGGAGCTAGTGCACTCAGACCTATGCTCCATAGAGACTCCATTGAATGGGGAATATAGGTATTTTATTACCTTTATTGATGACTTCAGCAAGAAGGCTTGGGTGTATTTCTTACAGCAGAAGTCAGATGCTTTTGATTCCTTCAAGAGATTTAAAGCATTGGTGGAGAATCAGAGTGAAAGGTCTACAATACTCTGAGAACAGATCGGGGGACAGAATATGTTGTCTGTGATAGTTTCTTGCAAAAATATGGCATCAATCATCAGTTGACAGCGAGATATACTCCTCAGCAGAATGGTGTAGCAGAGAGGAAGAATAGAACAATCATGGACATGGTCAGGTGTATGTTGCACTTGAAGAAACTGCCTAAAGGTTTTTGGGTTGATGCAGTTGCTTGTGCATTCTATTTGTTGAATAGATGTCCCACCAGTAGTGTTCTCGAAAAGACTCCTCAGGAAGCCTGGACTCGACTCAAACCCAACATTGAACACTTATAAGTGTTTGGGTGTATTGCCTATGCTCATGTACCTGATGGTTTAAGAAAGAAGCTTGATGATAAGGCAGAGAAGTGCATCTTCATTGGCTACAGTTGGGTAACGAAGGGTTATAAACTTTATAATCTAGTGATCGAAAAGGTGATTGTCAGCAGGGACATTACCTTCGATGAGCAGGGATGCTGGGATTGGTCTTGCGGTAAGGGGAGCTCTTCAGACATTAATATTGACCTGGATGAGATTGACGGCTATCCCATAGAGGATCCGGTTCTGACCCCAGTGGTTCCACCATCCCCGGTGAATCCACATCCAGCAGAATTTTCTAGTCGTCCACAACGTGAACGGGTGTTGCCAGCTCATTTGTAGGATTGTGTTCTCAGTAATGACGACTATCCAACAGATGAAGAGTTGGTGAACTTTGCATTGTTTGCAGATTGTGATCTTATCACATATGAAGATGCTGCTCGTAATGATTGCTGGTTGAAAGCAATGGAAGAGGAGATAGGTGCGATTGAAAAGATTAACACATGGGAGCTTACTGATTTGCCAGGTGGAAAGCAGTCCACTGGTGTTAAGTGGGTGTACAAGACAAAATATAAGCCAAATGGTGAGGTGGAACGCTACAAAGCACGTCTGGTTGCGAAAGGTTACAAGCAAAAGCCAGGGATCGATTATTTCGAGGTGTTTTCTCCTGTTGCCAGACTTGACACTGTTCGCTTAATTATGTCTCTTGCTGCACAGAATCGTTGGAGAATCTTCTAGATGGATGTGAAATCAGCATTTTAAATGGGGAGATAGGGGAGAAAGTCTAGATATAGCAACCTACAGGGTATGTAAAGAAGGGGCAAGAAAATAAGGTCTACAAGCTGAAGAATGCCTTATATGGGTTGAAACAGGCACCCAGAGTGTGGTATACACGCATCGACACATATTTTATCCAGCATGAGTTCCAGAGATGTCCTTATGAGCACACTTTGTATATCAAATCCAATTCCCATGGAGATATTCTTATTGTGTGCTTATATGTTGATGATCTGATCATTACTAGTAATAATCCTGAGATGATTGCAGAGTTCAAGAGTGCAATGACTGATCATTTCGAGATCACAAATTTGGGGTTGATGTCTTACTTTCTCGGCATTGAGGTGACTCAAACAGATGATGGTATCTTTGTGTGTCAGAAAAAGTATGTTGGTGATATGCTGAAAAAGTTCAAGATTGAGGGATGTAAGCCGATGCTGTCTCTAGTTGAAGAAAGGTTGAAGTTGGAGAAGGATGAGTCTGGTGAGCTAGTTGATGTTACCACCTTTCGGAGGCCAGTAGGAAGTCTGAGATACTTAACTTCTACTAGGCCTGATATTTCTGATGGAGTTGGGCTTATTAGCAGGTTCATAGACTCTTCGAGGCAATCTCACTTGCAGGAGCTTGTTGGATATACAGATAGCGACTGGGCAGGTGATACGGAGAAGAGGAAAAGCACTTCCGGATTTGCGTTCCATCTTGGTTCTGGAGTATTTTCTTGATCATCAAAGAAACAACAAGTGGTTGCTCTATCGACAACAGAAGCTGAGTACATTGCAGCTGCTGGTGGTGCTACACAGGCTGTATGGCTGCGTCGCATGCTTTCTGAGTTAAAGCATCAACAGGATGCTCCCACGGTGATCTACTGCGACATCAAGTCCACCATTTCCTTGACCAAGAATCCATTATATGATGGTAGAAGTAAGCACATTGACATCAAGTTGCACTTTATATGGGACTTGGTGAAAAAGAAAGAGATCGTGATTGAGTACTGCCATTCAGAGGAACAGGTTGCAGACATCTTCACAAAGCTGCTCAAAGTTGACATTTTTTCAGAAGCTTAAGAAGTCTTTGGGCATGATGAGTTATGAAGGACTTGGTTTAAAGGGAGCTATGTAGGATTAAACCAAGTTATTATATCTTTATTATTATTATTTGATATTAGGTTGGGATTTATCTTTTTAGATTATTCCTATTTATCATGTGTTAGGATTATCATAGTTTTATTTTTTTGTCATTATCAGTTAGAAGTTTGGTGTTATCATGTTACATCATCATTATCAGTTAGAGGTTTTGTGTTATCATGCTACCTCATCACAGCTACTATAAATAGTTGGCCTCAGTTCATTGTAAATCATCATTCAATAAACAGTTCTTCAGAAAATTCTTTTTTTGTGTGTGAAATTTTACAATATATATATATAAGGTTTTTGAGATAAATCCATTTTATTAAGTTTGGGTTTAAACAAAAACTGATATAGATTTCATTCTCGTATAATCTTCTTAAATGTATTAACTCTGGCTCTAATGTTTCCTTTTAACACCCCTGATCCATCCTAAAATGAATTTCCAAATTTATGTTTTGTGAATAAGATTAATGATAAAAAAAACATAAAACCAATTTTCATATGCCAAACTTATAACTGTATATATTTTCTTATGTAAAAGATAAACTCTAATAACATGGCACATGTTATTTAAAAAAAATATATAAAACCATTATTGAACTTTGAGAAGAAAAAGAAAATTTAATTTCAAAAACCTAAAAAAATTATTGCACTAACACTTCACAAGAAATAGAAGATATGAATCCAAAATGAATAAAAAGAAAAGATTCATCATACAAAGTTACTAACATTAGCACAGAAACAGTAACAACATGAAGCTATTATTTAAGAAGAATAACATATACACCAAAACGCAGGCATTAATTGTAGGCAACAATTCAAGAAGAATAACTTAAAGTATGTTTGTCGAGAGGGAGAGAGAAGAGAAGATAAGGAGATAGGAAGTGGGTTGGCAGTATTGCAGATCCCCTGCTATAAAACCTATAATACACTATGTTTAGAAAGAGAATTGAATTACAAACAGATCTTGTTATTAAAAATAGTTTTTTGCAGGATTAATATAACTCTATTTACAGTAGAAGAACTCCTCTCGGGTCCACAGATACGTTGGAGAAGGGGAGAAAAAATAAACTAATTATAGTTACTGTAGGATTGACCATACATTTTCTTTATAGCAATGAATATGGACTCTTTCCTCGCTTGATCAAATTCTAATTAAATACAAATTTGTATTATAATTTAGGCTGTGGGTCTTGATAAACTTTTCAATAATTACACCACGGACATAAGGTCCACCCGGGGATACAGATCTTTTTGTGTATTGAGAATTCCTCGAATCGATTAGGGTTAAGAGTTTGGGACTTTCAAAAGTTATTTTATCATTTTTTTCAATTAAATCTTTTGAGTGTAATAAGGTTAGGGTTCAAGAGCTAAAATTACCTTAATTTTATATTATAATAATTCCTTTATCATAGCGAAATTTCTCATTATATTGCATAAATCATTTATGTTTATCATTGATAATGTTGTTTCGCCGATTTCTCTTACCATCGAAATCCAAATCAAAACCCAAACATAAGTATGTTTTTCGCGACATAGATCGTGAATGAAATTCACCCAAGATTTTTTATTTTGGTAATACAATCTTCCAATACGGAAGTCAAATATTTTCTTTTATTTGATGAGTAAAATCCAAAGTCTCTTAATTGAGATTCTAATATCATATTTTCAAATGTGAATTATTTGTAGTCTAGAATCTAAGTGGAGATAGAAAGTCTTTGTGCAGTCTCGATAATATTTGTACTGCACAATTATATTTGCACTATGGACTTATTTACTGTACTAAGATTTTAGGTTACGAATAATGCAAAGTGATATAATGACTTTGAATTATAAAAAAATAAAAATATTTGAATTATATTTCCATTGGATCATCACTTATTCAATGAATAGAATAGATATAATGACTAAAAAAATAAAATAAAAAGAAGCATTTGTCTTTTAATCAAAATAAACATAATCGAGAGTTTGTTTGAAAAAAGAAAGCTCCTTCCAATTTATAATATATAACTTTTTTTTTTTTTGAAAAGAATCCTTCTACAAGGTCTGAATATTAAGTATGAATCAAAGTTCGTTTGTGATCTATTTCATATATTCCATGCTTTAGATACTAAAATGAATATCCAACGAGGTAAAACCATCTTATCCAAGATGACAGACCCATTCTCTAAACTATCAATAGGCTGACTGACAGAGAAAAGTAAAAGGAGTGCTGGACAATGTCCAAACTAAACATACCAATTCGAAAAGTAACTTTTGTTTTATGAAAATGTAATCACATCATAAGAATAGATAAAATATGTTGTCTAAAGCTGAAGTTATTCTTGCTGGGCCGGTAGTCACATTAGTAGAAGAACGATGCATTTAGAGAGGTTTCTAGATAACAGTGGTTCTTTCTTTTTGTTACCAAACTGCACCTTCTCATATAAAGGCAGATTATTAGAATAAATGCTAAAGCACACAAAAATCTATCCCTCAACTTCTTGCTAAAGTCCTAATTAATCTGTTGATCATTGGTTACAAAATTTCAACCTTTGGGTCAAACTAGTCCTTCCATGGAACATTAACTATGCATGTTTGGTACACCATAATAAAATTAAAAAAAAAATTATAAGATGAAATATTTTTTAATATATAGATGTGGAAAAGATATGATCAATTTAATGTTATTTTCTTGTATCAAAGATAGAGTCAAATTAAAATCATCTTATCTTAATCTAATTTAATTTAAGAGTGTCTAAACGACACTCTTAAATTAATTTAAATGATCATTAAATTAATTGATCATTAAATTTTTAAATGATCAATTTAATGATCATTTAAAAATTTTAATAAATTTTTTGGTTAATATTTTTTTAATTATTTCGACCGAATTAATATGAACATTTCAACATTAACAAACCAAATGATTTTGGTTGGTTATAATCGGTTAACCGACACTCTTTACAAATTTTACAAAATTGCAGTTTTTTCAAAATTTCCCAGATTTTTTATAGCTTTTCAGATTTCAAAACTCTCAGTTTTTAGTTCTCAAATACAAATAAGAAAAGAAAATCAAATTCAAATTATTTAAATAAGAATAACAATAACAATCTACCATCATCTAAATAAGAACTTAGCTATTTAAATAAAAACCAAGTCATTAACAGCAAGTCAGCAGTTGCCCATGCCCAGCTACTTTTGACTTTACACTTCAAAACCAAAAACAAAACCATGGATAAAATGAATATACAAGCTTTACAAAAAAAAAAAAAAAAAAAAAAAAAACCTACTTAATCTTTAAATTTCCATCAACCACAAAAAAAAAAAAAACAAATAGAAATCAACCAGTGGTCAACCTATTCTATAATATATATCTATAAAAAAACAAATTCTGTCCTTCACATTTTACAGCACTGGCAAGTCAGCATCATATTCACACAAAAAAAAAAAACAAAAAAAAAATATTGAAAAAAATGCAATCATCAATTCATATAAACAGAAAAACAGAAATACAAACAGAAACAATCATTCATTCTTGAGTTGAATGTCAATGCAATCATCTTTTGATTCTTTCATTTTCTAAATGGGTTATAGGTCATGGAACTGACAGATCTTGGCACTAACAGTTGCAGGCCAAAACATGAAATTGCCGAATGCAATAACAAATAAGGAGCAACATCATATAAGTATAATTATCAGTAACTTTTTTAAAACACTCGAACAATTTGTAGTACTAGATATCCAATTCAACCACTTGTCTAACGCTATTTTAAAGATATCCATATCTATCAAAAGCTTTCTCAAAGTTTTGGATCAAATCCAACATCTAGGTTGAATTTAATCTTGTGGGGACATCTAGACACAATAAACTTTTATTTTCTATTTTCTCTAGCTCAATAGACTCTCTAAATTTTTTCAACCTAGATGGAGATTGCCTTACACACCTTACATGACCCCTAACTCGAGCAATCAAACCCTTTCCCTCTGTCAAACAATCCATAACAACAAGATTAATTATCTGTGCAATACACCTAGTAAAGCATTTCCCCACCCATAATGCTAGTATCCCAAAGACCTTTTTTTTTTCAAGTGCCCTACAACATTATCATTTGTTGCCGTGCTATCTAATGTAAGAGCAAGGGCAGAACCAAACTAATATCTTTTTTTTATAAAAAAATCATATCATACAATACAAGAAATCGTAAATGAAAGCTATCGTTACTCGAACCCACAGTCACTTGAAGCAAACAGTCTCTTCAACCAATGCGTTCAAAGGTATGGAACAACCAAGCAAATCCATTAAGATAATATTATTTAATGGGTTAAGATCCTCTCCAATAATTAAAATAATTTTTTGGATCATTTGATGAATGTCACATCATTTATTAGATTGACGTGACACTCATTTAATAGTGTGTTGATCCAAAATTTTCTCTCAATTACTGAGGAAGATCTTGGTTCTAACTCAATTAGGTTGTATACATAAATACATATGATCAAAATATAACATATATAACAAAAAGAGAGAGATAAGAAACTTCATAAATGTTTCCTTTTAAGTTGTGCTCATTGTATTTCTTGGATAGAAACTAGAAAGCATAGCTAAAAGAATTTTCTTAAGTCATATATTCTCATCTCTTGACTTTAAAAATTAAAAAAATATATATATATATAATTAATTATCTAAATTTCTAATTTATATTTAATACTTTTAATTTTGTAAATAACATTCATTTTTTTCGTGATCAAATTAACATATTTTATGTTAATTATTAGTTTAGTGAAAAAACCAAAAAAAAAATTATATAGATCAAAATTATGAAAATTTAAATAAATACTAATACCTAACAAAGCTTGTTAATTAAACGAAGCACCTTTGATTAGAAAAAACAAACAACTACCTGTCCTAAATCTCAAGTGCACTTGCAAGCCAAATGTCCACTTGAGAGAGTTGCGCCCAACTTGAAAGATTGCTAGCTAGTGGCTGTTATATTATGTTTTTACTCCGTAACTTTTAAAGTGGGTCATCTAACTTTCTCCTTTAGAACTTTGGGTGGGGCGGCAGGTCAACGTGTCAGTGGTAAGGCAAATCCTTTGCCTGAGTTTTTTAAAAATTGTTTCAATTTCGCTTTCCCATCTACATGCAATTGAATCAAACACATGCAACAGTCATGAAAAGTCTAAATCTTGCGAAGATTAGGGGTGATTTTGAGATAGATCGGCACTGGGGTGAGTAAGATCACCGTGAGTGATGGGATGTGATCTTCAGACAGCCGGCAGCTACCAGCGGCCGGGAATTTCAGCAGGGAGATGGTTTAAGGTTTCAAACGGGGGTGGGGGTGGGGGTGGGGGTTTATCTTCCATCTTTCACCCCACTCTTGGTTAAAAGAAAATGACATCTACTTTGCTTTTAATTAAAAACAAAAAAGCATTATCATTTTATATAATTAATGAATAAAATTAATCGATAAATATTATTTAGATTAAAATGTTTTCATTTACTGCACAACAAAGTAAGATTGTTTTTGAAAAATCATAATTTTTAAAATTTAAAATAAAAAATTAGGCATGCACTATTTATCGAACTCAGCGTAAGAATAATTGATTCGACTGTGAGGGAATTTATGAGTCGCATTTGGTAGCTCTCAACAAGAGTTTTCAAAACACTATTAGAAGTGTATTTTTTTTTTATTGTTGATTGTTCTGGAATCGCTAAAAAACTCTGGAGACAAAAAATTAAATCATTAATTTTATTTATTTACCAAATTAAGCTCTTATTTGTGTATATATCAACTATTGAACTTTCAAAGAAAGACAACAGAGACCTTTCATTATCTAGATATACAAATGTTCTAGATGAGCCTTTCATTACCTAGCATCTAGCATTGTGACTGTTACTTGGTTCACAGTACATGCTTCATCTTGCTTGCTTGAAGATGAATCAGTTTCAACAGGATTTTTTCCTAAGCAAAAACCAGGGGTTTTAGGATGGACCATTGTTGCAGTTTCACTACTTAACATCAAAACCACAGACGCCATGGTTGGCCTATCTTTTGCTCTCTCTTGCACACATAAAAGGCCGACTTGTATGCATCTCAAGACTTCATGTGCAGGATATGAATCACCCGCAGCTGAGTCTACTAGTCCCAATCCTTCTCCTTCTTTCCAGAACTTCCACGCCTGCCATAATTTTAATTTAAATTTTTAGTCAGGTTAACCCAGTGATATGACTAATGTTAAAGAAATAATCAGTTGAAGAAGAATCATATTGAACTCTTGTACTTACATGTCCAAGAAGGTTAAGTTCACTATTTGCTTGATAAAATCCTCTGTTCTTTTTCCCACTTACAATCTCCAACACTAAAACACCAAAACTGAAAACATCTGATTTTACTGAGAAAACCCCATCCATTGCATATTCAGGAGACATATAACCACTGTATGCCATTAATATAGTGATATGAACAAGATTGGGAAACGAAATTAGCCTTGGATTTGGAATTGAGTATAGAAATCTAGTTATGTGGTACTTACTATGTTCCAACCACTCTTCTAGTGTTTGCTTCCGTTTGATCTCCACCAAAAATCCGAGCCATGCCAAAGTCTGATATTTTTGGATTCATTTCTCTATCAAGTAAAACATTGCTTGCTTTAAGATCCCTATGGATGATTCTGAACCTGGAGTCCTGGTGAAGATATAGAAGTCCACGTGCAATCCCGCAAATAATGTTGAAGCGCCTCTGCCAGTTTAGTAAGGAGCTTCTTGCTTTATCTGCAAAAATTCTTACATTAGTATAAATTCCACGAATTCAAACTCCACCCTTTGTCTGGTTTTTGAAAGGTTAAAGAAATTTAACCAAAAGCTTATTTAAGTTCTGAAGGGTACTAACTGAATAAAACAGAATCCAGGCTTCTGTTTTCCATGTACTCATAAATTAGCATCTTTTCATCCATCCCAGTGTAGCAACCAAGAAGTCGAACAAGATTTCTATGTTGAAGTTTTGCAATCAATCTGACCTCATTCTTGAACTCTTCAATTCCTTGCCCAGAGTTCTTTGAGAGCCTTTTTACTGCTATATCTTGTCCATCAATCAGCCTAGCCTGGCATTTGCAGACAAACTTCTGTCAAGGTTACATTTTGGGTGCATTAGCAACTTTCCTCATAGCAGAGAGTTTACCTTGTAAACACTACCAAAACCGCCTTCTCCAAGTTTGTTTTCGTTAGAAAAGTTGTCTGTAGCTGTTACAATGGCATCAAAATCGAACAATGGCAGTTCAAGCTCATCTAGTTTACTTTCACCTGAGGACTCATTTAATAGAAAATCTTCGCATCTCTCACGGAGGCCTGGTTTAGAAATAGTGAGAGAAACATTAAGACAAAATATAAACAGTCACTTGAATATAGTCATTTATCTAAACTTTATGTTACCTCTCTGCTCTGGATTTGCTTTCGTTTTATTTAGCAATGCCTTCCTCTTCCATAGGAAGCAACTAATTAGTCCTAGAAGCAAAATGCCAACACCAACCGTAATGCCTATAATTAAAGCACTTGAATTTCTGCCATCACCTGAAAATGAACAGATTTAAACAAGCATTATATATTGTGACACAATTCTTCTGTTTGGTTAAAAAAGATGGGATTGAGCTAATCTCATTCCATTTCTAATCCCACCAGGTGTGGGATTAATTTTTTATCTTCCTTGGTGGGATTATCTTTACTATGAACATGTTTGTCTAATTGTCTTTACTCTTTTATAATCAAGTATATTATTCTTTATATTTTAGTTTTTATATGATTAACATTTTATTATTTTATTAATATTTAAATACTATTTTATTTTGGTCAAATTTTTTTCTATTTGGATGTAAAGGTATTTCGGCAATGTTTGAGAATGTTTTTAAGCATTGATTAAAACAATTTTTTCTTGAAAGAAATGTAACAAAAAAATTGTTTCAATCAATGCTTAAAAGAATTCCCAAGTAGCTTATATATTAATGGTTATTTTGACACTATTTTTTTTTCAAATAAATTTGATAAGTTTAGGGTATTATTAATTGGCAAGGCAAAATATTTAGGGTATCAAATACAACTTAGCCCAAATTTGAGGGTGTAAAATGAAATTAAGCCTAATCAAATGCGGCAAAATTTAACCCGATCCAAAAAAACTCAGTCTGATATGTTAAACTAAAAAATATATTAAAAGAATATAATTTGACTTGGTTCACCTTAAAACTTAGTGATTCAAAACCCGAAATTTTTTTATCTTGAAATGATTCAAACTTGATCTGACTCAAAAAAATCCATCCAACCCGAAACCCGAATTAACACAAATTTTTTGTAAAGAAAAAAAAATTCTTTTGAAATGCATCACCTCATGATTAACACAAAAATCCATCCAACCCAAAACCCGAATTAACGTAAAAATATTCTATGATATATTTCAATTAGGAAAAAATATGAGTAACGCTATACTCACTGCAGCAAACGAACTATTTTGCATTTGGAATAGCTAAGAATTCTTTGTCAATAATACGTGAGGAGCATTCAACAGAAACGTCCAAGAGACCTCAATTTCTTTTGAAATGCATACCTCATGATTAAATATTGTAGAGCGGTGGGATTTTTTTGGAGCCTGACCCAAAATTCAGTTTTTTAGGAGTTATTATAAGAAAGTCTGTTAATAAAAGTAATTGTTTTTAAAAAATTTAAATATTAAAATTATTATTAAATTTTTTCATAATTATTAATAAGTTTTTCGGTTTCGTGATAATTTCAACGAAATTATTTATAATATCATTACATCTTGTTATAGTATAATCACTTTCAAGTATTAACTCTTAACTGTTTAATATTAATTTAGGAGCAACACCTCCCTGAAAATTTATGAGTATATATTACAGTTTTGGAAGAGAACTATGGTGGATTGTTCAATTTTGATGGTTTGTCTTATGAAAGGGATTAATATATGAATGAAGTACATTAATTATTCATGATATTGACATATATATATTTATATATGTAATTTATAATACATAATTCAATTTTAAATCAAATGAAGTTTTATTAGTAATTATGTGAATTTTTTTTAATGAGTTATATATATTTTTAATTTAATTGTTGTTAAGATATATATCTTTTTGCATGATTTCGTATACCTTTACAAAAAAAAATTCATATTACTTTAAACTCAATTTTTTTTTAGTACATACTTTTAACTCAAAACTAATCACAAAAATAACGACGAGTTAACTAATAATTCAATTACATGTGACAGAACTAAAATAGTAAAATGAGAATTTTACTCTAAAAAAGACGTTGTAACGAATGAAGGAAAGATGATTGTTCACATGCTTTTTATGTTCATTGTATTGGTTTAAATAACCACGGTTTGATTATATTCGTCAAAATAAAATAAAATAAAGAAAGAGGGAAATAAACGTACCAAAATCAGAAGCTGCCAATCTAACATATAGATCTTGGCCATTGTCAGAATATTGCCTCATGTCCATGAGATCACCAGTCCAAATCACACAGCCTGTGCCCCCATTTCTAATATCTGTGTTAGCATAAGCAGTGCAAGAACAATTCCTCAAGCACAAATCTTCACATTCCTTAAGACCCATCTTCCTATCCACAAACGAAGTTGTACTATCTGGTAGCTTCACGTTCTTCAAATGCAAGAACTTGTCTCCCGTACATGTCAAATTCGTCCTCCTAACGCACCCATCAGACTCATCTCTTAAGTTCCACGCCTGTGGGTTCTTGGGGTCGAACCCCCTTAGGCATTTGCACGCTGTTGAAGTTGGTGAAGCATTCGAATCACAGATCCCAAATGGACCGCACTCCCTGTAGTCGTCACACTGGTCTTTTGGAAAATGCCAAAATGTTTTCCATTCTTGGCTATCTTCAATCCATGTGAGCCTTTGAAGTAACCCAGATGAGTTAACAGTCAATCTTGAATATATAGATTTGTTAGTTAAATTATAGGAGTAGTATGCCTCATCTTGATCAGCAACAAAAATGAAATTGATGAAATTGAAGTGTTTCATCTCTGGTACACCGCTAAATCTTAATCCGTTCCATGGGCCACTTCTGTATTCTACTGATTGTGTGTTCCACAAGAAAATTTCTGGGAATCCATGAAATTCTAGCTTGTAAGAGAAATCCCCTGAAGAAGGATCATTTGGGTTCCTCCAAGATGTTATGTACCTTTCAAAACCTGTTCTAAGATCCCAACCCAGTTTCATTTCTGGTAACAGAGTATCAGTTGGATAATCAAAGCTTTGCCAAAGATACTCTTCTGGATCATCGTTGTTTTTTTCTCTAAAGACAAGGTTTCCATTGTCTAGCAGCTGTGCTACAGGGTTAACAGTACCCTTGGTCTGATTCGATGACCAGACAGGAGTATTCTCGTACTGATCAAGAAGAACAATGCATTGATTTGAAATCTTCAAGATTCCTGACGAGTTTGTAAGTGGGTTGTCTCTGTTTGCAACCCACACGTAAGTTTTTTTGGGGATCTTCTTGTACCATATTCCCACGTACCATTTCCCTGATGAACCGTCTGGTGTGAAGAAACCGAACTCGAAAACATCTCCCGCAGAGACAAGAGTCTGGTTGTTTGTGAGGGATTGTGTTGCAGTTAAGGTTTCTATGGAGATGGAAATTGATGCGAAGGAAGTGAACAGAAAGAAGAACAAGAGGGTGCAAAGATGGTGCCTTGTTCTATCTTTCATTCTTCAGTTGGGCTTCTCAGTTTCTCTCTCTCGGAAATGCATATAATGGAGTATTTGGTTTATTCATGTTGAGGACTTTTGGTACATCTTTTGTTTAATGAGAGAGAGAGAGAGAGAGAGAGAGGAGGCCCTGTTGACTGTAAGTGTACCCAAAATTTACCGAACCAAAAAGCAAAATGAATTTTATTCTATTATTCTTCACAGAAGACAAAAATTTCATTTTGCTTATGAATTTTATTTTATTATTCTTCACAGAAGAAAAAAATTTCATTTTGCTTATGAATTTTATGAGTAAAATAGAATCACGGTACCTTTCAAAGAAAAAACGGAGAAACAGGTGGGAAAAGCTGGGCCTGACATGGGCTTCTAAAATGGTGTACACTAGGTCAAAGTGTCATCCAGTTCCAGTTCGATGACCTCCATCTGAGCTGCTATTGTCGGTTCTCATTGTTCATGTGCGGGTAAAACCAAAATTTGATTTTGATTTCAAGCATTCCATAGCATCATCTTCATGGATTTTCTTGAAATATATTATGTGAAATCAGTTGTAAAATAGTATGTAAATCCCATATTTATTTTTTTGAAATTAAAATTTTAAGGTGTGAAATTCTTTAGTGGAGGAGTTTAGTATGATTTTGATATTTAACTTGTGGTTGAGTCTTCGTGATTTTCGATAATTTTTAAGTGGTCATTAAGGAAAAATCTTTGATGGAAGATTTAAAAATCCATGTAGATTTAATTAAATTTTGAGAGAGGTAATTGGATACGAAATTCAAGATAAAATTGAATTATAGTTGGATTAGTACTCATGATCTCAGGTGATTTTGTAAAAAGTTGATATTTACTAATTCATTCTTCTTCATTTTGAGTTGTTTGAAAATTGGGTGGAGAAAAATGAGTTTGTTTAGTTAGTGTGAATTGAATCTTGATAAATAATGATTTTTGTTGGTAAATTAATTGAGTTGTGTTATGGATTATGGAGGTGGATATGGGTTGACTATGTATGTATTGAAGAGAATGAGCTATATCTTGGATTGACTTGGAGAGTTTTATTAATTTAATTATTGAATTATATGAGCTATTGATGTACATTTTTTTGGGATGATGATTGGACTGGATGGGATGTATGAAGTTGGATTGGGTTTTTCTTTGGTTTACAATATATTTTAGCTATTGAAAAATATGGGAAATGTCCAGAAAATGGGGAAAACTCAACTGGATTTTCTACACATTTTCCCTTAATAAAGGAAATGAATTTTTTTTTTAAAAAGTTTATCTTTCCTTAATAAAAATGAAATGTTTGAGGGTATTATTCAAAGAAACATTTAAAAAGCTTATTAATTCTTTAAAGATTATTGAATAAATGTCTTAGAAAATTTATAAGGGGATTGAATATGCACACATGTATACATGCATCATAGCATCATATGAACGTTGTAGTGAAGGTTGTGGAGTCTATTAACTTATTCTTTTTCGAGTATGTTCGTCTTATAGGTCGTGTATCAAGAGTGGATATGAGACTTTACATGTTGAATGGGTTATTTAGGTTGAGTTTTTACTACTAACTTGGATATTCTCCTCTCTTCTTAATGTTGTGCTATGAAAGTTTGAATTATCTAAACTTTATTGGTTGAGGAAACATTAATTTTTGTTTCTGCATTGGGATTTTCTGAGAATTTCTAGTTAAGTTCAAATTTTCTTAAATGGTTTATGAGGAGAGGATTTATTAGAGAAAATTTGATTATCTTAATTTGTACGTTAATAAATTTCATGTAAAATTTTGTTATAAATAAATGAAAAAATATATATATTTTTTTTCAATAGAGAAAAGTTGAGGAAAAACTTCTTCGGATGATATATTTTAAGAATAAGCTTGGAGATAAAAGCGTGCATAGAGATTACTCCGCCTACAGCTACAATCTGTTATAGTATCCGGATACATGTATTGAGAATGAGGGTATTTATTATATATTAGTATTATATATATATATATATATATATATATATATGTTGGTATTATATATATATAATGAGATTGGGTATGTGGCCAACCACCCTTAGGCAGTGAAGTGACCCAACCCTCTGTGACTATGGTAGCGTGCACACTACCATAATTTCAGACACCTTGATTTGATAACTCAAGAAGAGATCATCTCTTATGGATATAAGCCATTTCATGTAAGGCTTGAGGCTCAGAAGCCACATCCCAACAATGTTTCACTTCGGATAATCAAAGAAGGAACTCACCGGCGTCTATATAGAGAGGCTGTCATCTTTAAGGAAAATATATGCAAGAATACAAAAAAGACATGCATACATGTAAAAGAGAGAGAAACATACAGTAAGAGGTAAAACTAGCAAAAACTTCAGGTACAAAGAGAAAACATACTAGGAACAAAAAGAATTAGCCAAGTTCTCTCCTCTACCAAATATCCCTTCACCTCTATATAATTCTCCCTTCTACTCTTCTTTGAAAGCACTTACTGGCTTAAGTATCAGATGATCATTCCTAAAGCACAACACTTCGGGAGACTTCTTTTGTAGGTATCTGGATATTATAAGCTCAAAGAAAACATTCCACTTTGAAGCTTTTCCATCTAGGCCAACCTCAAGCTACACCTTGTTAAAGGCCATCAAAGACCAAGAATCCTTCATCAACTTTTTTGGCATCAACAGTATCTATGATAAATTGATAATTTAACAATTAAGATTAGGGTACCGTATCTATAATTATGAACATCGATGTCCACACTTTTAATAATAACACTGTAATTTTACCCTTCATAATGTAATATATTAATTTACATTCACATGCTAATGAGACTTTGGTTCACTGGTAAAAAAAATCAAATTTGAGGCCTTGTGACCAAAAAATCTTAGTTTATATTTTCATTAATATATGGGTTATTTGTACCATTTATTAGATATTACTAACTCAAAACGATAATTTATCAGTTTAACTTTACCAGATATCACATATTTATTAGTCAGTTGACACAAATGAGTGGCAAGATTGGGTGTCTATTTAGCAATATTCCTTTGAACTTATATTGCGGTCAAATTTCTATATCGTTATACACTTGTATATCCCTTCCATAAAAACAATGCTACATCCACCTAAGTCTTCACCGTAAAAATAACATTTTCCTTCCTAGTCCCTGCCAGCTATCAAGGTTTTTCGCTTTTTACCCCCCTTAAGACAGAACATTAAGAAAACTAAAAGAAATCATGTCTTTGCTTATTTCCATGAAATAGTTCAAAAGGTTAATTATTTATAATCTAGATCATCGAACGAACTCTCGTCGTTTTAGAAGACCGAAGACCATAAATAGTGTCATCTCAACCAGTATCTTTCAAATTTAGTCGTTTGGAAGAAAAGACTTTTGTTACGTATTCATCGCGTAGAGTTCTTCATTAGTCAAATAAAATATTTGTCTCAACCATCAAATCGATCGATATTTATTTCCCAAATCCATGGAGTTATCTGGTAAGAATTTAAAGGTCCAACCACAAAGCTGCAACGCATAATTCGCATTATTGATCCAAGTTATTGAACTATCAACCATGCAAGTAGGCAAGAAACGTCAATACACGTGCAGAGACCAAAAAAAATATGATTCTGTAATTTTTGTTTTGTTTTTTGTTTTTTTCTTATCAAGCTGCTTATTTCATTGGGTGGTGATGGTTACAGGGAGTCATCCATTTATTGAGACGAATCTGAATGGCCACCAACCTTTATCTTATATTTATCATTATATGAAAATGTTGTTGCTCGGATAATATCTGAAAACATCATATATACAATTAAAGGCTCTAATAATAGAATTATGCCTATCATTTCCTATTAAAAAGTTTTAGACTATAAAAAAATAGTTGGTATAATTTTTATAGTTGATGACTCAATGATCTTTTTAACATAATATTAGAGTTTCAGTTCTTGATTTTGATTCCTGAAAATCTTTTTATTTTGTTAATATTTCACTTAATTAATTTAACAGCACTTTTAATATAATTTTTATCAAACACTTAATAGGTTTTAAAGCCGTAATAATTTTACTTAAGACTTTAATAACTAATTTGAATCTCTAAAATAGAATCAAAAGTTTTGAAGAAAAAAAACTCTAAATACATCGGTAATACTTTACAAATTGTGGCTTTCGAGAAAATTTGAAATTTCAAAGGAGGGGGAAAATAGAAAATCCTTGGGTAGGAATGTTTGGATAACAGTTTTCTGTTTTCAGTTTTCGAAAATGAAAACGAAAAACAGTTTTCTGATGTTTTCTGAAGAAAACATGTTTGGATAACTGTAACTCGAAAACTGTTTCAAAAACAAAAAATAATGAAACGTTGTTTGGATAATCTTAATTTGAAAACTGTTTTGATACACCTTGTAATTATTTTTAGTTTTGAGTTTAAATTTAAAATCTATATAAATTTTGTTTCTCATATTTACTAAATATTTAAAAATAATTAATGTTATTTTATTTTCAAATTTTTAATATTTTTTATGTACCATGGAGGAAAAATGAAACAGGGAAGTGAACACTGATTTTAAGGTTATTTTTCAAAATTGTCAGAAAACACCAATTTAAAGTTTTCAGAAAACGGTTTTAGAAAATTGCTTTTGAAAACTGTTTGCCAAACATAGAAAAAAGTTTTTGAAAACTGTTTCCAAACATTATTTTCCAAACATTAAAATGATTTTGATTCAAAATTTCTAAACTTCACTTTTGTTTTTTTTTTGTGCAAATGGATCAAGACTGGTGAGCTTGGACATCAAAATGGGTCTGAACCAAGCCCAACATATTGTTAAAAAAAACTTTGTAATTGGACTTGTTTTCACTAGACTTAATTTTTTGAATTGGGCTTGGAGACTTTGCTTTGAACTTATAGATTTTGTCACCAGGCCTCTTTTTTATTATTTCATCTAGACTCATTTTTGATGACCCATTCCCTGACTATTGTATTAATCCAATTAGGCCCAAGAGCCTTGCGGATCCTATGTAAATGGGGAGGGTTTATTTGGACTGGGCTGGACCCAATTTACCTTAGGTAATTGGAGATACGTAAATTTTAATTCTGTCATTTTTATTATTAAAAAAGGATAACTTTAAGGTTGAGTGGGAATAACAATTAATTAGTACTAAGTTTAAATCTTTGCATAATTGAAGTTTAATAATTATTGATTTAAGTGGGTTGATGTCAGATGATATATGTGGTATACTAAGTTTTGAAATTAGAAAGAGTCAAGTGTAAATTAAACTTAACTCCCTAATTTCATGAAAAAAGATTTGATCAATGCCAATGCAGGCAACAAACTGTTGCCCACTTCAACCTCTACTAGGATTATTCATAAATTTCGTTGTTTATAAATTAAGAAATATATGGTCATGGTAATTTTTTCCTATATTTTCAGATTCTGACTCCATCAAAAGAGTTTGAGGTCTCACACGAGGGGTGGAACTCGATAAGCTCAACAAAGTCAAAGTTAAGATGGTGGTAGACATTCCAAAAGGTAAGGGCAGACTTATATGCCATATCCAGTCAGCCAAGCTAAACTCAAAGCTTGGAATAATCTCTCACCAATTCATTCCCACGCCCACAAATTGGAAAGATCTTACTGAAGAGGACAAGCTGCTTGCTTACGAGAGAGTTGAAGTAAGTACAAAATGGTTATATTATATAACCGACTTTTTCCAAAAACTTTGGTCTTCAAAAGAAAAATTATAGCTTTTAGTTTAGTAACATAATTATAAACCTGTTCAAACTAAGTTTGATATTTGTATGACTGATAAGTATGTAAAGACTAATGTTGAGAAATTATTGCAAAAGATTTCTAGAACGCAGCGGTGGAGGTTACACAATCATTTCAAATGTTTTCATCAGTTGAAGAAGCACGCCAAAATAACCCTACTAAGTACAACTTGACTCAAGAGAATTAGGACAAGCTTTGTGACAAGTAGAGTGATACCAAATTTTAGGTGCACTACTTGATACTATCCAAATTTATTTAATATTTTTTTTAGTTGATAGGAGATCAATTTGAGTATATTTTCTAATCATTAAGATTATTTTTAAACTTTTTTTTTTATTCTTAGGAGGGTGGGCTTGTTAATGAATTAACAAATACTCCTTTTTAATTCTAAAGGAAATGTATTTTTAATTTAGAGGATTCATATAACTATCTTTAATTATTTTTTTCCTCTGTTAAATGAAGGAAATTTGTGCGAAAAATGAAAACAACCGAAAGCAAGTAATTTGGACTCATAACCAAGGGTCAAGGGCATTCGTGGCGAGTCGTTTTAAGCTGGTAATTATTATATTTTCTACATTTTAGAAGATTTATTTTCCTACACAACATTTCTCATTCTATTTATGATTGTACAGAGTACGAATGACACAGAATTTGACAGAAATGAGTTTTTCAAGGCCTCTCATTACTCAGAGGATAAAGGGTGGAGAACTGCTGAAGTTGAGAAAAAAATATGTAAAATTATTAATACATTGTAGACATTTTAATTTTTAATTTTTAATTTTACTTATTGTTTATTTCTTAATTTATGTAGGAAGAAATGGTGAAGTTGAAATCTAAACACACTGAAGAAAGTGAAGATCTGATGAGTGTTGATGATATAGAGGAGGGTGAATTGGGATTTTAAAAATTTTCAGTAATTAATCATAAGTTTATAAAAACAGATAAATCCACAAGCATGTAAACAAGTAATGTGCTGTAAACAAAAGAGTTTAAGGAATAGAAGATGCAAACTCAGTTTATAGTGGTTCGGCAATATCAGATTCGTTCCGACCCTACGTCCACTCTCTTCAAGGAACCTCCTTGAAGCAATCCACTAAAACTCTTAGTCGTGCAACTTCACTAAAGCACATATGCATACACTGAACATAATATCAAGTCTACTTGCAGTTAAATAAAGTAAAGCTCCTATCATGCTTCTATAATATTTAGTGTCTACACATATACCTCCTTCATCAAGATCAAGTTTTGTAGATGTGTTCATAGAAGTACCAAGTGGCTTTAAGCTTTCTATTCTGAACCTCTTTAGTAGGTCCTTAGTGTATTTTGATTAATTGATGAAGATACCTCCTTTCAATTGTTTGATTTGAAGTCCAAGGAAGTAGGTAAGCTCTCCCATTATGCTCATTTCAAATTCACCTTACATGCACTTAGAAAACTCTTGACACATAGATTCATTAGTCGCACTAAATATAATATCATCAACATATATTTGGACTAGTAGAGTGTCATTTATGTGAGTTTTTGTGAAGAGGGTTGTGCCAGTTTTTCCTCTTGTAAAATTGTTTTCAATAAAAAATTTACTTAGTCTTTCATACCATGCTCTTGGAGCTTGCTTTAACCCATATAGAGCCTTAGAGAGCTTGTAGACATGATTTAGAAGACCAGGATTCTCAAATCCAAGAGGTTGCTCAACATAAACCTCTTCTTCTATAAAGCGATTTAAAAATGCACTTTTTACATCCATTTGAAATAATTTAAACTTATTAAAGCATGCAAAGGCTAATAACATTCGAATAGCTTCTAATCTTGCTACGGGAGCATAGGTCTCATCAAACTCTATTCCTTCTTCTTGATTATATCCCTTAGCAACTAGTCTAGCCCTGTTTCTAGTCACTATTCCATTTTTATCCATCTTATTTCTAAATACTCATTTAGTTCCAATTATTGTATGATTCTTAGGTCTAGGAACTAGATTCCATACACTGATTCTTTCGAATTGATTTATTTCTTCTTGCATGGAAATTATTCAATCATTATCCTTTTTGGATTCTATAAATATCTTAGGTTCTATTTGAGACAAATAAGCTACATAATTGCAAATATTTCTAATAGAGGAACGAGTTCTTACCCCTTGTGAAAGATCACCAATCACTTATTCAATCAGGTGATAATTTACATACCTCCAATTTTTGGGAAGACTATCCTCTTGTTGGCTTATAGATGGTTGGTCCAATTTGAGAGTTTCCATCTCTTCATTTGTTTGAGACGGACTCCCCTTTGGGTCAACAATGGGGGTAGGTGTTTCCGTTCTTGGAATAAAATTTTCATAATCATTGAAAGAAACTTCTCTATTACTAATTGGATTAGACTCATCAAGAGTTACATGCATAGATTCTTCTACTACTAGAGTTCTCTTGTTGAAGACTCTATAAGCCTTACTAGAGGTTGAATATCCTAAGAATATCCCTTCATTGGTCTTAGAGTCAAATTTACCCAAGTTAGTTTTATTGTTATTTAGGATGAAGCATTTACAACCAAATGTACGAAAATAGAATATGTTAGGCTTTCTACATTTCCGTAATTCATACGGAGTTTTGTCAAGCATTGGTCTAATTAAAATTCTATTCAAGATATAGCAAGAAGTGTTTACTGCTTCAGCCCAAAAGTATTTTGGTAAGCTATTTTTACAAAGTATTGTTCTTGCAAATTCTTCTAGAGCTCTATTTTTCCTCTCAACAACTCCATTTTCATCACAAAATTTTAAAAAAATTTGGTTTTCAAATTCTTTTCCATGATCACTTCTAATGCTTCAAATACAGATTCCTTTCATTTTGAACCTTTTTGCAAAACTTTTTAAATCCTTTGAAAGCTTCATCATTGTAAGCAATAAAGATAACAAAGTTATATCTTGAATAGTCATCAACAATAACAAGAGCATATTGATGGCCACCTAGACTAATAGTACTTATTGGACCAAATAAGTCCATATGCAAAAGTTTCAATGGTCTAGTAATTGAGACTTTCTTTGATTTAAAAGAAATCCTAGTTTACTTTCCCATTTGATAAGCATCACATACTTTATCTTTTTCAAAATTGATTTTGGGAAGACCAATAACTAAATCCTTTCTTGAAATGATTTTAAGCAAATTTATGTTCACATGACCAAGCCTTTTATGCCATAGCCATGGATTTTCACTAAATGCGGGAAAACATTTTTCATTTTCGGAATGCAATGATTTTAAATAAACTATATAGACATTTTCATGTGTATGGCCAATAAACTTGATCTTATTGCTCTTGATGTCTATAACTAGACAATGAGAGGCTTCAAATATGACTTTGTTGCCTTTGTCACAAAGTTGACTAATACTTAGTAAATTTGGCTTAAGGCCTTATACTAGCAATACATTATCTATGGTTGAGAAATCATTACCAACTTTTCCATGCCTAATGATCTTTATTTTTGGGTTGTCCCCAATGGTGACAAGTCTGCCATCTCTTAGAGTTAGCTCCTTGAATACACTTTTATCACCGGTCATATGTTTTGAGCATCCACTATCAAGGTACCAACAGTTACCTTTTTCTTTGGTTGGAGACATATCTACATCACACAAGAATACATAATTGCATTTTTAGGTACCCAAAATTTCTTGGGTCCTTTGGGGTTAGTCCTTGAAAATATGGTTCCTTTTGGGACCCATACTTTCTTAACAACATATGGTGTTCTATAGACATATTGATAGTGCATAATCCTAGGAATATAGTTATTGAAATTTATAAGATGACTTAGTTGTGCATGTCTATAATTCTTAGGATATGAGTTTCTAGAAAACATGTTTCTAATGTGAGGAATAGACATGTCATTTCTAGGAAATATATGATGATGATTTCTTGGATACATGCTTGCATTATTATGAGTATGCATATTATTTATAAAATAACCATGATAGTAATTCCTAGGATATGCTTGTGCAGTGTGCAAGTCTTGAGTATACATGTTATTTCTAAGATGTATATGATGAATACTCCTAGGATGTGTATAAGCATTTCTTGAATGAGCATACATATAAGCATGAGTGTTTCTAGACTTACTAGCACTTATTGAGGGAATGCTTTTGACCTTGGTAGTGGTCTTTGAAGTAGAGGCTTCATTCACATATGATGCTTTCATGAATAAGCTCTCTTTGATTTTTGCTTGCCTAATGGAGAATATCCTAACTCGAACTTTCCTCCACTTAATCTTTGGCAAGAAAGCACTTCATCAAGCTTTTCTTTTCCAAACATGAGTCTAAATATTGTACCATTCAATTCTAATATCTTCTTCTTTAAGTTTTCATTTTCATCTTTAAGGAAATCTTGAGAAGAATCATAAAGCAACAAAGATAGTTTATCTTTTTCTTCTCTTAGACTTATCATATCTTTTGAAAGAGATGGCACCTCTTTCTTAAGAGTAGAGTTCCTAGAATTGAATTTCTTCAATTCTTCCTACGTTTCATTTATAACTTCTATCAACTCTTCTCTACTACTAACAATGTTATTTTTTGAAGAGGGAGAAGATAATACCTTATTTTCATCATCGATTGCCATAAGACATAGGCTGGCAATTTCCTCATATCTGATTTTTTTATCCGATGAGTCTTCTTCTTAGTCATCACTCTAAGTGGTTGCTATTATAACTTTCTTCTTGAAACTCCTGTATGGTTTACTTGTAACTGTACAATTGGCCTTGATGTGACCGGGCTTCTTGCATCCATAACACACAGGTGGTTCCCTTTTTGAAGTGGGATCCTTTGTATAAGGTTTCTTGTTTTTCTTCAAGAATCTATGAAACAGTTTGGTGATTAAAGCTATCTCACCATTTTATTCGCTGCTCTCTATCTATTCTTCTGATTCTTCTTCTTTGTTGCTTATTGAGGCTTTAAGAACAATCACTTTTTTCTTCTTTTCATCATCATTGACAATGAGATTCATTTCTTCCTTATCATATGTCAACAATGACCCAAGAAGTGTCTCAACATCAAGTTTACCGAGATCTTTGGCCTTCTTGGGTTTCCAAGTAGGTGGTAGAGACCTTAGGATTTTTCTTGTTAGTTCAAACTCCTCAATGTTCCTACCAAGAAGCTTCAAACCATTAACAATAGTTTTGAAACGTGAGTTCATTTGAGAAATTGTTTCGTTAGGAGACATTTTAAAAGATTCATATTCGGATACTAGCATATAGATTTTTGATTTCTTAACCTCACTAGTTCCTTCATATGTAACTTGCAGTTTATCCCAAATCTCCTTAGCTGAAACACATACAAAAATTTTATTATATTCAGATATATCTAAAGCACAATGTAAAATACTTATGGCTCTACTATTGAGAGATATCATTCTATAATCCTCATCATTGAACTCAGTTTTGAGTTTAGACATTGTATGATTGATTTCTCCAATAGTTATTTCCTTTGTTGAAATTCTAGGTCCTTTCTCAATGACTCTCCATAGATTATAATCTTGTCATTCAAGAAAGATTTTCATCTTAATATTCCAATAGTTATAGTTGGAGACATTGAACAAGGGAGGTTTAGTGTAGAATGTCTATCAGAATAGCTATTTGCTGCCATCAGATCAACTCAATGATATTAAGCCTAAAATTGAGAATGAGACTCTGATACCAATTGTAAACTGAGGTTTCAACCCAAAAGAGGGGGTGAATTGGGTTTTTAAAAACTTTCGTTAATTAATCTCAAGTTTATAAATACAAATAAATCCACAAGCATATAAACAAATAATGTGCTGTAAACAAAAGAGTTTAAGGAATAGAAGATGCAAACTCAGTTTATAGTGGTTCAGCAATATCAGACTCGTTCCGACCCTACATCTACTCTCTTCAAGGAACCTCCTTGAAACAATCCACTAAAATTCTTAGTCGTGCAACTTCATAGGTGTTGCACAAACCTAATAAACAGTCCCTTCCTCTTGAAAGCTTATCCCTTCCTCTTGGAAGTTAATCTCTTCCTTTCAGAAGCTAATTCCTTTACAATAAATGTGTTGCTGTAAAGTAAATAGTAGAGAGATAGCAATGAAAGCTTATACAACTGAATAATATCTCTCTTTCAAGGTAAAGCTTGAAGAATGGCTTAACAACAAATATTTCAAAGCTTTTGTGTATTAATGAGTAAAAACTTGATTGAATATGTAATCTCCTATTTTTAAATGCTCATTGGAGTGGGTTTATATAGTCTTGAATTAATATGACCATTTTGTACTGGCTTGGAATGTTTTGGTACATTTTGTACTGGAGTCTCGCGTCGCAACGATCATATTTTTTTTTGATTTACTAGTCAACTGAGTCTTGGTACCAATCGACTGGATCAGGTAAAAAGTCTCACCTTTAAGGTTTTCAAGAGTTCCAGTCGACTGGGGACAGTCTGTCCAAAACACCAGTCGACTGGTATAAAGCATCCATTCAACTGGGGACACATTGTCTAAAACTCTAGTCTTCTGGTATAAGTACCTAGTCGATTGGGTTGCCTTTCAACCCAGTTTTTCATTCTTTGAAATATTTTTGACTTATAAATATTTGAACGAATAGTTTTGTTAAAATACTTTTTCAAAAGGAGCCATTGGACAAGCTTGTTACCTGAACCGATGAGATTTACAACTTGATTCTATACCTTGTACCTATACTAGATCTTCTATCTTGACTTGGTGTGGATTCAGGTTGAGTTCTTGCACCTTAATTCTTGGCTATATGATTTTATCGCTTAATATACTAAGATAGCATTGTTAGTACATTTAAAGTTATGTTTTGTCATTATTAAAATTTAGATAAGGGTCAACACATATAATGATTAATTAAGTTTCACTGATGATTTATCTTTAGTCATAAGAACCATTCACAATAGTCACTAAAGATATTTTCATTTCGTCACATAAATATTAAATAAGTTTAAGTGACAATTTATCATTTATCACAAAAATACTCACAATAGTAAAAAAAAAAAAAAGGGCACTTAATGACGCGTGATCTTTTGTCACTAATATTACCGTGTTGTGACAATTGCTATTTTGTCAATAAAAAGCGTTATCAATTTTTCCATGGAATTAAAAATTTTGTCAACAAGATCAACATGGTTGTTGCTAATGTTTCTCACTTGACAAGTAAAGTCAATTTTTAGAGACGAATTTAAGATATTTACTGACAAAATTTTGTTGTGACGCACATAACATCACTAAAGGAGAATATTTTTGTGATGGTCATCGTTTCGTCATCTGTCTAAATTTAACTTAAATATATAGTGATGATTTGGGATAATCAATGATGACATTGTATTATATGTACTAACGAATAAAGCCTCACAAAAATATCCTCCCTTTGGCAACGTGTAATATTCGTCCTCTATAGTGAAATAATGCTGTCTATTTTGTGACACATCGGGATCATCAGTGACGACATTTGATTAGCTTTCATGACTCTTTTTATGTCACTAATTAATTAATTAGGTGACACTTCGAGTTGCACCGTGAGCATACCGAGGGCTCTCTGGCTGAGCTTCGGGATCTTGCTCGTGGCAGCTCTGACTCTCCTGCTCCCTGAGTCATTTTTCTATCTTCCTTTTGATGTACGTATTGATGTAGTTTTTCATTGTTCTTAGCACAGACATATTTACATATTTTATTGTATTTGTACTTCTGTTTCGGCTCTACGAAGCCAATTTTGTATAGAATGGTGTTATATATAACGATAGTTCATGCTTAGACTTATTTCATGTACTTGTTTTACATATGTATAATGTAGTTGCATGCTTTATTATATTCGGATAACTGCGTTAAAACTGCTTTTGCATGTATGAAAACTTCCAGTTCTTCCTGGGAAGGCCTTTGAACTCAAAATGATGCCAAATTTTTACATACAAGTTTGTTTATGTATGTTTCTCATGTCTATGGTATCTAGATAACTTATTTTCTACTTTACCATCCCCTTTTTCTGCTATTGTCAAAACAAGAGAGAAAAACGAGAAAATGAGAAAAAGATGTGTAAACTCAAACTAGTGCATAGATTTAGGGGGAGCATTGCTCCAAAGAACTTGGTATATGATTATATATGTTGACTTGATTGATTAGGTTGTATATAAACGGTTCTTTACCTTTTTAAAGGTTGGTTTTATTCAAAAAAACAGATAAGACTCTGCCCAATTTTTCAAAAAAATCCAACACTTAGTTTTCAAAAACTGTTTTTCTCTCATAAGTTTTGTCATCATCAAAAAGGGGGAGATCGTTAACCCTCACTTATATTTTAATAATGACAAAACACAATTCTTATTATACTAAGAGTGATATCTAAGTGTATTAAGAAATAAAAGCATTCAACAAAGGATTAAGGTGCAAGAACTCAACCCAACTCAAACACCAAATCAAGATTGAAGATCTAGTACTGGGACAAGGTATTTAAACAAGTTGTAAATCTCACTTATTCAAGTAAAAAGCTTGTCTTATGGCTCTTTTTGAAAAAGTATTTTTACATAACTTTTCAATCAAACGTTTTAAGTTAAAAACATTTCAAAACATGAAAACTGGGTTGATAAGCAACCCAGTCGACTGGGTACTTATACCAAAAGACTGGTATATGGGACAGTGTGTCCCCAGTCGATTGAGTAATTCATACTAGTCGACTGGTATATTGGACAGATTGTCCCTAGTCGACTGGTAAGAACCACCCAGTCGACTGGTACCTTCAATAGCTTTAAAAATGAGATTTTTAACTTGACCCAGTCGACTGGTAGTTCAAAAAATATGACCATTGAGAACGAAATTTCAGTAAAAATTGCACCAAATCGTACCAGAACAGTACAAAGCGGCCATATTACATCAAGGCTATATAAACCCACTCTATTAGGCATTTCAATGAAAGAGATTACACATTCAATCAAGTTTTTACTCATTGATACACAAAAGCTTTGAAATATTTATTGTTGAGCCATTCTTCAAGCTTTACCTTGAAAGAGAAATATTATTAAGTTGTATAAGCTTTCATTGTTGTCTCTCTACCATTTACTTTATAGCATTTATTTTAAAGGGATTAGCTTCCGAAAGGAAAAGATTAGCTTCCGAGAAGAAGAGATTTACTTCCAAGAGGAAGGGATTGATTGTAAGGTTTGTGCAACACCCGTGAAGTTGCATGACTAAGTTTCTTAGTGGATTACTTCAAGGAGGTTCCTTGAAGAGAGTAGACGTAGGGTCGGAACGAATACGATATTGCCGAACCACTATAAACTGAGTTTGCATCCTCTATTCCTTAAACTCTTTTATTTACAGTATATTATTTTTTTACATGCTTGTGGGTTTATTTGTTTTTATAAACTTATGTTTAATTAGCAAAAGTTTTTAAAAACCCAATTCACCTCCCCTCTTGGATTGAAACCTCAGTCTACAGAATTTAACCCACTACAATATTTCCTAAATCCCGAGCTCAAGTTCTAACTCTTATCCATCCCCTATTTCAGGAAAGAACAATATAATTCAGATTTATACTCCATTTCGTATGATTTCAAGTAAAAAATTCAATTCATTTCTAAATGAATTGAAACTAGAATTCATACTTCATTTTCAAATAAACTCAAAATAGAATTTATTTATAAACGAACTCAAATAAATTTTCATGTTTGGTATGTTTGACTTAAAGTATAGAATTGAAATGAATTTCGTTTTCGGAATCAACTTTAGAATTTAATTCATTTTCTAAATTTTATTTTAACACCCCAACATTATTATATGGTCATATACTCATCAACAAAACTACCTGCCAATGCATAGCCTATGACCTCCCAAAAGACAACCACTCCATAGAGATCAAACACCAAACACTTGGTGAGCAAAATTGCACACGTTCCAACAAACAAATTTAAAGACACCAAAAAAATAAAAACCAGCAAAACACCATAAAGACACTGATGATACAGATCAAATCCAACCAACCAGATCTTTCTCCCTTCCAACCCAATGTTTAGAACTAAAGGAGTTATGATGGTTGGAAAATAGCACCAAGCATTCAATCATTCAATCTTATTCACACACACGTGCACATTCAATCATATTCACACACACGTGCACATTCAATCATATTCATAGGTCTATCACAAGAACTAAAGGAGTTATGATGGTTGGAAATAGCACCAAATTTGATCATGTAGTTTTATTGTGTTAAAAAATTCCAATAAATAACATTTTTGACATGTAAAAATAGTATATCTTTTAACAGAATTTGGAAAATAAAATTTTAATTCTTACAAACCAAAGTTTTCAAGATTACATAAAGGCACAGTAAGAATGTCATATTTGCTCCCTATTGCAATATGTTAGGATTTTACCTCTAAAATCCACCTATTCAAATTATAGACAAAAAACACAATCATAATAATTAAATAGGCAAATAAAATAAATAGCAAGAACACCAAGAATTAATGTAGTTAGGCAACATCTTTGCCAACATCTACCAACAAGCCAACTGCTTTATTAATCTCCATTTACAACTTTAGGAAGAGCAAAGTTGTCAAACTCTCACCCCAAAGTCCCAATACAACAAAAGCTCTTAACCTAACTCTAGTTGTAAGTGTCCTCTCTACTTGATAACCCAAAACCCCAATACACTCAAAGCTATCATCATAGCTCTAATAGTAAACCCCTCTAGTTTATAATATATGTGAGAATTATGAGTGTGCCTCAAATCTTCTCTGGGACCCTTTTTATATAGAGGATATTTTTCTAATACTATTAGGAAAAGAACAACAACAGCATAGGAAACTACTACTACTACTTATACAATCAACAATCTAATATGAAATTACTACTATTCTTACTAGAACAAGCAAGTACAAAATAAGAAACAACTTTTCAAAAACCAATTAGAAGTCTTCTTTATTGGGAATTAAACCAAAATCCTAACAAATCTACAAATTAGCTCAAATTCTCCACCTCATCATCAAATTTGGTTTTATTCTTTGGTAGGTGTTATTCTTCATTTTGGTCTTCCCATCTCGCTCGCTAACCTTTCAAAGCAATAATCCTCTTATTCAACACGTGCAAGCTCTCTTCCTTCATGGTATCTCTCATCATTACCTTTGGACCATCAAGAACTTCCATCTCATCATCCTCATTAGCCTTTCCATTATCACTTTTCTTCGTTTTACTTAACTCCTCCAAGTCCTCCACTATGGCCTTACTTTGCAATTGTGTGTATTCCTCTTATTCATTGTAGATGCACTCTTTTTTTTAAAAATCTAGAGACTTCGATCTTGATCTTTCCTCTATCTTCCTTGAAGTGCTCCACTAGCTCACTTTGCTTGACTCTTCTCTTAATATAATTACGAATAATTCTTCAACATCGAGCACACTTGGCCTCTTCAACTTATCTTTCTCTAGAGGTACCACGGGAACTTCCCAATCCATTCAAACTTCCTTGTCCATCATTAACATCGTGACTGTGTTATCTCATTCCGATTGCAAGTACTTCATCTCTATCAACATACTACTCAATAAAAAAAATTGTATTTTTGCCATCAGAACCACAACTCTGATACCACTTGTTGGGTTTTTACCTCTAAAGTCAACCTACTCAAATTTTAGGCAAAAAACACAATCACAACAATTAAATAAGCTAATAAAATAAAGAGCAATCACACTAAGAATTAATGTGGTTAGTCAATCTCTTTGCCTACATTCACCAACAAGTCAACTACTTTATTAATCTCGAATTACAACTTTATGAAAAGCAAAGTTGTGAAACTCTCACCCCAAAGTCCCAATACACTAAAAGCTTTTAAACTAGCTCTAGTTGTAAGTGCCTTCTCTACTTGATAACCCAAAACCCCAATACACCAAAAGCTCTCATCCTAGCTCTAGTAGTAAGCCCTTTGTAGTTTACAAGGTATATGATAATTATTAGTGTGCCTCAAATCTTCTCTGGAACCCTTTTTATATAAAAGATATTTTTCTAACACTATTAGGAAAATAACAACAACATCATAGTAAACTAATACTACTTGTACAATCAACAATCTAATAAAAAATTAATACTATTCTTACTAGAACAAGCAACTACAAAATAGAAAACAACTTTTTCCAAACCAATTAGAAGTCTTATTTGTGGGGAATTGACCCAAAATCCTAACACAATCAACTAATTTATTCTTTCTCTATATAAATCGCAATTCCATGCAATGGATAGAAAATAGTCTTTCTACTATTATGACACCTAAATCCCCTTCCCTATCACTTGATCTACAATGTTTGGGAGCTGATTAAAGCATGCTTAAATCAGTAAACTTAAAGTAAGTCAAAGCAAAAATTGCTTAAATTTACTTATTTAAGTGCTTAAATCAGTTCCTAAACATCATTGATCATTAAAGTGAAAATCAAACTGGTGATTTAGAAAACAGGATTAGAAAACCATAATGATACAACTGTTTTCTAATGCAACAACTTTCTTGGTATTACTCTCAACAAACTTACTTTTAAATTACACCATACCACATTGACACAAAATAAGAAAAAAAAAAATTCAAATTCTGATTTTTCATTATCTTTTCAACCTTTCCTATACGATTTTTCCAATGAAACACTAGCAAAATCCAAAGTCGAGAACCACAAATTCATACAGAGATCAGATAATTTTATAACTAAAAATCAAACAAAGAAAATGAAAATCACCAAAAATGCTGAAGGAGTAAGTTTTTTCTTCATCTTCTCAGTGACCAAACAAGAAATAAACAAAATGCAAACCAAAAAACAATGAGAACATACCTTAATTTTATCGCTGAATCGTTTTGCTTTTAATGCACTTGTTCTTATTAATATTGAAGACAAGGAACCCTAAATTAAGCCACAGAGGAGAGAGAAAAAGGTGGAGAGGAGACAGGAACAAGACAAGAGAGAGGAAGAGCAGGGCAATTGAAGATGGAGAAATCGTGGAGAGAGAGAGAAAGAAGAGGGAAACTGAGGAGATAGAAAAAGGTGGAGAGGAGAGAGAAAGGAAGAAAGTGGGAGGATGAGCAGCTAAGAGAGATAAAGAGAGAGAAAATGGCGAGAGAAAATTGAATAAGGAAGAAAGAAAAATTGGTCCGACGAAAATAGGAGTATTAAAAACATCAGCGACGGGTATCCCTTCTGTCGCTGATATTTTTTAAGTTTTTCCCTTTTTGTCGAAATTTTAACTCACATCAGCTACTGGATTTATAAATATCCACGAGGGCAAACCTGTCGCTAATATATATGTAAATTATTTTTAATACCAAAATATATATGTAAATATCAACTACGAGTGGTTGGCACTAATAGGTTTCTTTCAATTTTTACTTCAAATTAATCTACGAGAGAATTAGCAAGCGGATCCCATCCCTAATAAGTGCTATCAACGAGGGCAAAATACCATCGTTAGCTTCCCGTTGCAGAAAATCTATTTTCTTGTATTGCATACCACCTTAAGTCACATCACTTGGGAGCTTGTACGTGCCTAGAAAAACCAAAAAGAATTTTCATTCTGTGTAGAAAAGAAAGGTAAAGAGATTTGATTTCCTACATTTGTAGTTGTTTTGGTTTGTGTAAAAAGTAAGGCCTGTGTAATGACAAACTAGATGAATTAATGCAAGAGAAACTCAAATACACCCTCATCAATATGTGAAAGGAAACACTTCACCACAACAATTTATAAGACCCGGTCTTATAAATTGTGTGTGTATTTGTTTGTAATTATATAACATTACTTTAATAAAAAAAATCCATTAATATAACTTGTTGAGCTTCCTATATATTTTACATGGTAGCAAAGTATGCATTAATGGTGGCAATTCTTGGTAGCTTATCATGTTGAAGTTTTAGATACAATACTATTTGGGTCGATATAAACACGACGCGATTAATTAATAATGTCAAAAACTCAATCACGATTACAACTCGTTTATTACACGAGTAACACAATAAGACACATAACACGTTTAATAACCAAATTGTGTTTGACAAGACCAGTCATTCAACACAATTAGAAATATCAAAAAC
Source organism: Bretschneidera sinensis (assembly GCA_023935145.1). Taxonomy (NCBI): domain Eukaryota; kingdom Viridiplantae; phylum Streptophyta; class Magnoliopsida; order Brassicales; family Akaniaceae; genus Bretschneidera; species Bretschneidera sinensis. Next base: position 98,495,632 of record CM043697.1, on the reverse strand, counting down.
TAACACGAGGCACTTAATTTTTTAAGTTATTCTTAATATAAAAAAATTATTAAAAATTAACATATTTCAAATATAATTGCATAATTAATCAAATAAACCACATAAAAACCCAATTTGTAAAGGCATGTATATAAATTCTAAACCATCATACAAAAAGTCTCCAAAATAAACCTATTATATAAAGAATCATAAATCTCAAACACATACAAAATTAACCCAATTTTTTTTTATTATAATACATATAGACAATCGTATCCATTTTTCTTAATATTAAATTAAAACTATAACACTATATATTTTATTAGAAAGTTAAAATTACTCTTTAATTAATTTAGTCAAAGCGGGTCATAATTGTATCATCCTGAACGTGTATTTAAATGTGTTAACCACATATCATTTTAGATTGACCCGTTAACCTGCAAAACGACAAAATTATTTTGTATTATAATCATATCGACATGATTATAATACAAACACAATTAAAATAAATCAAAATTCATATATTTTATATCATATTCGTGTGTAGTGTGTCGTGTGGGATATTAACATCCTTAACATGCACTAGTTACATCAAAGAATATACTTTTTAGGAGCATCACATGGCGGATGGGCTAGCTCTGCCTTTCCCTCCCCTCTCCCCCCCCCCCCTACACACACACACACACACATATATATATATATATATATATAAAATCATTCATGTGAAAGAAAGTTCAATATACTTAAAATTTTATTATTGGAACTTGAAAATAGCGGGCATGTTTGAGTAACAGTTTTATGATGTTTTTAGAAGAAAATATGTTTGGATAACTGTAACTCGAAAACTGTTTCTAAAACATAAAACAATGAAATGTTGTTTGGATAATCTTATTTTGAAAACTGTTTTGATACACATTGTAATTATTTTTAGTTTTGAGTTTAAATTTAAAATCTATATTAATTTTATTTTTTATATTTACTAAATACTTAAAAATAATTAATATTATTTTATTTTTAAAATTTTAATATTTTTTATATACTATTGAGGAAGAATTAAATAGAGAAGTGAATACTGATTTTAAAGCTATTTTTCAAAAATTATGTTAGAAAACACCAATTTAACATAGAAATGAGTTTTGAAAACTAAAAACAGTTTTCGAAAATTTCATCCAAACATGCCGGTACTCTTCGATGTTTTCAATGTTTATCCCTTTTAAAAAAGGTATTTCATTTTTATTAAGAAAATGATTTATCATCACTTAAAAAGACAAATTTTAAGATGTAACTATTTATTCTAAGCCAATTAAAATTTGTTTTTCTTTTCCCTTAATTTTGTTAGGTTCTGTTAATTTTCCACTAACTTTCCTTTTGACATTCAATTGAAACAAATTTCTTTTTTTGTTTTCCAAAGTTTTTTATTTAAATTTCCTTTTCTTTTAAAATTTTTAAAATCAAAACATTTAATTAATCCCTCGCTTCTCCACTAATAAATCGACTTAATTTTATGTACATCAAGCAATAGAGGATGCCATGCAGTCATAAGTGAATAAATTATGTGACAGACACTGCAGACAATGTTATACAACATTTGAATTTTAGGGAATAGGTATGTTCTCAAATATTCTACACCACATTAACATTTTCTCACATTACAAATGAAAAATTATTATAATGTTTGGATTTTCGAAAATCCGAAGGAAGAGAAAATTAAAATAAGAAAACAGAAAGAAAAAAGAAATTCTATTGGTTTTGCAACAGTAGTTTTGCTCCAACTTTCTTGAGATGCAACATCCAAACATTTTAATTGATAATGTGTTATTAAAAAATTAATGTCTTTTGATATGGAGTTTTTAAAAAATGGTTTAAAAAGTGATTAAATCTTAATTTTTTGTTTTTCAAATGATATATCATTTTTTTTCACTTAAAAAAATATGTCATTTAAAAATGAGGTAAAGTATAAACGCTAGACTCTGATTAAAACTATGGAAAAGTGATGGGATCTATTGTTGGTGAGTTGTTCATCCAACTCACTCATAATCATGTCAATTTGTTAATGCAATTAATTTATTTAGTATATCTAAATAAAAAATAAAAAAAATGTTTTTTATTCATAATATCAAAATAACACAAAAATGATTTTATTTTCTTTATTGATGATTTTTTATTCTATGCTCAATTTTTTTTTTTTTTTTATAAATAAACTTTTTTGTTTGTTCAACCATAACAGCTCGTGGGCTGGAGGCCGCTGAAGACTTAAGAAACCATCCCCGATGGATGCCATCACCTAATGCCATGGATATTTGATAAGACTCTACTCAATGTAGAATCTCATATGAAATTGTGAAACCCATACATTGAAAAGCAGAGGAAATAAGAGGATACTAGTGAAAAGCAGAGGAGATAAAAGATAGGATTTGGGTGATTATTCATTTCCCTTATTTTGGATATTTTATAAAAGTTAAAGAGATATCACGAAGTGAAAGTTTGTGTACCTCTGCTTGTTCGGATGGTATCTATCCCGTTCGTATTACTCCAATTTAAAGTAATCGATAAATTAATAGTTACGAGGGGATTTAAAGGGTTGTGTCCCTTCAAATCTTTTATTTATTTATTTTGTATGTTTTAAAAAAATTACCAATTAAGGAGAATGGTACATTCACCCCTAATCATGCGCTTTCTTTTACTCTCCCGGTGTTTAGTTGTGAAAAATATTTTTCATTTTCTTTAATATTTTCTTCAACAATTTGAACATCATTAACATAATTTTTAAAACAATAATTTTTCTTTCAAGTAATATTGAAAAGTTGACAAACAAATCCCAAACTTTTTTCTCATCTTTTTGAATATTATGATGGAAATTAAAGCATTGTTTTCCAAATTATGTTAATAATATACAAATTATTAAAAAAATTAGAGATGAAAAATATTTCAAAATTTTTCACAACTAAATACACTCTTAATTTTATTATTATTATAAGTACATATAATTTTGCAAGTTTTTTTTTACTTGTTTTAAGTAAACATGCATAGATTAATTAAGTCTTACGGTGTGTTTGGTAGTTTGAGGGAAAAATAAAGAGGTTTTAAAGGAAATGAAAATTAAGGAAAAAAGAGTAAAGGACGAGTTGAAAATTTCTCAAGTTTCGAAGGTTTATAAAGTAAAGGAAAGTAAAAGAGAGTAAATAAGTTAATTTCTATAAAAATCTTACAAACCCTACATTTGGAGTTTTAAAAAAAAACCGACTGGTTGGAGGTTTTGGAAGTTATAGTAAACCCCCAAAATCATTGCACTCCATGTATTAAAAAAAAAAAAAAACTCTTAAACATAATTTTTAATTTTAAAATGTTTATATTTTTGTTGGTAAAATTTATTACTAACAAAAAAAATATGATTTTCATATTAAATTTGATTTTTTTATTGGACATAAGATAATATATTCTACCGATAAAAATACAAACATTTCTTTCTTTAAATGCACTCAACCTTTATGTTTTAAGTATTAATCCTATTTTATTTTTTATATAGGCAAACTAAATAGGTTTTAAGAATTTTTTTTTATCAAAAGAAATAGTTTATTTATGTACTCAAAACATTAAGATAAAGCAAAAAGATTCTGCCTGAGGGAGGATACCATCCTTATTTACATCAAATATCAAGTGTTGAACGAGAGACTCACTAGTTTGGAAATATGATCTCAAGACTTCAAAGCAACACTTTTAATTTGCGATGATAACTAATAAACTAATCCCTGTTGATTCATTGTTAAAAGAATTTTTGAAAGCTTAGTTTTATAGGAGTTTAAGTGTGTAATTTAGACAGTTAGAAAATTGATAAATATGAATTTGGTACCGATTTAAGGGTGTTTGATAGAGCTTTTCAAATATTTTATGTTAAAAGTTACGTCAAACACCTATTTTTTACTTGTAATTTTATGAATCAAAAGCAGAAAACATTATTTATATTATACAAAAAATAAAATCAATTTGATAAAAGAAAAAACTTCAAATAATATTCATATACCATTTTCGTAATTTCAACATATAAAAATAAATTAACAAATTATTTATCAAACACATCGATTAGTTTGGTAACATTTTTAACAAATTTTTTTTAAAAAAAAAATCAAATAATTTTTAACTGAACAACACTCTTACTTAAAACTGTTTTATAATAAAAAAATTAAGTGAAATGAGCTCTAATTGTATTATGCTAATTGTTTCCAATAGCACATAATCAATAGTTTGATTATCTTTGTCGTGACTTCTGAAAAAGCAATTGAAATTGCAAATAGGGATAGTGAATTTGGTGAAAAATAGAAAATCCTTGGATATTGTAGTGGGACAAATTTTGATTGTGATTCTTATAGTTTTAATTTTAATTTTAATTTTAAAATTAATATTGATACTTTTGAAAACTTGTAGACCTCAAAATCCAATCAATCAAATATTTTCAATCTCCATCTCCATGGAGATGTCGGATAAGAATTTAAAGGTCCAACACAAAGCTGCAACGCATAATACGGATTATAGTTCTGACTCGGTCGCAAGTGATCTAAGTTATTGAGCTATCATTATTATTTATCAAGGTAATTTTGAAATATCCATGATGTCGTACGGTCATTTATTGAGAGACTTGTTAGTTCAATAATATCTTTAAAAACATCATGTTACGATATTTTATATAATCTTAAAGATTAATTTTAATGTAGATAAATTTGTGTTAAATGATTGACAAATTTGTTTAATGTGCAAAAATAAATTAATTACTTACTTAAAATATTTATAGAAAAACAAAGAAAGAGCCAAATAAACTAAATTTGGCATTGATATGCATTTAAGGAGATATAAGTCTGAAAATGAAAGTTTTATAAGTTGTCTTTTGTGAAAGTTTTGATGAAGCTCTAAATCAGCGGTCGATGAAGGGAGTTCAGCACAAGAGTAAGAAAGGAAGAATCAATCTTAGTTTTACACACAACTAAAGATTTAGTTATTTACTACTTTATAGTTTTTTTAATATGTAAGAGTGTAAAAACTGAGAGTTTGAGAGATATCTTTTGTAAAGTTGTTAGCTACTCGGAAAGCAAACTAGAGGTTAAGGTTAGCTTGCTACACGTAAAGTAGAGGAATGTGTAAAGGTTTACTTGGTACCCGGAAATCTAAATCAGTTTAATCGTTGAGATTAGTGGAACTCAATAAACCAGAAGAAAGGCATATTGAAAAAGTGAATGTAGGCTCATCGCTGAACCACTATAAATCTTTGTATCCTTTTTTCTCTCTCTCTCTCTCTCTCTCTCTCTTAATTTTTAATTGCTTATATTTTGTGCTAATCTGATTTTTCAATCACCATATTTCCTAACACATCAAATTTAAAATTAGAGGCTCTAATAGTAGAATTATGCGTATCATTTCCTTAAAAAATTTCAGGCTATAAAAGAACAATTGGTATAATTCTTATAGTTGATAAATCAATGATCTCTTTAACATAATATTAGAATTTTAGATCTTGATTTTGCGTCTTGAATTTTATTTCTTTAATATTTCACTTAATGTTTTGCCCATACTTACCTTTATACAAAGCCCATTATTCTCTTTTTTATTTGTATCATCATTTATAATTATACTATGTTTTGCAAGACAGATTGAAACGTAATTTAATCAATAATAGAATGAACTACATTCTATTGCTATTTCTCTAATCATGGTAACTAGGGGTGTCGATTACATGACAAAAATTATATTGTCAATTGCATCTTGGATTGAGTTTAACTTACATGTAATGGAATAAGGATTACATCACTTGTCTTATGTAGTTAATATTACATTTTTCTAATGTAGTTACTTTTCCATTATTACTTTCATTACATTAATTTTGCCCAACAACAATAATAATAACTTTAAAATATAATTAATTACATTGTTAATTACTTTAAAATTACAATTTCATGATAATTACACTTTATTATCATCTGTGGATAAATTTTAGTGTTTGGTATTTTTATTGATGACGTGTCCTTTTGTTAATAGAAGAAAAATAAACATCTTTTGATATGGAGTTTTTTTTTTTTTTTTTTTTAAAGTTTAGAATATGTGACTAAATCCCAACATTTAGTTTTTCAAATGATGATGTATAATTTTCTCTTTAAAAGAAAATGAATTATCCTTTGAAAATTACGTAAATGATAGAAACCAAACCCTGGATGAAAACTATGAGAAAGTGAAGGGATCTATTGTTGGTGAAAAGTCTCATGTGAGTTGTTCATCATGTCAACCTTTTCATGCAACTAATTAAGTTTTCATTTAGTATATCGAATTAAAAAGTAAAAAATTAAAATAAAATAATTTTTATTCAATTTTATTCCTAATGTCGAAAGTGATAGAAAATTATTTCATATCCTTTATTGATGATTTATTTTTATTCTATAATCAAAGATTTTATTTCTTTTATATAAATTTAACTTTGGTGTCCACACTGAATTCGACCATAACAGCTCAATCCAATACCACTCAATGGGTTAGAGGCCGTTAAGGACTGAATCACTGTAAAAACAGTTTTGCAGCGGAATATTGGGTACTTACCAATTCGACCCGAAACCTTCTAGTATTTGGACTCTTCTCTGATTCTTTACGCTTCAATATCGCTGGAGGTCAGACGTGAAATCATAATGAAGGAAATCACGTTCTTGTCACAACCTAAGAACCTTTTCATCTCCTTAAAGGAAGTTCTCTCTCTTAAGTCTCTTTCTCTCTCTTAGTTGCATCCATTCAACCAAGAGTTGCAAGGTTTCTTCATGCCTTTTGGTTTGTAGTTAATTGGGCGGATCGGGTTGCCCATCATAGGTGCCCAACCCGGCCTAGATTTCCTATATCTCCCACTCACACATGATGGGCTCGACATTGTCCAATAGATAGAGATATAGAGAATCTCAACATCAAATTTCCTTTGAAGAACTTCATACTGGCAAATGGGTCGTGCGACTTGTGAGTACACTTGCACTTGGGAGCTCAATACTATGCACCTGTTAAAGATACATAGCGGCTTCAACCCCAAATAAACAAAAATAAAATAAATTTGAAAAATGTCTTGTTGCGCCCCAGACATATTTTATTACACCAGTCTTAGCATATATAATCCCTAAAAGGCTATGCTAGACTTTACTTTCCTCACCATATATCCACAATTATGCCCAAGTTTCAACAAAGTGAAATAATTGATCGACCTGTGAATACATATGGTGGATGCAAACAAAATAAATTTTCTTCCGCACTCATGTCTCTCTATTTCAGACTAATTGCTTTCCCAGACATGCCTTATATGGCTAATTATTTCATTTCCATAGGAAACATGCTAAAGTAGCAAACATCTGCCTATCCCTTTAAGAACATAATCGAAAGTAACATAGGACACTAGCTGAGGCTTTTAATTTACATAAGCCTCTCGGTCTCACACAATGAGGACACAAGGATTGATTCACTTACTCACATCCCTTTAAGGTCATTCTAAGCACATGTAGTATGAAATACATGCTATAGTGGTTTACTTTTTCTTGATAAGAGTGTATGTCCTTTTAAATTTCATACCACTATACGGATCTAAGCCTTGTTGCAATCTACGTCCTTATGGTCTCATGTGCCTAGCTCGAGTTATTTGTTAGCTCACTCCTTTGAACGCCTTAATAAGTACTCGCATTCAGCTTCCATCCAGGTTTCTATGATCATGGGATGATCATGATTGATCTAAGTTTTTAAGCTTTGGCTCAAGACCTCATCTTGACTCTGGTCAAGGCGACTTTTAATAAGGCCACTGTTTACGAATTCATCACATTCATTATATACTTATCTCACTTTCATTAGTGTTAAAATAGTATACCAAGTCTCATCTCAGCTAACTATCTCAGTGGTTGGGGCGATTGCTCGTGTGAGAGAGTTGACTTCTTCCTGGTGACATACTTTCAATGTGTGTGTATTTGTGCTCGTGTCAACATGTATAAGACATCCGACATGTCTAAAATACATGAAATAAACACTAAAATTATTAATATACTAGTACATAAATTTTTATTTAACCAATATGCATGCCTAGAGTTTTTAATGTAAAGCAAAAACATACTTCTAGGGATAAATTTAACTCAGTTATCTAATGTGTAAATATGTATTGTTGAACCACTTTATTTTTATCCACATTGTCTCCAGTGTAAGTTATTCTTATAATTAATAGATTTAGTCTCACCAAGATATTAAGGATCCCACATGTAAGCAATATCAACTTGACTATCAAAGTTGATCACCACTAATTCCAAGACATTAGCGACAACTCCTAGGTTTCCAAAGAACCTATTAAGCTATACCACCTTCTTCACTATAGCAGATTATGCTATTATCTCAGCCTCCATGGCTAGTCAATTGCAGTGCTCTTAGGTATATGTGAATCCCTATTGACCATTATCTAATGCTTATTCCCATTTTACGACTAATCATTAGCTCTAAGGCTTAACAAATATCAGACATAGTGTGCCTGTAGCATAAAATAGGCTTTCACTAGTATTGAAGTAGAAAGCTTTTCTAATTTATTTCTTCTTTTATGGAGTTTCAGGTATAATTCATGGTTTAAGCCTTCGTCTTTAGATATAAGGTGTCTATAGGATTGCTATTATATAGACTGAACCTTTTAAGAATCTTCTTAGTGTAAGGCTCTTGTGATAGAGCTAAGAGATTTCGTGAATGATCTCTATAGATCTTCAAATCAAATACATAATTATCTTCTCCCAAATCCTTTATTTTAAAAATGAAAGAACAACCATTCTTAAATGGTGACGACCTTTTTCTCTTTCTAGCCCATAAATCATCAACATAAAATGATAAATTTTCAAATTTATCCTCGGACCTTTTACATACATACTGTGATTCTCGTCGATCATGCAAACTCATAAGTTTTCATATTTCGATGAAATTTCAAATATTACTATTTGGATGAATACTTCAGACCATATATGAAAACATTGGAGCTAACATACTTTACGCTTTTGGCCTTCTAACATAAAAACTATTGGTAGTTTCATGAACATTTAGTCATCCAGTTCTTCATTGAGAAATGTAAGCTTAATGTTCATCTAGTGCTTTCATAAGCTCAGAAGTCTATCTGGTTCTTTCATAAGCTCAGAAGTCCATCTGGTTCTTTCATAAGCTCAGAAGTCCATCCAGTGCTTTCATAAGCTCAAAAGTTTATCCAGTGCTTTCATAAGCTTAGAAGTCCATCCAGTTCTTTCATTAGCTCAAAAGTCCATCCAGTGCATTCATAAGCTCAGACTTGTGATGATAACTAGAATGGGGAGAATAGAGATAAACCTTACAAGCTACACCCTCTTGTAGGATATATTCTTTCGCCACTAAACATGCCTTCAACCTCTCACTAAATTCATTCACCTATCACTTTTCGGATGATCTTGAGAACCCACTTGTTCTCATTTACTCTACAATAGCTAAGAGTATGACCAAGTCCCACCAAACAAGGTTAGTTTTCTTTAAATTCCAATATTTTCTCTATTATTTTTAATTAATTTTCTTTTCTAGGGATGATCTTAAAAACTTATCTCTTAAGCTCACATCAAAGACAAATGACCCTTTTTTTTCAGTTGCTACCACAAAACTATGATTCTAGAGGTAAGCCTCTAACATACCTCAAATAGAATCACCAATCAATGTATCTCTCCCACTAGGTTGAGAAGGTTTAGGAATAACCTTGTTAACCTCATATTATTGATTGGATACACTAACATGATTAGGATATTTCATCTCATAGAGCGAAAAAAACTTGTTGATCTAACCCTATCTAAGGAAAATCAATTTTAGGACATTGCTTCTATCAACTTCAGTCAAACTTCTAGTTGCATATTTATCAATAAACACATCATTTTGGAGTGTTCTCAGTATCTACTAAAGATACACCTTTATGTTTTTGACCCCAACTTCTCAAACTTATGAGAATGGCCATAAACGCAAGCAATTGACCCTAATTTCATCAATCAACTTAGAGTAGGTATCAAACCTATTCATATCAATTAAATAGAAGTAACTAATAAAAAAGGTACGTGGTTAAGCATAGAGGCAACAATTAACAATGAACCTCAATAGAGATAGGTTGCACCAATAATTTAACCATTTATAACAGTGTTCTTTTTTATATCTCTGCAACAACGTTTTTGTTGTGAAACTTTTAAAGGAACAAACAACTCTTTTCTAAAACCCTTTCTAAAATGTCCTAAATCAATTCTTCTATACCACAAAAATCCAAATGAATTACTAACAATGAGATCTTAGTTCTAAGTTCTGTATCAAATGGTTCTTAGCTGTTTTATTAGCACTAATAAAACTAATGAGTGAGCCTAATATGCTTTCACTAGTCAAATTTTTTAAAAATTCACACGCAATATGATCTAGTATAGCTTACTAAATATTTTTGCATCAACAACTTACACTGAAAAGAGATACAATTATATAAAAAGAATAACTATAATTCTGATTATATTACAAAACACAAACCAAATCTAAGTGTTTTGGAGCCATTTAATACATTAACACAACAAAGAAGTCTGCTTCTTATAATACATCAACCCCACACCAAAGTAAATAACATTAAAACTAGACCTAGAAGGACTAAACATAAAAACCAACTCTGTCAAATTAAAGTATATATAGGACACTAGTAGGAGTCAGGTTTGACCACCAATCAACCATAATTGATTGGGGTCAAAGACCTTCTCTTCAACTCTTAAGTAACTCCCCACATATATTGAAAGTGCACTTTTTTCAAATTTGATGGTACCCCACAATGCTCCTTGTTCTCTAGCTACATAGCATGCCCATCCTGAGTCTATAATTCACAAAGGATGAGATTCAGTAAGTAACACATAGCTAGAAATTTAAGCACTAACCAAAGAAATAAAGTAGCGTAATACCTTCTTTGACTTAATGCAATCATGAGTGAAGTGACCCAGTTCACCGCAGTTGTAGCAGTTCATTTTAGTATTGTCATTCTTACCACCGCACTTACCCCTCTTGCGTCTTTTTTGTGTTCTTGGGGGCCTGAAAATTCTCTTTACCTTTCTTATGCATTAAGCCCAAAGCCTTACAAATGTTTGGAATGGTGGTTATTGTTTTAGACCCTCATAGAACTAGTCCAGTCACAACACGCGTGTAACGACCCATCCTGGGTTGGCCACCCCCGAGACGGTATTATCACATTTTGAGAAACCTAGCACAACACATATATGCAACAATAAATAATACTAACAATTTTTTTTTCTTTTAAGCCTTAACCTTCAACAGGGGAGATACATAAATCTAATATTAATTTACACATAATATACAATGTAAAATGCATGAATATTTACAAATAAACTATTTATTTCATTTTCTCGCTAGTCTGAGGATATCGACACGTACGTGGCTTACAGACAATGATTTCGTCTGACTCTCAACCCACTAGACTATTTATCCTGTCCACTACCTGAAATCATTGTACAATGAGGGATGAGCTTCACAAGGTCAGTGAATTAAATTTACTAAAAGTATTCAAATAGCCCATTAATAATAAATCATTTATTTCTCCTATAACTAGATAATATTATAATGTCTAAAATTTAAATAATTCCTATCTTATCATGTTTCTATGTCTTTTTCTCACTGTACTGTCTCTCTGTGAGACTCTTCCATTTATAAATACAATTCATAATAATAGACCACATATCATCATTTCAATAATGCAAGCAGTAATTAAAACAGATGCAATGAATGAATTATTATAATGGGAATGTCTTCCCACATGTCAACATGTTGTTATTATCTTAGATCGGCCCCTTCTTGGTTCTTTACAGATTATCCCGGGTGTCACAAAATTTATTTTCAGCATATACCGACTGTCACGGCGTCCTTTTTATTTCCAGTATATACCGGTTGTCACGGTTATTCCATTAGATCGGCCTCTTCTTGGTTCTTTCAGTTATCTTATTTAATGCAGATGCATATGAACAAGGATGTGGAATATACATATGAATAGTAATATCAAACCCACATGAATTAAAAAATTTTAAATTAACTATCCGGTCCCACATGTCGACATGTTGTTATTATCTTAGATCGGCCCCTTCCCGATTCTTTACAGCTTATCTCGGGTGTCATGAAATTTGTTTTCAGCATATACCGGCTGTCTCGGTGTTCCTTTTATTTCTAGCATATACGGGCTGTCACGGTTATTCCATTAGATCGGTCCCTTCCCGGTTCTTTTGGTTATCTTATTTAATGCAGATGCATATGAACAATGATGTGGAATATATATATTAATGTAATATCAAAACCGCATGTATTTAAATTAACTATCTGATATTTTCTCAACTTTCTACTTACTAAATTTCAAAATTTTCTTCTCCTCATATATCACCTCAATTTATTCACCCAACTCATCAAAAATTTATTTATCACCATCATTATTAAACCAACTCATTATTCTAATAATATTTTTTTCACATAATAATTTTCTACGCGTCAAATATTCATATCATACTTATCCATTAAATTTTTATCTACCACCAAGCATAAGCTAATAATTTAATTTAATATTATCACTAGATAATTGATTTTTATTTAGATTACTTAAAGTAAATCTAACTTACCACGTAGCACTTAAAGCTACTCGTGGATCACTTCCTTGCCTTTCCCATTCCTCTTCGGAATTTCCCCCAGTTGCTATTCGTCAACACCTGACATAATATTTGTATTAAATTTCTAATTATTTGTTCAATTCTTCATAAACCACACCCTTTGAAAATTCCCACTTGGAATTTCTAGGGAATACATGTATGCTCAAAATTCAAAAATAAAATTATGTTATTACCTTTTGTTTTTCTGATAGTTCCTATGACTCTCTATAAATTTCCTTGTAATCTCCTTCAAATTTTTTTTGTTTCAACCTCTTTCAGTCCCTAAGTGTTTAAAGAAGACACGTAATAGAAAGAAAACTAAATGAGTTTGGTAAGTGTAACTTAAGTTTACGTATACTTCCTATATATATAAAAGTTTGATGTGAAAAAATCTTCAGCAACTTCAAAAGTTGCTTGCACCATCACCTCTAACTTTCTAAAATCACTCCACGTATTTGATATATGGAAGACATACAAATGCCCTCCTTTTTGCTTGTCACCCATACAATTAATTTGGCAGCAGGTGCAGCCACATGCCACCACTTTTTTTTTTTTTTACTTTTCAGTCTTTTTTGTCTTCTTCTTTCTACCTCTTAGGATGTTCTGGTCCCAGATTTTTTTTGGAATTGCTTTATTCAAATAATAATAAACCTTTCACATAGATGTTGTTTTAATTCTATGTCATATTTATTAAATTACTTCTTTATCCTTACTTTACAAATACAGGTATTACAATTCTAGCCACCTTACAAAAATTTCGTCCCCGAAATTTCCTTACCTAAAATCAAAAAAAGATTGGGGGTAATTCTTCCTCATTCTTGCTTCATGTTCCCACATGACTTATTCGATATCTTTATTTCGCCATAATACTTGAATTAAAGAAATGACTTTATTGCGCAAGACTTGTTCCTTTCTGTCTAGGATTCTGACCGGTACTAGCATAAAAGTCAAATCTTCCTGAATTTCTATTGCCTGATTCGAGATACTAAGGGATTCATCGTGTAAGTACTTTCTCAGCAGTGACACATGAAACACATTATGTAATTGCTTTAATTCTGGAGGTAAATTCAAACGATATGCTACTGGTCCAATTTTCTTGATCACCTCATTCGGCCACACAAATCTCAGGCTCAGCTTTCTCTTCTTCTTAAATCTCAACTCTCCCTTCTACGGAGATATCTTCAAAAATACCCAATCACCAACTTAGAACTTGAGAGGTCGTCTTCTTTTATCAGAATATCCTTTATGTCTGTTCTGGGCTATTATGAGGTTCCTCCTAACCAGTTTGATCCTTTCAGTAGTCAAATCTATCATTTCTAGGCCATATATTTTCCCTTTCCAACTTCTTCCCAACATACTGGAGTTCTACACCTTCTACCATATAAAGCCTCGAAAGGTGCCATCCCAATACTAGTTTGATACTGATTATTGTATGCAAACTTGATCAACAGTAAATAAGCATCTCAGCTCACTGAAGACCTCAATACACTTGCCCTCAGCATATTTTCTAGTATTATGATGATTCTCTCCGTTTGCCCATTAGTTTATGGATGAAAAGCTATACTAAACTGCAATTGCGTACCCATAGCTTCTTGGAAACCCCTCCAAAATCTAGAGGTAAATCTAGAATCTCTATCTGATAAGATACTCAAGGGTACTCCATGTAATTTTACTATCTCTGCTACATACAACTCTGCCAACTTTTCTGGACTCCAAATAGTTTTAATAGGAAGAAAATGTGAAGACTTAGAGAGTCTATCCACTATAACCCACACAGTGTCATGTCCTCTTTGAGTATAGGGAAAACCAGAGACAAAATCCGTACTCGCATTTTCCCATGACCACTCAAGTACTGGAAGAGGTTGTAATAAACCCACTAGAGGTCTATTCTCATACTTTACCTGTTGACAAGTCAAACATCTAGCATTGTATTATGCTACATCATTCTTCATCCCTGGCCACCAATTATTTTGTTTCAATCCCTTGTACATCTTATTATTACCTGGGTGCATGGAATATAGAGAATCATGAGCCTCCCTTAGTATCTCATTTCTCGTCTCCACATTATTGGGAATACAAACTCTATGCCCCAATACTACCATACCATCTTCTCTAATTCTAAACTCGGTTGGCTTCCCACTCAACACTTCTCTCTATCCCCTCATCTTTACCCTGCAGCTGTAATAAACGATCAATAATGGGAGATTGTATCACCATATTTGCCATTAATACTCCTCTATCATTGACACTCAATTGCATCCTCACTCTTCTTAATTCTATCATCAAGCTAGTATTATGACTCCCAATAACAGCTAATCTCCCGGTAACCTTTCTACTCAACGCGTCAGCTACTATATTAGCCTTTCCTGGATGATAACGAATTGTACAGTCATAATCATAAATCAATTCCATCCACCTCATCTGCTCCAAATTCAACTCATTTTAGGTTGGTAAATGCGTAAAGCTTTTATTATCAGTAAAAATTTCACACTTGGTTCCATATAGATGGTGTCTCCAAATCTTCAAAGCAAAAACTATGACAGCCAATTCTAAATCATGGGTCGGGTAATTCTTCTCATGGTTCTCCAATTGCCTAGATGCGTAAGCTATAACTCTCTCATGTTGCATCAATACACATCCCAACCCTTGATGTGATGCATCGCTGTAAACCACAAATCCCTCATCACCAGAAAGAAGCACTAATACCGAGGCAATAGTCAGTTTTTCTTTCAACAACTGAAAACTTTTCTCACATTCCCCTAACCATCTAAACTTCACGTCCTTCCTAGTCAATTTAGTCAATGGTCCAGCAATCATAGGAAAAGTTTAGATAAATCTCCTAGAATAACCAGCCAACCCCAAAAAGCTTCTAATTTCAGTTACACTTGTGGGTTTTTTCCAATTCAACACTGCTTCTACTTTTATGTGGGTCAACTACTATCCCCTCTCCTGACACAACATGCCCCAATAAAGATATTTCACTCAACCAGAACTCACATTTAGAGAACTTCGCATATAATTTCTGTCTCCTCAGAGTCTCTAAGACCATCTCCAAATGTTGCATATGCTCATATTCATTCTTGGAATATATCAAAATATCATCAATAAACACAATCACAAATCTGTCCAAGAATGGTTTAAACACCCGATTCATAAGGTCCATGAATGCTGCAAGAGTATTGGTCAACCTAAAAGGCATCACCAAGAGCTTATGATGGCCATAACGTGTCGTAAAAGTAGTTTTAGGCATGCCCCCTTCCTTTATCTTCAATTGATGATAACTCGATCTTAGGTCTATCTTAGAAAACACTCTAGCTCCCTATAACTACTCAAATAAATCATCTATCTTGGGAAAAGCATATATATACTTGATGGTGATCTTATTTAACTGTCTATAATCAATGCACAACCTCAAGGTCCCATCATTCTTCTTGACAAATAACACAGGCATTCCCCAAGGTGACATACTAGGTCTGATAAACTGTTTATCTAGTAACTCCTGAAGCTAAAATTTCAACTCTCTCAATTCAACTGGTGCCATTCTATAGGGTGCTATGGATATGGGTGCTGATCCTGGAATCACCTCAATAGAAAACTTAATCTCTCTATTGGAAGGCAACCCAGTCAAATCTTCAGGGAAAACATCAGAAAAGTCTTTTACTACCAAGATATCTTTTAACTTCCTATCCTCCATGTTAGAATCCACTACATACACCATATACCCCTCACAACCCTTCTTCAACCATTTACTAGCAGTTAAGGCAGAAATAAGACAATTAGCAAGTATCTTACGTTCTCCCTGAAAATTAAACTCTTCTTGTCTGGGTATCTTGAACACTACATTTTTCCTAAAACAATCTACCCAAGCATGATATGCAGATAACCAATTCATCCCCAGAATTAAATAAAATCTGTTATATCTAAAGGTAATAAATCAATTTCAAATTCTCTATCAACAATATTAATCACACAACCTCGATAGATTGTTCTGATAATAACCCTATCTCTAGTAGGAACCTCAACATAATTGCATGCATCAAAGGACTAGCACTAGCATTAATAGATTTCATATAACTACTAGATGCAAAAGAATGGGTTGCACTAGGATCAATCAATAATCTAGCAGGCCTACCAAGGATAGAGATCATACCCATAACAACATCAGGAGTGGCTTGTGCATCCTGCTGGGTCAAAGCATAGACTCTACCATCTCTGGACTAAATCTGACTGCCATGTCCTTACTCTAATACTGATCCTCGACCTCTGCCTCGCACATCCCTTGATCTACCACCTCTTTCCATCGATCTCCTCCTAACACTTTCAATGCCTTCGTAAGCAGATTTTTCGGCTGGACAAGCTGCAGAAACATGTCCTTCCCTACCACATACAAAGCATATCTGTATAGGGCAATTACGAGACAGATGCCCCGTCTGATTAAATCTAAAGCAAACTCTTGCCTCTCGATCATACATCGGGTTACCACTTCCCCTTGATGGCAAACTAACTCATCTACCATAACTCCCACTTCCCATAGCTTGCCTCCCAAATCTAGGAGTCCCACCAGTATTACTTTGAGCTACAGAAACAACGGATCCTGCCTGCCTTTGACTCTACACTATAGTTCCTTGTGGTAAGGAACATCCCATTTGGGGTGGTCTCCTACCCTGTACCTCCATACTGCTACCACATTTAGGTCCATCAAATCTAGACCTCTTCAGCTAATTCCTCCTACCTCTCAATTCTATCAAATCCTTCTCAATCTGTAATGCTTTATCCACCAACACAACATAATTTCTTATGCCAATTTAAGAGAGTTTAGTCCGAATATCATAGTGTAATCCGTCTAAAAATCTCATATATTTTCTCTCCTCTGTATTAAACAACTCAAGTAAAAACCTTGACAGGGCTATGAATCTACTATCATATTCAACCACCGATAAATTTTCCTACCTTACATGAATAAAATCTCTTTCTTGTTGTGCCCGAAAGGTATCTAGGAAATAATTTGCAAAGAACTCATCCTTAAACTTACTCAAAGTTAAAGGTTGTTCTACCAATGTGCTTACCCTGGGCAAAATATCCTCCCACCATTGAGAAGCCTCTCTCTTAAGCATAAATGAAGCAAAAGCCACCTTCTATCTATCTGACACTAGTAAAACCTCAAAATATTTCTCCACATCTCTAATCCACTACTCAGCTTCCACTGGATTTACAAATTCTCTAAAAGACTAAGGTTTAAACTTAAGAAACCTCACAAAACAATCCCTTTTCATCTCATGTGCAAATATACCTCCCTCCTGACCCTCTTGCCTCACTACATCAAGTTCTCTTCTACCCCTTTCCTCTAATCTTCTCTGTATATTATCAGCCATTTCTTCAGCTGCATTCATCTTCTCTATAGCACGATTAAAAGCTTCTCTTAATTCATCATTTCTGCCCTCAGATACTCTCCCAACTCTACTAGTACTAGCTGCACTATCAACCTATTCCCTCACGAGAATCACAGACTTAACTTCCTCCTCTACTTCAGTTCTCTTAAAAATTAGGGGTCTACCTTGTCCCCTCTTATTCAGAACTCTACCTCTAGCTCTAGCACAACCACATGCCATCCTCAAACTTTGTAGTTAAAACTATAATTTATTTAGATCTTCAACTTTTTAATTTTTCATGCAGTCTACAGAATCTTAAAACCTAATGGATGTGAAGTGTAATACCAGTATTTGTAAAGAAGTAATTTAATAAATATGACATGGAATTAAAATAATACATATATGTGAAAGATTTAATCTTTATAAAATAATTCTAAAAACAAAGAGGGATGCGTGGACTGTAAGGAGAAAGAAAATAAAATAAAATAAAAATTTGTAAAGGATAAAAAAAAGAAAAAAAAATTTAAAAAAGCTTGCAACACCGGGACTCCAGCTGTTGTTTCACCAAATTGAGATTTTCTGCATGTTATGCAGCTATTGAAATGGAAGTGGTGTAAAGCGGTGCGGTGCCATATAATTTCATTATTTGTATTCAATTGTTGTATTAGTTTACCAAATCCTGTTTGGTTTTCTTCAATCTCAGATCTAAACGACTCTATTTCTTTAAACACTTGGGGACCGAAAGAAAGGTTGAAATAGTACAATTTTGAAGGGATTTACGGGAGAATTTCATAGAGAATCACAGGAAGCTATAAGAAAAATAGAAGACAATAACATGAAGTTTATTTTTGAAATTTAGCATACATGAAATTTTTAAAGGGTGTGAATTATGGAAGAAGTGAAGAATAAATTAGAATTTAATACAAATATTATGTTAGGTGTTGACTATTAACAACCGGGAGAAATTGCTGAGAGGAGTAGGAAAGGCATGGAGGTGATCCACAAGTAGCTTTAAGTGATATGTGGTGAGTTAGATTTACTTTAAGTAATCAAGATAAATATGAAATATATAGTGATAATATTTCAATAACTTATTAACCTATGATTTGATATTAGATGAAAATTGTTTGATGGGTATGATAAGTATAATTGATATGTGGAAAGTTATTATATGAGAAGAAATATTATTGGGATAATGAGTCGATTAAATAATGAAGAGGATAAAAGAAATTCTTGATGAGCTATGGTTGATAGATTTATGTGATATATGAGGAGAAGAAATTAGTGAAATTGATCAAATAGTAATTTGAGAAAAGGCAGGATAGCTAAATTTAATGTTTGAATACATGTTTGTTGTTATATTACTACTCATGTGAATATTTCATATCATTGTTCATATGCGTAGTTCATATCATTGTTCATATGCATATGCATGAAATAAAAGAACCGGGAGGGGGCCCGTCTAAATGAAAAACCGTGACAGCCGGTATATGCTAGAAATAAATGAAAACCGTGACAGTCGGTATATGCTGGAAATAAATGAAAACCGTGACAACTGGTATATGTTGAAAATAAAAGAACTGGGAAGAGGTCGGTCTAAATGAAACAAAAGAACCAGGAGTGGGCTGGTCATAGATAAAAACATGTCGACATGTGGGAAGACTTTCCCTAATAATAATTCATGTGTTGCATCTGTTTTAAATATTGATTATATTACTGAAATACTGAAGTGTTGTTTGTTATTTTAAATTTATAGATGAATTAGTCTCATAGAGAGACAATTATGGTGAGAAAGAAACATAGAAGTATGATATGATAAGAACTATCTAAATGGTAGACTATATGTTGTGAACCTCATAACGATGTAATTATGAGATAATTGATGGCCTTAAGGTGAACAAATATATAAGAAGAAGAGATTGATAAAGAATGAGACTTATGATATGGGTAGTGATAATAGAATGCTATTATCAAGTTATATGAGATATAAATGATTCAATATCAAAAGAATATTTATACGAATTGAATACTTCTAGTAAATTTAATTCACTGAGCTTGTCATCCCTCAATGTTAAATGATTTCAGGCGGCAGGCAGGACAGATAGTTGGTGAGCTGAGATTCAGACATATTTATTATCTGTAAGCCACGTGGTCCACATCCTCAGACTAATGAGAAAAAAAAATTTATAAATATTCATGCATATTATATTGTATATAATATTTAAGTTGAGATCTGAATGATGTATCTACCCTGTTAAGGGTTGAGGATTGATGTAAATAATTACAGTTGATAAATTTTTATTGTTGCATATATGTGTCGTGATGAGATTTTCAAAATGTGATAACACCGTCTCGGGATGGCCAACCCGGGATGGGTCGTTACATGAAGTCTTCTTTTTTAAATGGTGTGCTTAAAAAAGAAGTATATGTTGAGCAACCTTTGTGTTATGTAAAAAAAAAAGGGAGAAAGAAAAAGTTTATTGGTTGAAAAGGGCATTGTATGGTTTAAAACAAGCACCTAGAGCGTGGTTTACATGCATTGATTCTTATTTTCTTGATAATGGATTTAATAGATACCCCTATGAGCATACTTTGTATATCAAGAACTTGTAGGGAGACTTTCTAATTGTGTGCTCATATGTGGATGATATTATTTTTACTGGCAATTACTCAAAGTTGATGTCAAAATTCATAGAGGCTATGATTAGACAGTTTGAGATGATAGATATGGATTTGATGTCTTACTTATTTGGCATTGAGGTGACTCAGAGAGAATATTGCATATTTATTTCACAAAAAAAATATGTTGGTGATATTTTTAAGAGATTCAAGATGGAATCAAGTAAGCCAAGTTTAAATCCAGTTGAAGAAAGTTTAAAACTTGTGAAGGATGGAAGTGGTGAATTTGTTGATTATACTAATTTTAAAAGATTTGTGGGAAGTTTACGATATTTAACTTCTACTCAACTTAATATTGTTTATAGTGTTGGAATTATCAGTAGATTTATGGAGGCTCCACGTCAATCTCACTTAAAGCTTGTAAAGCGTATTTTGAGATACATCAAAGTATGCAAAGTGATGTTATTTTTTATTCTTGCACTGACGATATAGAACTTGTTGGATATATAGATAGTGATTGGGCATGCAACATTGAAAAGTGAAAAAGCATATTAGGTTAAGTTTTTCATCTTGGGCAATGAGTTTTTTCTTGGTCTTCTAAAAAGCAACAAGTGGTTGCACTTTCGACTGTTGAAGCTGAATATGATGAAGTTTGGGTTGAATTTAATCCAGCTTCTTAAATATATTTAAGGCAAAATTTTTGCCTGTGTGATATTTAAGAAGCTGGATTTTAGCTAAATTAAATGTAACACCAAACATTCCTACATTGCAAAAATGCTAATATTGCCTTTTTATATTATGTTAAATTAAGTCATTCAAGAAAATTGTTTGAAAAAAAGACCATGTGTATGGTTTTAAAAATTCTTTATCCTTTGCCTCTCATTGATCATGATTTATTTAAGCCATTCTCTTTTCATATTATATTTTGCTACTTTCAGACGAATATTTATTGTTTTATTTCATAAAATTGCTCAATTGTATTTTCATTATGAAATTCTTAACTTAAATTGAGATTATAAATAATTAATTATATATTTTTTTAAATTTTTTTTTGCTAATAGAAAAATGGTTTATGCATGCTAATGTTTTTGCCAATAGAAAAAGGTTATCTTCTATGAACAGAGGCCATTCCCTCTAAGGCTCAAGGCTTAGAAGTCACATCCTAACAATGTTTCACTTCAGAGAACCACATAAAAAACTAATCATTGTTCATATAGAAAGGCTCTTATCTTCAAGGAA
Organism: Bretschneidera sinensis; assembly: GCA_023935145.1. Taxonomy (NCBI): domain Eukaryota; kingdom Viridiplantae; phylum Streptophyta; class Magnoliopsida; order Brassicales; family Akaniaceae; genus Bretschneidera; species Bretschneidera sinensis. Next base: position 98,473,734 of record CM043697.1, on the reverse strand, counting down.
AATATATACAAGAATACAATAAAAAAAAAAAAGACAGATGCATACATGTAAAAGAGAGAGAAACATACAATGAAAGTTAAAACCAAAAAAAGCTTCAAGTACAAGGAGAAAACATATTAGGAACAAAGAGAATTATCTCGGTTCTCTCCTCTTACTAAATATCCCTTCACCTCGATATAATTCTCCCTTATATTCTTCTTTGAAAGCACTTATTGACTTAAGCATTGGAGGGTCCTTCCCGAAGCACAATGTCTCAGGAGACTTTTTTTGTAAGTACCTGAATATTTCAAGCTCAGAGGAAACATTGCACTTCGAAGCTCTTCCATGCAGGCCAACCTTGAGAAACATCCCTTTGAAGGCCATCAAAGACTGGGAACAACAAATTTATCTCATGATGGCTCCTAAAAGCCCTTAAACGGTTTCATTGTATGGTTCTTGAAACTGTAGCCTTGAGGTGCCCTGTTCAAGTCCATCAAAGCCGAGATGGTCAATATGGCTCCCTCTAAATGGCATACGGATAGATGTGACCTTGACCAAATCTTAGGGACTCATCAAAACCCCAAGGTTCACGGCGGATGGAATTCATCCAGCCCTTTGATAACATATATGGCACTAAGCATGGCTCGAGCTGAATCCATTCAAGCTCACCACCAAAAGAGCCAGTATATAAACCATCCTCAAAGATCGAGAAGAAATTGTAATTTCATTTTGGATTGGTCATGAATACGCGTTTGCTTAGAAAAGAAGGTGGATGAAGCAAAACCCGTCATCTCCCCCAACTCTCATTCGATTCTGAAATCTTTCCAGTCTCTAGCAAGGGACAAAGAATAGTGAGCTGCTCAAGATACTTCAGAAGCGGAAGTAAAAAATGAACAAATTTGACTCGCTTTAAGGACTAGCAACCATGACACCTCGGGAAAAATCAGGCCTCAAGAGAATCCACTCATCCAAAAAACCTGACTGAGACCTTGATAACTCTGAGGTGCCAAAGATCGAGCTAGTGCAGAAAAAGTTCAACCGAGCTATAGAGACCAACAACTCTCCAAAAGCTCTCATAGACATTTATAAGCAAATCTGTACTAGCCACTATCCTGAGCTATGAAGAAAACAATACTGATCAAGGCTTGTATCCGCTCTTAGGATCAATCAAGCTCCAACAAGGTTTAAGATAAGCAGTTTATAGCTCACTCCTTTCGATGACGACAAAATAAGAGGAGTAAACTTGAGGTATATTTTGCTTAACCCAAAAGCTAACAAACCACCTCAAGAGCACCTCACCAACCAAAGGAAGAAGCTCAACTAAAGAATAGCCTCAAAGACCCTCCTCGATGATATTCAAGCTTTAGGCTTCAGTCACCACTTGACCTGCGTGTTACCTAGCAACTCTCTTCATTAGGGAAAATTAAACCTTAATAGCCAAAGTAAACTAAATTTTGCAAGGAGAAATATCAGAACACAGACAAACTTAACTCTCTCACCACTGAACACCCTTAGGATTTACCTAAAAAAAGTGAATGATAGAGTTACTAAGTTAAAATCAACCTATTTGGAATCCACACACCTCAGTAGTGAATCAACATGAAAAAGCCCTCATCTTGACGGAAAGACCAAAGTTATATGCTCAAGATGAGTTTGCGCAAGGATCCCATCTCAGTCCACTTGAGGTTTACGATACCAAGAACCTGAAGTGAGAGACTGAAGCTCCACTCAAGATAAGCCTCCATTCAATCACTACTCTAGTAAAAAAATTATAAAATAAAATATAAAAAAATACAATCTTAACACTTATAAAATTTCTTGTGAACTATATTCCATAGAAGTAGTAAAGATGTGAATACGAAAGAAATAAAATGAAAATATTTCATTAAAAGATAAAACACATATTTTCCAATAGAAGGGCTTCGAGGCCAAATATACAAGAAGAAAAAGAAGAAGAGAAAGTTAAGTTCTAACTTAAGGCTACGGCTCATCGTCTTTGGTCTTCTTAGCAACTTCGACCTCTTTAGTCCACTCTGTGACCTACACCACTTCGGCCACCTCCCTTTCTGTCTGTATATCATAAGGATTTGAGATCTCTAAGTTGACCTAATCGAGATCAGGCCACTTGTCAGCACCCTCAGTAGATCTACGTCGTAGCCTTTAGAACTACGATATTTCTCAACAATAGAGGCTTCAGCCTAAACCAGTTGCGACCTTAGCTTCTTTTTGACGTCTTGAAGATGAGTCACCTCATCATCATTGCTGTTCTAAACCTCATAAAGTTGAGTGATCTTAGAATAGAATTAACTCCTAACATCTTAAAGTTTTTCCATTTCAGCCTTCAAAGACACCACCTCCTCCACTGCAGACAAATGCTTGATGTTGGCAGTAGCTAGAGAAGTTTGCAACTCCTCTCTCTCGAGCTCCATATTGTTAACTCGGCTAGATAAAGCATCCCTTTGAATTTTGCCTTCCTCTAGTTGTTTCACAAGATCCAAATCATGAAATCTAGTTATGTTATCATCAATAGACTGGATGGAGTGGCTCAAGAAAAAAACATACATGCCCGTGTGCACTAAAAATGAATCACTTAGAAAAATTTGAGGAAAACAAAAACAAAAATACGTAGAGAAAAGATCTTTACCTTATAGTAGTGGTCCAGAGCATTAACTATCTATTGATGAGAGGTCATAGACTTCATCAAATCGACATCAGTAGGAAAAACAAAACCTCTCAACATCTAACGTGTAATATTTACACTGAAAAAAGCTGAGTCTGTGTACCTCACTTCTCAATTCGAATGGTAAGTCTAAGAACTCGAGCTAACAATAAAAATGGAGTTCCAAAGAGTAAAATAAGAAACACCAAAGGCAGAAGTTGTGCTCTCAATGGCAGTAGAGGAACCCCCAAGAACAGGAGTGGAGTTTTCAAGGGTGATGGGTGTAGAGCTAAAGAGAGGAACAACAAAGATAACGCTAAAACAAGAGCCCCCTCATTGTTGGTCTCCACCTTAGTCCCTTGATCTAGTTCATCGGAGATTTTCTCTCCTAAAGTAAGAACCTAAGCTTCATGTACCTTAGCTTGCTGGACCTTGGTCTGTTGTACCTCAGCTAGTTGCATTACAGTCCTCTCAGCTTAAGGTTACTTCAACTTAACTAATTAGGTCAAAAAGCCCTCTGTCCTGGTTCTCTTTCTCCCATAGTAGTCATTAGAAGAAGGCTTGACAACCTTAGTCATTTTCTTCTCTGGATCATCCTAGTCACTTTGGCTTGGCTGAACGTGTTGTTTTCTATAAAAGAAAGACCAAATCATCATAAATCTATAGATACCAACATGGATAATGAAAGGAAAAATAGTATATAAACAACTTTCCACTCCTAGCACGAGAGCCAAGAAGGTACAAACTAAGCAGGTAAGCCCTCAGCAACGATTTGTGCGTAAGGTCCTTATCAAACATCTAGCCTCAAATTCTATGACCTTACCGACTGCTTATTTCTTCTCACTACCCAATGAGGGTTCTCTCTGATCAAGTATCTCCTTGAAATTCCACTGTAGTAAAGCCTGATGAGATTCTGGCCCCTCCACGAAGAAAAACTATTCCTTCAAGCTTTTAATTGAGGAATAAGTGTCTAGAATCTTCCTTCTGCTCATTGGGTAGAAGATGAACCACCCATTCTTAGTATGTTTCTTCAAAGTATAGACCCACTTGATCATCCATACCTTAGACTTTTCGTCTCCCATGTTGAGCACAACATACTTTCTCAAAGCCAGCACAAATCCCACAACACACCTTATTCCATTGAGGGAAAGTTGAGTAGGGTAGATACCATAATAATTTATATTCTCCCTAACATCAGGATCAACAAGGAATCTCAACCCCATTTTTAGATTGTCGAGGTAACAACAAAGAGAGTATTACGCCTCATCTCTCAAAGGGGCACAAGCTTGCTCGTCAAGACTAGGACGCCTAACTCTCCACGCAAGGGGAATAAAAAACTTAGTGGGTATGGACTTTTAAGTTATTTTTTGAAATTCAACTAGGTATTTCCCTAGCTTGAAAAACCTAGCCAGCAGGAACTACCATTTTCCAACTATTAAGGCCACTATCTTTCCTCTTAATCCTAACTTTTTTAGACCTACTAGCTTAGAAGTAAACACAGTGTGATAACACAAAAAGAAGCGAGAAGAAAAAAATCTTACCAAAACAATAAGGAAGAGATCTGGAAGCTTGAGAAAACTTGAAAAGAAGAAGAAGACTTTCATAGAACTCTAAGGAGTATAAGAGACTTTATGCTCTGAAAGATGGAAAAAAAAAACCAAAAAAAAAAGAGAAAAAAGATAAGAGTAAGAAGAAAGGGATCTCTCAAATAGCCTATGCCAACTGAACCATTGCTATGACGCGTGGTTAATGCGCCTCTCACGCTGGCAAAAATCTACTTCAGGCAGTTGAAGCGTTTACTCAATCATTAAATGTAATTGTTCGTAGAGGCACCTTAGAGAATGAAACATCCCATCACAAATGTATGAATTCAAAAATATCAATTGAACCTTTCTGGTGGGCCAAACAAGCCCAATTCTAAAGATGAAGAGATACACAAAGTTCAGCTCACATAAAGTTCAAAGCCCACGAAGCTGCAAAGCTCCATCTATGCCCAATCAAATCAAAACTCATTCAAAACAGAGACTCACTCATCTTTAGGAGCTGACTACAATGAAAAATTCTTCTTGATGTGGAATTCGGTGCTTCCGAAGCCATACAGTACCAATCTGGTAAAAAGGAATTATGACTTCAGTCGCATCATTCTTTTGTGGAGTTAACTACAGTAAAAAAAATTCCTCTTGACATGGAACTAGGTGCTTTCGAAGCCATTTAGTTCCACTTCTATCTAAAGAAATTACGACTTCAATCGCATCACTCATCTTTAAGAGTTTACTATAGTTAATAATTCCTACTGATGTGGAGCCAGGCGCTTCCGAAGCTATACAGTTCCACTTCGACTAGAGAAAATTAAGACTTCACTCACATTGCACCTATTCAAGAGTTGACTATAGTTAACAATTCCTCTCAATGGGGAACTAGGCGCTTCTAAAACTATATAGTTTCACTTCGGTCAATAGGAATCACAACTTTAGTCACATCTATCCTCTTTCAAAGTTTCACTACAAGAAATCAGAGTTTCAACAAAGGAATTTTGGCGAAGACCAAATATTTCCTTGCCAAAGAAAGGTCTAAGGCGAGCACAAAATGGCGTCCTCACCTAAGATATTTGCAGGTTGACTTATGGTAAGGACTAATTAAAATACTAGTAAAAATGTGTACGTTTTAGTCAGGACTAAAAAATTTCCTTACCAGTGCTCACTGTTTTGATGAGGGCTAAAAACTTTCCTCACCAAAGAACACTATTTTGGTGAAGGCTCAACATTTCGTCACCAAAGCTCACTTTCAACAAGGTATCTCTCAAAACACTCGCCAAAAATCTCTCAAATATTCTCATACTCAGCCCCCCCAAAATTTCCCCTAAAACGTACCCTATCCCTCATAATTTTCATGTCCATGCTTTCTTTAGATAACAATTGATCGAACGTTCTGGAGCACCAGGTTTTCTCTCTCTCACGTTCTTTCTCTCTTTACCTAATCTCTTATTCATTATTTTTTTCTCTTTCTTTGAATACAGCAACAACTCCTCATTTTTCTCTAATTTGAGAGATTATGGGTTGGGTCTTGATCTGTAGTGGGTTATTTAGGGATTTCTTCCACCCAAGGTTTCCGATGATCATCATAATCAACTCAATTAGGATTCAACTATTAAGGCTTTGAGGTATGCTTAAATTAGAACTTTCTCATTTGCAGTAAACTTATGTAATTTCTGCTTTTAGAATTTTTTATTCTATTTTTTTATCATGTTATATGGGGCTGTGAGACTATTATTTACATTATCATTTTATGTGGCATTGAGGTATACTATTATTTATCATGTTATTAATTCTCCAATTGCAATGAATGTTTATTAATAGTCATCTCTCTTTGCTAAAACCTTCATTAGAAACGAAACATTCTCTTTCTTTGCCTTTTCTTCTTCTTCTAATCTTTTTTAATTTTATAAGTAAATCAATGAATATGGTGCATTGGCTAAAGACTCATATTGACTGATTCTGTTTCTCACACCCACCACTAAGAAATTAAGACTAAGCTTCCTAGTATACGAAAAGTATTAACTTTAGAACATGAGTCTAATGATCACACCTTTAACTAAATCTCTAAAGTCTATAAACTTATCAACAAAATAGAGTAAAGGTGACCTAGCAACCATTTTTGAAAGTTAAGTACTGCTATAAAAGGTTATCAACAAACTTTCATAACTATATTTGATATAAAAAGTTAATCTTTAGCAATATTATTAAAGAGTTCTTATTATCTTAGTTAATCACATAAGCTTTTATTATAATCAAATGATGTATTAACTTCAATCATACATGTCTACTTTCTTTTTATCAATGCTAATATCAATCATACATTTCTACTTCTTTTTCTTTCAATCTTGGACAAATTATGCATGCTTGGTTATGATAATCATGCCTAACAATTCTTGTATAAATCTTTCTTTTACTTTTCTAGCTTGAGATGGTTAAAAGGGCTAATGTGGTGGCCCTGGACAGCTCTAGCAAGTAATCTATCTAAACTTCTTCATACTTAACTTGAATTTATGGTTTTCAGTTAAAGATACAAAAGGAAAATGACCTTTTGATTGATTCTCTAATTTTATCGTACAAACTCTCCATGACTCATAGTGGTTAGCGCATGTAATCTCTCAATGAATCTTGGAGCTGGAGGGATAGAGATAAGAAAATTTAAAGGGGTTTTTGGATGCTTTTTTGATGAATGACTCAGTTTAGTCCTTAGATTCGGTGGGTTTCTTTTTGTGTATTTGAATTTGGATCATTTGATGTTGAAAATGGTGCTTTCTTGAAGCACTTTCTGTACTGGTTCATCTACTATGGGGTTTTCACTACATGTAGTTATTGTCTTCTCCATTGTCCCTAATGCCTAAGAGTTGATCTTTGAAAGAAGGCTTTGCAAATATCAAGTGAAGAAGCTATTGAAACTGCTAAGTAGCTTGCATTAAAAGAAGGCGCGCTTATTGGTAATTTTTGCATCTTTTTATATATATTTTGACTAGGAAATCTTTTTATATATTAATCTCATAAGGGCTAAGGCCTATACTCATTGCTTTGTTATAATCATTTTTTTTTAAATATCAATAGGAAAGGAAATAATACCTTTGAAATATATCTTATGTATTTCATAAAAATAAAAAACAAAATCAGCACCAAAAAAGTGTTTAGTAGTTGGCTGGGGAAGGGTGTTCTTCTCTCTTAATTAATGAGATCCAACCATTCAATACAAATTTTAGTATCACAGTTAATGCACTCCTCTGCCACTTGCTTAATTAAATGCTAAGCCACATGATATCACCTGTTTTTCTTTATCATATGGTGTTGTATTGTACAATTATAGTAAATGAAAATTATAGTAATGGGACAAGGTCTTAGATTTCAGCTTTGAATAACTTTACCGTGCTACAATAATAAAATACAAAAAAAAAAAGAAAATCTGAAAAATTGTTCAATGCAAATGAACCTAGAGGGAACAATATAAATTTTGAACAATTTACAATTGAGTTATCATCAAGCTCACAATGTCTAAGGCCTATACTAATTATTTAAATTTTTTATCATGTTATGTGGGGTTATGATACTATTATTTACATTACTTTGGTCATTTTCTTTTCTTTTCTTTTCTTTTGTCCTTTCTTTTTTTTGAGCTGGAGGGATAGAGATGAGGAAACTTAAAGGGTTTTTTTGGATGCCTTTTAAGCGAAATGAATCGATTTAGTGCTTAGATTCAATGGGTTTCTTTCGTGTATTTGAATTTGGATCATTTGATGTTGAAAATGGTTTTTGTTCGAAGCCCTTTCTGTATTGGTTCATCTACTGTGGGGTTTTCACTACACACAGTTATTGTCTTCTCCATTGTCCATAATACTTGAGAGCTAATCTTTGATAGCTAATCCAAAATCATAATGACTATGCCTTTGCAGATATCAAGTGAAGAAACTACTGAAACTGCTAAGCAACTTGCATTGAAAGAAGGCTTACTAGCAATTTTAAACTTTCTTTTTATATCTTTTGACAAGGAAATCTTTTTATATGTCAATCTCACAAGGGCTAAGGCCTATAATTATTGCTTTGTTGTAATCATTTTTGTTATAGGTAAATAGGAAAGGAAATAATACCCTTGAAATATATCTTATGTATTTCATAAATATAAAAAACAAAATCAGCACCAAAAAAGTGTGTAGTAGCTGGCAGGGGATGGGTGTTCCTCTCTTAATTAATAAGATCCAACCATTCAATGCAAAGTTTAGTATCACACTTAATGCACTCCTCTGCCACTTGCTTAATTCAACGCCAAGCTACATGATATCAGCTTTAAACAACTTTACCTTGCTACAGTAATGAATATAGAAAAAATAAAATCTGAAAAACAGTTCAATGCAAATGAACCCAGAGGGAACAATATAAAATTTGAACAATTTACAAATAATTTATCATCAAGATCAAAAGGTTTAAGGCCTATACTAATTATTTCTATATGCTTAAGCTAGACACAACAAAAGAAATCATATATAATGGGCCAATTTGTTGGGTTCTTTACAATAGCAATATTCTCTTTACAAAAGAAAGCTCACAACTTCTGTTTTTTTTTCTCATAATTATATCATATCTTTCCTTACTGCTTAAGGTGGTGAATCTACCTATTATTAACCTCTATGTAGCTCTGAATTATTTCCTTTGTCCAAAAGTGAGGGCTGCATCAATTACTTGCTTTGCTAGTATTACTTTCTTTGTATTATTCTCTCTCACAAAGGAGAAAAAAAGGCTCCATTATTTCTTTTGTGGCAAGTTTTGTTGTGGCATTTATTTGAACATAACTTTGTTTTCTTTCTTGGCATGAATGAAAGGGAATGCTTTTTTTTTATTCAAGTAGGCATGACTCTTGAAAAACATTTATAGATTAGTATTGTTTTAGCTCTTTAATATTGTGAATATGGTATTTTCTTTTGTTATCTCTTTAATGTTATGAATATGGTTTTACTTTTTTGATTAATCACTTGAATATTAATTAATTAAATATACTCTAATGATCTTATAAACTAGTAGAACGTATTATACTAAATTATATTACCTAAAATGCCCTCAAATTGAAGAATATTATAAAAATACAGATCTGCCCTTACTTAAAAATGCCCATATCGTTCAATTTACAAATCTTAAGACTAGTAGGCATATTCTTCCTTTGCTTGCATCATATATGCACATGTATAGGTCTATGTGTTGAGTATACGCATGTATATGTGTGTAAACCAATGTTCAAACTTAAGAGGTGGTGAATTAGGTTTTAAATTTTTTTACTAATTACTTTGCAAGTTTTTAAACAGTTAAATGCACAAAGCACACAAACAAGTAATATGCTTGAAAGTAAAGAGTTTAAGGAAGAGAAAATGCAAACTCCGTTTATAGTGGTTTGGCAATATCGGATTCCTTCCGACCTTACGTGCACTCTCTTCAAAGAACCTCCTTGAAGTAATCCACTAAAACTTTAGTTGTACAACTTCACGAGTGTTGTACAAACCTTACAACCGATCTCTTCCTCACAGAAGTTAATCTTTTCTTCACGGAAGTTACAATGAAGTGTTTAATCCTAAATCCTCTAAGAGTTATTACAACTCTTTCCCATTTATAATAAATAATATTTGCTGTAAAGTAAATGGTAAAGAGATAGTAGTAAGTGCTTTTACAAATGAACTATCTTTCAAGAACAAGCTTGAAGAATGGCTCAACAATAAATATTTCAAAGCTTTTGATGATTAATGAGCTATCTTGTGAATTGAATGTGTTCTCTTCTTCTTTTAAATGCTCATTGAAGTGGGTTTATATAGCCTTGAATTAATATGATTGTTTGACACTGACTTGATAGGTTTGGGGCATTAAATGCTCAAGTCCTGCTTGTTAAATAGTCATATTTTTTTGAATTACCAATCGACTGGGTCCTTGTACTAGTCGACTAGGTAAAATGAGAAATTTCACTTTTTTAGGCTAAGGGAGAGTACCGGTCGACTGGGTCCTAAGCACAAGTCGACTGGGAACTTTCTGTCTCATATCCCAATTGACTGGTATATAGACCAAGTCACTGGGCCTAGTTTTCTATTTCAAAAACAGTTTTTGATTTAGAAACTTTTTATATTTTTGTTTTGCCAAAATATTTTGTAAATTGAGTCACAGATCAAGCTATGTAATTGAATATAAGATATTTACAATTGTTTTAATTACCTTAATGCCTATTCTAGATCTTCTATCTTGTTTTGGTGTCTGAATTGCATTGAGTTCTTACATCTTGTTTAGGTACTAAATGTTTTTACCACTTAAACATTTAGATAAAACTATTAGTGCAATTAGAGTACTGTTTTGTCATTATTAAAATCAAATACAGGTCAACAGTGTGTAAGAATTGGAGATGGGAGTTTGAAGTACCAATGGGCACTTCATAAAGTATTATAATAATATATATTATTTATTGCAGAAGCATAGGGAAGGTATCCATGTCACTACAAGAAATATTAAATATGGTTGTTGTATTTTTTTTTTATTCTTATTTGTGATTTTTAATTTGTTAAATGCTATAGGAACGATATTTATTTTTTCGCTGTCCAAAAAACAAATTTTGTTGGAATTTTGCTACATTGGTTACATAATGAGGCTAGATAAGAATTGGATGGAAATTGGAGATAGGATTCGGCCCAAGTATGACAGAGGAATTCATATTTTATTTGATTTTGCATTTCAACATACTGTGATATGTGACAAGATTAGGTGTACATGCACTAGATATAGAAATACTTGTTAGAAGCTAAGAGAAAAAATCAAAGTTCATTTGTTAAGACATGGGATACTTAGAAGTTATACCACAAGGTATTATCATGGGGAGACATGGGATGAATCGACTAAATCCAATAATGATGATGATGATGAAACTAATGTGGAATCTTTTCTTGGTAATGACATTGAAGGATTTGTTAATGATGTGTGTGACATGGCTAGTATGAATGTTGAATTTGGTGGTGACTATAATAACCATAGTCAAGGTGAAGAAAGTTAGTAACAATATCTTAAGTATAGTGATGAGTATAAAAGTCAAGACAAAGGACACACTCAAAGTTTGTTATAATTTGATGAGAATGGGTATAAGACAAGAGTCTCACCTTATCGGAGTAAGAGAAAATGCACAGGTGCCACCTCCGTGCTTTACAATTTTTGTGGAAGAGAAAAAGTTTTGGGCAAGTTCTTAAGTGAATTAAATACTCTAGATAGGTATCTCTCTAATATATAAAGGTGTGTGAATGAAAAAAAATGGAAGATCTTGGGTATGAAAAGCCATGATCACCACTTATTTCTACAACAATTTCTTCCTATTGCCATATATAGATTCTTGTCTAAGGATGACTGTGAGCCATTAATTGAGGTGAGTGCCTTTTTTTAGAGACTTGTGCTTGAATACCTTGAAATCAAATGATTTGGATCGAATTAATCAGAAAATTGTGCTCACACTTTGCGAGTTAGAAATGATATTCCCTTTGGGTTTTTATTTTTATTTTTTTATGCTATGGTACACTTGATGGTTCACTTGTCAGAGGAGGCTAAACTTGCTGGTCCTGTACAATATAGGTGGATCTATCCAATTGAAAGGTATTTACTCACACTCAAGTCATATGTGCATAACAAGGCATATTCGAAAGGTTCAATAACTGAATACTATATGGCAGATGAATGTTTGACGTTTAGCTCAAGATATTTGATCGGGGTTGACACTAAATTTAACCTTCTAGGAAGGAATAATGAAGAGCGGTGTCACCAACTTTTAAGCAATGACTTGAAGATATTTGAACGCATCAATCATCCATTATGAGCCTCTGTGCCTCATATTTTGAGTCAAAAGTTGACGAGGCAGGGTCAGATGTATATGTTGAATAATTGTGAAGTAGTATGGTCATTTATTAAGTACCCACGGATGACTTGGTTTTGAAGAAATTTCACTTTTTTGTGTTTCTTTGGAATATGTTTAACTTATTGAAACAGACTTTGTAAGCAATTCAAGAATGAAATATCAGTGGATAATGAATATGAATTCATGAAGATATATAATTATAAGATTCCAAAATGGCTCCACAAGCGTGTAAGTTTAATTTTATAAACCTCTTAGTTGAATACTAGTTGTGTTTTACATTATTGAAAACTCTTTTAATTATTAAATAATTTATTTTTACATTAATTACATTATATAGGTAAAAGTCGTGTTGTTTTATTTAAATGTGAGTAATTTGGTGTTCAAAGGCGTGCAGGTTATAAAGTGGATCATTTTGAAATTGCTAGAGTCAATAGCAAACGTCGTTTAAAAACCGATGAACCATTTGTATTAGTTACTCAAGCGGAGAAATTTTTTAATGTTCAAGATCTAAAAGAAGCAAATTGGTTGATTATGGTGAAACACAACCTCGATATCTTTATATCATGCCTTGTAATACAAATGAAGATGCAACTGAACATGATCCAGTTAATGGTGGCAATGCATACCAACAAGAAATATATGATAGATGTGGTCGTACTTTTAGACCATTGGATGACAATGAAGTTTCAAACTTAATAAGGGATGATTTACCACCTGAAGAAGTACCTATTAATAAGGCATTAGAAATCCAAGAACAAGTTGTTGGGAATCACCTTAGAGATGCCCAGGTGGTGATCTTCTAAACACCCAAGTCTAGAATGACTTATACAAACAAATACAACAACCAAAGTAAGAAAGAAAGAACACAACAATTGTTATTGAGGTTCGACAATAGCCTACGTCCTCGTGAATTCCTTTGAACTTTCTACACTAAATCAATGACTTCTTACAATTAGAAACCCTCTCCAAGAAACCCAAGTTCTTAAAGAACCAAAGAAGAGAAGAAATACAAGAAAGTGATAAGGTCTTGACTTCCCTGGAATTTTCTCCCAAGAAAATTCCACTTACGAGTCCCTTGAATCCCCTTTCTATTCTACTCTCTCTTTCTAAACTCCAGCCTCTCTACAATGAAATCTCTCCTGTGTTTAGTGTCTTTGCACTCTCACACAACTCTCATTTACATCACAAGTTATTTCACATTTATCACATTGTATCTTAGATTGAAGCTAAGTGACCCTTTATAGAGTGCACCAACTTCTTGACCAATCTTGAGGGTCAATATCCACCCTTAGATCTTGAGCACCAATCAACTTTAGCCCTCCATCAATCCTAAGTGATGTTGTGGATTTTGAACATGCCTCACCCACCTAACAAAAGGCTAAACCAAATGGACCATGTATGCCTTCAAGCCGCGGCCTAGAATAGGGCATGCCGCGGTTCAAGGCAGGGCTGAAACATATTCTCTTGTCACCTTTCTGGGGTGCCACAGCCTGGGGGAGACTGAACCGTGGTGCGCACCTCCTCAAGCCTGCCTCTATGCTAGGCACCACAGCCTGGAAAGAGTTAAGTTGTGGCCTGACCTGGTGTGCACACATTCTTTAACATGCTGATCTTTTTCTCCTTTTTAAACCTTAGACAAACTCCAACAAATCTCTACCTTTGTCTAAGCAATTAAACCCGAACCCATTATGCAGAGAACTCAGGATCCAAACTCATCTTGAGTCTTTATTTAACCGACTTTAATCCTAAGAAGTTCAAGGCAATGATTGAACCTTCTTAGAGGTAGACCTTTGGTGCCTAAATCTGTAGGACTTTCTTCCGTGGCTATCTTGTCCACATGAATGCATCATTCCATAACGTTTTCCCGAATGAAATGATACCAAACATCCATGTGCTTTGTTCTCTCATGGAACACCGGATTCCTCCGCAAGTGCCACTCACTTTGGCTATCCGAAGACACCACCACCTGCTCTTTTAGGACCATCCATTTGTCAAACAACCCTTTGCACCACATAGCCTTCTTTATGGCTTCTGTAGCCACTATGTACTCTGCCCCAGTTGTTAAGAGTGCTACCACCGGCTGCCACTAAGCCTTTAAGTACCTCAGCAACCACTTTATCCCAAGCCAAAGCTCTTTTTTGGGATTACTTACACATCTGCTGAGAACACCCATTGCTTGAGAAATGTCAGGTCTAATGCTCACCATCATGGACATGACTGGTCCAACCGCACTAGAGTAAGGGATCTTTACTATTTCCTTTTTCTTCTTATCCATTCCAGGACATCGTTCGCTGGAGAACTTGAAATGACCAGCAAGAGGAATCTTCACTGGTTTACTATCTTCCATAGGAAACTTGTATAGCATCTTTTCTATGAAGAAAGACAGAGAAACCTTCAACCTGTTTCTCTCCCTTTCTTGAATTCTTCTTATCTCAAGGATCTTTTGTGTAAGGTTGAGATCCTTCCTCTCGAACTCCTCACTAAGTTAAGATGTAAACTTTTTCATCTTCTCCCTGCTGTTATCAACCCACAGCATATTATTAGCATAGATGAGGATACTCACCACTTCCTCCACCTTGTGTCTAGGTGAGAAAGCTTCCGTGAAACCTATGCATTCTCTTTGCATGAACCCCTTCACCACCAGCCTAGCCTTGTTTCGGACTTCATCTCCTGGAGGGTACCCTTCTTTGATCTTGTAAGTCCACTTACAATCCACAACTCTCTATTTTCCCGGAATGTGCACCAATTCCCAAAAGTTGTTATTCCTCAAAGAATTCATTTCTTCCTCCATAGCTAGCTTCCATCTTGGAGAATCCTTATATCCCATGGCATCAATGTAAGTCTCTTATTCACTCATCTCTCCTTCTGTCTAAGGAGCTGCTGCATTCGCAACATCCGCAAACTCATATCTTGAAGTTGGTCCGACCAGCCTTCTTTCCCGGTCTCTTGTGAGCTGATAGTCCTTCTGACTTGCTGCATCATCCTCTTTCAGTTCAGCCTCCTCATGAGTGTCCTGAGCTTAGAATTCATCAATGGGCTCCACTTGGTCCAAACCCTCTTGCCTTTCTTGATCTACCTGAATTGAATCTTCCTTGATGCTATGCTCCACAAATTCCGGACTGGTTTTCTCACTAACCCCTGCAGGGTTAGTTTTCTCCAAGTAGGGAAATAATAATTCATTAAAAATAACATCCCTACTTATTATGAGTTTCATTCCTTTTTGTTCTAAGGACCACAACCTATATCCCTTAACCCTATCATCATACCCTAGAAACACACATTTTCTAGATCTTGGGCTAAGTTTATCATCCTTTTGATGTGCAAATGCAGCACACCCAAAAGTCCTAAGGTTGCTCAACTCAGAGGGTTTTCCACTCCATATCTCCATGCAAGTCTTAAGGTCTAAAGCCCTAGAGGGTGATCTATTAATCAAATATGCAGCTGTAGACACAGCTTCTCCCCAAAAAAAATTTGGTAAACCGGATCTAATTAACATGCACCTAACCTTTTCTATAAGGGTTCTACTCATTCTCTCAGCAACTCCATTTTGCTTAGGGGTTTTCACAACCGTTCTTGTCTTAGAATGCCATTCAATTCATAGAATTTATCAAAATCCTTATTAAAAAATTCTAAGCCATTATCGGTTCTTAACACTTTAACTACCTTGCCTATTTGAGTCTCCAGCAACCTTTTCCGCACGACAAATTTTTTCAAAGCATCTAATTTATTTTTAAGCAAATAAACCCAAACTATTCTTGAATAATCATCAATTAAAGATAGAAAGTAATGATTACCTCCCTGTGTTGGTGTCCTTGCTAGTCCCCAAAGATCCGTATGGATGTAGTTGATAAGTGCGTAAATAGTCATTTTTAAGCCCCTTAATTTACGCTTGTTAGACTCTTTATTTATCTATTCCAGTAGGTTCTACTTCATTTTCGTGTTTTATGTGTTTTTCACAAGACTTGGACAAAAAGATGATAAAATGGAGCTTTTAGGAGCAAAAATCAAGATTTGCCATCCAGCAAGTTGCGCTCGAGTGCACCTCCCTTGAGATCAAGCGCACAAGCACATGAGTGCACTTAGAGAAGGCTCGAGCGCACACATGTGCTCGAGTGTATCCTGCATATGCTCGAGCGCAATCACTCTAGAGGCAGCAGAGCCAGATATGGAAAGAAGTCCTCTGACTCCAAATAGGAATTAGGGTTTCAGGACCCTATAAATAGCTCTATAAAACACATAAACCATACCTTTGATTTGAAATTCAAAGTAGCAAGCTTAGGAGAAGAATTGACGACTCGTCTCTCGAGTCTTCTTGATTTTAGTGTTCTGTTTTTATTTCATTATGTTTAGAATGTTTAGTTTATCTACCATGTGTAACTAAACCCTTATAGGGCTCGATTGAAGCCCTAGTTATGCTTTTCCACATGTTTATTTATTGATTATCTTTGCTATAGCTTTGTTAGAATGTTTAACTTGATTAATACCTATTTGTATTTAAATTCCTCATATGTATGTGCCTGATCAACGTATGCATGTGGTATGGATAGGTTAGTCAAATCAATTTGGATGACCGAGTCTTGGGTTCGACATTAGTAACAAGGGATATCCACATCGGATTCCCGGGTTAATCAACATGGTAAACCGGGAGTGGACCAAGCCCTAGGTCCCATGTGGTTGTCGATCTCCACAGCCCTCATGCTCTCTTAAAGAACAACTCAGTATACACCCATGTTGAATCCCTTAAGAGAGAAAAGAGTTAGAGTATACACAATGCCTAACTCATTGCATAAGGAGATCAATACCCTAAGGTGTGGACCAAGCCTTTAGGTTGGCAGCCATTAAATATTCATGATAAGGCTAGAGCATTGACACTTTACTTAGTGGGAAACTATAATTAGTGGTGGATATCGAAGCCCTATGTTCTCATTATTGTTATTCACTCACAATCAAACTGCTATTTCTCTTTTTAACTTGAAGAAACTAATTCTAAATTGAAATTCACTAATCCCTGTGGAAATGATCTCGCACTTGCACACTATGCTACCACAGACCTTGTGCACTTGCAAGTAAAACTATAATGATTATTTGCATAATTATTTAGGTAGATAATCGCTCCAACAAGTTTTTGGCGCCGTTGCTGGAGATTACACTAAATTTCCTTTTATAATTAATTTTTCATTTAGTTTAATTATTGTTATTTCTGTTGGAAATCACCTTAGCAAGATGCCCAGGTGGTGATATTCCAAACAGTGGTATCAGAGCTAGCATAACTGGGTATCGGAGCAAGAACAAGAAGGTGACGAAGCCAAGACTCCAAGAATTAAAGATCAAACTTCTTGGGTGTTTCAAAAACGGTGTAAAGATCAAGATCCGATCGTGTTCTTGAAGGTTGATTCAAGAACGGTGTTAAGATCCATCTTCGATATGTGTTTTTAAGGTTAAAGAAAGCCTTTATGGGTAGTACATAAATCTGGGATCTTGTCCGCAAGATGGATTCAAACTTTTTTATTGAGAAGTTTGATGGAAACAGAGATTTTTCCCTACGGAAGCAGAAGATCAAGGCTGTTCTAATGCAACAGAAAGTGGACTTGGCTCTTAGAGAAGATGATACTTTTCCAGCAAGTGTCACGGAGGACCAGTGGACCTAGATGAAGAAGATGGCTTACAGCACTATTTTCTTGCACATGTCGGATAGTGTCACAAGGGAGTGCGGAGACTCGGAAGATCCGGCTGTCATATGGAGGAAACTAGATGAGTTGTTTCTTATCAAAACTCTCCCTAACAAGATTTATCTTCTTAAAAGAATCTTTGCTTTTAAAATAGACTCTAGTAAAGAGTTGCAAGATAATCTTGATGTCTTTAACAAGCTAGTTCAAGATTTGAATAACTGTAGCATTACTTTTCCAGATGAACAATTGGTTGTTATTTTGTTAAATTCACTTCCTGATTGCCTTGATAATTTGATTAATGCTATTGAGTAGGGAAGGGATTCTTTGACAAAGGAGATTGTGATCAATGCCATAAGTGCACATGATTTCAAAGCCAAGATGAATGAGACATCAAGTGGTGATGGGCCATTTGAAGGGGATTGCTGTAACTTGTAAGAACCATTTGATTTAGTGCAGAGAGTTCGGAGGAACTCACGGGGATGTAGGCATATTGTCAAACCTCGATAACAAATTGCTTGTCTTCTTTCATTCTTTGATTTTCTGTTCTTATATTCGATTGCTACATTTCTTTCTACAATTCATTCTAGACTTGGGTGTTTGGAAGATCACCACCTGGGCATCTTGCGAAGGTGATTTCCAACAATTTCCTTTTTATTATTCTATTCTTAATTATTACTTTTACCGTAATTATTTTTTTCGCTTCATTAAAACCCTAATCAACTTCCTTTTTCTCTGTTTCAGGTACTCCAGGAAAGCTTTCTGTGCCACTTGCGATCCAGCGCACCCTCCTGTGCGATTGAGCGCAACTGAGGCAGAGAGTCATTCGAGTAGCAGTATTTGACTGCTGCACTCATATAACTGCCACTGATTCATGCACGGATGTCGGTCCAAGAATCCGACATTCCTTCCCCTTGATCCCAAGCAAGAGAGGACTATCCGATAAAGGTTTAGAAATAACTCGAAAGAAGAAAAAGGAGGAATTAAGGAAGAAATACAAATGGCCGAACAGATAGCCGAGCAACAACCACCAGAACGAAGGCCGATGAAGCAATCCTTCATCCCGCAGAACCTCAATCAACCTTCTTGCATTGCGTACCAACCTAAGGCGGAAGGAAACTACTACATATCTCCGCAGATACTCAGTTCACTGACTCACTTTAGGGGTACACCTAGTGAGGATCCACATTTGCACCTTTGAGAGTTCTTCGACCTTTGCAAATTCTAGCACATTCGAGGCTTAGACTAAGAAGGAATAAGGTTAATTATTTTCGTTTTTTCCTTGAAAGATAATGCTAAATTATGGTATAATTCTTTGCCTGCAGTTTCTATCCACACTTGAGAGGAGTTGGCTAGCAAATTTCTAAAGAAGTTCTTCCCAGCCCAAAAGATGAGGCAAATGAGGAAGGAAATACAATCCTTCAAACAAAAGGATGGAGATCTGTTCTTCGAGACTTGGGGACACTTCAACAAGCTACTACTCAAGTGCCCACACCACAACCTACCCCAAGACAAACTGGTACAAGCTTTCTATGAAGGTTTAAGTGACTCTAATAAAAATATTGTGGATTCAGGTTGTGGAGGAGCGCTGATGGAGAAGAGCAATGAAAAGGCGATTAAACTCTTTGAAACCCTAAGTGAACACACACAGTAGTTTTCCTCTCTAGGTAAACATATAACCAAGAGTAAGGGTATGAATGAGGTAAGCTTAAACGGAGGATCATCTCCTCAAATAATCATTGTGGAGAGAAAATTTGACCTATTAGTTAAAGCAATGGCTGCTCAGAACACCTCAACTAACCCATTAGCTGCACCACTATAGGTATGGGCCATTTGCTCACAGTTTGATCATAATACTGATACTTGCCCCTTATATTCATCTGCAGATCATGAACAAGCCAACTTTGTGGGACCCAATAATTATCCGCCAAAGAACAACCCCTATGCTAACATATACAACCCTGGATGGCAGAATCACCCAAATTTCTCATGGAGTAACAATCAATACAATCAAGGGCAACAAAGACACTTCCAACTAGCAGCCCAATCTGCTCCTGAACCAACGAAGAATGACCTCGAAAGTCTTGTGAGGCAACTAGCGACTCAGTAGCAACAAATCCTGAATAAAAATGAACAATTCATGGAAGAGTTAAGGCAATTTCGAACTGAGATGAGGCAAATCACTTCAAAACATGATCAAGCTATTCAAGAACTAGAGGTACAAATGAGACAATTTTCCAAGGAATTGAGCAACAGAAAGCAAGGAGAGCTTCCAGCCCAGCCACTACCTAATCCACGAGGACATCAACAACTGAATGCTGTAACAGCCTTAAGAAGTGGTAAGATCATCAGCATCAATGAACCTACACAAGCATCTCCAAACCAAGCCTCCACATCTAAGGTAAGAGAGATGGAAAAGGTAAATACACCTCCACCCTTCCCTCAAAGGTTAGTGAAGCCTAAAAAGGAAACCAAAATGATTGACATTTTCGAAACTTTGAAAAAGGTAGAAATAAACATTCCTTTATTAGATACAATTAAACAACTTCCTGCTTATGCTAAGTTTTTAAAAGATTGTTGCACTAACAAAAGGAAGTTTCAGGAGCATGAGACAGTAGCCTTGACCGAAGAGGTGAGTGCTGTATTATTGAGAAAATCACCACCTAAACTAAAAGATACGGGAAGTTTCACTATTCCTTGCAAGCTAGGTGACAAGCTTTTTGACCATGCATTGTTGGATCTAGGAGCGAGTGTCAACTTGTTACCATATAGTGTATTTAAGACACTAAGTTTGGGGGAGGTCCAACCTCCATCACTTTACAACTGGCTGATAGAAGCATCAAACGACTAAAAGGTATCATCGAGGATGTTTTGGTAAGAGTAGGTAAATTTATTTTACCTACTGATTTTATTGCATTAGACATGGAGGAATGCCATATACCTGTACCACTCCCTATCATCTTAGGGAGACCATTTATGATCACTGCTGACACAAACATCAATGTAAAAAAGAGGCATTGTCACAATGAGAGTAAATTATGAAGAGGTAGAATTTAAAATCTTTAATACACAAGAATCCACTAAAACTAATGATAAGTGTCATAATGTGAGTTTCATGCAAGGTATTGATGAGGAAGTATCTAAAGTCCATTACACTATTCCATTGAAGACCATCCATGCTGACATGAGATTGGACATTAGGCCAGAGGATAATGTGATTAAAGATATCAAAGTAGTTGTGCACACCATCAAAAGCACACCTAAACCTTCAAGTAAGTATAATCCTCAAGTAAAAAATCTTGCACTTACTAATACTGCTTTTTCTTATTTCATTGAACAGGCACCAAAATTAGAGACAAAGCAGCTGTCAACGGCACTAGAACCACCTGATGGGGGCCCTAAGTGCCTCCTTCAAAGGATGTAGCCATAAAGCAACCATAGAGAGTGCTTGAGAAATTCCACTTGCGTAACATATAGCTTAAGTACCTCTATCGAGGTTAGTGGTACTTAGGCCACTACAAGTTGGTATGACTATATCATTCCTTTTTTTACCTTCATTCAAATCTTTACTTTTAACTCCTTTTTACTCTTAACAAATTACATGTCATGCGATCGAGCGCACACCACATGCGCTCGAGCACCTACTTGCCCTGCACACCAGTGCGCACGAGCGCATCACATTAAGCACTTGCGCATTATGCAATCGAGCGCACTCGGGGCAGAGAGAGCATGTGCATATTATAAACAGTTTCCCTTTCTTTTCCCCTCATTTACACTCTAACGCAATTCGCACTCTCAAAATCGAACTTTGCATCCTCTTGCCCTAGTCTTGCATGGTAACTGCCCTCAATCCTCATCCGCCACACCACACCACCACCTCGCCGCATAATCAAACCCACTACCCCCAATACATTTTCTTACACACATGATACCCTCTTAAGCACACAAGGTACACACATGTTTTTTGTTTTTACACACACACACGATTCTTGATCTTCAGTGTACATATGCATTATCTATATATATTATTCTTGTATGTTGACTGGGTATTTTTACATTTTCAGGAGGATTGGATCAAGAGAGTATACATTCTACAGCTTCTGGTTTTGGTGCGCATAAAGTGTTCGACATATTGCCTGACCGAGTGCGATCGAGTGCTTGGTAGTAGCGATCGACCACGCCTCAATAAGTGTGATCAAGTGCACCAACAGCTGCGCATGAGAGCAATCACACTAGAAGCAACATTATTTGCCCACAACACATGGCTTCCACATCCCGAGCTTCTAGCAGCCATCACCAGATATCCCGGCTCAGTTTCGAACAGCATGAGATACTGTTCGAGACTACATTCAATGTAGATGCAGACTTCAAATGTTTGGAAGCCACAAGATGGGTGGTCCAAGAATTCAAGAGTCAGGGTCTCAAGTGGCTATTCAAGTCAGTCTGTTCGACGACGTACACTCGATTCGTGGTCAGTTTCTATGAGAACATGTCCTATGACTGTACCAGGCCAGAGATCTTATCTTCCTTAGTCCATGGCAGATTCATAGAGTTGACCACCACCAATATAGCCAGCTCTTTACACGGCTGTGATGAGTCTCCACCGGAGGACAGCCACATTAAGGAGTAGCCTGACCCGTTCTCTCTCCCACACATCATAGAGGATATGTGTGCAGGGCAGTACGCAGACTGCCATAACAATGCAGGGAGCCGATCGAGGTTGCCTCCCCGATTATGGTTTGTTGACTCAGTCCTATAGCGTAATGTGTGTCCTTTAGAGCATAAGATACAGAGGCAGGATCAGTTTCTCTAGGCTCTCTATGCCTTTTACCAAGGTCATTGGTACTCCATCCCAGTAGTTATATGGAGTCAGATGTATAAGTTCTAGGATGGGGTGCATAACTGGCAGACGACCACAGCTAATGCCTTGGGTCTTCATTTCCCCTTCTTTGTCAGTCATATCTTCAAGAAGAAGGGGATTAGAGGCTCCTCTTTGGACAGCCCGATTAGTGACCATCATTTCTTTGGGAGAGCCTAATGGAGCCTCAGCTAGTCTCACATTCCTAGAGGACCTCGGGCACAGATTCTAGCTATCGAGCCTATTATAGATGATCTGATGGAGGCTGAACATCTACCAGTGAGCCCTTCATGGGAGGAGGACTAGCCAGACATGGGATCCATGGAGTATTAGCACCTTTTGGATGAGTTGTCTTCCTTCTGCTGTGAGCTATCCGACATCCGCCGAGAGGATAGTGAGGCAGCCCGTTTGATCCATCAGTGGATTGATGGGTTAGAGGCACAGTTTACATGACAGGAGGCGATGTTATAGGCCATCCTTGACCACCTACCTCCTGCACCCGGTACCTCCTCGACTGCACCCACAGATGATCAGTAGTGAGAGGATACTCCGTCTGGTTGAAGACGTAAAACTTAGCGCTCATGGGAGGCACCCCAAACATATCCTTTTCATTTTAGTACTTTTCTTTTGTTTATATTTATATTTACATGTCTATTATTAATATTTCTTGTTTTTTATAACAATGTTTATTTTCCTTTGTCAGGTACTTAGTGCGTGTATCAAGTTTAAGTTTGGGGGTGTATTACGAGCAAAGCAAGCAACCTAGTTCTCCATCTCCCAGGTCAGATCTTTCCATGCCATACACATATTGGGGACAATGTGTATTTTAAGTTTGGGAGTAGTGGGAGATACTATTATGTGCACGCACTTGAAACATATGCACACACTAGGTCCCAGTTTTTTTTTAAGAAAAGATAAATGCATGTTCATTTGGTAACAAAAGTTTTGGTTGATTTAAAATTTTGATAACACTTCATTAGTAAGCTTAAAAGCTAAAACACATAGTCTTGTAATAGGAATTTTACAAAGTTTAGTTACCTCCCTCAAGGCACCTAAGAATTCACGAGTTTGATCTAAATTTGCACGAGCACATTTAGCACGCATTTGTGTGGGGTATGACAAGTTCTCTTGTATATGTTTCCATAATCTAACTGTAATCGGATAACTTGTTAAAAATAACACTTTGGCATAAGAAAAATAAATAAAAATGTCCATCATGAAAAAAGTGATTAAAAGCTTCTAATGATCATTAAAAACTTTCCATTGAGTAACTGGGCCTCTTACCTCAGTAAGCATTTTGTGTTCACGTCAAAAGGTGGGAAGTAAGCCTTTAAATGATCATAATAAAAATTTTCACTGAGTAACTGGGCCTTTTGCCTCAGTAAGCATTGAGTGTTCACGTCAAAAGGTGGGAATTTCATTAAGAAGTATTGAAACCTGTTAAATTCCATAGCCTTTTTGACTCGAGTTAATAAGCTCTTATGGGTGTCTCTATACCTAATGCCCTAAAACAATATGGTTTTGAAGTTATTAGCTAAACACTCGTTACAATGGTCAACTAAAAAGCACAATGAAACTCAACATGACAAAGATCGCATAACAAAAGAAAAAAGATAAGAAGCAAGTATTATGCCATTTTTGTTCTCTTTGATAAAAAGTTCGATAAAGGTTTGGGCACCGAAACATTATACACTAAAATTATGTGGAAGCCCCATCTTATATGTGCTAATTCATCACACACAAATCAAACTTGCGATGCCTTAAGCTAACCTTAGGTAAGTAACAAAAAGCTTTTGAAACTCCTTTTGTAATCCAAAAATGTGTTTTTATTATAAGCTTACTCATAAACGGTTATCATAGTTTTATGCACAACCCAAATTTTTTAGTATCATGAAAATGAATTTATCTTTAAATTTTGTTCTAACACATTCTTTAGTTTTGTATTGCTAAGGGACTACCAATATGTAAGTTTGAGGGTGTGATAAGTGTTTAAATATTCATATGTAAGCCCTTTAATTTACGCTTGTTAGACTCTTTATTTATCTATTCCAGTAGGTTCTACTTTATTTTTGTGTTTTATGTGTTTTTCACAGGACTTGGACAAAAATATGATAAAATGGAGCTTTTAGGAGCAAAAATCAAGATCTGCCATCCAGAAAGGTGCGCTTCCTTGAGATCGAGCGCACAAGCACATGAGCGCACTTGAAGAAGGCTTGAGCGCACACATGTGCTCGAGCACATCCAATACACGCTCGAGTGCAATCACTCTAGAGGTGGCAGAGCCAGATATGGAAAGAAGTCTTCTGACTCCAAATAGGAATTAGGGTTTCGGGACCCTATAAATAGCCCTGTAAAACACATAAACCATACCTTTGATTTAAGATTCAAAGTAGCAAGCTTAGGAGAAGAATTGACCACTTGTCTCCCAAGTCTTCTTCGGTTTTAGTTTTCTGTTTTTATTTCATTATGTTTAGAATGTTTAGTTTATCTACATGTGTAACTAAACCCTTATAGGGCTCGATTGAAGCCCTAGTTATACTTTTCCACATGTTTATTCATTGATTATCTTTGCTATAGCCTTGTTAGAATGTTTAACTTGATTAATACCTGTTTGTATTTAAATTCCTTGTATGTATGTGCCTGATCAACGTATGCATGTGGTATGGATAGGTTAGTCGAATCAATTTGGATGACCGAGTCTTGGGTTCGACATTAGTAACAAGGGATATCCACACCGGATTCTCGGGTTAATCAACATGAGAAACCAAGAGTGGACAAAGCCCTAGGTCCCGTGTGGTTGCCGATCTCCACAGCCCTCATGCTCTCTTAAGGAATAACTTAGTATACACCCATGCTGAATCCCTTAAGAGAGAAAAGAGTTGGAGTATACACCATGCCTAACTCGTTGCATAGGGAGATCAATAGCCTAAGGTGTGGACCAAGCCCTTAGGTTGGCAGCCATTAAGTATTCATGATAAGGCTAGAGCATTGACATTTTACTTAGTGGGAAAGTATAATTAGTGGTGGATATCGTAGCCCTATGTTCTCATTATTGTTATTCACTCACAATCAAACTGTTATTTCTCTTTTTAACTTGAAGAAACTAATTCTAAATTAAAATTCATTAATCCTTGTGGAAATGATCTCACACTTGCACACTATGCTACCACAGACCTTGTGCACTTGCAAGTAAAACTAGAACGATTATTTGCATAATTATTTAGGTAAATAATCGTTCCAACAGTAGTCAATAATCCCTTTAGACTTGTGCACTCCAGTGTTGTAGCTGACCCGATATTGCTTCCCAAGAATGCAACTTTCGCAGAAATCAAGTTTCTCTATCTTGTCACAACCAATTAGACCATCCTTACTGAGAACTTGTAGACCTTTTTCACTCATATGTCCCAAGCGAGTGTGCCAAAGGGCCGCCTTACCCATCTCAACCATCAAGCTTATTGCTTGATCGTTGATTTTTGTCTCTCCAATTATCTCATAGAGACCTCTTTGTTTGATCCCTTGGTTACTTTGATCTTTCCTCCTTTAGCTTTGTATATATACCCCATGGAATCCAGCTGCCCCAATGAGATCAAATTCTTTCTCAAATCTGGGAGATACCTCACATTCCGCAGCAACTTTGTGACTCCATCAAAATCATCAACTAGATGTCTCCAATGCCTCTCACTTGGTAAGAAGTTTCATTCCCCAGGAAAATCTTTTCATCATTGGTTTCCTTGAAATTCTTGAACCAATCCCGGTGAGGGCACAAGTGATGAGTGCACCCAGTATCCAAGATCCATTTTCTACTGCCTTCTTGCCTCTTGCTCACACTTGAGCACACAACAAGAACATCATCATCTTGTTGTTCTGTCTTGGCAACCGAAGCCTATCCATTCTTGGTATGGCTTCTTCCCTTATCCCTCATCTTCTCCTTGCAATCTTTCTTGAAGTGACCCTCCTTATAGCAGTAGTAACATCTATTCCCTCCAAATCTCAGTTTGGAATGCACTCTCCCATGGATTTCTCCTCTACCTCTGTCCTGGTAGTAGCCATGGGTGTTGCTGCCATACCGAGTTGTTGGCTTTCTTCTAATGAACGACCCTTCTCCACTTGATGTGCTCCTCATCTTGGCATCAATATCTTCTTGCAACTCTTTATGAGGATCAAATTTAAAAGAAAAGATTCGTTGACGAAGATACCTCTTATTAGGGAGAGTCTTGGCAAGAAACAACTCATATAGTTTCTTCTATATGACAGCTAGATCTTCCGAGTCTCCGCACTCCTTTGTGACATTATCCGACATGTGCAAGAAGATGGTGTTGTATGCCATCTTCTTCATCTCATTCCACTGGACCTCCGTGGTACTTACTGGAGAAACATCATCTTCTCCAATCGCCAAGTCCACTTTCTTTGCATAAAAACAGCCTTGATATTCAGCTTCCAAAGGGTAAAATCTCCCTTTGCCTCAAACTTCTCAACCATGAAGTTTGAAGCCATCTTGCGGAGAGAATCCTAGATTTATGCAGCACCTACAATTGCTCTCCAACTTCTTCTAAATCTCAAGAACATGATCAAAGATTGATCTCAATACCGTTCTTGAATCATCTTCAAGAACACGATCAGATCTTGATCTCTGCTCCGTTCTTGTATCACCCTCAAGAACACAATCAGATATTAATCTTTGTACCATTCTTAAATCACCTCAAGAACACTATCAGATATAGATCTCTACTTCATTCTTGAATCACCCAAGAAGTTGACCTTTGATTCTTGGATTCTTGCTCCGACACCTTTTGTTCTTGCTCCGATACCCACCAATCTTGGCTCTGATATCACTGTTGTGGTATCTCCTCTAGCTTTGATACCACTGTTGGGAATCACCTTGGAGATGCCCAGGTGGTGATCTTCCAAACACCCAAGTCTAGAATGACTTGTACAATCAAATACAGCAACCAAAGCAAGAAAGAAAGAACACAACAATTGTTATCGAGGTTCAGCAATAGCCTATGTCCCCGTGAGTTCCTTTGAACTCTCTACACTAAATCAATAAGTTCTTACAATCAGCAACTCTCTCCAAAAAACCCAAGTTCTTGAAGAACCAAAGAAGAGAAGAAATACAAGAAAGTGATAAGGTCTTGAGTTCCTTGGAATTTTCTACTAAGAAAATTCCACTTATAAGTCCCTTGAATCCCCTTTCTATTCTACTCTCTCTTTCTAAACCTCCAACCTTTCTACAATGATATCTCTCCTGTGTTTGGTGTCTTTGCACTCTTACACAACTCTCATTCACATCACAAGTTATTTCACATTTATTACATTGTATCTTAGATTGAAGCTAGGTGACCCTTTATATAGTGCACCAACTTCTTGACCAATCTTGAGGGTCAATATCCACCCTTAGATTTTGAGGACCAATCAACCTTAGCCCTCAATCAATCTTAAGTGATTTTGTGCATTTTGAACATGCCTCACACACCTAACAAAAGGCTGAACCAAATAGACCATGTGTGCCTCCAAGCCGTAGCCTAGAATAAGGCATGTCGCGGCTCAAGGCAGGGTTGAAACATCTCCTCTTGTCACCTTTTTGGGCACCGCAGCCTGGGGGAGGCTGAGCCATGGCACACACCTCCTCCAGGTTGCCTCCATCCTGGGTTCTGCAGCCTAGAAAAAGCTAGGCTACGGCCTGACCTAGTGTGCACACATTCTTTAACATGCTGATCTTCTTCTCTTGTTTAAACCTTAGACAAACTCCAACACAAGTTATGAGTGATATTGAGTTAGATGATGAACTTGATGATGAAAATTATGTTGATGTAAAAAAGTATTTTAGTGAAATAGAAGATGAAGGCGTTGAATTCAGTGACAATGATGATTGAAGTTGCTGCCACTAAATAACCTTGTTTATGTACTTTTGATTTTCTGCCTACGTGCATGTATCGTCTTTTTGGTTATGATTTTCATGGAGGTGTTTCCTCCTTCATATATGGTCTATTTGAACAATGATTTATGACATGTTTTTGCTTTCTTTACCGAAAATAGAAGATGATTAAAAAGTTATATTTTTTCTTATTTAGATTTTATATTATTTTTTTATGTAAAAAATGTATGATTATATATTTTTCTCTTATTTGAATACATGAGAATAACACAAGTATATGTTAATATATAGTTTAAGTTTTATTTTATTTCACTAGATGCTTAACATTTACTAAGATTATGCTTTGTTTTAATTATTTCTTCAAATTCTTAATTTTTAGACTATGGTTAGACTAGGGATTGCTACTCTCTTGTTTAGTAACTGGAGTGAAAATAATGAAGTGACCTCGTCACTTCGAGATCAAAACGCACCACCAAAAATTGTTGCCACACAAATTAGTCATAATAGCATTTTCATTTATATTATTATCTATTTTTAATTATTATTCTTTTACTAGTAAATGCTAATAATTTCATTGCATGGCTTTTAGAAGATTCAAGCTCATCTATGAGGTGCAAAGGGTGAGGTAGATTTAAATGTTTGAAGCTCGATAAGGAAACTAATGCAGGGCATAATAAATTAAGAGTGAATTTATATTAGGAATCCCTTCACCCAGTCAGAGTCAATGCAAGATAACTCACTAATTATTGTGGCTTCATTATCAAGATTACAACAATAATCCCTAATCAAAGTTGGAAGCATGTGTATGCAGATCATGGTATGACTATGTGGAATCAAATTCGGGTAAGTATGTTGTTAAATAATTCAATCTTTCTTATAATCAAAAGATACCTTATTTTGCTTATTTCTTTAGCTTGATAAACCTTGTATATTCATTAAAACTGAAACTACAATAAAAAAACATATTAATCATGATTTATTGATGAACTTGTCTAACTTCAACGGAATAAATCTTAAGTTATAAATTTTGATCATTGTACTTTGTAATGTTTTGTAGTAAAAGTTTCAAATTCATGCTAGGAAAATAGAATGCATAAATTTTTCATTCAAGAAATGCATAATATATATCATAGGTGGATGACACTAGATGATATGTTAATTGAAGTTCTTGGTGTAAGATTAGGGCACTTTAGAGGGAAAGGATCGGGGCACTTGATCGACAAAAATATCCAACTTACAACAAATTGTGGAAGATTTACATGCAATAATTGAAGCTGAGTGTCCTGACAAAGAAACTAAAGAAGCAGAAAGAGAAGCTAAAGAGGAAGCTGATTGTGCCAAAAGATAAGCTGAGAAGGTTGCCATGGAGGAAAGAATGAGACAACAATTTGAACAAATATTCAATACGTGTATGAACCAAATGTTTGCAAACATGTAAGCACAACCTCTTTCCTATTCCTCGAGGCAATCTTGAGTGAGTTTTCTTACTTTATTTAAGATATTAATTATAAATTTTGAATGGAATACCTTTGAATATTTGTAGGAATACAAAGTATGAACTATAGTTGATTTATGAGTATATTTGATGGGTTGTGCTTGAGAGGTTGATGTTTATGACTTTGTGTTCTTTGGTAATAGTTGATTTGAAGATCCACTAGCAATGGGTTTT
This sequence comes from Bretschneidera sinensis, assembly GCA_023935145.1. Taxonomy (NCBI): domain Eukaryota; kingdom Viridiplantae; phylum Streptophyta; class Magnoliopsida; order Brassicales; family Akaniaceae; genus Bretschneidera; species Bretschneidera sinensis. The sequence goes on along the minus strand of CM043697.1, from coordinate 98,443,623 downwards.
GGATATATATTGAAAATGTTTATGACTGAGTTGTTTGAAATTTATCAATTATATTTCTATTTACAAGAGGATAATGGTAGAAAATAAGAGGAGATGTTGCCCAATTTTTTTCAAGTTTAACATCGTATTTTTCTGATTCTTCCATATATAATTTTCACTAGAATGGATAGGAAGTGTATGTCATTTTCTTCCTTTGTTTGGTCTAGTGTATGCCTAGTACTTTTTTTTTTTTTTTTGATCCTGAGTTTGGGCTATTTCTTATATGATTCATGTCATGCAAAGAATGGTGGTTTGTTTTTTATGGCTATAAGTCTTCTTTTGTTTCAGTAGCTCTTGTAGTGTGGTTACTGATCCATGATCCATGATTGATATATGATTTATTCATGCTCATTTTAAAGGTTATCTTAACAATTGATTTTTAATAGGATGTGTTATGTTGAATGATGAAAATATTAAATTTTTAGAAATTTGTATCTTCAAATTTGTTGCTTTTAAGTAACTTATTAATTTTTTTTTTTCAAAATTTAATTGACATCATTTTTTATTTTGCAGGGTGAAACTTGATCATATGAATGCATGGATGGACAAGCAAATTAAAATTTCATTTATGTAGTGAAGTTCTTGAACTTTCTTTTAAAGTAGAGATATCTTAGTAAATTTTTAAATTTCATCATGCATAGATGAGTGAATGAATGATGTAGTTATTGAACTATAGTTTTTTTAGGTACACATTTTGTTTACCTACTCTATATCTATATATATATATATATATATATATATATATATATATATATATATATATATATATATATATATATATAGACACACACACACACACACTTAAGGCTATATTTAATTTGAATATTGATTTAAGCTTTTATGGATTTGAAACTTGAGCTACTAAGTATTAAATTGTATTTTTTTTTTTTACCTATATGCAGTTTTTTGAGTATGTAACAGCAATAAATTAAATTTTGTACTGACAAAAAATAAACAAGACTTTTGGTGAAGATTATCCTAGTTAAGGCAAGGAAATTCCTCATCAAAAGTAAACGGATAATCGTTATCAAAAAATACCTTAAGGCAAGGAAAATCCTTGCTGAAACAGGGTCTATTGCAAGGAAAATCTTTGCTGAAACATGGTTTAAGGCAAGGAAAACCCATACTGAAAGTCTAACACGTCTAACGGTCTAATAGTTTTGGCAAGGCATTATAAATTATCGATAAGGAAAATTGTCCTCGCCAAAAGCAATTTTCGGCAAGGCAGTTTCTGGTCCTCGCTAGAATTTTTGGCGAGGGCCACATAGGCAAGGATCGAGCAAGAAAAAATTTCCTCATCAAAGAACTTTAGTAAGGATTATCTAGGTTTTAGCAAGGTATTTTTTTCCTTGCCAAAGTGACTATTTCTTGTAGTGATGACTATATTAAACAATTCCTCCTGACATGGAACTAAGCACTTCCGAAACAATACAATTCCACTCCTATCAACAGGAATTACGACTTCAGTCGCATCACTCATTTTCAAAAGTTGACTATAGTCAACAATTCCTCCCAATGTAGAGTTAGGCACTTCCGAAGCCAAACAATCCCACTCTTGTCAAAAGAAATTACGACTTCAATCGCATTGTTCCTCTTCAGAAGTTGACTATAGTTAATTTTTCCTCTCAATGTGGAACTAGGGGCTTCCGAAACCATACAATTCCACTCCAATCTATGAAACTTACAACTTCACTTATATCACTCCTCTTCAAGAGTCGACTACATTCAATAATTCCTCCTGACGTGGAACTAGGTGCTTTCGAAGCCATATAGTTATGTTCCTATAAACAGGAATTACTACTTTGGTCGTATTGCTCCTCTTCAGAAGTTGACTACAGTCAATAATTCCTCCTAATGTGGAACTAGGTGCTTCCAAAACTATATAGTTCCACTATGGTCAATAGGAATTATGACTTTAGTAACATCGTTCCTCTTAAGGAGTTGACTATAGCTAGTAATTCCCCCCGACGTAGAACTAGGCGCTTCCAAAGCCATAAAATTCTACTTCATTCAAAAGGAATTACGACTTTAGTCGCATCGCTCATTTTCAAGAGTTGACCATGGTCAACAATTCTTCTAGATATGGAACTAGGCGCTTCCGTAACCATACAACTCCGCTTTGGTCAACAGGAATTACCACAAAGGATTTGGAGGTTTGTGTCTTGAGATTCTTATCATAGTGAAGTAGTGACTTCAAATACATAATTCTCACCAAAGTAGAACTACGACGCTTAAGCCTCACAGTTCACTTGAGCAAAAAAAGGAATTATGACTCCTGTTACATTTCCACTAGCACAAAATCTAGATCCTGATCGAACAAACCCCTAAAAAAGAAGCTACAATAAGCAGTGCCAATCCAACTCATGAAGAAACTAAGATTCGTGTCCTATGATTCCTAACACGGTGGAACAATGACTCCAACCATATAGTTCTCATCGAAATAGTACTATGGCCCTTGAGCCTCACAATTGACTCGAGCAAAAGAGGAACTACAACTCCAGTCACGCTTCCACTAAGATGGAATCTAGGTCCCAGACATAAAAAAATATTTAGAAGAAAAAGGGATCGATATCAAAGCACTTCGACAGAACAACCCCAACTAAAGGTACAACTCCAATTATATGAGAAAATCTTGTTTTAATCATAAAAACTCTACTTTAGTTCAACAAGAATCAGGCCGCAACCAATTAAAAACTCACAAAGCTAAGGATGAAGGCTCCTATAACAATAAAATCCCACTTCGGGTCAATCAGGAGTAATGAATTTAACCATGAAAATATCTCCTCCGAACATAAGCGAAGGCCACCGAAACTACTCAAGTCACATTGAGGCAGAAGAGATAATGACTCCAGTCGAGTTATCTCTACCGACTATAGTCAACAAAAACCCTCTCGAAGTGAAAGCAAATACTTTAGATAACTAATAAAATTCACCTTGGCTTAGACAAGCATCAAAAACTCAACTCGTACTGCACAAGAACAAAGGCTTAAGCCACATAGTCCTCACCGTTAAAGAATTGAAGTGTTAGCTATACGGTCCATAACAAAAAAGAGATAAAATCCAAAGCCCCGAACTTGATTTTTTTTTTACAGATAATAAAGGAAAAATACACCCTCAAGGAATCTCCTTGGATCCCTTAAGGAGTAAGGAGCATATGATGTGAATAAAATAATACGACCTAATGAGATTGGGCATGTGGCCAACCACCCTTGGGCAGTGAGGTGACCCAACCCTCTGTGACTATGGTAGCGTGCATGCTACCATAATTTCAGACACCTTGATTTGATAACTCAAGGAGAGATCATCTCCTATGGATAGAAGCCATTTCCTGTAAGGCTTGAGGCTCAGAAGTTACATCCCAACAATGTTTCACTTTGGATTATCAGAGAAGGAACTCACCATCGTCTATATAGAGAGGTTGTCATCTTTAAGGAAAATATATGCAAGAATACAAAAAAGACATGCATACATGTAAAAGAGAGAGAAACATATAGTAAGAGGTAAAACTAGCAAAAACTTTAGGTACAAAGAGAAAACATATTAGGAACAAAAAGAATTAGCCCAGTTCTCTCCTCTACCAAATATCCCTTCTACTGTTCTTTGAAAGCACTTACTGACTTAAGCATCAGATGATCATTCCCAGAGCACAACGCTTCGAGAGACTTCTTTTGTAGGTACCTGGATATTACAAGCTCAGAGAAAACATTCCACTTTGAAGCTCTTCCATCCAGGCCAACCTCAAGCAACACCCTGTTAAAGGCCATCAAAGACCAAGAACCCTTCATCAACTTTTTTGGCATCAGCAGTATCTATGATAAATTGATAATTTAACAATTAAGATTAGGGTATCATATCTATAATTATGAACATTGATGTCCACACTTTTAATAATAACACTGTAATTTTACCCTTCATTATGTAATATATTAATTTACATTCACATGCTAATGAGACTTTGGTTCACTGGTAAAAAAAAAATTAAATTTGAGGCCTTGTGACCAAAAAATCTTAGTTTCTATTTTCATCAATATATCGGTTATTTGTACCATTTATTAGTTATTACTAACTCAAAACGATAATTTATTAGTTTAACTTCACCCGATATCACCTACTTATTAGTGAGTTGACACAAATGAGTGGCAAGAATGGGTGTCTATTTCACAATATTCCTTTGATCTTATATTGCGGTCGAATTTCTATATCGTTATACACTTATACTTGTATATCCCTTCCATAAAAAAATGTTACATCCACCTACGTCTTCACCGGAAAAATAACATTTTCCTTCCTAGTATCCTGCCAGCTATCAAGGTTTTTTGCTTTTTTTTTCCCCTTAAGACAGAACATTAAGAAAACTAAAAGAAATCATGTCTTTGCTTATTTCCATGAAATAGTTCAAAAGGTTAATTATTTATCATCGAACGAACTCTCGTCGTTTTAGAAGACCGAAGACCATAAATAGTGTCATCTCAACCTGTAGAAACCATGTATCTTTCAAATTTAGTGGTTTGGAAGAAAAGACTTTTGTTATTTATTCATCACGTAGAGTTCTTCATTAGTCAAATAAAATATTTGTCTCAACCATCAAATCGATAGATATATTTCCCATCTCCATGGAGTTATCTGGTAAGAATTTAAAGGTCCAACCACAAAGCTGCAACGCATAATTCGCATTATTGATCTAAGTTATTGAACTATCAACCATGCAAGCAGGCAAGAAACGTCAATACACGTGCAGAGACCAAAAACAAGGTGATTCTGTAAATTTTGTTTTGTTTTTTGTTTTTTTCTTATCAAGCTGCTTATTTCATTGGGTTGTGATGGTTACAGGGAGTCATCCATTTATTGAGACGAATCTGAATAGCCACCAATCTTTATCTTATATTTATCATTACATGAAAATGTTGTTGCTCGGATAATCTCTGAAAACATCATATATACAATTAAAGGCTCTAATAATAGAATTATGCCTATCATTTCCTATTAAAAAGTTTTAGACGAAAAAAAAATAGTTGGTATAATTTTTATAGTTGATGACTCAATGATCTTTTTAACATGATATTAGAGTTTCAGTTCTTGATTTTGATTCCTGAAATTTTTTTTATTTTGTTAATATTTCACTTAATTAATTTGACAGAACTTTTAATATAATTTTTATCAAGCACTTAATAGGTTTTAAAGACGTAATAATTTTACTTAAGACTTTAATAACTGATTTGAGTCTCTAAAATAGAATCAAAAGTTTTGAAAAAAAACTCTAAATACATCGGTAATACTTTACAAATTGTGGCTTTCAAGAAAATTTGAAATTTCAAATAAGGGTGAAAATAGAAAATCCTTGGGTGGGCATGTTTGGGTAACAATTTTCTGTTTTCAGTTTTCGAAAATGAAAACTGAAAACAATTTTCTGATGTTTTCTGAAGAAAATATGTTTGGATAACTGTAACTCGAAAACTGTTTCCAAAACAGAAAACAATGAAATATTGTTTGGATAATCTTATTTTGAAAACTGTTTTGATACACCTTGTAATTATTTTTAGTTTTGAGTTTAAATTTAAAATCTATATTAATTTTATTTATCATATTTACTAAATATTTAAAAATAATTAATATTATTTTATTTTCAAAATTTTAATATTTTTTATATACCATGGAGGAAAAACAAAACAGAGAAGTGAACACTAATTTTAAGGCTATTTTTCAAAATTAAGTTAAAAAACACCAATTTGAAGTTTTTAGAAAACAATTTTAGAAAATTACTTTTGAAAACTGTTTGCCAAACATAGAAAAGAGTTTTTGAAACTGTTTTCAGATTTTGAAAACTGAAAACAGTTTTCAAAAACTATTTTCAAATATTATTTTCCAAACATTAATATGATTTTGATTCAAAATTTCTAAACTTCACTTTTGTTTTCTTTTTGCAAATGGATCAAGATTGGTGAGCTTGGACATCAAAATTGGTCTGGACCAAACCCAACATATTTTTTAAAAAAACTTTGTAATTGGACTTGTATTCAGTAGACTTAATTTTTTGAATTGGGCTTGGAGACTTTGCTTTGAACTTATTGATTTTGTCACCATGCCCCTTTTTTATTATTTCATCTAGACTTATTTTTTATGACCCATTCCCTGAGTATTGTTTTAATCCAATTAGGCCCAAGAGCCTTGGGGATCCTACGTAAAAGGGGAGGGTTTATTTGGACTGGGCTGGACCCAATTTACCTTAGGTAATTGGAGATATGTAAATTTTAATTCTGTCATTTTTGTTATAAAAAAAGGGGATAACTTTAAGGTTGAGTGGGAATAACAATTAATTAGTACTAAGTTCAAATCTTTGCATAATTGAAGTTTAATAATTATTAATTTAAGTGGGTTGATGTCAGATGATATATGTGATATAGTAAGTTTTGAAATTAGAAAGAGTTAAGTGTAAATTAAACTTAACTCCCTAATTTTATGAAAAAAGATTTGATCAATGCCAAAGCAGGCAGCAAGCTGTTGCCCACTTCAACCTCTACTAGGATTATTCATAAATTTTGTTGTTTATAAATTAAGAAATATATGGTCATGGTAATTTTTTCCTATATTTACAGATTCTGACTCCATCAAAAGAGTTTGAGGTCCCACACGAGAGGTGGAACTCGATAAGCTCAACAAAGAGTTAAGTGTAGACATTCCAAAAGGTAAGAGCAAACTTATATGCCATATCCAGTCAGCCAAGCTAAACTCAAAGCTTGGAATAATCTCTCGCCAATTCATTCTCGCACCCACAAATTGGAAAGATCTTACTAAAGGGGACAAGCTACTTGCCTATGAGAGAGTTGAAGTAAGTACAAAATGATTATATTATATAACCGACTGTTTCCAAAAACTTTGGTCTTCAAAAGAAAAATTATAGCTTTTAGTTTAATAACATTATTATAAACCTTCTCAAACTAAATTTGATATTTGTATGACTGATAAGTATGTAAAGACTAGTGTTGAGAAATTATTGCAAAATATGTATAGAACTCAGCAGTGGAGGTTACACAATCATTTCAAAACGTTTTCATCAGTTCTAGAAGCACGCCAAAATAACCCTACTAAGTACAACTTGACTCGGAGAATTGGGACAAGCTTTGTGACAAGTAGAGTGATACCAAATTTTAGGTGCACTACTTGATACTATCCAAATTTATTTAATTTTTTTATTTTTAGTTGATGAGTTATCAATTTGAGTATATTTTCTAATCATTAAGATTATTTTTAAACTTTTTTTATTCTTAAGAGAGTGGGTTTGTTAATGAATTAACAAATACTCTTTTTTTAATTCTAAAGGAAATGTATTTTTAATTTAGAAGATTCATATAACTATCTTTAATTATGATTTTTCCTCTGTTAAATGAAGGAAATTTGTGCAAAAAATGCAAACAACCAAAAGCAAGTAATTTGGACTCATAACCAAGGGTCAAGGGCATTCGTGGCGAGTCGTTTTAACCTGGTAATTATTATATTTTCTACATTTTAGAAGATTTATTTTCCTACACAACATTTCTCATTCTATTTATGATTGCACAAAGTACGAATGACACAAAATTTGACAGAATTGAGTTTTTCAAGGCCTCTCATTACTTAGAGGATAAAGAGTGGAGGACTGTTGAAGTTGAGAAAAAAATACACAAAATTATTAATACATTGTAGACATTTTAATTTTTAATTTTACTTATTGTTTATTTCTTAATTTATGTAGGAAGAAATGGTGGAGTTGAAATCTTAACACACTAAAGAAAGTGAAGATCCGATGAGTGTTGATGATATAGTGGATAGGGTACTCAGGACCAGGTAAGGCCTTGGATATGGTCCGGAGCCTAATACTTCTAGAGCTTCACAAGGAAGGTATGTTGAGTTAGAGGAGATGTTTCAAAGGAAAGAAGATGAGCTATCAGAAATGAGAAGTTATTTTGATGTCAAGATAAATGCCATGTCAACTTAGCAAACTCAACTTTTTGAAGCCTTGATAGCATCAAGAATCCAATTGCCTGCAAACTCAACTTTTTGAAGCCTTGATAGCATCAAGAATCCAATTGCCTGCCTCAATATTTCAAGGTTAGATATGTTAGAGTATATATTTTCATTTAAAATAAATTAATCCAATGAAAAATTAATCGTACTAACATAAAATTTGAAAGAAAAATAGACAATTTAGTAACCTAGTTGGGCATTTGTTTTCCTATTTTTCTATTCTTTCTTTAAGTCCTTAAGATTACTTTTGTTTATGTGATTGAAAGCTATTTGTTAACTAATATATATTTTTTAATGATGATTGCAGCATCCAATGAGACGAATACACCCTCAACACACGGAGAAGCTTAAGGGGTTCATCTGTGTTTGTTTTTTTAACCTAAGTGGTTTAGTTTTTAAATTACAATTAATGATGAAATAACTTTGCATAGAACCTAGTATGTTTTTTTTTTGAATTATTCTATTAGTGATAGGATTTGCTTAAGATTTCGTGTTGGTACTTCAAACGTATAAATGTTTTATTTTATTAAGTGCTATGAAACTTTATTTGTGTTAGTTAATTTCTTATTATTTTTAGGGACTTTTCTACGTGATATATTATTAATATTTCTATTGACAGTGTGCACGCATATATACACACTATGAAATTAATTTTCATCACTGAGGTCTCTACTATGTTCACTTATGAAATAAATTCACAAAAGTTTAGAGATGATAAATATTTGTCACCAAATAAGAAACAAATATACAAATTTTCGTTTCGTCATATTGTAGACTGAGGTTTCAACCCAAGAGGAAGGTGAATTGGGTATTTAAAAATTTTCGCTAATTAATCACAAGTTTATAAAAACAAATAAATCCACAAGCATGTAAACAAGTAATGTGCTGTAAACAAAAGAGTTTAAGGAATAGAAGATGCAAACTCAGTTTATAGTGGTTCGGCAATATCGGATTCGTTCCGACCCTATGTCCACTCTCTTCAAGGAACCTTCTTGAAGTAATCCACTAAAACTCTTAGTCGAGCAACTTCACGGGTGTTGCACAAACCTTACAAATAGTCCCTTCCTCTTGGAAGCTTATCCCTTCCTCTCAGAAGCTAATCTCTTCCTTTCGGAAGCTAATCCCTTTACAATAAATGTGTTGCTGTAAAGTAAATAGTAGAGAGATAGCAATGAAAGCCTATACAACTGAATAATATCTCTCTTTCAAGGTAAAGCATGAAGAATGGCTCAACAATAAATATTTCAAAGCTTTTGTGTATTAATGAGTAAAAACTTGATTGAATGTGTAATCTCCTATTTTTAAATGCTCATTAGAATGGGTTTCTTGAATTAATATAGCCGTTTTGTACTGACTTGGAATGTTTTGGTACATTTTGTGCTGAAGTCTCTCGCTTCAACGGTCATATTTTTTTGAATAACCAGTCAACTGGGTCTTGGTACCAGTCACCCAGTCGACTAGGTCAGGTGAAAAGTCTTTTCTTTAATGTTTTCAAGAGTACCAGTCGACTGGGTTGTTCTTACCAGTCGACTGGGTTGTTATTACCAGTCGATTGGGGATAGTCTGTCCAAAACAACAGTCGACTGGTATGAAGCATCCAATCAGTTGGGGACACACTATCCAAAACTCCAGTCTTTTGGTATAAGTACCCAGTTGACTGGGTTGCCCTTCAACCCAGTTTTTCATTCTTTGAAACGTTTTTGACTTATAAACGTTTGAATGAATAGTTTTGTTAAAATTCTTTTTCAAAAGGAGCCATTGGACAAGCTTGTTACCTAAGCCGGTGAGATTTACAACTTGATTCTATACCTTGTACCTATACTAGATCTTCTGTCTTAACTTGGTGTTTGATTCGGGTTGAGTTCTTGCACCTTGATTCTTGGCTGTATGCTTTTATTGCTTAATACACTGAGATAGCATTGTTACTACATTTAAAGTTATGTTTTGTCATTATTAAAATTTAGATGAGGGTCAACAATCTCCTCTTTTTTGATGATGACAAAAATAATGAGAGAAAACAGTTTCAAAAACTAAGTGTTGGATTTTTTGAGAAAATCAAACAGAGTTTCCTCTGTTTTTAGGATAAAACCAGCCTGCAACAAGTTCAAGAGTAGTTTATATGCAACCCAACCAATCAACTCAATATATAAAATCATACAATAAGTCCTTTGGAGCAATGCTCCCCTTAAATCTATGCACTATTTTGAATTTACTATTTAGTTTTCTCATTTTCTCATATTTCTCCCCCGTTTTGACAATTGCAGAAAATGAGGTCTGAAACCAAAAAAAAAAAAAGCCATATAGATACCATAGAATTAAGAGCATTCATAAAATAAACTTTTACATGAAATTTTGGCATCATTCGGAGTTGGGAAGCCTTCTTGGGAAGAACTGGAGTTTTCCATACATGTAGTAGCAGTTTAAAGCATTTATCCGAATACAGAAAGATTTAAAGCAAGTAATCTTATTGCGTAAATGTAAAATAAGAATATCTACCAAGTCTAATCATAAAACATAAGCATATACATCATAAGTCTATACATCATAGGCTTCGGAGAGCCGAAACACAAAGACAAAATACAGTAAATGATGAAATAATGTCCGTGCTAAGAACATTGAAAAACTACATCAATAAATACATCAAAATGAAGATAGAAAGCGACTCAAGGAGTGGGTGAGTCAGAGTCGTCATGGATAAGATCCCAAAACTCAGCGAAGGAACCCTCAATATGCTTACAGTGCAGCTCGAAGTCATCTTGGAGAGAGTGGAGGTTATGATGTATAGTGTCGACTGAAGAGCTCAAGATCTAGAAGCCGGACTGTATGGTCAGCTGGAGGCTCATGATAGCCTGAAGAAGATTGCCATACCTAGCTAGACCAGCACTTGAGTCACCCATAGGAGGTGCTTGGTCATCCATATCTATAGTAGTAGCAGCAGCATCTGGACCCTCGTCCTCATCATCACTACTATCGTCTTCTCTAATCCGAATGTTCTTCTCGGACTTGGAATAGATGACACCATCTCGGACTGTACATCCCATCTTCTTCAGTAAGGAGACATTGATGATATCCTTAAGGTCGATGTCCTGAGCCTTGGAGGCGGGGAGAGGCACCTAGAAGTACTGGAGGATGAGCGTAATGAGTATCCCATAGAGAAGGCATCCGGAGTCGCTTGCTTCACCGTTTATCATGTTGGCGAGTAGTAGAGGGTAGATATTGAAGTGGTGCCTAGTTTTAAGGCACTAATTAATACTACATCTATCTTAGATAGATAACCCCAACTCCCAAGTCTCGAGTGGGTGGTCCAACTCACAATGAGATTGAACAATTTCGAGTCAATAGGCATGTCACTACATGTGTGAAATGTAGTGGGTCGAAACACATAGTTAAGGTCACCCCTAACTATCCAACATGCCTCCTCATAATCGAAATCATTTAGCCATCCATCTAGACTCCATTGAATCCCTCCCATAGGGATCCTCAGGATACTCATCAAGAGGTCAGTGTTGACTTTAAAATCTACACCCATAACACTAGTCTGAACCTTAGAGCCAGTGGATTGGGTTTCACCAAGTTCGAATAGATTTGGTGAATCATTCTCGAGTAAAATTTTTATGAATCTTGACGAGTGGGGTCAAGTGTATCACATCAAAAGTAGGTAATACATCAAAATTACCATGATGAATAGATTCAAAGTCGACGAATCTACCCATCATGATATTTTTATGATGGACAATGGAAGTATACCTGTCTTTTGCGATTGGGCTGGAGAACAAAGAGTCGTAGAGCTTTGTCCTGGGCTTTTTGCTCAAGGAGCCCGCTACACCCTTCCCTTTGGAGTCTAGAGCCGTAGATTTGGTGGACCTTGGCCTAGTAGGTGTATGAGGTCCCCCAACGGTGGTTTTTATACGGATCTATCGGTCATTTTGGAAGAAAATGATTTTTGGGAGAAAAAGGGTTTTTGGTGGAAATAAGGGATTTCAACTGTAGAAAGTTGAAATGGATGGTATGGATGAGTAGATCGAGGTGTGCATGAGGTGTTTTGAGGATTTTTTTTATCAAAATGACGAGATTTTTTAGAGAGAGAAAGCTTAGAGTTTTAAAAATGGCGTAAAAATCTGAGAAAAACGAAGAGACTATTTATAGAATCGCGATACTAGTCGACTGGGGTTAGGGAACTAGTCGACTGGGTCCTTTATAAATTTGAAAATTTTCATATACTAGTCGACTTGGTCGAGATACCAGTTGACTAGGTAAACTGGTAGAGAAATACCAGTCGACTGGGTAGTTCATACCAGTCAACTAGGTAGTTCATACCAGTCGACTGGGTAGATAACTGAATTTCAAAAATTGGTTCCAAACAAGGTCTTGATTTACTAGTCGACTAGTATAGACGTACCAGTCAACTGGGAGTTTAGGTAAAGACTTACCAGTCAACTGGGATAGACTTACCAGTCGATTGGACCCTTTAGTAAATTTTCGGTCTTGAATCTTAACACGAAATTTGTTTATTTATGCCATCTTGAATGAGGGAAATATTAAATGAGTTTTAATATTCTTTCACTAGATGTCAAGTAGGCAAAATGATGAATGATGAAGCAATCAGACATACAGCTTATCATAATCTAACAATCTCATTGACAGTCCAATTTTGCAGAAACTAGCTTCACTTAGAGGTTTTGTAAGATTATTAGCTATTTGATCTTCTGAAGGTATAAATTCTAGTCTAATGTCCCCTTTTTTAGCATAGTCTCTTAAGAAATGATGTATAATTTCTATGTGTTTAGTTCTAGAGTACTGAATAGGGTTCTTGATTAAGTTGATAGCACTAGTATTATCACAATGTATTCGAATACTTTTAAAGTTCATGCCATAGTCTTCTAGTTGTTGTTTCATCCACATCACTTGGGCATAACAACTTCCAGCTGCAACATATTCCGCATCGGTGATTGATAGTGAAACAGAGTTTTGTTTCTTGGAAAACCAAGAGGTTAACATTGCATCTAAGAATTGGCATATTCCACTTATGCTTTATCTATCTAACCTACATCCCGCAAAATCAGCATATGAATATTCTACTAGCTCAAAAGATGAATCTCTATAGTACCATAATCCTAGGGATTGAGTTCCTTGTAGATATCTAAGAATCCTTTTTACTGTAATTACATGTGATTCCTTAGGATTAGCCTGAAATCTAGCACACATGCATACACTGAACATAATATTAGGTCTACTTGCAGTCAAATAAAGTAAAGCTCCTATCATGCTTCTATAATATTTAGTGTCTACACATTTACCTCCTTCATCAAGATCAAGTTTTGTAGATGTGCTCATAGGAGTACCAAGTGGCTTTAAGTTTTCCATTCTGAACCTCTTTTGTAGGTCCTTGGTGTATTTTGATTGATTGATGAAGATACATCCTTTCAATTGTTTGATTTGAAGTCCAAGGAAGTAGGTAAGCTCTCCCATCATGCTCATTTCAAATTCACCTTGCATGCACTTGGAAAACTCTTGACATATAGATTCATTAGTAGCATCCAATATAATATCATCAACATATATTTGGACTAGTATAGTGTCATTTATGTGAGTTTTTGTGAAGAAGGTTATTTCAATTTTTCCTCTTGTAAAATTTTTTTCAATCAAAAATTTACTTAGTCTTTCATACTATGCTCTTAGAGCTTGCGTTAACCAATATAAAGCCTTAGAGAGCTTGTAGACATGATTTAGAATACTAAGATTCTCAAATCTAAGAGGTTGCTCAATATAAACCTCTTCTTCTATAAAACCATTTAAAAATGCACTTTTTACATCCATTTGAAATAATTTAAACTTGTTAAAGCATGCAAAGGCTAATAACATTCGAATAGCTTCTAATCTTGCTATGGAAGCATAGGTCTCATCAAAGTCTATTCCTTTTTCTTGATTATATCCCTTAGCAACTAGTCTAGCCTTATTTCTAGTCACTATTCAATTTTCATCCATCTTATTTCTAAATACCCATTTAGTTCCAATTATTGTATGATTCTTAGGTCTAAGAACTAGATTTCATGCATTGTTTCTTTTAAATTGATTTATTTCTTCTTGCATAGTAATTATCCAATCATTATCCTTGTTGAAAATCACCTTGCCAAGATGCCTGGGTGGTAACTTTCCAAACACCCAAGTCTAGAATGACTTGTAGAAAGAAATACAGTAATCGAACACAAGAACATAAAATAAAAGAATGAAAGAAGACAAGCAATTTGTTATCGAGGTTCGACAATGTGCCTACATCCCCGTGAGTTCTTCCGAACTCTATGCACTAAATCAAATGGTTCTTATAAGTTACAGCAATCCCCTTCAAGAAACAACAAGTTCTTTAAGAAATCAAGAAGAGAAGTAAGGAAGAAGATAAGAACTAACAATGCTTACTATCTAATCTAGTCTCTTCTTTATAACCAACCTCACTTATAAAGAGTCCCTCTTGTGTTTATGTCTCTCGCACAATTCTTTCTTCTAATACAATTGATCTTAAAGTGTGTCTTGTATTCTCTTTATTGTATGTATTGTATGTGAAAAATGAGGCTTGAGAACCCCTTTTATTGCCATCTACTTCTTACATGTTCTTGAGATTCAATCATCACCCTTTGATCTTGATCATCACTTAATCATGGCCCTTCATCACTCTCTAAGTGGTGTTGTGCGTTTTGACCTTTCACACACACACTTAAGAGGATCTTTATGCATGCTGCCTATGTGTGCAATAGTGTGCAGGGCACCTAGGCGCTCAACAAGGCACACCTTGGTGCTGGGTAGAACACATTTCAGAAGCTCCTAGGCAGTACGGCGCTGATGGGTGGGAGGTGCGCACACTGGGCGGTGAGGCACTGGCTATTGGGCATTGTGACACTGGCGTGGTCCTAAGGCATGCACATTGGAGGGCACTGCACTGGTGTGTGCGGGCTGCGGCGCACACTGGTGCTGCTTCCTTCTGCTGCAGTGCGCACACCCTTCTGCCTGCGTGCAGAAGTGCACACACTAGTGCACATAGCCTTCCCTTGCTTCAAAATGATGCACATACCTATGTGCAGTCTTCTAACTTACTGAAATTTGATCATCCAACTTAGGTTTAGACTTTAACCATCTTTGAACCATGCTTGGACATGTTTAAACCTTAGACAAATACCAACAATCTTTACCTTTGGCTAAGTGTTTAAAAACCGAAACCATTGTGCAGAGACCTTCGGGATCCAAACTCATCAAGAGTCATCAATTAACCGACTCCAATCCTATGTAGTCTAAGGCAATGATTGAACTTACTTAAAGGTAGAACTTTAATACTCAAGTCCATAGGATTTTCTTCTATGGCAACCTTATCCATATGGATACATCATTTCGTAACATTTTCCCGAATGAAATGATACCGAACATCCATATGCTTTGTCCTATCATGGAACACTGGATTTTTACACAAGTGCAATACATTTTGACTATCCAAAAATACCATAACCTACTCATCCAGTACCTTTAACTCTTTCAACAACCCTTTGCACCTCATAGCTTCCTTAATGGCCTCCGTAGCCGCTATGTACTCAGCCTCGATTGTTGAGAGTGCTACCACTGGCTACAACTTAGCCTTCCAACTTACACAACATCCGTTTAAGTTGAAGAAGTAGGAGGTAATCGATCTCTTTTTATCCCGGTCTGCTTCATAGTCCGAATCTGCAAAACCTTCAAGGCAGATGGCATTACCCCTTTTCTCATGCACCAGCCCTACTTCTAGGCTTCCCTTCAAATACCTCAGCAACCACTTCATCCCAAGCCATTGATCATTTCTAGGATTACTCATAAACCTGCTAAGAACACTCATTGCATGAGCAATGTCCGGTTTAGTGCTTACCATGGTGTACATAACAGAACCAACTGCACTAGAGTAAGGGACTTTCTCCATTTCCTTCTTCTCCGCCTCCGATCTTGGACATTGATCGCTGGAGAATTTGAAATGACCAGCAAGGGGAACCTTCACTATTTACTATCTTCTGTAGAGAATTTAGTTATCATATTCTCTATATAGGAAGTTTGAGAGATATTCAATCTGTTTCTCTCCTTTTCTCGGATGATACACATCCCAAGGATCTTATTTGCATGGCCAAGATCCTTCATCTCAAACTCCTCACTGAGTTGAGCCTCTAATTTCTTTATCCTCTCCATGCTACTCCCAACCAGCAACATGTCATCAATATAGATGAGGATGATCACCACTTTCTCAACCTTCTGCCTTCTTTCTTTCCATCAATGGGAGTCTGCATGGTTTCTTTGCTGGCAAAAGGGGCCTCAGACAAGGTGACCCCCTCTCCCTATACTCATTTGTCATGATAGTGGAATACTTGTCCAGGCTTCTAGGAAGACTGAATGAAGAAAATGGATTCAGATATCACCCTAAGTGTGATAAACTTAAGATCACCCATTTTGCTTTTACTGATGACCTCATTCTCTTTGCTAGAAGGGAGGCTAGTTCAATTAGGCAGTTAATGAAGTGTGTCAACCATTTCAGTGAGTGCTCAGGGCTACAAGCTAGCCTGGCCAAATCAAATATCTTTTATGCTGGAATTAAGGCTGAGGAGCTATTGGAAATCAGAAGTATCACTAGAATAGAGGAAGGTAGCCTCCCTTTTAAATATTTGGGGGTTCCTTTGGCTTCAGCAAGTAAATGCTACTCATTATTTCCCCCTTATTGATAAAATAGCTGGGTACATAAATGTTTGGGCAGGCTCTTCCCTGTCTTATGCTAGCAGAACAGAACTGATCAAATCAGTGCTACAAGGAGTGGAGTGTTTTTGGCTTGCAATTTTCCCTATTCCTGGTAACATCCTAGAAAAAATTATTAGGATGTGTAGAATATTTCTATAGAATGGTGAGAGTATGGGTATGAGGAAGGATCTTGTAACCTGGGCAGATTTGTGCAAACCAAAGTCTGAAGGAGATTTAGGCCTGGTTGACCTTAAAGCATGAAACAAGGCTCTCCTTACTAGAGTCCTTTGGAACATCCACATGAAGAAGGACTCTATATGGATACAGTGGGTTCAGCACTAGAAAGGATGACTCCCCTCTATAGAAAAGAATTCTAGAAATCAGGAATGATTTAACTGGCCAGTCTTCTTCCATTCAGCAAGCCAGGGATAGACTAATGGAATGGCAGGTCCAGGATGATCTGTGCATTAAGAAGGTCTATAACACAATCAGACAGAAAATAAATGTGGTCAGCTGGGCCTCATTGGTATGGAATGGCTACTGCCCCTCAAAGCACTCCTTCATTCTTTGGCTGGCCATTCAGAATAGGCTTTTCACTATGGATAGAATTCAACTGGAAGGGGAGGACAAGCTCTGCCCCCTATGTAAAGAGCAAGATGAAACCAGGGAGCATCTTTTCTTCTCATATAGGATCAGCAAGGAAACATAGGAATCTATCAAAGTATAACTTAGATGTAGAAGACAAATGACTACTATTGATAGTGTAATCAAGTGGACTCAGAAAGTAAAAGGAATTAGATCCCCAGCCATTTGAAAAAAAAATAGCCTTAGCCTGCACGGTGTATAATATTTGGATGGCTAGAAATGTTAAACTCTTTGATTAAGCTTCTGTTCAACCTACCAGTCTAGCCAAGAAGATTCAAGTAGTAATTTATAGAATTGTGTATGCTTTTTGCCCTAAGATTAGGCTCCTTTTGTAAGCTTTACTTGCTATACTTTTGGCTTCCTAGCATTTTAAATCTCCTGGGTATGCCCAGAGATCTTGTAAGCACTCCACTTAGTGATTAGGCTTCCTTTGTAAGCTTATTTTTGTTTTCTATATATGCCTTACTGTAAATCCCATGGATATGCCCAGTGATTTTTTGTACATGTTTTGATTAATAAAATCTTTATTTACTGACCAAAAAAAAAAGAATTATAGTAGTTCCTCGTGAAACCAGGGCTGATCACAAAGGAATCAAACCTCTTATTCCATTGCCAAGGTGATTGCTTCAGGCCATAGAGAGATTTCTTCAATTTGCACACTAACTCTCCCTACCTTATTTCCTCATAGCCTTTAGGTTGCCTCATGAAATGGTCTCATCGAGCTCTCCATGTATGAACGCTGTCTTCACATCCATTTGCTCAATTTCCTAATCAAATTGGACTACCAATGCTAACACTATCCATATTGTCTTGTACTTCACAACCGGTGAGAAGATTTCGGTGAAATCTATGCCTTCCTTTTATGTGAACCTTTTCGCCACCAGCCTGGCTTTATATCAGACTTCATCCCCTAGAGTATTCCCTTCTTTGATCTTGTAAAGCCATCTACAATCCACGACTCTCTATTTTTCTGGTTTGGGCACCAACTTCTAAGAGTTGTTCTTCATCAAAGAATCCATTTCTTCCTCCATAGCCAGCTGCCACTTTGACGAATCCTTACACTCCATGGTATCTATGTAAGTTTTTGGTTCAACCTCTCCTTATCTCAAAGGAGCTACTACATTAGCATTTGCAAACCCATATCTCAAAGGTGGTCTAACCACCCTCCTTCCCCGGTCTCTTGTGAGCTAGTAGTCATTTGCTGCATCAACCTCTTTTTGTTCAGCCTCTTCTTCAGTTTCTTGAGCTTGGCCTTCATCAAAGGGCTCTACCTGGTCCGAACCCTCTTACTTCCTCTGCTCTACTTGAACTGAGTTCTCCTTGATGCAATGCTCCACAACTTTCGGACTGGTTTGCTCACTAGCTCCTGCAGAGTTAGATTTCTCCAAGTAGGGACATAACAATTCATTGAAAATAACATCTCTACTTATAATCAGTTTCATGCCCTTCTTTTCTAAGGACCACAACCTATATCCCTTAACCCCATCACCATATCCTAGAAATACACATTTTCTAGATCTAGGGCTAAGTTTATCCTCATTTTGATGTGCATATACATCACACCCAAAAGTCCTAAGGTTGCTTAATTCAGGGGGTTTTCTACTACACATCTCCATGGGAGTCTTGAGCTCTAAAGCTCTAGAGGGTGATCTATTTACCAAGTATGCAGCTGTAGCCACAGCTTCTCCCCAAAAATGTTTTGGTAAACCGGATCCTATTAGCATGCACCTAACTTTTTCCATAAGGGTTCTATTCATCCTTTTAGTAACTCTATTTTACTGAGATGTTTTAACAACCATCTTATGTCTTAGAATGCCATTTAATTCACAGAATTTATCAAAATCCTTATTGTAAAATTCTAAGCCATTATCAGTTTGTAAAGCCTTAACTACCCTACTTGTTTGAGTTTCCAGCAATTTCCTCCACACAACAAATTTATTCAAGGCATCAGATTTATTCTTAAGCAAATAAACCCACACTCTTCTTGAATAATCATCAATTAAAGATAGAAAGTAAAAGTTACCTCCCTGTGTTGGTGTTCTTGCTGGTCCCCAAAGGTCTGAATGAATGTAGTCAAGGATCCTCTTAGACTTGTGTACTCCGGTGTTGAAGTTTACCCGGTGTTGCTTCCCCAGAATGCAACTCTCACAAAAATCTAGTTTCTCTACTTTGTCTCCACCAAGTAGACCTTCCTTGCTAAGAACTTATAGGCCCTTTTCGCTCATGTGTCCCAAGCGAGTGTGCCAAAAGGCTACCTTATCCATCTTAGCCATCAAGCTTGCTGCTTGATCATTGATTTTTGTTTCTCCGATCATCTCATAGAGTCCATCGTTTCTTACTGCCTTGATCACTACCAAAGATCCCTTAGCCACCTTGATCTTTCCTCCCTCTACTTTGCATGTATACCCCATGGAATCCAGCTGCCCCAATTAGATCAAATTACTTTTCAAATCTGGAAGTTACCTTACATTTCGTAGCAGCCTTGTGACTCCATCAAACATCCTCAATTGGATGTCTCCAATCCCTCTTACTTGGCAAGAATCATCATTCCCCAAGAAGACCCTTCCATCATTGATCTCCTTGAAATTCTTAAACTATTCCTTGTGAGGGCACATATGATAAGTGCACCCGGAATCAAGAATCCACTTTCCACTGCCTTGCCTCCTGCTCACATTTGAGCACACAACAAGAACATTATCTTGCTGTTCTCATTTGGTAACCGAAGTCTCTCCATTGTTGGTATGGCTTCTCCTCTCATCCAATATCCTCTTCTTGCAATCTTTCTTGAAATGACCCTCCTTGTTGCAGTAGAAGAATCTTCTTCCTCCTCTAAGTCTTGTCTTGGAATGAGACCTGACCTCTACCTCTTGATTTCTCCCGATAGTTGCCATGGTTGCTACTGCCATTCTGAGTTGCTGATCTTCTTCTTACAAACAGCCCACCACCACTTGATGTCTCCTTCATCTTGGCTTTGAAATCATGTGCTCTTATGGCATTGATCACAATCTCCTTTGTTAAAGAATCCTTTCCATACTCAATAGCATTAATCAAATTATCAAAGCAATCGGGAAGTGAATTAACAAAATAACAGCCAATTGTTCATCTGGAAAAGTAATGCTACAGTTATTCAAATCTTGAACTAGCTTGTTAAAGACATCAAGATTATCTTGCAACTCTTTACTAGAGTCCATTTTAAAAGTAAAGATTCTTTTAAGAAGATAAATCTTGTTAGGGAGAGTTTTAGTAAGAAACAACTCATTTAGTTTCTTCCATATGACAGTCGGATCCTCCGAGTCTCTGCACTCCATTGTGACACTATCCGATATGTGCAAGAAAATGGTGCTGTAAGCCATCTTCTTCATCTCAGTCTGTTGGTCCTTCGTGACACTTGCTGGAAAAGCCTCATCTTCTCCAAGAGCCAAGTCCACTTTTTGTTGCATTAGAGCCGCCTTGATTTTCTGCTTCCAAAAGGCAAAATCCCCCTTTCCATCAAACTTCTCAACACAGAAATTTGAAGCCATCTTTGCGAACAAAATTCTAGATTTATGCAATACCCTAAAATGTTTTCTTCAACCTCAAGAACACAGATCAAAGATGGATCTTAACACTATTCTTGAATCAACCTTCAAGAACACGATCGGATTTGGATCTTTACACCGTTCTTGAAACACCCAAGAAGTTGATCTTTGATTCTTGGAGTCTTGGCTCCGTCACCTTCTTGTTCTTGCTCTGATACCTAACTGTGCTAGCTCTGATACCACTGTTAGAAATCACCTTAGCAAGATTCCTAGGTGGTGATCTTCCAAACACCTAAGTCTAGAATGACTTGTAGAAAGAAATACAGCAATTGAACACAAGAACAGAAAATTAAAGAATGAAATAAGACAAGCAATTTGTTATCGAGGTTCGGCAATGTGCCTACGTCCCCGTGAGTTCCTCCGAACTCTCTGCACTAAATCAAATAGTTCTTACAAGTTACAGTAATCCCCTTCAAGAAACAACAAGTTCTTGAAGAAACCAAAAAAAGAAGTAAGGAAGAAGATAAGAACTAACAATGCTCACTATCTAATCTACTCTCTTCTTTACAACCAGCCTCACTTACAAAGAGTCCCTCTTGTGTTTATGTCTCTCACACAATTCTCTCTTGTAATACAATTGGTCTCAAAATGTGTCTTGTATTCTCTCTATTGTATGTATTTTATGTGAAAAATGAGGCTTGAGAACCCCTTTTATAGCCATCCACTTCTTGGACATTCTTGAGATTTAATCATCACCCTTTGATCTTGATCATCACTCTCTAAGAGGTGTTGTGCATTTTGACCTTGCACACACAGACTTAAGAGGATCTTTATGCATGCTGCCTATGAGTGCAGCAGTGTGCAGGGCACCTAGGTGCTCAACAGGGCACGCCTTGGTGCTGGGCAGAACATATTTCAGAAGCTCCTGGGCAATGCGGCGCTGGTGCGTTTCTGGAGGTGCGCACACTGGACAGTGAGGCACTGGTTACTGGGTACTGTGATGTCAGTGTAGTCCAAAGGCATGCACACTAGAGGGCATAGCGCTAGTGTGTGCGCGCTGCGGCGCACATTGGTGCTGCTTCCTTCTACTGCAGTGCGCACACCCTTCTGCCTATGTGTAGAAGTGCACACACTAGTGCGCATAGCCTTCCCCTACTCCAAAGTGATGCACACACCTGTGTGCAGTCTTCTAACTTGCTGAACTTTGATCTTCCAACTTTGGTTTAGACTTTAAACATCTTTGAACCATGTTTGGACATGTTTGAACCATAGACAAATACCAACAATCTTTTTTGGCTTCTATAAATGTCTTAGGTTCTATTTGAGACAAATAAGCTATATAATTGCAAATACTTCCAATAAAGGAACGAGTTCTTACCCCTTATAAAGGATCACTAATCACTTGATCAATCGGGTGATAATTTACATACCTCCAATCTTTGGGAAGACTATCCTCTTGTTGGCTTGTAGATGGTTGGTCCAATTTGAGAGTTTTCATCTCTTCATTTGTTTAAGGTGGACTCCTCTTTGGGTCAACAATGGGGGTAGGTGTTTTCGTTCTTGGAATAAAATCTGCATCATCATTGAAAAAAACTTCTCTACTATTAATTGGGTTAGACTCATCAAGAGTTACATGTACATATTCTTCTACCACTAGAGTTCTCTTGTTGAAGACTCTATAAGCCTTACTAGAGGTTAAATATCCTAAGAATATCCCTTCATCGGTCTTAGAGTCAAATTTACCCAAGTTAGTTTTATTGTTATTTAGGATGAAGTATTTACAACCAAATGTATGAAAATATGAGATGTTAGGCTTTCTACCTTTCCATAATTCATACGGAGTTTTGTCAAGCATTGGCCTAATTAAAATTCTATTCAAGAAGTGTTTACTGCTTCAGCCCAAAAGTATTTTAGTAATCTATTTTCACAAAGTATTGTTCTTGCAAATTCTTCTAGAACTCTATTTTTCCTCTCAACAACTCCATTTTGTTGAGGAGTTCTTGGAGTTGAAAAGTTGTGATCAATTCCATTTCCATCACAAAATTTTAAAAAACTTAGGTTTTCAAATTCTTTTCCATGATTACTTCTAATGCTTGAAATACAAATTCCTTTTTCATTTTGAACCTTTTGCAAAAGTTTTAAATCCTTTGAAAGCTTCATCCTTGTAAGCAATAAAGATAACAAAGGTATATCTTGAATAGTCATCAACAATAACAAGAGCATATTGATGGCCACCTAGACTAATGGTACTTATTGGACCAAATAAGTCCGTATACAAAAGTTTCAACGGTCTAGTAATTGAGACTACATTCTTTGATTTAAAAGAAATCCTAGTTTGTTTTCCCATTTGACAAGCACTACATACTTTGTCTTTTTCAAAATTTATTTTGGGAAGACCAATGACTAAATCCTTTCTTGAAATGATTTTAAGCAAATTCATGTTTACATGACCAAGCCTTCTATGCCATAGCCATGATTTTTCATTAAATGTGGGAAGACATTTTTCATTTTCGGAATGCAATGATTTTAAATCAACTATATAGACATTTTCATGTCTATGGCCAACAAACTTGATCTTGTTACTCTTGACATCTATAACTAGACAATGAGAGGTTTCAAATATGACTTTGTTACCTTTGTAACAAAGTTGACTAATACTTAGTAAATTTAGCTTAAGGCCTTGTACTAGCAATACATTATCTATGGTTGAGAAATCATTACCAACTTTTCCATGCCCGATGATTTTTATTTTTGGGTTGTCCCCAATGGTGACAAGTCTGCCATCTCTTAGAGCTAGCTCCTTGAATACACTTTTATCACCGGTCATATGTTTTGAGCATCCACTATAAAAGTACCAACAGTTACCTTTTTCTTTGGTGTGGAGACATATCTACATCACACAAGGATACACAATTGCATTTTTAGGTACCCAAAATTTCTTGGGTCCTTTGGGGTTAGTCCTTGAAAATACAGTTCTTTTTGGGACCCATACTTTCTTAACAACATATGGTGTTCCATAGACATGTTGATAATGCATAATCCTAGGACAATAGTTATTGAAATTTCTAGGATGACTTAGTTGTGCATGCCTATAATTCTTAGGATAGGAGTTTCTAGGATACATGTTTCTAATGTGAGGAATAGACATGTCATTTCTACGAAATGTATGATCATGACATCTTGGATACATGCTTGCATTATTATGAGTATGCATATTATTTCTAGAATAACCATGATAGTAATTCCTAGGATATGCTTGTGCAGTGTGCAAGTCTTGAGTATACATGTTATTTGTAAGATGCATATGATGATTACTCCTAGGATGTGTATAAGCATTTCTTGAATGAGCATACATATAAGTATGAGTATTTCTAGACTTACTGGAACTTATTGAGGGAATGATTTTGACCTTGCTAGTAGTCTTTGAAGTAGAGGTTTCATTCACACATGATGCTTTCATGAATAAGCTCTCTTTTGATTTTTGCTTACCTAATGGAGAATATCCTAACCCGGATTTTCCTCCACTTAATCTTTGGTAAGAAAGCACTTCATCAAGCTTTTCTTTTCCAAGCATGAGTCTAGATATTATACCATTCAATTCTAATGTCTTCTTCTTTAAGTTTTCATTTTCATTTTTAAGGAAATCTTGAGAAGAATCATAAAGCAATGAAGATAGTTTATCTTTTTCTTCTCTTAGACTTATCATATCTTTAGAAAGAGATGACACCTCTTTCTTAAGAGTAGAGTTCCTAGAATTGAATTTCTTCAATTCTTCATGCATTTCATTTATAACTTCTATCAACTCTTAACTACTACTGACAATGCTATTTTTTTAAGAGGGAGAAGATAATACCTCATTTTCATCATTGATTTCCATAAGACATAGGTTGACAATTTCCTCATATCCGATTTTTTTATCCGATGAGTCTTCTTCTTCGTCATCACTCCAAGTGGTTGCTATCATAGCTTTCTTCTTGAAGGTCCTATATGGTTTGCTTGTAACTATAAAATCAGCCTTGATGTGACCGGGCTTCTTGCATCCATAACACACAAGTGGTTCCCTTTTTGAAGTGGGATCATTTGTGTAAGGTTTCTTGCTTTTCTTCAAGAATCTATAAAACCATTTGGTGATTAAAGCCATCTCACCATCTTCTTCGCTGCTCTCCTTCTCTTCTTTCGATTTTTCTTCTTTATTGCTTGTTGAGGCTTTAAGAGTAATCACCTTTTTCTTCCTTTCATCATCATTGACAATAGGATTCATTTCTTCCAACTCATATGTCAACAATGAACCTAGAAGTGTCTCAATATCAAGTTTGTCGAGATCTTTGGCCTCCTGAATGGCTGTCTTCTTTGGTTTGCAAGTAGGTGGCTGAGACCTTAGGATTTCTCTTGTTAGTTCAAACTCCTCAATGTTCCTACCAAGAAGCTTCAAACCATTAACAATAGTTGTGAAACGTGAGTGCACTTGAGAAATTGTTTCCTTAGGAGACATTTTAAAATATTCGTATTCGAATACTAGCATATAGATTTTTGATTTCTTAACCTCACTAGTTCCTTCATATGTAACTTGCAGTTTATCCCAAATCTCCTTAGCTAAAACACATGCAAAAATTTTATTATATTCAGATATATCTAAAGCACAATGTAAAATACTTATGGCTTTACTATTGAGAGACATCATTCTACAATCCTTATCATTGAACTCAGTTTTGAGTTTAGGCATTGTATGATTGATTTCTTCAATAGTTATTTCCTTTGTTGGAATTCTAGGTCCTTCCTCAATGACTCTCCATAGATTATAATCTTGTCCTTCGACAAAGATTTTCATCCTGTTTTTCCAATAGTTATAGTTAGAGACATTGAACAAGGGAGGCCTAGTATAGGAATGTCCCTCAGAATAGCTATTTGCTGCCATCGGATCAACTCAAGGATATTAAGCCTAAATTTGAGAATGAGGTTCTGATACCAATTGTAGACTGAGGTTTCAACCCAAGAGGGGGGTGAATTGGGTTTTTAAAAACTTTCGCTAATTAATCTCAAGTTTATAAAAACAGATAAATCCACAAGCTTGTAAACAAGTAATGTGTTGTAAACAAAAGAGTTTAAGGAATAGAAGATGCAAACACAGTTTATAGTGGTTCGGCAATATCGGATTCATTCCGACCCTACATCCACTCTCTTCAAGGAATCTCCTTGAAGCAATCCACTAAAACTCTTAGCCGTGCAACTTCATAGGTGTTGCACAAACCTAACAAACAGTCCCTTCCTCTTGAAAGCTTATCCCTTCCTCTCGGAAGCTAATCTCTTCCTTTCATAAGCTAATCTTTTTACAATAAATGTGTTGCTGTAAAGTAAATAGTAGAGAGATAGCAATGAAAGCTTATACAACTGAATAATATCTCTCTTTCAAGGTAAAGCTTGAAAAATGGCTTAACAATAAATATTTCAAAGCTTTTGTGTATTACTGAGTAAAAACTTGATTGAATGTGTAATCTCCTATTTTTAAATGCTCATCGGAGTGGGTTTATATAACCTTGAATTAATATGGCCGTTTTGTACTGACTTGGAATGTTTTGGTACATTTTATGCTGAAGTCTCGCGTCTCAATGATCATATTTTTTTGAATTACCAGTCGACTGGGTCTGGTGAAAAGTCTCACCTTTAAGGTTTTCAAGAGTACCAGTCGACTGGGGACAATTTATCCAAAACACCAGTTGACTAGTATGAAGCATCTAGTCGACTGGAGACACACGTCCAAAACTCCAGTCTTCTGGTATAAGTACCCAGTCAACTGGGTTGCCTTTCAGCCTAATTTTCATTCTTTGAAATGTTTTTTACTTATAAACATTTGAATGAATAGTTTTGTTAAAATACTTTTTCAAAAGGAGCCATTGGACAAGCTTGTTACCTGAACCGGTGAGATTTACAGCTTGATTCTATACCTTGTACCTATATTAGATCTTCCATCTTGACTTGGTATTTGATTCGGGCTGAGTTCTTGCACCTTGATGCTTGGCTGTATGTTTTTATCACTTGCTACACTGAGATAGCACTGTTGGTACATTTAAAGTTGTGTTTTGTCATTATTAAAATTTAGATGAGGTTCAACACATATAATGATTAATTAAGTTTCACTGATCATTTATCTTTAGTCATAAGAACCATTCACAATAGTCACTAAAGATATTTTCATTTCGTCACATAAATATTAAATAAGTTTATGTGTCAATTTATCATTTATCACAAAAATCACTCACAATAGTAAAAAAAAAAAAAAGGCACTTAATGATGCATGATCTTTTGTCACTAATATTACCGTGTTGTGACAATTGCTATTTTGTCAATAAAAAGTGTTATCAATTTTTCCTTGGCATTAAAAATTTTGTCAACAAAATCAACATGGTTGTCGCTAATGTTTCTCACATGATCAGTAAAGTCAATTTTTAGTGACGAATTTAAGATATTTACTGACAAAACTTTGGCATATTTTGTGATGCACATAGTATCACTAAAGGACTATTTTTGTGATGGTCATCATTTCGTCATCTGTCTAAATTTAACTTAAATATATAGTGACGATTTGGGATAATCAATGACGACATTGTATTAGATGTACTGATGACATTGTATTAGATGTACTAACGAATAAAGCGTGACAAAAATATCCTCCCTTTGGCGACATGTAATATTCGTCCTCTATAGTGAAATATTGCTGTCTATTTTGTGATGCATCGAGATCGTCAGTGACGCCATTTGATTAGCTTTTGTGTCTCTTTTTGTGTCACTAATTAATTAATCATTCTGTGACACAAAGTGTTTCGTCACTTATAGTAAACCTTTGCTATGATTTTGTGACGAAGACAAGTATATAATGACAAAATTTCATTAGTATTGGTGACGCAACATTGCATCACAAAACAATTTTTCATTTGGCGGTGATAATTAAATTGGTCACTTATACTTAACAATTAGTGACGACAATAATGAATTGTAGTTAATACTTTTAGTGAACCCAAATGCTTTCATGACAAAATTAGTAATTTTTTGTGACGTTTTTGTGCGCCACTAAATATTTATTTTGTTGTAGTGTATATACTTTCAAGCAAAACTTTCATATTCAGAGAACAGTTTTCTTAAACAGTCTTTTCTAGTGTGCAATGGATTATATGATCCTTGTAAATGCACATCTAAACTGACTGGCTCTACTCTTTAAAGGAAAATTTTGTTTTAGTGTGATCACAGAAGTTGTAGCTCAAACAGTATGTTTTCATGACAGTTACCTTACTCTTTCCTCTCTTTTTCTTACAGTGATCTAAAAGCTTCACCAACATAACGCATGTTATAGAGTTACTTTTTAATACACAGTTGCAACCAAATTGCGTCATTCAGAAAGCAAGATAATTCTGTCTCAATTATTAATGATCATAAAAGCTAGCAAAGGAAAATACTACAAAGCATTGTCAATATATTATTAGAAACAATAGTCAAAACCAAAATCTGAAAAGAAATCTGATACTTCTTTGAAAGATCCATTGAATAGAGTCATTAACTTCCGTGTGACTTTGGGTTTCACTCTAACTACCAAATGTTTGAGGCACATTACTCTATGTTCTTGAATTGAATTAAGTTGGATTCTTAGGGTTCATTATACTTGCTAAGTTGAATGTAATTAAAAGAGACGTATTACTTACACTCATAATATAATGTTTGATTGGGACAAGTGCACATGAGAAAAATCATAATTTAGGTAATCTAATTTTAAATGGGTAGGTTATGAACAAAGGGTAAAAGATCAGGGAAAGAGATCCGAGAAGATTATTCATTGCCAACAAAATCTAACTGAATTCTAAGAAAACAAAATGAAAGATTCTATTACTAATTTTAGCTAAAGTTGACTAAAAAGTTCCATGTCAGTTTAATTTTATTTCAAATCAACCACTGCTTCCATTTTTTTCTGCACAAAAGGACTCAATATCAAACAAAAAGACTCATAGTTTGCCTAAATCTAAAAAAAAAGAAAATTAACTATCAGTAAGTCTTATGATCATGCACCAATTTCAAAGCTCTGCGTGTCAGAGATACCATACAACAATTGAATAAACGAATATTATTGTAAATTTTAGAAGTTCAACAATTAAAGTTGATAGAAATATGAACACAAAATGAAGATAAGAGATATGATGGAGAAATAAAATGCATTTTCTAATTCCTTTTTGCCCTTTACTTTGAAGAATAAAAAATTGGTGGCAGAAGAAAAGGCAACGAGTGAGAGAATAATAAGGGACCAAAAGGAAGGGAGAAACAAGGGAATGAAAGGAAAAAGAGTATAGAAACTTGAATCAATTAATTAGAAAATTTACGAGGAAAAAAACTATTCATATATTGACGAAAAATCAAGGTATGAAGATTAAATTGTTCATTTTAATTAGCATATATTTAAAATTCTATTATACTTTAGAAACAAAAGAAATGATTGAGAAAATTTCAAAAAAAATTCTACCTGATGAAAATAAAGTTTGAATAGAACACCACCATGAAAACTTAATATGCCTAAAATAACAATCAAAATCAAAATTAGTTTAAAATTTATGAGACAAAATATTTCACAATGATATCGATACAAAACTAAAATTGCTTTAGTTTTATTTTCACTAACTTGGACCAATCAATCAATAAAACATAAAAAAAAAAAAAGGAAAGATCATCTAAGAACCTAAATACAACTTTAATAAGAAATTTATAAGAATCTAATGAGTATAATGTGAAATATCAAATTTGAAAAAAAAATTAAAGAAAACTAGTTGAATCTATGAAACAAAAATCAGGCTAGCCATCACCTAACCTCACGCTTCAATAAATGTTGATAGTTACAAAAACTGTAACTATCAATTTGATTATTATATTAAAAAGGTCAAATAATGGTTATTAAAAAACCTTGAATAATTCTGAGGAATTTAAAAACTTTTCTAACAATCACCATAAGTTTTAAAATTTCTAAACTCAAAGCGAACAAAACAAAATAAAATATTGAAAGTATATAAGGGCAACTCTAGTACTATGCAATAAGTGCAAGAGTCTTCAAAACTTGAGCCTACGCTTAGTGTTGATAGCATTTATCTGAGGGAACCGTAATGGACTATGCCTTGAATTAGGTCCCTTGATCAAGCTTCAACAAGTCACACACACAGTACTTGATATAGGGTCAGGTTCACGGGTTAACGCTATTAATGGCCATGCGCTCTTATCTTGATTCTCATGAGAGCCTATAGGGAATTGCCCAATCCCATAGTTGCGACCTTACAACAACTCTCACTTAGGTGAGTCTCCAAATGTACGTGTGACAAGTACCTTGTGGCAATATCCGCCTCGGTCTCATTAATGGTAAATACCAATCATGAACATCACACTAACAAACACTATCATCTTAGGGGTGGGAAGGAGATGTTCTCATAAAGAATGCTCCTTAAAAGTAGTGCTAATAATGCACGCGTTGTAGGTTATTTCTACCCATTGAACCTTCTTAATGGGATCTCCAATCACAAAGGTTGGGTTACTCCTGTTGGTGACTCCCTGTGAGATCTCCATTCGCTCTATCTTAGAACACGGACCAAGGAGACAATTTTTCAGATTCTTTTATTTTCTAATTTCTACATATGTGTTTTTGAGAAACCTTGATTGGGTCGGTTCACCCTCGTTTCCTAGTGAATGTGCACATTGTAGGAGGCAAAGCTACGAGTACCTGGATTTTATCTTGGAGTCGATCTTAGCAATTTATACCTGCACGTAGGTAGTGTCGGCCCAGCAGAGTGTTTTCATTGTTGGTGTTCTTTTCGATCTCTACACATTTCACTGCTCCACCGGAAATTCCTTCTGCCCCTATCGTACTCCAGGGGTTTAGGGTTTAGGGGTTATAGGTTAGGGTTTAGGGGTTAGGGGGTTAGGGTTTAGGGTTTAAGGTTTTAGGGTTTTAGGGTTCAGTCTTCATAAATCGACAGTACTGTTTTAAAGAGTTAATGAAATGTTTAAACATAAGCTAAGTGAAACACCCAAAAAAATGGTTTATGAAAAGAATCAAAAGTTGAATGATAGTTTCTAAGAAAACCATTTTGTAAACCAAAAGCCAAAACAACTTATAGGAAAAACAATACCTAAGTCTAACCTCCAACAACTATAGTTCAATTGTTACAATTAATAAATAGAAAAAAAAAACGAAGTTTTTACAATCCCCCTATATTTAAATAGATAATATACTTCAAGAAAAACACCACCAATCAAAATTTATAACAGCTTCTTGTTAGCCATTCCACTGCCATAATTAATTCAGCCTGAACCGCAATCTTTAGTAATGGACCAATTATCAATGCCAACTATACAACCGAAAGAAAACCTCAAAATCTCAAATCTCAATCAAAGCATAACCACCATTATCTCTAAACACATAAACTTGTTAGTTTAATCCTAAATGTCGAACAACCATAAAATCTAAATGCATAAATCATTATCTCTCAAGAATCAACAACGAAAGTTTTATGAAAGTAGTAATTTAAGGAGGGAAATCATACCTCGTTAATAGATCGATATCAAAGGTGAAGAACTGAGGAGATCGTACTCCTCTTAATCCCTAATAAAGGGGTCTCTATACTAAATCAAGATGAAAAACTGCAAGCAACTGTCAATTTAACAATTAAACACTAAATAAACAATTCAAGAATAAGTTGGTTTCCCATTGTTTGAATGGCTTCTTGAACAGTAAATAAGAAAAGAAAAAAAAGTAAGGTCAAATAGAGTTTGCTTCCTTAATTATACTCACAATTCAAATGCCAAAACTTTATTATACATATTCTTAATCACTTTTATGTTTTATCTTCAAAAAATTTCACCTTTCCCTATTATACACACAATTCACTACACAGACCATAAGCAATATGATATCATGACTTTTGATACCAGACAATTAAAACTGACATAAACCCACAACCTAGACCTTGTATCTTTTTCAAAAGAGCCTTTAAAATTGGTAACACCATTGATTCTCTGTCTCCATCCATGGCCACATAATACACGTTTCTATCACTGATTATCATTTCTTAAGTTTTGGGGCCAATTTTGGTGTTAATGAACCACTTTACGTATGAACCATTTGCCGACGGTATCACCCCATGTCCCTACCATGTAATATTTTGCTAATACGTAATGCAATGACAATAGGCTAAGCAAAAATCACAATCTTTAAGAGAGAAGAAGGTGATCTAACCTTGGAAGGTAATTTGAACTTTCCTAATTGCCTTGAAGAACACTATATTTTATGTCTGTCCTTAGTATGCTGAGTAGCAAAAATTTGTGGAGATAATATTTTATGTCCGTCCTTACCCCATAAAATTTGGAATAATATTACCACTAATAAAAAATGAGTGGTGAAAAAAATCAATCTGATGATTCTTTGTTATACAGTAATGTAGAGAAAAATTAAAGCAATTATCTAGATTAAAATATAAATTGGAAACAATTTAAATTATAAGAATATAAAAAACACAATAAATTATCAAGATTCTCACATGATTCATATCAATTCAACATTATTTTTATTTATAAAAAAACTAATCAATCACCACAACAGCAACGACAAAGCAATTCCGATTAAAAATTGAAATCAATTAAAAACCCAATAAGGTAATAACTCTAAAGGATTTCGCAGAGTCGGTAATTGCAGATAGAAGAAATGACCTGAACATATAGGAAAAAAAACTGAAAGTGTTACTATGGCGAAAAAGAGAAAATACCAACGATTTTTGCCAAGAGTTCACACCTATAAACCAGTTCAGTGAGGAAAACCCCAAGGAACAACAAAAATAAGTACAAACACCATAAAAAAAAAATTGTTTATTAATATAAATAGTAGAACATATACATATAAGTATATCCATATATGTCACTGTCGAGTCCTTAGGTTTGAGCAAGCAGAAAATTTGTTCAACAGAATATAAGAAAATGGCTTGAGCGAACAAAGAAAAGAAGAAGAATGAGAAAGAGAGAAAAACATAGAACTAACATTAATTTGCTATAATTGTTGGCTACACCCAAAACGTAACGGTCTCAATAACTGCCCAGTATATTCTCCGATCCAAAAAATGTGTTTCCTTCAGATAAAAAAAAAAGGAAGATTCGTAGCAAAGAGAGAGGCATAAAGACAGATATAGAGAGAGAAGCAGATAGATTTTCAGGAGAAATAAGGTTTTTATTTATATGAACAGAAATTAAGGCTTTGTTGTTAGGATTTTGGCTCGTTTCCCACAAAGAAGACTTCATATTGGTTTGAGAAAAGTTGTTTCCTATTTTGTAGTTGTTTGTTCTAGTAGGAATAATAGTAATTTCCTATTAGATTATTGATTGTACAAGTAGTAGTAGTCTACTATGATGTTGTTGTTTTCCTAATTGTATTGAGAAAATATACTTTATATAAAGGGGTCCAGAGAAGATTTTAGATACACTCACATATACATTATAAACTAGAAGGGTTTACTACTAGACTTAGGATGAGAGCTTTGGCTGTAATGAGGTTTTGGGTTGTCAATTAAAGAGGGCATTTACAACTAGAGATAGCTTAAGAGTTTTTTTTGTATTGTGACTTTGGGATGAGAGTTTGACAACTCTGCTTTTCCCAAAGTTGTAGTTCAAGATTAATAAAATAGTGGAGTTGTTGGTGGATGTAGGCAAAGAGGTTACAAAACCACATTAATTATTGGTGTTCTTGGTCTTTGTTTATTTTGCTTATTTAATTGTTGTGGCTGTGTTTTTTGCCTAAATTTTGAGTAGATGGATTTTAGAGGTAAAATCCTAACAAGTGGTATCAGAGTTGTAGTTCTTATGAAAAAAATACAAGAAATAGGCATGATTAATATTGAGTTATTTGATGAATTGAAGATGGAAGAAGGTATGATGAATATTTGCTTTTTGAATTTCATTATGACTAATTTGTTATGTAGTATATTAATACAGATGAAGTACTTACAATCAGAAAGAGATGACATAGTCACGATATTAATGGTGGGCAAGGAAGTTTGGATGGATGAGGAGGTTTCTGCAGTACCTCCAGAGAGAGATA
Source organism: Bretschneidera sinensis (assembly GCA_023935145.1). Lineage (NCBI taxonomy): Eukaryota > Viridiplantae > Streptophyta > Magnoliopsida > Brassicales > Akaniaceae > Bretschneidera > Bretschneidera sinensis. The sequence goes on along the minus strand of CM043697.1, from coordinate 98,409,585 downwards.
AGTTGAAGAGGCCAAGTGTGTTCGAAGATGAATAATTGTTTGTTATTATATAAAGAGAAGAGCCAGACAAAGTGAGTGAGTATAGCATTTCATGGAAGGTGGAGGAAAGATCAAGATCCAAGTCTCTAGATTTTTCAAATAAAGAGTGCATCTACAATGAGGAAGATGAAGACGCACAATTGCAAAGGAAGGCCATTGTGGAGGTCTCAGAGGAGTTGAGTAGAATGAAGCAGAGTGATAATGGAAAGGCAAATAAGGATGATGAGATGCATGTTCTTGATGCTTCAAAGGTAGTGATGATAAATACCGTGAACAAAGAAAGCTTATACGTGTTGAAAGAGAGGATGATTGCTTCGAAGAGTAAGTGGATGAGATGTGAAGACCAAAATGAACACTTGCACCAACCAAAGAAGAAAGCCAAATTTAATGATGAGGTGAAGAATTTGAGCCAATGAGGAGATTTGTTAGGATTTTGGCTTAATTCTCATAAAGAAGACTTCTAATTGGTTTGAGAAAAGCTGTTTCTTATTTTGTAGTTGCTTGTTCTAGTAGGAATAATAGTAATTTTATATTAAATTATTGGTTCCAAGGAATATTTGACGCACACTCATAATTCCATATACATTGTAAACTAGAGGGGTTTACTACTAGAGCTAGGATGAAAGCTTTGGGTGTATTGGAGTTTTGGGTTATCAAGTAGAGAGTGCACTTACAACTAGCGCTAGGTTAAGAGCTTTTGTGTATTGTGACTTTGGCGTGAGAGTTTGACAACTTTGCTCTTCCTAAAGTTATAGTTAAAAATTAATAAAATAGTAGAGTTGTTGGTGAATGTAGGAAAAGAGATTGTCGAACCATATTAATTATTGGTGTTCTTACTATTTATTTGTTTTGCCTATTTAATTATTGTGGTTGTGTTTTTTGCCTAAATTTTGAGTGTGTGGATTTTAGAAGTAAAATCCCAACATTTGTTTGGTGTTGCAATATATGAAAATTTTCATAGTTAAGAGTAGGAAATCGAAAATCAAGTGCTTGCTGTTAGGGTTTGATTGTATACATGTATATAAACACGACATAGTGCTTTAAAAAGAGGGAGGGAAATAGAAAATTACATTTATTTCATCTTGAGAAAAGGAAGAAGAAGCTTTGAAGGAATTGCAAAAGCTAAGGAGAGAAATGTAGAAAGGAAGGGGGAAGAGAAAAGATGCATTTATTTCTCATTTTTTAAATTTTTTTCATCTTTTTTGCTTTAACGGCTAAGTATTTTTTTTTCCAGTAAATGACTATCTTAAAATTAAAAATAATTTATTTATTACTCTCGTCCTTCTCAACAACAATTAAGATAATTGATTTATTGCTTGGTTATTTTGGTTTTTAAATTCACCTTTTCCCCTTTTCTCTTTTTTTTTCCTCATTTAATCAATTTTCTGCTACTGTCTTTGTTGACTGCAATTTTATATAATTGACTTATAGCATGATTAAGGTACTTTTAAAATTCAATTTTTAACTTTTCTCTCTTAATTTTTTTTTCTTTTTACTTTTCATGTGTTTTTTCATCATTCGATTCCAAACTTTTATTGTAATTTTTTTAGCAATTGGCTTGAATTTAAATATTTCTAGGTGCTATCTGTCTAGCTATGTTTCATCGCTTTTTAATCATTTCATTATCAATATTCTGTTTAATTTTTATTTTTCAATTCTTTGTTAAATATGCAATTTGGTTGAGTACTTTTTTTAATGGTAATGGGGCAGAGGGATTTTATATGGTCAAGATAGGGGTTTTTTTTGGTGTTGTATGTCTTAAATTTAGTTAGGTTGGTGTTGTATGTCTTAAATTTAGTTAGGGTTTGTTTGTTTGGTTCACAAATAGGATTATACTGGGATATAATTATAATTAACATGGGATATGATAAAGTGATTAAAGAAATACTATTTTAATTTTATATTTAGTTCATGTGATTGTTAGATTGAGACTAAAATGAAATAAAAAAATTTAAATACCAAAATACCTTAGTACTATTCATCATCCTTAATAATCTCTAATTTCTTCACATACCCTAAAATTTAATTATTTTATAAAAAAATTTATATTCACATAATTGAAATATAATGTATTCTACTCTTGCATAATTGTACTTTCAAAACCTACAAAAATCTTCTCGTTACAAATACCTCACTATCGTCAGAATCATGTTATTTAACCATAAAAAAATTGGTCCAAAAAGCATTCCACATCAGCGTAAATTTCTTAAAACCCAAAATACCCTTACATATAATATATTTCTTATCTTTAAACGCAAAATACCCTTACATATAATATATTTCTTATTCAATTTTTTCTCACCACCACCACATCTCTCTCTTCACCTCCATGTAAAGCACTCTAAATTTTTTCTTTTCTTCTCTCTCTTTTTCCAAGCCTTAAAATTTCTTAAGGAACTACTAGATGGGCTGATTAATCCTAGGTTATAATATATGTATTATTTTCTAAAGCATTCAAAGATGAGTCCAAGTCCTACTCAAAGTCACGATTCCAGCATTTCACTCATCTCCATGTTTGCGCTGCAATGTTATGGTTATGTTCTAAGACAAAACCAAAGGCTTTCATTTTCTTTCTACCATGAATTATCAATTATTTTCTTAGTTAGTCAAGATGGTCAAACAAAAATAAAATAAAATCATTTACCCTTTTTATGGACAAGACAAGAATTGTCTTATTTGTCAAAATTAATTGCGAACTAAAAAATAAATATAGGTTAAATTTTCATCAGTTGCATCACTAGTATATATTTAAACTGTAATTTCTGGATTTTTACTGAAAGGCCTGTAATCACTAAAGACCAACTAAATCCTAAAACAGTGAACCTGTAATATAATGCCAAGTTTTGATTTGGATTTTGTTTCATACCGGGTTTAAGATTTCTTGCCTAAATCTTAAATTTTTGTTTTAAATATTGAAATTAACAAATGGATTTCAATTTTCCAAACCTAGAAGCTATTGCCCAAGGATCAATTCCACTAATGGCGCCCTCAATTATGGGTTCTATGTTCAGTTTTGATCTAATACAAACGGGTTGTGAATTAGATTAGACCTCTTTTACGCTTCTTATTATGAATCTTCCAATATGTAGACTAAGGTCCAAACCCAAAAGAAGGTGAATTGGGTTTTTAAAACTTTGTGCGGAATAAACAAATTTTAAATATTTTTCAAGAACAAACAAGAGTAAGTGTAATAGGAATGAAAGTAAAGAGATAAGGAAGAGAATATGCAAACCCTATTATAGTGGTTTGGCAATATCGGATTTCTCTGACCCTATGTCCACTCTCTCTAAAAAAAACCTATTTGAAGCAATCTACTAACAATTTAAGCAACTTCACGGGTGTTGCCCAAACCGTACACGATCTCTTCCGTTTAAGAAAGTCCTTTACAAGAAGTGTTTAACTCCTAAACACTCTAAAAGTTACACAAACTCTTCATCTTTACAATGATTGAGAATTTAATGAATAAAAACAAGAGAGACTTTGTAGTTAAGGTTCTTACAAAGAAAAATGTATCTCTCTTAGAAGTATAAAGTTTTTAAGAATGACTCATAAAAGTTATTTAAATCTTTGAATAATATGAAGTGAGAAGATGAAGATTGAGAAGATGAATATTAATTACACAAGAGTTGTTTCAATCTCTCATTTATGATGGGTTTTTTTTATAGTTAAAAAGCCTACTAGCTGTTATTCACTTAAAAATCCAGTTTGGGAGTGGTTTGGTGCATTTATTGCATTGAATAAAGCTTCAGATATGAAATATTATCGTTATTTTTGAATGTTTAGTCGATTGAATGGACATTCGAAATTCAAATATGTGTCAGGTATTTAATTCAATTGACAAGATTAATTTGTTCAGTCGACTGAATCAGAAGGTAAAAGTTTTTGTTCTTCATTCAATCGACTAAATAAAATCATTCGGTCAACTAGACTCATTCAGTCAATTGAATAACTTATTCAGTCGACTGAATAAAACCATTTAGTCAACTAGATGACTTGTGACACTGAAAATTGTTTTTAGTTCTGTTTTAAAGAAGTAGGTTCAGTCAAAACGGTTTTGTTAAAACATTTTGTATGTAGAATGAGTCATTTTTAAAGCTAGGTATTTGTATGTAGAGAATTAAAACTGTAATTTGATTACCTTTGAACCTATTATATGTCTTCAGATTTCTTTCAGTATCTCTCTACCATATGTCTTTGTGAGTTTTGTGACCTGTCTTTGATTTGAGTGCTATTGAAACTTAAACACGTAGACAATAAATTGTTAGCACAATTTAAATAATATTTTTTTATTATTAAATCAAATAAGGGTCAACAATCTCCTCTTTTTCAATGATGACAAAACTATTATGAGAAAAACCGATTTTAAAAACTAAGTGTTAGAATTTTGCATAAAAATGGATTGAGTTTCTCTGTTTTTAGGATAAAGATCTCCTGCAAGTTTCAAAGACAAACAAGCAATAAAGATATAGGACAAGTAAGGAGCAAAGCTCCCCTATAATCTATGCATTTATACATAGTTTTCCTTTTTCTCATTTTTCTCCCCCGTCTTGTCAACATCACAAAAGGGAGTTTAAATCAGAAAAATAGTAAATCCATCACCACCGATAGAAATATACAGAGAGTATAAACTTGCATACTAAAAATTGGCTCAAAATGGACATGGTAAGATCTTCTGAAAAGAATCAGAAATATGAAAAACTAGTTGAAAAGAGACAACTAGAAACTAAGAAAATATTCTAATAAGAGATTAAAATAAAGCATACTTCGATAAAAGCTAAGATTCCCATGAATCTAGCAAAATATACAAACATCATAGTAAAGCTGTTATGAGCCAAAACATACTAAAAGTGCAGGAAAAAAATGAGATGCAATTTGCTAAAGTCTTGAAGTTCCAAAAACATAAAGATACAACAGATAGAGAATCAATGAGCCCAATCTGGAGATGGAGAAGGGGAGCTAGGTGCACGAAAATAGTTCTGAATCTCTCTAAGTTCATCGCAAAGGACCATATTTTTATCTCTAAGCTCATCCATAGCATTTTGAGAATCAATGCGGAAAGTTGTGAGATCATCGAAGACAACACTTAATCCAGTCCTCAAATCTGTAAGCTTGGCATCAATGGCTTGTTACATGTTGGCCATACTGACCTAAAGGCCTGCCAAAGCCTCAAGGATCACATCTTGAGAGCCTCTTGAAACTTCTGAATCAGTTGTCCTCTACTAAGTCCTCCTAAGAACCTCGGGTGTTGGTGCTGCTTCACCAAGGACTTCATTTCCTATCATATTATTTTTCCCAAGCTTAGAGACAACCACATTGTCTCTAATCAAGAGCTCCATCTTCTTGAGAGATGAATCATTGATCAAGTTAGTGGACTTTAATTCCTTAAACTCATTCTTAGGAAGAGGTACCTCATAGTAATTAAAGATTAAAGTAATGATCATGCCAAAAGGTAAAAGACCAATATTACTATCATGCCTAGAGATCATGTTACTTATGATTAAAGGATAGAGGTCATAAGGGGTCCCAGTTATGAGACAATATATGAGAACAATGTCTATTTTAGAGGGGCTAGTCGTACTGCTTATTCTAGGATTTAAGGTCCAATTGACTACTAGGTTTAGCATCTTAGAGTATAAAGGAATGTCCGGGTAAGTTTTGTATGTTTGGATCTCATAAACGTAAGACCTATTGCTCTTGACAACCTTGTAAGCCTCTTGATAATCAAAATCAGTGTGCCACCCATCTCTTATCCACTTAATTCCTTCTGTAAGCAATTTTAAGATTTTAAAGAGAACACCAGGAGATACAAAGAGCTCCCTTCCCATAACCATAGTTGAAAATTTAAGAGAGTGGGATGATGACTGTGTAAAGTTAGAGTAAAACTGATGTGTGAACCTAGGATAGAATCCTTTGCTAATGGTCACTAGATCAGTCCATCCTAGAATCCTTCGTTAATGGTCACTAGATCAGTCCACCCTAAACGGTCAAACAAGGGCCTAAAGGTAAATTTTCTTAACCTAAGTATAGAAAAATCAATTGGTCTACCGGGCATGTGTCTTAAACTTTATGGCAAATTCATACCTTGGTTTAGCTTCCTTATTTATGAAATTTACAGCATCAAAATCATCCTATGAAGGGTTGCTGCCTTTTCCCCATTTTCTCTTGCCCTTCTCCTTTTGAAAAGGTGACTTCTTTCTTGCTAGGGCCTTGACACTCTTGGGTCGACTTTCCATTGAAGAAACATGAGAGGAATAGAAAAGTCGCACATGTTTAGATAGGAAAGCTTGGATTTTGGGAGGATAGGGTTTTGAATTTAGAGAGAGATACCTAGGTTAGGATTTTTTAAATTTGGGAGAGACAAATTTTGAAGAAATTAGGAGGTTTAAGAGATTTGGTTACTAATTTAAGGTTTAAACCTTGATCGAAATTGATAGAAATTTGAAGAGAGTTTGATAAAAAAATGAAATTTGAGAGAGAGTGTGAGATAACTTAGATTTATTTTTAATGGTTTTGAAACAAATTAGGTTTTTGAAAAACTAAAATATCGCGCGTTCAGTCAACTGGATAGAAGGGTTCAGTCAACTAAAGGAATGGTAGAGAGTTCAAGTTCAAAACGAAAGGTCGTTCAGTCGACTGAATGGTTTGATTTAATCGACTTATTGAAAAATTTTCTCCATTCAGTTGTTTGAATAATTCTATTCAGTGGACTAGATTAGGATTTTCAAAGAAAAAATCGAAGTCTAGTTTGAAAAATTTGCAAGTCTTAATTATTTATGCCATTTTGAGTGATAGAAACATCAAATTGAGAATCAATCTTTATTCACTCAATGGCGCATATACACATGATGAATGTAAGTGCAATCAAATACACAAGCTTTCTAGTTTTTCAAACCCATTAACATTCTAATTCTACAAAAGATATCTTCATTCAAATGTTTTTTTTAAGAATATCAGCAATTTGATCTTTTGAGAGAATAACTTCTAGTTCAATATCACATTTTTTAGCATGATCTCTTAAAAAGTGGTGTTTTATCTCAATATGTTTGGTTCTAGAATGCTGAATTGGGTTTTTAGTTAAGTTGATAGCACTAATGTTGTCACAATGAATTGAAATATTTTTAAAACACATGACATAATCTTCTACTTGTTGTTTCATCCATAAAACTTGTGCACAACAACTACCGCATCATGGCTTTATAATATAATTGAATTTTGTTTCTTTGACAATCAAGAAGTTAACATAATACCTAGAAATTGGCATATATCACTAGTGTTTTTTCTATCTAACCTACACCTGGCAAAATCAGCAATTGAGTACCCAACAAGCTCAAAATATGATTTTTTAGAATACTATAAGCTTAGATTTTGAGTACCATTCAAATATCTTAAAATTCTTTTTACAGCAACAATATGAGATTCCTGAAGATTAGCTTGCAATCTACACATATACATACACTAAACATTATATCGGGTCTACTAGTAGTTAAATATAGTAAAGCCCTATCATGCTTCTATAAGTCTTAGTATCTACACACTTACCTCCCTCATCCAAGTCAAGTTTTGTAGAGGTGCACATGGGAGTCCCAATAGATTTTGAATTCTCCATCCCAAATCTCTTTAGCAAGTCTTTTGAGTATTTGCATTGATTGATGAAGATTCATCCCTTAATTTGTTTGATTTGAAAACCAAGAAAGTAAAAATTTGCTTAACCTTTCATACCATGCTCTTGGAGCTTGCTTTAACCCATAAAAGGCTTTACAAAAACCTAAAAACATTGTTATGAAGATTAGAATCTTCAAAACCAAGATATTGTTCAACATAAACCTCTTTTTCAATAAAACCATTTAAAAAACACGTTTCACATCCATTTGAAATAGCTTGAAAATTTTAAAGCATGCAAAAGTTAGCAACATATGGATAGTTTTTAATCTAGCTACAGGTGCATAAGTCTCATCAAAGTCTATTCTTTCTTCTTGATTTTAACTCTTAGCAACAAGTCTAGCCTTATTCCTAGTAACAATTCTATTTTCATCCATTTTGTTTCTAAACACTCATTTAGTTCCTATGATAATATGATTCTTAGCTCTAGAAACTAAAATCCACACTTTATTTATTTCAAATTAATTAAACTCTTCTTGCATAGAATTTATCCAATCAACATCTTTTTCAGCTTCAACAAAAGTCTTAGGTTTTACTTGAGATAATTAAGTTACACAATTACAAATATTTCTCATAGAAGATCGAGTTCTTACCCCTTGTGAAGGATCAACAATCACTTTGTTGATTGTGTGATAATTCAAATACCTTCAATCTTTTGTAAGTCCATTTCCTTATTAACTTGTAGATGATTGATCAAGTTTGGGAGCATCTACCTCTTCAATTATTTGAGGTTGACTTTCTTTAAGGTCAACAATAGGAGTAGAGGCATCCACTTTTGGAATAAAATCTGCATCATGATCAAGAGAGACTATTCTACTACTAATTAGGTTAGATTCATCAAAGACTACATGTACGAATTCGTCAATCACTAGTGTTCTTTTCTTAAAGACTCTATAAGTTTTACTAGAGGTTGAATATCCTATGAATATCCCTTCATCGGTCTTAGAGTCAAATTTACCTAAATTAGTTTTACTAGTATTTAGGATGAAACATTTGCAACTGAAAGCACAAAAATAAGAGATATTAGGCTTTCTACCTTTTCATAGTTCATATGGAGTTTTGTTAAGCATAAGCCTTTAATACTCTATTTAAAACATAGTAAGAATTATTTACGGCTTCCACCCAAAACTATTTTTGTAAACTATTTTCAAATAGCATAGTTCTTGCAAATTCTTTTAGAACTATATTTTTCCTCTCAACAACACAATTTTGTTGAGTTATAGCAGTTGAAAAATTATGATCAATTCTATTTTCATCACAAAATTTTGAAAAACTTTGGTTTTCAAATTCTTTTCCATGATCACTTCTAATACTTGAAATAGAAGTTCTTTTTTTTTTTTCATTTTGAACCTTTTTGCAAAAGTTTACAAAACCTTTATATGCTTCATCCTTATAAGCAATAAAAATAACAAAGATATATCTTGAATAATCATCAACAATAACAAAAGCATATTGATCGCCACATAGACTAATAGTGCTTATTAGACCAAACAAATCCATATGGAAAGCTCTAATGGTCTAGAAGTTGAAATCACATTTTTGGATTTAAAAGAGAATTTTGTTTGTTTTTCCAGTTGACAAGCATCACAAATTTTGTCTTTTTCAAAATTTATTTTGGGAATACCAATAACTAAATCTTTTTTTGAAAGAATTTTAATTAAGTTCATGTTCACATGACCAAGCCTTTTATGGTATAGCAGAAAAACATTTGTCATTTTTCGAAGGTAAATATTTTAAATCAACTGAGTAGATATTATCATGTCTTTGGCCAACAAACTTAATCTTGTTACTCTTGATGTTTATTATAAGACAATGAGAGGATTCAAATACCACTTTATTGCATTTGTCACATAGTTGACTAATACAAAGTAAATTAGGTTTAAGGCCTTACCCGTATAAGACATGGTCAATAGTTGAAGAGTTTTTACCACCTTTGTCATGCCCCGATGGTCTTTATCTTTGTGTTGTCTCCAATGGTGACATGTCTGCTATTCCTTAGAGTTAACTCTTTGAATACACTTTGATAACCGGTCATGTGCTTCGAGTATCCACTATCAAGGTATCAATAATCACATTTTTCTTTCGTGCGGAGACATATCTCACTTTCGTCATCGATTGCCATCAAATAAAGGTTGAAAATCTCTTCATAGTTGATTTCACTATCTGAGTTGTCCTCATCATCATCATTCCATGTTGTGGAAACCATGGCTTTCTTCTTGAAGTTTTTGTACAACTTATTTGTTGTAGAGCAATCCGCCTTGATTTGCTCTGGTTTTTTGCAACCACACCATAGGTTCCCTTTTTGTGAAGTCTTTTGTGTGTGACTTCTTTCTCTTCTTCAAGAACTTCTAAAATCTTTTAGTGATGAGAGTCATCTCTCCATTTTCTTCACTACTCTCACTTACTTTTTCTTCTTGTACTTTCTTACTTGTGGTAGCTTTGAGAGCAATGCATTTCTTTTTCTTTGACTCTTCATTGCTTATATCTTCACTTATTTCCTCCAACTCATAGGTCAATAAAGAGCCCAAAATAGTTTTTACTTCAATAATGTCAAGGTTTTTGGATTCCTTGATTGTCGTCCTCTTTGCTTGCCATTTTGGTGGCAATGATCTAAGAATCTTCCTTGTTAGCTCATGCTCCTCAATGTTTATACCAAGAAGCTTTAAACTATTATAATGCTAGTGAAACGAGAATACATTTCAGATATGGTTTCAGTAAGGGACATTTTAAAATATTCATATTGGGACACTAGCATATCAATTTTTGTTTTCTTTATTTCATTAGTGCCCTTATATGTAACTTGAAGTTTGTCCCAAATTTCTTTTGTTGAGTCACATGCTGAAATTTTATTATATTCATTTAAGTCTAATGCACAATGTAATATATTAGTAACTCTACTATTTAGAGACATCATTCTACAATCCACTTCATCAAACTCAATTTTGAGTTTAAGCATTGTATGAGTGACTTCTCCAATAGTTAAATCCTTTGTAGGAACTTTAGGTCATTCTTCAATTATCCACCACAAATTATAATCTTGTCATTCAACAAATATTTTCATTCTATTTTTTCTATAATTTTAATTTGTGTCATTGAACAAAAGAGATCTAGTATAAGAGTGACCTTCGATGTAACTATTATTAGCCATCGGATCAACTCAAATGATTTAATGCCTTAAAATTGAGAACGAGACTCTGATACCAATAGTAGACTTAGGTCCAAACCCAAGAGGGGTGAATTGAGTTTATAAAACTTTTTGCGGAATAAATAAGTTTTAAAATATTTTTCAAGCACAAACAAGAGTAACAAGTATAATAAAGCTGAAAGTAAAGAGATAAGGACGAGAATATGTAAACACTATTTATAGTGGTTTGACAATATTGAATTTCTCTAACCCTATGTCCACTCTCTTCAAGGAACATTCTTGAAGCAATCCACTAATAACTTAAGCAATTTCACGGGTATTGCCCAAACTGTAAACAATCTCTTCCGTTTAAGAAAGTCATTTACAAGAACTATTTAAATTTTAAATACTCTAAGAGTTACACCAACTCTTCCTCTATACAATGATTGAGAATTTAATAAATAAGAACAAGAGAGACTTTGTATTTAAGGCTCTTACAAATAAGAATCTTAAATACAAAGTCTCTCTTTTAGAAGCACAAATCTTTTAAGAGTGGCTCATAAAAGTTTTTAAAAGCTTTGAATGATATAAAGTGAGAAGATGAAGATTAATTGCACAAAAGTTGTTTCAATCTCTCATTTATGATGGGTTTTTATAGTTAAAAAACCTACTAGCCACTACTCACTTAAAAATCCCATTTGAGAGTGGTTTGATGCATTTATTGCACTGAACAAAGCTTCAAATCTGAAATATTACAGTTATTTTTGAACGTTCAGTCGACTGAATGGACATTTGAAATTCAAAAATGTGTCAAGTTTTTAATTCAATTAACTGGATGGATTTGTTCAGTTGACTGAATCAGAAGATAGAAGTTCCTAACCTTCATTCAGTTACTGGACTCATTCAGTCGACTGGAAGACTTGTAACACTGAAAATTGTTTCAATTTTGTTTTAAAGAAGCAGGTCTAGTCAAAACGGTTTTGTAAGTATAATGATTCATTTTTAAAGATAGGTATTTGTCAGTAGAGATTTACAACTTTAATTTGATAACCTTCAAACCTATTCTATCTCTTCAAATTTCTTTCAGTATCTCTCTAGCAAGTGTTCTTTTGAATTTTGCGACTTTTCTTTAATATGAGTGCTATTGAAACTTAAACACTTAGATAATAAATTGTTGGCACAATTTAAATAGTGTTTTGTCATTATTAAAATCAAATAAGGATCAACACAATATTTATCTTGAATGATGAAATTAACCAACTAAGTATCATTTTCGAATCCTTAATATCAAGATCCAAGGATTTTCATTTGGTTTGATTGGAAAAAGTTGAGTAAACTTTCGGGTCTACTATTGACCATCCAGCCACGAACTAGATGGAGAAGTAAGATGAATAGTGTTTACTGTTCTTCGGCATGTAAAGAAGAGAGAGCACTTTTTATAGATGGCCATTTTAGTCTTTAACGTTATATATCGGAGTTTGTCTGGTCAATATTGGTCAAATGGTGTATGTGTGTCTTAAAAACACGGTAATGTAAGTGTTAAATATGCTATACCCAAATATGCAAATGTAATTTTCCCTTATTATTATTATTATTACTATTCTAATTATTATATTTTTACTATTATAATAATAATAAATAATAGTTATTATTAAATTATTATTTTTACTATCATAATTACAATAATTATTATCAGTATTATAATTATTATAATTATTATTATCATTAATGTAATTATTATCATTATCATATTATTATAATTATAAGAATAAGAATAAGATTATTATTAATATTATTATATTATTATTATCATTACGATAATAATTATAATTATCATTTTTATTAATACATTATTATAAATATTATAATAATAATAATCATTGTTATTATAATCATTAATATTTTATTATTTTATTATCATCATCTTTAAAAGTATTATTAATTTACTATCATTATAATAATTATTATTATAATTATGTAATTTTATTTTTATTATAATAATTCCTATTATAATATTAATAAATAATAGTTATTATTAAGTTACTATTTTTATCATCATAATTATAACAATTATTGTTGAAATTATAATAATAATATTTTTATAATTATAATTATAAAAAAATTACAATAATAATTATTATCATAAAGATTGTGAATATCTAAGGTAGAAGTGAACTTCAACAAAGAAAGGTTTTAGTGGATTTTTCATGATAGAAAGATTGCAAATTGTACATGAGAGTGAGATAAATTTTGAAAAATATATGATTTGATAATGTGAAGGAAATACCTGTTAAGAGACTGTCGAAGTACTCTGGACAGAGAATAGAAGAGTTCAAGAATGAAATTACATTGATTGCGAAACTGCAACACAGGAATCTAGTGGGGATTTTAGTTTGTTGTACTAAAGGAGAAGAGAAGATGTTAATCTATGATTACTTGCCCAACAAAAGCTAGGACTCTGTTATATTTGGTCAGTAATATTCTACTGGATGTTGCCATGGATATGAAAGTTTCAAATTTTGGCATGGTTAAAATTTTTAAAAAAGACAAATTGAAACAAATACTAATCGCGTGGTTGGAACATAATAATTTCCACCCAAAGGAATTTCTTTTACTTTTTTTCTAAGTGATAATCTTTGGTACATTCTTCCACATTTAAAGGCTCACTGTTCATCTCTAAAATAAAGCTGTGTACAAGTGGAATAGATAAATGAATAAATTTTGTTGAATGTTAATTACATGGCCTCTTTGGTTTAATTTTCGATTATGTTGTGGAGATTAAAAGTGATTCTAAAACAGTTTATATAAAAGTATTACTGAGTTAAAACTATGTGATGTTTGGTAAAAATTAAGTTAAAAATGCTGTCAAATTAATTGATATGCTTGGTAAATAAGTTGTAAAATTGCTTTTAAATGTTGAAATTACTAAAAATGGTATATAAGTACAATTTGACTATTTGGAAGTCTTTTTTTAATCTAATTAATTTTATTATTTGTACAATATAAAAATATTAATATTATTCACAATAAAATATATAAAATTAAAATAATATTAATTAAAACAGTAATATTTAATAATAATAATAATAATAATAATATAGAGAAGAAAAATAAAATGATACATGAATAGTTGGTGATTTATATAATGGCAATGCTATAAATACCTTTACAATATAAGGGTAATTTAGGAACATAAATAATGTAAAAACTGATTTTGGGATTTAAAGTTACAAAACCCAACTTATAATTTTGGGCTTAAACCAACTTTTTTTAAAGTTGTTTTTAGCTTCTTATTCATAAAAAAAAAGTAAGTAAAAAAGATGTTTGACGAAACTTTCGGCAAAAGTTTTTTAAAAATCTCTCCCAAATTGGCACTAAACCTTTAGTTTTTGCTACTGCAGTAGTTATGTCTTCGGAATATGCAATAAAAAGACTATTCTTGATAAAATCTGATGTATATAGCTTTGGAGTATTACTATTAGAGATCATTACAGGTAGGAAGAACAGCCGAATATTTTTCTTCTTTCTTTTTCTACGCATACATTCCTATATGATTATATCTATAAATTGTGTTTAGATTTGGGACTTACGAGTGAAAGCAGAGAAATAAAGATAGCCTAGTTTGGGAACATACTTTAAGTGGAATTAAAGCCATTTTTTCTCAAGAAAAGTTGGATATAATACCACTTAAAGTGGTTCCAAACATCACATAGTGGATGAATCATTAGCTGTCACATCCTGCTAACCAAGTTTTGAGGTGCATCCAGATTGGGCTTTTGTGTGTGCAAGAATGTCCAACAGTTAGGCCGACTATGTCTGTAGTTGTTCTCATGCTGGGTAATGATGCAGCCCTATCAGGAGAAGCTACAACGGCGGTAACATATGGGGAGTTAGGCCAATTTTGGTATTCTAATTTAAGCTAAATTTGGCTTAAATCTTGTTTTGGAATTGATGGAATATTGTTTTGGAAAGGAATTAAGTCAAACTTGACTTAAATCAAAGTATAGAACAAGACTTTAGTAACTGTGTAAATGAAGTGACGGTTACCATGAGTCAAGCTCGCTAGAAAGTCACTGTTTCTTAGTTGTATGCTCATTTATATTGATACATATAGTATTCTACTGTAATGTAATTTATCCAAACTTCTTGTAAATTTAATATATTTGTAATACTAGGATCATGGGATACATGTAATTTTTCCCTAACTGAACCCACAGGAGAAATACATGATACAATAATGCCTTTGTTAACGGAAACAATTATATTTACATAAACTTAGTTGAATTCTTTAGTTTATATATTTTACATCTCTAAAGCAATGGAATTCAATCAATGGCAAAGTGCAGTTTGAACTTTTTTTACCCCCCTTCAATTAGTGATACAGTGGCCTCATTTCCAGAGCATATACAGTTGCTTTGTGATCGAGGGACGTTGTTTAACATGCTCTGAAAAGTAAATGACGGTTGCTTTGGCTGTGGACGATCCGTTTCATTGCTTAACATTTGAACAACAGCAGGCGGCCTGTCGGTAGCTTGAACACATAACAGACCAACATGTATGCATCTCATTACTTCTGACGGGGAAAATGAGTTGACCAATGCTTGATCAACTAATTCCAATCCCCTGCCCTCACCCCACAACTGCCATGCCTGAAACAATATTGCACTTGTCAGCATGTAACTTAAAATAACCAATTGCGCGCAAACACAGTACAGAGTACTCAAATGCACTTCAAGGTGAGAGTATCAGCATACATATAACCAAAGAGGCTTTACTGTTCTTCATAATAATCCAAGCTTGTATTCTTCTTACTGCTAACAATCTATAACAACAATACTCCAAAGCTAAAGACGTCAGATTTCTCTGAAAAAATTCTTCCAATGGCATACTCTGGGGACATGTAGCCTCTGCATATAAAAAGAAGATACTTAATTGTTCCAAAATGTTAATTCAGGTAGCATCAAAATGACATGTATTTACTCATTCTATTTACTTCATAGTTTGAGCATGCACACATGATTAATGGTAACATTTTAAATGTCATGTACTTGCAGACAACCAGACAATCATGGATCAGCATTAGCATAAATTATGCCAACTTCAAACTCTCACATCATTGAAGTCTAACCATCAGATGCAGCTTTCTATCCATTACAGGGAGGATTGCATGATTTAACTGTCTGTTGACACCCTAACTCCTACTGTGTTAGTGCTACTATTGATGTAATAAATGCCAAATGAGTAATATGAACTTCTATGGTAAAAGAAGAACCAAATTTTAGTAATAACAATAATTTAACGAAAGACAAGATGCTTACAGTGTTCCAACAACCCTGTGAGTGTTTGCCAGATCTTGTGTTCTCTGGAAAGTTCTAGCCAATGTTTTCATCCAAAAGAATATTGCTGACCTTCAAATCTCGGTGAATTACTCTTAAAGAAAAATCATGATGGAGATAAAGAAGACCTTTAGAATTGCCCAAAATTATGCTGAAGTGTTTAGGCAAATCAAGCTGCAATCTTTTAGTACGATTTAATTGAATGATTCGAGACATGTCAATCACACGAATTATAAACAGAAAGAAAAGAATACAAGATTTACCCAGGTTTACCAAAAAATAGGGCCATGTCTTCCCAGAAGTTTCTTATTATCAACCTCGCAAATCTCTCTGTTACAATGTATGCTCAGTACATAAAGAGTATTTATATGCAACTTAAGACGTCCTAATTAGGGTCTAATTAGGATTTCTGTTATGCTGCAGAACTACGGCTCTTCATGGGCCCAAGCCCAAACCGCCAAGCAAAAAACCAGACCCCTGCCCACTCACCTGGGAGCGGAACCCCGTGTTTGTCCGGGGTTCTACAGATGTGGTCCCGTGAAGTATGCACCAACTCTAACAATCTCCCATTTGGTAAGTACTTCAAACACATGAAAATTTTCCCAGGACTCTGTTTCTTCAAGCCCATCTCAGTAGCACACCACTCAAACTTTGTTAAGCTAACTACTTTAGTCAAGAAATCTGCATTGTTCACTGCTGTATTGACTTTCTCCAAGATTATCACATTTTCTTCAATCTTTTCCCGGATGAAGTGATGTTGGATATCAATGTGCTTCGTCCGTGAATGAAATGCAGGTTTCTTTGCTAAGAAGATAGCGCCTTGATTGTCACATTTCACCTCCACTGCTTTTTGTTTAAACCCAAGCTCAGCACACAACCTTTAAAGCCTAACCGCTTCCTTTCCAGCATGAGTTATTGCCATATACTCTGCTTCTATAGATAAAATGGAAACAACACTCTGCCTTTTACTCATCCAACTCACTACCCCACCAAACAGATTTAACACATACCTGCTTGTAGACCTCCTGCTATCAATGTCTCCTCCCCAGTCAGCATCAACTGATCTTACAATATCATGATTCTTCTTACCTCCCACACCTCCATAACATAATGCAAACTCTGACGTGCCACAAAGATATCTAAGAACTCTCTTGATTGCAGTCCAATGTTCTTTCCCAAGATTAGACATATATCTACTCAATACTCCCACTGCTTGGGCAATATCTGGTATCGTATATACCATGGTGTACATCAAGCTTCCAACTGCACTAGCATAAGGTATGTGCGCCATATCTTCAGCTTCTTCCTCCGTCTTTGGACATTGTTTCACAGATAATTTGGTTCCCAAAGGCATAGGAGTCCCTACCGGCTTGCCGTCAGATATGTTGAATTTCTTCAACACTTCTTCAATATACTTCTTTTGACTTAGCCATAGTTTTCGATTTTCACAATCCCTCTTTATCTGCATGCCCAAGATTAAGTTTGTTGGCCTTAGGTCTTTCATGTCAAACTGCCTTGCCAATAATGCCTTCACAATGCTAATCATCTTCCTGTTATTTCCAATTAACAACATATTATCCACAAACAAGGTTAAAATGACAAAATCAACCCCTAACCTTTTCACGTAGATGCAGTGACCAGCATAGCTGCAAGTGAACCTAAGCTAAATGGAATATGTATCAAACTTCTGGTATCACATCTGTGGTGACTACTATAGCCCGTACAAAGACTTCTTCAATTTACAAACCAGCTCTTCCTTGCCTTTGCTCACAAAGCCTTCAAGCTATTTCATGTAAATTTCCTCCTCTATGTCCCCATGAAGGAAAGCTGTCTTCACATCCAGTTGCTCAACCTCTAGATCATAAGCAGCTGCCATGGATAAGACACATCTGATAGATGTCAACTTTGCTACTGGAAAAAATATCTCACCATAGTCAATTCCCTTTATTTGCGAGTACCCCTTTGCAACCAGACGTGCCTTGTACTTTTCTACCATTCCATCTGCATTTGTTTTCTTTTTGAAAATGCATTTGCACCTAATTGTCTTCCTATCTTTAGGCAATTTGATAAGGCTCCATGTTTCATTCTTGTCCAGTTTCTGCATCTCCTCTTTCATAGCATCCTCCCATAGATTTGCATCCTTCGAGGTCATTGCCTCTTTTACTGTGCTAAGATCATCACCAGTAATATTTAAAGAATATAATGCACTGCAAGCACTAGAGGAATACCTAATGGGTGGTCTCTCAACCCGTGTCAATCTCCTTATGACAGGCATGGTCTCTACCTCCGAGCCAGCATCTAAATCCTCATCCTCTACATCAGAAACATGAATATCTTGTTTAGACTCAACTGACTTAGTATCTGAAGTATCTGGTGCAGTCTGTGGGGTAGTCTCCCACTTTTTATCTCCCGGGCTAAGATCAATCTGAACTTGTTTTGGCTGTTCCAGTATATCTTAGACAGCTACCACATCTCTTTGTGTTTCCCTGAACACAACATCTCTGCTGTAAACTGTACTCTTGTTTTCTGGATTTCATAACTTGTACCCCTTGACCCCATCCTTATAACCAATGAAGATGCATTTCACTGATTTGCTATCAAGTTTATTCCTCTTTTCTTTTGGTACATGCATATAAGCATCACACCCAAACACCTTAACATGAGCCAAACTCAGCTTCTTCCCGAATAATGCCTCAAACGGTGTTTGATCCTGTAAAGTTGATGTAGGTGACTTGTTCTTTAGATAACATGTCGTAGCTACAACCTCTGCCCAGAACTCCGGCTCCAAGCCTGCACAACTCAACATACTCTTCGATTTCTCTATGAGTGACCGATTAAGTCTCTCGGCCACCCCATTCTGTTGAGGTGTATATGAAGTTGTTTTTTGTCTTGCAATGTCGTTTGCCACATAGAATTGCTCAAACTTGTCTAAGCAAAATACCCCTCCATTATCTATTCTCATTACCTTTATCTTTCTTTCCATCCGATTTTCTACCAATGCTTTAAAATCATGGAACTTATCAAATGCTTCAGCTTTACTCTTAATGAAATAAATCCATACATACCTTAAAAAATCATCAATGAAAAATACATAATACCTTAATTTTCCAAGAGATTGTACCGAAACTAGCCCAAACACATCACTATGTATTAAATCCAGAATACTCTTTGCCCTCGTACCAACGGAATTAAAACTCACACGATTCTGCTTGCCATGTAGACAATGCTCACAAAAACCAAATCCCATGGAGCAATCTAGGACTCCCTTCACCATCTGCTTTGACTATAAATTAGATAGTCATTTTTCACCGATATGCCCAAGCCTCTTATGCCATAACATAGAGGACGTCGCCTCATCATTAGTCACATTCTCAGAGATAAAACCTCCACTATATTGACTTTGTACTATATTTCCCAGCAGCTTGTACTACGTACCATACCAAACACCTCATGCAATTACTAATGATCCATGAGTCATCTTGCAGGAATTTTTGTCACAGCTGAAACTCATTCCCCTATATCTTGCTGACTGATATTACGTTCTTGTAGAAACCTGGAATATGTATCACGCCTGGAAGTGTTCTGACTGTCCCATCATTCATCCTCAATTTTACCTTCCCATGACCAATAATTTTCACTAAAGAGTTATCTCCCAATAAAAAATTTTCCCCATCAAAGGTTTCATACTCACGAAACCAGTCCCTGTGAGGTGTCATGTGAAAATGATGCTCTTGTGTCAATTATCCAAACACTCTTATCTTATTGAGCCAAATAGAATGCCATATTTAAGTCACCATCATCATCATCATCATACTGGTTCCTATTACCTGAAGTTGATATCTCGCATGTTCGCTTTTTAGGGTTCATACTCTTACTTCTGCACTCCTTCTTTAGATGCCCAGGCTTCCTATACTTCAACCCAGATTTATCCCTACTGTTCGATCTTCCCCTGAACTTAGGTTTATCACCAGACCACTTGTAGTCTTTATCATAGGTTCGCCCCTCTCACAGATATAGCCTCTTTTGACGAGTTTTCTATACCCTGTCGCCTCATCTCCTCAAACAATAAGGCTACCACGACATTCTCAAAAGACAGATCAGTCGTACCGCTATCAATCGCAACTATCAAGTTATCCCACGAATCAGGTAGTGAACAGAGCAGTGTAATAGCCTTATCGTCATCCATCACATTAATACTAATGGATAATAACTTACCTATCAAAGTGTTGAACTCATGAAGATGAACAGAGAAAGAATCACCCTCAGTCATCCGAAGGTTATACAACTTCTTCCGCAGAAACAATTTGTTTACCAGAGATTTTCTTTGATAAAGGCTTTCCAGCTTCTTCCAAAGATCTTTCGCAGTCCTTTCTCCAGAAAAATTTATCAGGACAAAATCGGCCAGGCATAGCCAAATCAGACTTCGCACCTTCCGATCAAGCTTCTCCCACTCCGTGATGGTCACTAAAGATGATGTCGAAACCACCACCGGCGACGTCTCTGTCGTGGACACCGTACTTTTCGGTATCTCATCGACTATCAACGTCCACAGATCCCTATCCACAAGTAGATCCTCCATATTTAGTTTCCATAACTCGAAGTTCTTCCCTCCAAACCTTTCGATTTCAATCTGTGATCTAATCGACATCTCTGATCATTAATCCTCGAACACAAGGTTCTGATACCAATTGAACGATTCGAGACCTGTCAATCACACGAATTATAAACAGAAAGAAAAGAAGACAAGATTTACCTAAGTTCACTCAAGAATAAGGCTACGTCCTGTCAGAAGTTTCTTATTATCAACCTCACAAATCTTTATGTTACAATGTATGCTCAGTATATAAAGAGTATTTATATGTAACTTAAGACGTCCTAAGTAGGGGTGATGAATTGAGTTTTAAAAACTATTTGCAATTAACACACAAGTTTTTAAACAATTTAATCAGGCAAAACACACAACAAATAAAATACTTGAAATTAAATGAGTAAAGGAAGAGAATATGCAAACTCCATTTATAGTGGTTTGGCAATATCGGAATCTTTCTGACTCTACGTCCACTTTCTTCAAGGAACCTCCTTGAAGTAATCCACTAATTATAGTCGAGCAACTTCACGGGTATTTCACAAACCTTACAAGCACTCTCTTCCAATAGGAAGTTACAAGGAAGTGTTTAATCTTAAACACTCTAAGAGTTACACCAATTCTTTCATTTAATAATGATTGATATTGAATGTAAAGGAAAATGAGTGAGATAGCAATGAATGCTTTACAAGATGAAGGTTATCTCTCTTTCAAGAACAAAGCTTAAAGAATGACTCACAATAATTTTTTCAAAGTTTTTGAAAGGATTAATAAACTGTAAATCAAATTGAGTGTTCTTTTTTGTTTGTTTAAATGCTCATTGATGGGTTTTTATAGCATTGGCCTTATATGGCCGTTAGACACTGATTTAGTAGATTTGAAACATTAAATGCTCAAGTCCCACGTCTCAAACGGTCATATTTTCGAATTACCAATAGATTGGGTCATGTAAGAAAATCCAGTTTTTGAACTTTAAATAAGTACCAGTCGACTGGGTCAAGGGCCAAAAACTACTGTCTCTTTTACCAGTCGACTGGTTCAAAGACCTAGTTGACTGAGTTGACCCAAAACACAGTTTTCATGTTTTAAAAGCAGTTTTTGACTTAATGACATTTTTTGGATTATTTTTGTCAAAGCCTTTTGTAATCAAAACGAGACATCGTTAAGCTAAGTAACTGAAACTAAGATTTACAACTCGATTCAATTACCGTAGAACCTAATCTAAATCTTCTGTCTTCTTGTGGTAATTGTATGTGTCGTTTATGCGTCCTATTTCTGTATTGAATATTTTTGCCATTTAAACACTTAAATAAAACTATTAGTGTAATTTAAACAGTGTTTTGTCATAGTTAAAATCAAATAAGGGTCAACAAGCTCGAGGACAGCATTAAAAGTGCAATCCTACTATACTACCTTCCTGCTTCAATTAATCTAAGATAAACAAAAACCACTCCATAGACTTGTATCTATAGGCACTTAACATTTGTTAAGGTGATTCTGCATGCCTGAATACACCGACTTCTCCAATATATGATTCTCGAAACTTACCAAAATGATTTGGCCATGGGATGGGTCCGTATTCCAATTTTCAAGTAATATGTATTGTTACTAATTCAAGTTGTCAAATTCCTTGCATATTCCAAAAAAAAAAAAAATTATAGACCTATAAATGAGGTGATGGGAGAAATATAGTTCAAGATGAAGTGCGAAGGGGAACCAACCAAAGAGAAATGTATCCAAGCTCTTGTTTGACATGTACTTATAAATTAGTAACTTTTCTTCTAGTTCAATCGGCAGCCGAAATGCCTAACTAGATTCCTGTGTTGGAGCTTTGAGATTGATATAATCTCATCCCTGAACTCCTCTATGCCTTGCCCTGAGCTTCTAGAAAGTCTTTTTACAGCGATTTCCTGCTCATTTGTTAGTTTCCCCTGAGCATAGTCCACATATCTGTTAATCAAAACGTTTACATATTTTTAAGTGCATTAAACATAAATAAATAAAGAATATGATTACCTTGTAAACTGGTTCAAATCCTCCCTCCCCAAGTTTGTTCATTGTGCTAAAATTGTTGGTAGCAACAACTATTTCATTGAAGTCAAACATTGGGAGATCTTGTTGCATCACACTATTCCCCTGCACATTTCCTTGTGAAGCAGCCAAATGAAAGTCTTCTAGGATTTCTTTTCTCTTTCCTGCTTTTCAGGATGGAACCATAAACTCAAAATTAATAAGCAGACTTTTATGGCAGCTTGTAGATAATCTTTTGTACTTGGGTCACATCCCTTTGGTGTCTTTTTAATATATCTTTAATTTAAAAGAAAAATGATTGATAAAATTATCCTTCTAATATGGCAACCTACTAATGATTTACACAATCCTTCAACACCAAACTGTAGAACAACTAGCCATAGCCATTAAAATTAAGTTTCTTGATAAAATTATAGGAAAATGATGTCTTGCTTCATTTTTTAGATGTTGTGATTTTTTGATGACTGACAAATAATATTTCATACATATTTTCAAATAATGTATTTGAAGTTCCAACAAACTTTATCAGCTAACCGTTACCACACCAATAGATACTAGGATGGAGGAGATTCCTCCAACAAAATAGGAGCAGATTTCAATTCAGAAAACTTAAATTCAGATACAGTGAAGTATAGCAGCCATCTTACCTCTTTGGATAGCTCTCCTCTTGCATAAACCATATGAAAAGACACCCAAGATGAAGATGCCAGAAATAGCTGTCAAAGTGAAAATAAGTTTCTTCGTATGCTTGACTTTACCTGAGATTATACAGATAAGGAGAAAATAAAATAAATATAAAAAGGTAAGAATGCTAAAAACAACGTTTGTCTCCTAAACCTTCAGAGTTCACACCAAAATTGTACTGACCTAGTTCTGAATTTGCAAGGCGAAGGAAAAGATCCTGTCGTTCATGTGTAAACTCATGAATGTCAAAAAGATCTCTTTTCCAAACCATACACCCAATTCCTGTCACATACGCATATGCCACACAAGAACAGTTATTCAAGCAAGTGAATTCACATCCCGCAGCATCATTAACATAGTATAAAGATTCAGAAAAATCTGGCCGTTTCGTTCTCCTCAACTTAAAAAATCCATCACTTTTCCCTTTCCTTGATGCAGAATCACTCATATTCTTGTCACAGAGTACTTCAGTTTGCCTTACACATCCACCTGTCCAGTTTCCCTTGTTCCATTCCTTGCTTGATTTTGGTACAAACCCTTTCAAGCAGCTACAAATGGGAAATTCCATTTCATTACAGAACCCAAATGGTCCACACACTCCATAAGGATCACATATGCTCTTCACTGACCCAGATAACATCCCATTCCTTCTTTCCTTCAATCCAATACAATCCTTCCTGTGATCCTGTGGATGATAAAACCATCATTGTGACATCAGATTTGTTATACAAGTTAAAAGTAAAATACAGGGTCCCCTGCTGAGTGTCTTGAACGAGGCTAAATCCATTTGAAAATACTGGAGTCATATCTGGTACCCCTATAAATTTTATTCCATTCCATTCCTCACTTCTCCAACATGGATTTGGACCATTCCAAATAAAAGCTTGAGGTGGCGTTTCTGAGGTAATTCCAACAACGTAATTCCAGCAACAAATTTTCTCGGTGATGGATCATCTTCTGATTTCCATGAAGACAAGAAGCGTATCTCTCCTGTTTTGGTGTTCAATCCTAGCATCATGTTGGGTGAGAAAGTATCACATCGAAAACTGAAGCTTTCCCAAAAAAACCCTTCCATATATTATCTCTCAGAACAAAGTTTCCGGTGTCTACAAGCACTGCCTCTGAATTATTTGATGAGATGGTGATATTTGTTGACCAGACAGTGGTTTGCTTCCCATCCACAATCCTCAGATTTCCATCATGGCCTATTTCTAGACTAGCAGATGAGTCTGCAACTGTAAGTGGTGCCTCCCTGTTCAATTCAAAGATGTGATTGTTGGTTATAAGAATTTATTCTAATAACATTTGTTTGGATGGGCTTAACATATCAATTGCAGAGCAAAATTGTAATGGAATTAAGTTGCAGAAGAGAGATTGACAAAAGAACACACAAAGAATAGGTAATACAGCCATTTGCGTTAGATGAGCAGTACAATAAAACAAAGATGAAAAGAGGGGAATATACTACCCCTTAGACCCTAGAGTTTCTTCAGATGGGATCATGACTCTGATGGAGGCTTCAGACCAACTAAGTCCGAGCCACCCTTTCTTTTTTATAAGTGAAGTCCTGTCCTTCATGCTAATTAAACAAGGAGTTTATCTCCCAAATCATTTTAAACAATTGAGCACCATTCAAACAATACGCTAGTCAATAGTGAAAAAGAGTAAATAGTTATATATTAGAAGTTATAATGTGCAGCCACATTTATTTCAATTTTATAACGTAAAACAAAGGGTTTCCTGTATGCTAGATGCAACAGGGCGTCTCTCTCTTCAGAGGAGAACATGAAGAAGGGTCTGGTTATGAAACCATCAATTCCAAAGATGAGATAGCATAAAAGTACACTATAAAGTGACAAATTATCAAATTATTTTTTCAATCTATCGTTG
The DNA here is from genome assembly GCA_023935145.1 of Bretschneidera sinensis. NCBI lineage: Eukaryota > Viridiplantae > Streptophyta > Magnoliopsida > Brassicales > Akaniaceae > Bretschneidera > Bretschneidera sinensis. The sequence continues at coordinate 98,384,237 of CM043697.1, read as the reverse complement.
TTCCACTACCTAGAAATTTGAACAAGAAATTCTTCAAAAAAGAAAAATCTAGAGGATGCAAAATATTACTCGAATAGTGAAAAATCTCAGGGGTTTTCTAAATTGTGAATCTAAAGCATCAGCTGTTTTGAAAATCATTTAAAAGAAATTTCCGCTCTGCTAAAGAAAATTGGGTGTTCAAATCATGGACTGGCACAACTCGAAATCTGTAACATCCAGAAACATTATTTTGATGCTAATGACAGCAATTATCCGATAAATATATTATTTTGAAGTGTCCACATCGTTACTACATAATCCTTAGCTTCATCGTCACCCGGTTCTTTCAGCAGTCAACAAGCAAGGCAAGGGAAATAGTTTATTCAAAAGGATTAAGAAAATGACATAAAATAAGAAAATATACTACTTCTTCTCTTTTCTAAGTAGAGATAATAGTTAAGTTTATTTTATTCAATCTCTTTAATATCGTTGTGAATTTACAATTTAAAGAGGCTAGTCTACTTAAAACCCAATATTTATGAATAAACTTATACCTATCTATTTATCTATCTATGTTTGTGTTATTACATTTCATTTCTTTTTGTTTTTCAGTTTCATTATCTTCAGATATAAAATGGAGCCTGAGTAACAAAGATACAGCACAAGGTCATTCGTTTTTACTATTGCAGTCATGGTAAGATCAACTGAAAAGAAAAGGGCAGAGATTGAGAGAGACAACTGAAAAAATAACCGACCAAGTTCTAGTCATTGGTTTAGAAAATGCTAAAGGAATAGCCGAAGCTCACATATTAATGTGGGCCCAGTTCTAGTTTAAATAAAATATTGAGTACTCGTTGGGTTTTTGGTTCCAAGTAGCATTATTTGTTAATAGAACAAAGAAACGAAGAATCCTTCAAGAAAACGAAAATCCTTCGTGCCCTTCCTTCTACTAAGCAGTTACCGTATCAAATGTTTTAGTTTTCTCCAATATCTTAATGTAAAAGATAGCTTCTAAGATAGATGATCATATATATTTAGTTTTTAAATAAACAATATTGTGAATCCATTTATGTGTTCTACTCATGTCTAGCTTGCAAGAAAAAATTTCTTACGTGTTCGATGTTGCATTGTTTGGCATATGATTTGCATGATTCATCAAAGGTGTGGGCAACTAATAACATATGCAAAGGTGATTCATTATGACTACTATTTGGAATCGTAGCATCATGTTATATATAAAACTCGATGCAATTGGGATTTTAACACAGCTCTCTAGAATACTTAATAATAGTTGTCCAGCACTCGCAGTTACGTAGAACGAAATCCAACCGGTTTCTATCTGTTTCTTGTGGAGTGGAGTGCTTACCAAAAACAGGGTTACAAACATTTTTTCTTCTACAGCAGCTAGCACTCAAACTTCCGATATTTTTACTGTTGCCCTTTGGGCTAGAGAGGCACAGTTTCTTAGTTTTATGCTTATGTGCCATAACAACCTGTAGTATTCTACCCATAATACTTTATCCAAACTTAAAATGTAAGATTAAATTAATATATTTGTCACGATGTAATTCTGGGATATACACGTAACACTTAATTTTGGGTAGCTTGGTCTTGTTGTGTACCTTCCATAACTGACCCCACTGGAGAAATACATCATGCAGTGGAAATTAAATGAATTGCAAAGCGCAGTTTGAAATCTTTTACCTACCTTCAATTAGTGATACAGTGGCCTCATTTACAGAGCACATATATGCTTGGGACATTGTTTAATGGGATTTGAAAAGTAAACAATGGTTGCTTTGGTTGTGGATGATCTGTTTCACTGCCTAGCATTTGAACAACAGCAGGCATGGCTGGCCTATTGTTAACCTGATCTTGCACACATAAGAGCCCAACATGTATGCATCTCATTACTTCTTACGGGAAAAATGTGTTAGCCAATGCTTGATCAACTAATTCTAATCCCCTGCCCTCACTCCACAATTGCAATGTCTGAAACAATATTGCACTTGTCAGTATGTAACTTTTAAAAATTTGCAAATAAACACAGTCAAAGTACTCAAATTCACTTCAAGGTGAGAATATTAGCATACATATCCAAGACGTTCACGTTCTGTTTACTTCATAGATAGAACATCATACATTACAAACATCTATGGAACCACAAGATTTTCTCATGACAGACACACTCCATCTACTTCATAGATAGAGCATGTATAGACATCATAGTGGAAAATCCGATTTTTTGTTATTTATATTTGAAATTTCATATACTTTTCAGAGATGACCAGAAAAAAAAAAAAAAAAAAAAAAAAAAAAAAAAAAAACATTCAATAACTAATCAGGTTTGGCATTCTAAAATATGTCAACTTCAAACTGTCACATCAATAAAATCTCCTTCTATGCATCTAACTTTCAGATGCAGGTTTTCTAGGTGTTAGATTGGAAGCACAATTGACATCCAGGGACAGGGAAGGTTTCATGATTTAAATGTCAAGTGGCATCCTACTCTTTACAAGTACTGTTATTTTAACAAATGCCAAGTTAGTAATAGGAATTTCCATGGTAAAATAAGAACAATGTTTGAAAAAATTACTAGTTAAGCAAAGAAAAGATGCATAGTGTTCCAGCAACCCTGTGAGTAGATCTTGTGCTCTCTGGAAAGTTCTAACCAACCCAAAATCCGAAATTTTTGGATTCATGCTTTCATCTAGAAGAATATTGCTGACCTTCAAATCTCGGTTAATAGCTCTAAAACAAGAATCATGATGGAGATAAACAAGCCCTTTAGCAATGCCCAAAATAATGCTGAAGCGTTTAGCCCAATCAAGCTGCAACCTTTTGGTAGGATCTAGCTAATTCGCCCATCATGAAAACAAACAAGTTTAATCCTGCTTCTGATGAATTATGTGATGAAATGATCAAGCACAAACACAAAGATTGGATATTGCAATCCTAGAAAAAAGGTTATAAATAACCTATATAAATGAAGAAAATTGACTAAGGAAAGCAAAATCCCTTTTGTGTTTGATGTTCAAGAAATACACTCCATAGAAAGAGTTCCAATTGATGGAAAACATTACATATACAATCCTTTCTTCTTTTCCTGCTTCAATGAATCTACACAAATCATTCAATAGACTCATATGAGGTTGTATAGGAACTTGACAATATTTTAAGCCGATTTTGAATGCCATAATACACGGACTTCACCATTATATGATTCTCAAAATTAGCAGAACTATTTCGGCCAAAGCCTGGATCCATATTTCCAGTAATTTGTTTTGTTAGTGATTCAAGTTGAGAAAATGCCATGCATGCTCCAAAACAAAATATAGACATATTAACGAAGAAGTAGGTAATGGAAGAAATATAGAAGTTCAAGATAAAAAGTGGAACCAACCAAAGAGAAATCCATCCAAGCTCTTGTTATGCATGTACTCATAAATTAGTAACTTTTCTTCTCGTTCCATGCAGCAACCCAAAAGCCTCACAAGATTCCTGTGCTGGAGCTTTGAGATTAATATAGTGTCATTCTTGAACTCTTCCATGCCTTGCCCTGAGCTTCTAGAGTCTTTTTACTGCTATTTCCTGCCCATTTTGTAGCTTTCACTGAGCATAGTCCATTATCTGCTGATCAATACATTTATATATATTTTAGCACATAATAAATAAATGAATGAAGGATATGATTACCTTGTAAACTGGTCCGAATCCTCCCTCCCCGAGTTTGTTCATTGGGCTGAAATTATTGGTAGCGATAAATATTTTGTTGAACTCAAACATTGGGGGATTGTGTTGCCTCAGACTATTCCCTTGCACATTTTCTTGTGCACTGCCATGTGAAGAAACCAAATGAAGGTCTTCTGGGGTTTTATTTCTCTTTCCTGCTTTTCAGGATGAAACCACAAACCTAAAATTAACCAATAGACTCTTATGGAATCAACATCATCAATTTAAGCTGGAGCCATGGTAAGAACCCAAAAAATGAATGAATAAATAGATTTATTACAATCCTCCTAAGAAAATGCAGGGGAGACTTTATCAGCAGTCAGACCATAGAGAATATAAATTCAGTGGACAAGAGCCAAATCCACCAGAGCAACCTTAGTTTGGTTCAAGGAAACAAAACTCACTAACTCAGTGCGAGTTAACCAGATACATATATTGTTGAGGGATATTAAGAAGTTTACTAATTACATATGAGTTAGATTTTCTAATCTTTCTTAGTTTATGTTTCCTATTCCTATTAAGATTTATAGTCTTACGCATAGTTACCAAGAACTCAGTATGCCTGATACGGAACGCAGTATGTTACCCACCCCATACACGGTACATTGACATACACTTAAATGATTTATATCATGTATAAAATTAAAATAATAGACATATTTATGAGTACAATATAAATAGAACTGTGTCATAATAATAGTTTAAAAGATATTAGAATTTTGACAAAATAGTAAAGTCAACAAATATAACATTAGAAAACGTAATTTAAAAATAAAGTATGAGGATTCTCTCAAATCATTTCTTATGTCTAGAAAACAAAAAAATTAGCTAGAAGTCTTAATAAAAATTTAGATCATTAATTTTAAGGATCTGATGCGCGAATGTATCATAAATCATAACATAGAATTCGGATCGCGGTTCCAAGGGAGTATAGAGATCCCGGTAACTATAGTGTTAGGTCCATATATATACAGAGTTGTTGGTTTGTTAACTTAACAGCAGCAATAAGAATAATTTTATAATATTTCTCCTCAATCTCTTATCTCTCTCCCTAACCTAAATCTAAACATAGTATCAGAGCCAATGGTTTGAGACCCTGGTGGTATTTGAGTAAACCCACATGGGCAAAATCCCATTACATTTAAATAATAACCTAGTTGGGTTAGACTTGGTACCCAAACCAAACCCTTTATCTATCTAAAGTCCTACATATAATACCCTTAATCTCCAATTTTCTAAATCCTAACACCCAAAGTAGGTCATATCGTCTGCACCTCTATCAAAAAAAGAAAAGAAAAGAAATAAATAAATATATATATATATATATATATATATGTTATGTGTTGTTGGTCTTATGTTTAAGTTCCTTAAGTTCTTGAAGAAGAAGAAAAAGAAAGAAGATTTTTTGAAGTTTTTGAAGAAGAGTTCTTGACCGTTCCTAAAGAAGAGTTCCTACCTTTGTTGACATTGTTAACCCGATGTTGATATTGTTAACACATGCATGTTGATATTGTTAGCTCCATCCAACCTGTGTTAATGTTGTTATCTTGTTGACTCATTGGTTGCAGTCCATTCAAGTCAAAGTCAAATTAGTAAAAAGCAAGACAAAAACTCAAAGTCTTGCTGTTCCAGTGTTCTCAGATCTTGTCTCGTTAGATAGTACTGATGTGGTGACCTAACTATTTGTTTTGACTGTTGATCCTCGACGTGTTGTCATTAGTTATTGTAATTTTTGGGTCTATGTTTATTTATTTCAAATTGGATCAAATTTGTTACAGTTATGGGTTTCTTTATAACAAGTTGGTGTATGTGTATGCTCCAACTTGAGTGGGAGTGTTGAGAGATATTAGGAAGTTTACTAATTACATATGTATTAGATTTTCTAATCTTTAGTTTATGTTTCCTATTCCTATTAGGATTTATAGTGTTAGGTCTATCTATATATAGGGTTGTTGGTTTGTTAACATAATAACAACAATAAGAAGAATTCTATAATATTTCTTATTAATCTCTCATCTCTCTCCCTAACTTAAATCTCAACATATATATTTGTGTGGAACATCAAAATAGAGTTTGATGATAGTTTAACATCTTTTTAGAAAAGGTCATGTAATTGACAAAATCATTTCTTATGAGCTATATCACATGTGCCTCTAATATGACGACCAATTATTGGGGTCCTTCAACACCAAACAACAGGATAACAAGTCAAAGCCGTTAAAATTAATTTTGTTTATATAACTGTAAGTTACCAGTGATCCCAAAAGCTTAAACTGATAAGAAATAAGCGAACAATGTATATCATGCTCATATATAGTTTAACACATTTTCTCACGTGCATAGCCCCATAGATGATATGGCCTTACAAAACAAACGCAAGACATACTCAAACCAAAGACAAACCAAATCAAATATTTATCATAAACAAAAACAAGTGGGGTTATCAAGATTTCAACGTAAGATCTTTGGCTATGATACCATATTTGTTACCAATTATCCCAAAAACTTAAGCTATCAAGCTTATATATACTTTAACAATAATTATAAGTAAAAAAAAAGCTTAGCTTCATTTTTAAGTTTTTTCTAATTGTTTGCATAATTATAATAATAGTCAATAAATATTTTCAGACAAAGTGTTCCAAATTCCAACAAAGCCCATCAGCTACCCATTCCTATATCAACAAATGCCAGGATGGAGGAGATTCCTCCAACCAAACAGGAAGAGAATTCTTTTCGGAAAGATTAAATTATAAGGCCTTGAAGTATAGCAACCCTCTTACCTCTTTGGATAGCTCTCCACCTGCACAAACCATATGTAAAGTCACTCAAGATGATGAAACTAGAAATAGCTACAAAGTTGAAAATAAGTTTCGTCTTCTGCTTGCCTTTACCTGACATTAGACATGGAAGGGGATGGAAAGTGTTAAGAATGTAACAAAAACATTCATATTCAAAAATTTTAACACAAAATTCTACTAACCTACTTCTGAATTTGAAGGCGAAAGAAAAGATCCTTCCCTTCATATGAAAACTCTTGAATGTCAATAAGATCTCCTGTCCAAACCATACACCCAATCCTTGTCACGTATGAATAAGCCACACAAGAACAGTTATTCAAGAAAGTGAATTCACATCTCACTGCATCATGAATATTGTACAAAGATTAAGGAAAACCTGGCAGTTTCATCGTACTCAACTTCAAAAATCCATCATTTTTCCCTTTCCTTAAGCAAAATCACTCATATTCTTGTCACAAACTAATTCAGTTCACCTCACACATCTGCCTGTCCAGTTTCCCTCGCTCCAATCCTTCATTGACTTTGGTACAAACCCTTTCAAGCACCTACAAATTGGAGATTCCATTTCATTACAGACTCCAAATGGTCCACACACTCCATAAAGATTGCATGAGCTCTTTATTACCTCCCAAGTAACAAGCCATTCTCTCTTTGCTTCAATCCAACTCCTTGTTTTCAAAGACCCTATGGAAGATAAAACCATTATTGCGACAGAAGAGCTGTTGTACAAGTTAAAAGTAAAATACAGGGTCCACTGTTAAGTGTCTTGGATGATGCTAAATCCATTTGAGTATTCTGCAGTCATATCTGGTATCCCTATGAATTTTAGTCCATTCCAATGCCCACCTCTCCAGTATGGATATAATCCATTCCAGATAAAAGCTTGAGGTGGCATCTCAGAGGTAATTCAGACAATAAATTCTCCCAATGATGAGTCATCTTCTGATTTCCATGAAGACAAAAAGCGTCTCTCTCCGGTTTTGGTGTTCAACCCTATCATCATGTTGGCTAACAAGGTATCACAAGGAGAATCAAAGCTTTGCCACAAGACTGCTTAGGATGAACTCTCTCTCAGAACAAAGTTTTTTGTGTATACAAGCACATTTTCTGAATTATTTGATGAGATGGTGATATTGGTTGACCAGACAATGTTTGGTTTCCCATCCACAAGCCTTAGATTTCCATCATGGCCTATTTCTAGAATAGCAAATGAGTTTGCAACTGTAAGTGGTGCCTCCCTGTTGGCTACCCACACAACTCGACGAACAGAAATTTTCTTATACCATATTCCTATATATTATTTACCTGAGTTACCAGGACTGAAGAAACCCAATTCAAAGATTTGGTTGTTGGAGATAAGAGTTTCTTCTAAAAACATTTGCTTGGATGAGCTTAACGTATCAATTGCAGAGCATAATTGTGATGGAATTAAGTTGTAGAACAGAAATATGTACAGAAAGAGCACTCAAAGAATAGGTAATGCAACCATTTTCCTTCAATGAAGTTTTAGAATAGAACAACGATGAAAAGATGGAAATATGATACCCCTTACACCCTAGAGTTTTCTGATATGGGACCATGGGTCTGAATGAGGCACCACACCTCAAGAATCCAAGTCCTCCATGATAATTAATCAAAGAGCTTCTAATCCCAAATCATTTTAAAAATTTGGGCAATGTTCCAAAAAATATTCTAGTCAATAATGAAAGGAGTCAATGGTTGTATATTACACGTGATAATGCACAGTTACATTTCTTACAATTTTATAATGTAAAACAAAGGTTTTCCAGGATACTAGATGCAACAGGGCTCCTCTCTCTTTAGAGGATAATATGTACAAGTGTCTGGTTATCAAACCATCAATTCATAAAGTGAAAAATTAGCACATTAATTTCTCAATCTATGGTTGTCTATAATCCAAACAAGAAATTTGAACAAGAAAACAGGTTGCTTATGTTGCTCAACAGTCTCTTCGAAAAAATTTAGAGGATGATAACTTACATTGGTAAATTTGAAGGCTGAAGTAGCTTCATTGTGATTTCATTTCTTTATTTTCTTATAAATTGTTGAACTTTCAAACTTCCACCCCTTCCAAAAAGGTAAAATGTTAACCTTATCACAATTATATCAACTTTAAAATAAATTTTTAGCGTTGACAGATTTTTTTTGATAAGTTGGCAACTGATTCTCAAACCTTGTCTTTTCATAGGCTAGAATGTCAAAGCAAGACATACGACTGAAAAGTCACAAGAAAGAGTGCAAAATATTACTACAATCGAAATTGAAAAACCTTACAGGTTTTCCAAAAATGTCCTACATTCAGAGAAGGCCTCTGCTGTTTCGTAAGTCTATCAAAGGAAATTTTCGCTCTGCTCAAGAAAATTTTGGTGCTTGAATCATGGACTGGCTCAACTTGAAAACAGAAAATTACAAAACTATTATTTGATGCTAATGACAGCAATACTCTGATAAGTTAGATTATTTTGAATTGTCCACGTCATTAACTACGTAATCATTAGCTAAGATCAAAGACTTTGCAACTCTTAACCATCATCCTAGCTCTTTCTGCAATCTGCAAGCTAATGAGGATATATAATTTACTGCTATAAGCCTTAGTTTGTTCAAAAGGGTTACGAAAATGAGAAAATATACTTTTTTTCCTTTTTTTCTAAGTGGAAACAATAGCTCAACTCAATTTAGTTTAGTCGATCTCTTCAATAACATTGTGATCCTAAAAGCTAAAAGATGCATGACTTCCTTAAAAACCATTATTTATATCTATATCTATCTATCTAGCAACCAAATCCAGAATAAGAGCTTGGGGATCATAGTTGATCCTTTATGACTTTTGCAATAACTTAGATGACTTCAGAGATCATATTTTCTCTAATTGGCCCTTCTCTCAACAAACCTGGTCTAAAATCCTAGAATTGGCTTTGGTTAGAAGAATTAGTTTTGCTGATTGAAAGTTGGAGCTTGAATGGGTCATTCAGCATCTTAAAAGCAAAAATGCAGATGTCATTTTCATCAATTTGGCATGGAATGCATACATTTATCATTTGTGGCAAGAAAGGATTACCAGGCTACATCAAAGAAATTTTCCAAAATGCTGATCAAGTCTTGTTTCTTTAAAAATAGATACGATATATAATGATTATCGCAGACAAGCATCAATGTTTACTTAAGAAGAGGAAGATTCAACATTTAACAAGCTATCCTGATGAAAGATGCTGCATAACAACCCTATTATTTTATTCTTTTTCTATTTCGCACGTCTCTTTATTTTATTCATCTCTTTACTGAGAATAAGATTTCCTTTTTACTCTACAAATGTTAAAAGCATTTTCTGCTATTTGCAATACAGTTAAATCAGATTCTACCAATTCAGATATCAAGCAAAACAAAAAGGAAATATGTGACCTTTTCAACCAAACACACCATACTAATCTAATCTGAATAAGGAACTATGCAAAATAGCCATCAAGCTTCAATTCTTTGAAACAATCGTCTGATATAATAAAGAACAGAGAGAGTGAACTGACAAACCAGCATTGCTATTTGCAAAATCCCAAAAGGCAAACTCGCCAAGAGACCGTATAGACGAGACCCAATCGAAGGTGAAGAGCAGAACCCAAAACCTACTTTTTGGGTATTAAACTGTTGCAGATGGCGGGGTTTGAAAAAGTAGATCATAACTTTTTTTTTTTTTTTTTAAAATTAAAATAAATTCAAATTAATAATAAAATTGATTGTTTCATCGTTAAACTGGATATATTTAAATTTAAATCTATTAATGTAAAATTTAATCTCTAATATAAACTTAATTTTTATTTTAATTATTAAATAAAAAGACAATTAATAGTGCAATAAAAAAAAACAATTAGAGACATATTGACAATTATGAAAATGGAGCTTTGATGAGCATAATTAATTATGAAAATTTTGATTTTTTTTTATAACTCCATCTATATAGTAGACTCTACCTGTATAATTTTTGAAAAATTACAATCAATAAAGAGGTAAAACCACTAGAACCAAAAGCCCTGCTAAGGAAGGAGGTTTACAGACGGTAACTCTATTACAATCGTAATTCAATCGCTGGGTATGAAGAGATCGATGCTCCTGAAGAGCGTAGTCAGAAGTTTTTATTGAACTCTCAAAATCTTTAACGGAAGACATTCTTGATGAGGAAAATTGAATTCAAAAGTACCAACACGATAAACAAATTTTGAAGAGAGTTTTGAAACTGCTGACCATGTGTAAGGAATGTTCTTGGCTACTAAGACCAGACCAAGACATAATTCTAGAAGAGGTAGACATTATAGGCTGATTCTATTATCAGTTTTTATACCTATCTATAGTATCGTTACTGTTGAAGCAATATCTCTCAACGCAGAACCACCATTATAAGCTAATTCCATTTACTGCTTAAGAAAGCCATGATCATGGCTATGATACCATTTCATTCCCCAGCATGGCTATGATACCATTTCATTCCAAAATCTTAGATTGAGCCACGTGTAAAACCTGATGATGAGAACTCGGTCCTGAAACACTCATGATTGTGTTTGTAATTGTATTTGTTACTTCGAAAATTTAATTAATTAAAATCTCTATAGTGGTTAAGATTATATTGTGAGTAGAGTGAGCAATCTCTTGTATTTTTTTTTATTGATGATTCAATATAATGTGGTGTCACTAACCATTCTCTTAATTATTGTGGAGAAGCCCCCAAGGAATTTGTATTTAAGAATAATTTTATTTAGGCTTTTATGGTATTAAGGTTAGTTGGACTTATTCGCATGATTATTTGATATGATGCCATATTCCTAAAAGGGAATGTTTGCAACATATAACAGTTTTATTGCCAGTTGAATCGATATTTTTTGTCTTTAAGACATTATATTGTTTATAATGCTTTACTAAGTATATAAACCACCAATAAAAATATACTATGATAATAATATGACTGCAATATTCTTCACAAAGAATACTAAAACTTTAGTGGTGCAAAATACACAAAATTTTAAATTTTAAATTAAAAAATGAGTTGATAATAATCATATTCTCTTTGAACACCTTAAAACTACAACCATTAACTAAAGTTCTTTGGCCTTTTGATTATTTAAACGTGTTGATAATATGGGTACATTTTTTTGTTTATGTACTTTGTTAGTGGGAGTATAGCATATTGTTGTTAAGACTTTTAAGTCACTTTGTATATTATACTATGGTTGATACTCCTCCGTTTTCAGAGCATATATTTAAGTGATGGTTCATAAATTGAATTATGATCATCATTGGTTCCTTTTATATTGATGTCCTCTATGATGTTATGGATATTAATTCATGTATCTATGCTATTAATAAAGTTATAGCACCCCTTTGGTGTTCTCTTTTTTGAAATATAAAAAATATCATTATATAAATATAGATTTATTGTGTTATCAGGTATAAAAGTGTAAAACTAATCACCCCACAATCATCCCAGGTTTACCTAATCAGTAATAACTCCCCGTTTCAAAAATCACTTATCTGCAATAACCACCTAAACCCATTTTAAAAACCACTTATTTGCAATAACCACTTAAACAGTTATATAGTACCCACTACCCACTAATCCCTAGATTTAATTTTTTTGCATTTCCTAGATTAATGAATAATTTTTATTTTTTTTAATAAATAATTAGCATCTCAACATGCACGTGTAGTGCGTATTAAGATGCTAGGTTGTTTAATATGATAGAAGAGTAGATCAACAGGCGCGTTAGCACGTGTTGAGATGCTAGTATATATATGTGCACATTTCGATATGGCATATCATCATGTATAAGATCTTAAGACTTGATGTTTGTCTTAAGTACAACTGTTATGTCAACTTTTGTGTATGTCGATGATAACACCATGTTGTGAGCTCGTTTGTTAGTAGACATACTGTTTTATTGTTGAAGCCTTGAGATTTCTCATATTGTTTTGAAGAAATCATTTTGCCTAAGATTTCTCATGTTGTTTTAGAGAAATTATTTTGAGGATCAACAATAAAATAGTATGTTTGAGATCACATTTTGGATGTTATTTTCATCATTGCCAAATCTAGATCCAAGTCGGTAAAGTTTGTTAGCATTTGTAAACATGTTATGATCTTATGCTAATAAATAACATAATGACTATCATGGTTCTATGTTGATATCTTTATTGGATCGGATCATGTTTGAGGAGTATCTAATTAAGGACCATTTTTTTAAAATTTGTGGCCACAATAAAACTTAATCACTCAATTCGAGAGTCGTTTTATAAAATTTCATTTTTCAAAATAACTCACAAGTACAATTATTGTTGTCCAAGTGGAAGAATGTTAGAAATACTCCATGTAGTGAGTTGATTATGCCCAAAACATAACGCAGTGGTTGTAGCATAGCTTCGGGGTGTCGATTCCACAGGGAAACCAGTTAACTACAAAAGAAGGTGTGAACCATAACACAAACGATAAAGATTTAAGTGAGAAAGTATGAACTATTGATAATGGAGTAATTGTGTAAAATAGATTGTAAAATATAATAGAGGAACAACAAGGTTCTGGGAATCCTCTCTAGGTGCGTTGCCCTAATCCTAACTTGATTCAGTTATTTTTATCTCGGTTGCGGGTTTCGCATCCCCAACAAGCAACCGACAAATATTCAATAAGAGCATGTATAAACCCAAATGTAATTGTTATGAAATACTTTACTTTTGATTCATGCACACATTATCTGCCCTATAGATTTATCAAGAAACGACAATATATATTTTATGACACTATTGCAGTAATGGACAAACCTAAAGGGTAAACCTATCGGACTCAATCATATCCAAACAATCTTGACATAAGAAAAGAATGACTAGATTTATATCAAGGAAAAAGATACGATCACTGGATTAGAGAAAATCTTATAATTAGATAGCAAAATAAATTATAACAATTTCTTGACAATAAATCCTTATTACAACTTAACCAAGTAAAGGAAAATAGGAACAACTGCACCTAGGGAATCATCACTTCGCCTTGCTTGGAGATTAGTTCGCCATGGAACTCATGGCTAAACACTTTGATGGAGGAGAATGAGGCTGCTTCTTTGAGTTTCCAGGCCTTGATTCCAACCATAAGATCCCCCCCCCCTCTCTTAAACCCTAAGTGACCTATTTATAGTATAAGGGTCTAAGGGTGTTCTTGGGTTTAATCTAATGTTTAAAACCCTAATTAAGTTCTAACTCGGAGATACAACCCCGTGTGCGCCCTGCAGTGCTGCTTTATGGGCGCTGTGGTGCTAGCTTCAGCTTGATTGGGTGAGCTTCTGGGCACCGCGGTGCTGGGTGAGGAGCACCGCGGTGCTGGGTGAGGAGCACCGCAGTGCTCACTGATTTTTTTGATTTCCTTCATGTTTGCTTCTCCGCAACCACTTCGAAACTCCGTTATGCATGGGATATTGGTGCTTTTAAACAACGATTGCTTCTTCTTCTCTTTTGGACTCCAAGTACCTGAAAATGCACTAAAATAAGTCAGTGGTCCAATAATATTACTTTAGAGTTATTAACACATAAAAGTGTAATAAAGACCAAGATCAATCATAAAATGCTAACAATAAACATTGTTGAGATGCATTTTATGACTCTTATCATGGGCTAACATACAATTGTCTTATTTTGTTTTTACTAAACCGGGTTAAGGTTGGGTCCATATGAGACAAGTTT